>CM066038.1:28583411-29261745 GCA_033557465.1 Ichthyophis bannanicus
GCGGGAGGGTTTCCTTGTTGTGTTTAATTCTCCTAAACCAAATGTAACACCGGTATCTACTTTTGGTTCTCTGACGTGGGGATAAGCGCTCCTCCTCACGCGGGGATTGATTGTTTTTTTTGGTTGTCTTTGCTTATTACTGGTGTTCAAAATAAAGTTTTGAAAAAAAAAAACATATGGAGGGAATGTGTGGTTAAAATATGATGAACAGTTCCTAAGGAATATGGCTGAAAACAAAGATTTCATTTGGGATAGAAAAGATAATGATTTGTGGATAAGGCGTATGACGCATAAACACCATTGCAGAATTAGGGGGCAGGGGGAGGAAACAAATGGATGGCAGAATTCACAAATAGAACAAAACAGTCTACAGTGGACCTCCCCGGATGCAAGTTAAAGTCATAGGGAGATATCATAGTCAAAGGGAGACTACGATAAAATGAGGAAAATAGTTAAGAAAAAACTAAAAGGAGCAGTTGCAAAGGTTAAAGACTTACATCAAGCTTGGGTGTTGTTGAAAAATACTATCTTGGCAGCCCAGACCAGCTGTATTCCACGATTTAAGAAAAGTGGAAGGAAGTCCAAAAAACTGCCAGCCTGGTTTAAAGGTGAGGTCAGAGAGGCTGTTGTTGCCAAAAAAGCATCTTTCAGGAAATGAAAAAAAAGAGCCAAACGATGAAACCTGGAAACAGCACAAGCACTGGCAAGTCAAATGCAAGGCATTGATAAAGCAGGCAAAGGGAGAATTTGAGAAGAAGCTTGCTGCGGAAGCAAAAACATGAAATAAAGACCTTTTCAAGTACATTCGTAGCAAAAAACCTGTGAGAGAGTCAGTTGGTCCATTAGATGACAGAGGAGTTAAAGGGGCACTAAGAAGCGACAAGGTGATAGCGGAGAGACTGAATGAATTCTTTGCTTTGGTCTTTACTGAGGAAGATGTAGGGATGTTACCCATGACTGAAGTGGTATTTAAAGGTGCAGAAGAATTGAAGGAAATATCGATACATCGGGAAGATGTATTACAACTATTAGATAAACTAAAGAGTAGCAAATCACCTGGGCCGGATGGTATACATCCAAGGGTGTTGAAAGAACTGAAATATGAGATTGCAGACCTGCTATTAGTAATCTGTGAACTATCATTAAAATCATCTCTAATACCTGAAGATTGGAGGATCGCCAATGTAACACCAATTTTTAAAAAGGGTTCCAGGGGTGATCTGGGAAACTACAGACTGGTGAGCCTGACGTCAGTACTGGGAAAAATGGTAGAAATCATCATAAAGAATAAAATTACTCAGCATGTAGATAGTCATGGCCTAATGGGAGACAGCCAACATGGCTTTAGACAAGGAAGATCTTGTCTTACTAATCTGTTATGTTTTTTTGAAAGTGTGAATAAACAGGTGGACAAAGTTGAGTCAGTTGATATAGTGTATCTGGACTTTCAGAAAGCCTTTGACAAGGTCCCTCATCAGAGACTTTTGGCAAAAATAAAGAGTCATGGGATAGGAGGCAGTGTACTACTGTGGATCAAGAACTGGTTAAAAGATAGAAAGCAGAGGGTTGGGCTAAATGGCCAATTTTCCCAATGGAGAAAGGTGAATAGTGGTGTACCCCAGGGATCTGTGCTGGGTCTGCTGCTTTTTGACATATTCATAAATGACCTAGAAAGTGGAATAATGAGTGAGGTTATCAAATTTGCAGATGACACAAAACTATTTAAAGTTGTTAAAACCCAAGAGGATTGTGGAAAATTGCAAGAGGATCTTGATAAGTTAGAAGAATGGGAAGATCAACCCAAACTATGGTTACACAATGCAATGTTCCACTCAGGAAAAAGATTTAGGCGTCATTGTGGATAACATGTTAAAACCCTCAGCCCAGTGTGCAGCGGCAGCCAAGAGAGCAAATAGAATGCTAGGTATCATAAGGAAAGGAATGGAAAATAAAACAAAAGATATTATAATGCCTCTATATCGTTCCATGGTGAGACCGCACCTTGAATATTGTGTGCAATTCTGATCGCCGTATCTTCAAAAGGATATAGCGATTTTAGAAAAGGTTCAGAGAAGAGCCACCAAAATGGTAAAGGGGAAGGAAGGATACTCCTATGAAGAAAGGCTAAAAAGGTTAGGGCTCTTTAACCTGGAAAAGAGACAGCTGAGGGGAGATTTGATAGAAGTCTATAAATTAATGAATGGAGTGGAACGGGTAAACGTAGATCGATTGTTTACGTTATCAGAATATAGAAAGACTAGGGGGCATGCAATGAAGCTACAGGGTAAACTATTTAAGACTAATAAAAGAAAATATTTTTTCACTCAACGTGTAATCAAACTCTGGAATTTGTTACCGGAGGATGTAGTAAAGGCTGTTAGTGTAGCTGGGTTTTAAAAAGGTTTGGACAAGTTCCTGGAGGAAATGTCCATAAACCATTATTAAAAAGGGACCCAGGATATCAATGCTTGACCCAGTACAAGCATTGCGGAACCTGTGCCTTTTGGGGAAACTGCTAGGTACGTATGACCTAGATTGGCCATTGTTGGAAACAGGATACTGGGCTTGATGGACCTTGGTCTGACCCAGTATGGCATATCTTATGTTCTTATGTTCTTATACTAACCTTAGCAAGTTTCAGACAGGTAGAAGAGGTATGTTAATGTTAAGTGGTATGCATTTTCAAAATAACTGAAAAGCTGAATAATTAAACAAAAGTGAAAGGAAAGAAATGTTAATGGAAGGAAAATAAAGATGGAAAGAGAGAGGGACAGTGAAGGCAAAGAGTGTTGGTGTCAATAGAAGGTAGACAATTAGATGAGTAAAAGCCGAAAATTGAGAAGGAAAGCAGTGGTGGGAAAAGTACAGGAAAAATGAAATCCATTTTCCAAGTGGAGACCTTATACTTGGGTGCATAGCCATAAACCATAAAAGTCCTTTTTTTAATGGTAAGATTACATGAATGAGTCATTTATGAGGATTCTGCCCATCCACACCATGCTCCATTCTGCATACTCAGTACTGGCTCTAATGTATATCATAAAATTGGTGTCTCCTGTGAGATATGATCAGAGCTTTTTGTTAATGTCTTAGAGTTAAGGTTAATACACTAACGGGGTCATTCCAAGCTGCGAAAGCTATTTGGACCTCTGTCGACCTCGACTAACTTCTCTGTATGTTGTGAGGGGAGGTTAGATGGGGAGGGAAAGGGGCGTTGTGGGGGCGGAGTTAGGGCGGGCAGTGGGTGATCCGCAGCCTCGGATATACAGGGCCACTTCCAGTGTCAGCCCTGTACGTCCGGGACCGGAATACTGAATGGGAAACTTATTCCAACTCTGAGGTGGAATCAGTTCCCCTAGTCGGCAGGGGATGGCAGGCCCAGGCAGCAGAGGAATTAGGAGGGGTAGAGGAGATTCCCCACAGCCAACCCTGGCCTTGGGAGGCCAGATCAGGGGTCGGGCTGCGGGGAATGCAAAATCTGTTTGGCAGTCAGGGATCACAGCTCCTGAATGGAGCCACAGTGCCATGGCAACCAGACAACATGGTTCCATTCAGGAGCCTTGACAGAGTTAGCCAGGTTAGGCCTGTACGTGCAGGCCAACTGGGATCGGGGTCCCGTGCCCCGTGGAATCAGAATCCTGTCTAACTCTGTGTGGCAGGTTCTGACCAGGCGCACAAAGGGCCGGGATGTTTACATAGAATTGGGCCCTAACAGCCTACAACTCAGACATGATGAAATTGGATAACCCTATAGTGCATGTTCACTGCACACAGCTCTGCTGAGTGCTTATAGGGAAATAAAAGCACATTGTAGTGTATTTATACAAAGTATCTTGCCTGGTTCCTGGTCATGGAAACAAACCAGATAAACCATAAAAGCTGCACATACTGTACCTTTCCTCCACAAGGAACTACAAACCTTTTGAATGGGAAGAGAGGCACATTCAGAGTAGAGAAGTAGCCTAGCAGTTGGAGCAATGGCTTCAGTACCAAGCAACTAGGGTTCAATTCCCACAAACACTCCTTGTGGCTTCGGGCAAGCCACTTAACTCTATTGCCTCAGAAAAATCCAAATTATCAATCTCTGTATTTTAGTTACAATGTAAACCGCTTTGACTGAAATGATAAAGCAGTATCAAAATCTTGTTAAAATAAATAAATTCAATGGTCAGCTACCCCAAGGCCCTTCCTATTCCTAGTGTGCACATACATTCCTTTACTCAAACTGTTAGGCAGCAGTCAGCTGGAGGAAACATTCTCTTGTGGGCCTTACTTTCATTCCGACCATGAAAGGTGTACATGGGGACTGTGCCTCGCTAATTAATGTTGGCAAAACTAGCTGAGCTTAACAGAACTGCAGATCTGCCCAGACCACCTAGCGAATATGTCAATTGTCAGCAACAATGCAAGAAAAGGCAGGCGTTCAGGTCGGGTGAGCCACGGGGCTTTCACTTTTTAAATGTGTTATTACTTAGGAGTGAAACTGGTTTGCTTCTCCTGCCTATCCCAGCTATTTGGCTCTGTCAAGCATAACGTACAAATTGCTTCATTCATCAATCTTTACAAAGCTACGTAATGTTTTTCAAACTGAGCTGCTCATAAGTCTAACCAAATCAAACTGGGCAACACTGAGGTTTAGTGTCCTCTGCAGTGACAAGCTCGCCCTACTGCAAACATATGCAGCCACAGCTCTAGACCAGTAAATTTGTATTGAATAGCATATCCAGAGTCAAAAGTCCCTGTACCAACAGTGGGAAAATCGCCACTCTGTTAAAAGAACCATTTGTCTGACCAAGATTTTTTCCCACATGGAGGCCAAAACCGAAATGTTATGTCTGATTATGGTGAGACTAGATAACTAGATAAGGTAACAGCAACGCTTGTGGATTGAGATACACAGTAAATCATCAGAACCTGCAACAGAAAATGATTCTGAGATGCCTTATATTCTCCTTACATCTACGCAGGTTTAGTTCTGTGATCTGATTTATGCTCTGTGGACCTTAAATCTAAATTCTTTAATTATGGTTTATTTATAAGTAGTTAACTCTTGGTACTGTTACTTAAACCTTCTTTGTGGTAAATTTTATTTTTCTCTTTCTTGATCATTGCATTTCTTAACTTCAAAATGACGTGAGTGGATTTATTCCAGAACTCTTCTATTCCACCAATCTGAATAACTCGATCTTGGCAAATTACATTAATAAATCAAGAAGACTTTTTAAATTTCCCGCTCATCAAGTATTATCATTGGCTTCGATTAACTCATTGTACAAAGCATGGTTGGCCCAATATTCACCCAATCCCTGAAACCTGGATTTTGGAATAAATTTGTAATAGGATGATCTCTTCTTCCAAGCTGTCATTTTCCTTTTACCAAATTTTGCAGGATTATTTTCAGAATAGGTGTATAGGAACTATCAAAGACTAAGGGGTATGTTTACTAAACTGCGGTAACGGTACATAACGCGCATTATGATACGCTAACGATCGTAACGCTCCGTGGCGCAGTAAAACACCGCAGAAGGTGGAGAGAGGGCGGAGAGAAAGGGTCAGTGGACGGAGAGTGGGCGGGGAGAGGCTCCCTTCACACTAACGCGCTGATCTATAGAGCTGAATCCAAACACGATTGAAAACCTGCTGTTAAATGCACATTACAGGGGAGAGAAACCATTTCAGTGTCAGCAATGTACAGCCCAGGCAGGGAAACAAAAAAAAAGTGATAAGTATGATACATGTGCACAGAACAAAAGGGCACATAAACACTGAAAATGACCCCAACAAACTGGAAAAAAACCATAACCAAGCTGGCCAATAGTGGTATCAATGAGAAACATCAACCCCTCCCCCCCAAGTAAGCTCCATAGACCAGATATAAATCGTGGAAGGGTCTATACTCCGTCCCCATAAAAGGTGAATGAGCCCACAGTGAAATAGCACTGCTCAGCGCTTTCCCCACCATCGGACAGGGTTCCTATGGCGTGCACATGTCCCGCAACATCAGGGCGGGCATGTCGGAACGGCAACTGGACAGATGCCGGAGAAGGGGATACAGAGGGCCCCAGGCGGCACATGCTGTGGTGCAGCTGGGCCACGGTGAGGACTAGGGTGATGCCTAGGTGGCCCATACGAATGCTGAAACAGCATAGCAGCCAGACAGCAACATCTGAAGGCCAAACATGGGCATGAGTGTGTTTCCCACAGTGTCACAGGGAATAGTACCCAACAGCTACCCCCAAGGGCACCGAACATTGGCAGGCAGGGCTGGGGGGAGCGTGGATGTCTATGCAGGCACCCCTACCCCAGAACCCGCACCATAGGCAGCCGCCTACCTGCACACTGGATGGCCTGAGACTGCGCACCACCAGCACCACCAGCAGAAGGGCATGTCAGCATGGTGGCTGAGGGATACTGGTGGTGGAGGGGGCAGTGGCAGCTGCCCAGAGCAGACCGTGGCCTAGCCCTATGTAGGTGGGTGCCGTGTACTGCAACAGACGGGCCCTGCCTGACGAACAGTCATGGTATCACCAAGGAATGTACTGACTCTGTGACAACACGGTGCTGCAGTGCACAAAACCAGTGTATTCAGAAACAGAGGGTCACAGGTTCGTGTCCCAGCTATGGTTTCTGCCAACCCAGTCCCCATATTTTACCCACTACTACAGCGTGCTAATACAGACAGCACCTTTATTGCAGATGACGTAAACATGCCCAAGACACCTACATTTTACCCTACAGAGCATGCACACCATAAACATGCACATTACCTAGAGCAGAGTCTCCCAAACGCAGTCCTGGAGGGCCAAACACCATCCCGGTTCCATGCTGCCTCTGATAAAGATGCCTGTGATGCATTTCTATGTGCCACCCCCATGGTATGCAGATGTATCTCATGCATACTCATGAGGGACAGCATGAAAACCCGAACAGTGTTTGGCACCGCAGGACTGCAGTTGGGAACCTCTGCCGTAAAGCAGCAGCCAACAGGGGCAGACACACCCGCACCCACAGGCCCCATTATCCAAAGCCTCCTGGAGAGGCAGGACTTTGGGCTCTGTGTGCATCTCCCAATACTAGCACTTGCATACCTTAGTAATGCCACCCTAAACCTGGGAATATGGTACACATCTATCAAAAGGTTGCTATGATTACTGGCAGATAGCAATTCCTAGGTTAAGTACAATATTCTGAGTGAGCTGCATCATAGCAAACTTTCTGATGTCTGTGGAGTGTGCTACAGGTCTTGTGTCTGACAGTGTTTACCAACCTGGGGAGTGACTCCTACAGTATTGCGTACCATAGCCATGCCTGCACTGTGCCCAGGACTGGTGTGGTGGCCTGGGCTGCCCAACACCTCTATAGTTGCACAATGCTGGCATAGGTGTGGGGAGTGTGTGTCTGTCTATCCATTGTGTGGTGGCTGCCAACACCCTCCACAGCCCACACTGCTAGCACTGTTGCCAGTATTGGCCTGCCAATGTGCATAATGAGGAGCAAGGTACCGTGGGAATAGCCTGGATAGGGTGGCCTGGCCTGGCCGCATCTGCACAGGGCATAGGGCAATGGCTCGGACATTGTAGTGCCCAGTACCACCTGCACGGACAGGGTGGCCATAGCATGTCCTGCTGGGAGGTCACTCTCACCCTGACTGAGCAGTGACCATGGCATGGCTATTTTCCCCCATAGTGCTTTATAGCATTTCTCTCATGTGATATTTATGGGTTTTCTTTTGGGGCCCAATCACTGACTTATCTGCTTGGTTTGTATACTGACATCCCTGTTCTGGGTACATGCATCTTCTCCAGGATCATGCACTATGGACTAGCTGGTGGACTGTCTGCAGCTAGTATGTGTCTTGCTGGAACACCTTGCAGGGTGCAGCGGCTGGAGGCTTGCTGCTGGAGAATGTCAGATAATGGTGGGGGGCAGCTGAGCATTTCCAGGCCTGCCATCTGTCTGCTATTGCATTATGGATGTGTACTGCTCTGTCTGTTCCCCAGCAGGACTGGGGTTGATGGGCCCCTCTACTGCTACCATTGCAGGGAGGTAGACTGTGGATCTATTGGTGGGTGATCCTGTTTCCCACCCTCAGCCCCAGAGGGTGGGTTGTGTGGTGGTACATAATCTGCCTATGGGTCCATACACCCCCCCCCTTTCACTTACAACAGGTAACCATGGCACCAACACAGGATATGCACTATTCTGTGTGCATCATCGCCCATAAGGACTAGACATGACCGCGACATACAGCAGGATACAGATGTAGCCTAGGTGTGTCTAACGGAACTACCTATCACACACTGATGGGGACCTGCAGCATAGCGTATTTCAGCCATGGAAGGTGCTGTGGACCTGGTGCTGGGTGCCCCACCTCAACCTCAGGGTGGGCACAGTACCCGCACAATGTGACTATCTGTGGCTACTCTGTGGCAGTGCCACACACGGTCTGTTGCCCCTACCAGGCTGAGGTGCTGTGGGGAGGAAAACCCAATCTTGTGCCCATCTCTCGACTGCTGATTTGCATGTGCAATGCATCATGGGTACGGGTGGGTTAACCCTATCCTGGTAACCACAGCAGACAGTTTGTGTGGTGACATGCAGTTCTTCTGCAGCCAGCCAGGGCTTTGTTCACAGCCTTATAAGGTGTCCTATAGGGGACATTATAGGGTGCCTTGGTGGACAGTACACTTTATAATGTGCCCTATGGAGTGCGTTATGAGGTGCCTTATGTGGCACCTTAGGTTATGCCACCGTGAGGGTGTTTTTGCTGGCAGCACTAATTAAAATACACGTCAAATGCCTCAACAATCACTACTTAAATGTAAAGGGTGCTGCCTCAGCCAGCCTTTTACATTAGGCCCACTGGGGAATCGAACCCATGACCCCTGTACCATCAGTCAGTGTTGTAACCATTGTGCTACAGCTCTGCTGTTATGCTTGCATGCCTGCGCGCCTTCTTAAGATTAACGCGCGGTAACGTGCCCTGTAGCGCTCGTTCATTTATGGCATCTTGTAACGCGCGTTCTCGGCACGTTCTCAGTAACGATGTACCGCCCATGTCCTTATTTGGGATTTCTGTCTCTACCGCGGCTCCTAACGCGAATCACACTAACGCAGTTTAGTAAACATACCCCTAAGAGGCAGACTTAGACCAGATCCTGACACCTGCACAATGGAAAAGGTTTCAGAGCAATCAAAATCATTTAGCATGACCTGTCTCTGGTAAAACAATGTTGCTTTGGATCTTTCAACCCATTGGACCATGAAAAAATCCACTATCCTGTCCTTCAACAGTGTCTCCATTGCTTTTTCTATCACCAAGGTGAGCCTTACTGGCCTGCAGTTTCTCACTTGGTCATTGCTACCATTTTTGTGAAGAGGGACCACATCTGCCTTTTTAAAGTCATGTGAAAGCAATCCTGTCTCCAGGTATCTGTTAAACATATCCTTCAATGGGCTCAGCAGGACCTCTCTGAGCATTATCAGTATCCTGGGATGTATTCCATCCAGTCCCATGGCTTTATTCACTGTCAACCCTACAAGTTAATCAAACATCCTCTTCTGTGAATGACACCATATCCATTCCATTAAATAAATTAATAAAATAAATAAATTCCTTTTTGATATATACTTTTGCTAATTATCCATGATCCCTCACCATGGTTTTCTTCTGTGAATACGGAACAAAAGTATCTGTATAGAATTTCTCCTTTTTCCTTATCATTTGAAACACCAAAAGGTGGTATCACAAATTCAAGGTCAGAAAATACCAACAGTATCACACCTTAATACCCCGAATAAAGCATATGAAAATATTTTTAGGTCAGACTCTGTTCCAAAGACCACTTTTTTCAAGGTCTCTGTCTATCATTGAGTCCTTTTTATTATCTAAATATATATGCTAAAAGACCTCAATAAGGACCAAGGTTCATAGTAGACAAGCCAATTGCAACTTTTCATCAAAAGTCAATATAGTTCTTTTGGGTTTTATTAATTCTTTTTAATAATGGAGTTAATCCCTGTAATAGGCTCATTTTAGCACCCCATCATAGCTATGTTTTGGACAAATAAAAATATACTATTGTGTCCTGCTTCAGGGGATAACACTCATACTTATCTTAACTCCCAGGCTGAGAAGTCATTGTCCTTTCAGGTTTTCCATGAAGCAACTTTCAAGAAACACTATGAACATGTCCTATTCTTCAACACATTGCTCCAAAGTGGCTTGCTCCCAAACTTTCAAGCAGTCCTCCACCATTGCTGACAGCACGTTCCATTCTTCCACACCCTTTCCCACTGAGCTGCAGCTCAGCTCTGTGACAGCAAAGGGCATGATGTTAACTGTTTGGGCAAAATATTTGTCACTCCATCTGGCCCAGAGATCTTCCAGTTTGGGGCTGTTTTTAATCTGCTTCCCAGCTCCTTTGCCGTTACTTCAGGCCATTCCATAGGTTTCATGTTTGCTTTTTCTAAACTGTCCAGAATGAAGGTTAATTATTCTGCTTCTCTATTGTGTTCTACATGATCCTCATATAGGTTTCTCCAAAAAGTTTGTTTGAGCTTTGGTTGGAGGTGTTTTTACATGTTAATGTTCATTCAGAATTCCGTGTAGAACTTTTTTGCTCCTCTCTAAATAGTTCATTTTGATCTCTTTCTTACATTCTCTTTATATCTTTGCAATTTTTGAGCATCTGCTACTACTTTCTATTTACTGTTGGAACTTATGAATTTAAGGTCTTCTTCTGTTCTGCCTTTTGTGATGCATTGTACTTTGCAAAAGCTATCCCTTCTACTCTTACTTTATCAGCCACTTCCTCGGAAAAACATAATGGTTTTCTTTCCTTTTACATTTATTTACCGTCTTAACATTAACATCTGTTGCTATTTTTCCAGCTCCTTTCAATTTGCCCCAAAGTCTTCTCACTTCCCTTATCTCCTCCCACCTCTCAGTTCTTCGCTCACATATGGCGCCATTTTATTGAAGTCAGCATGCTTGAAGTCCAACACTTTGAACCTAGTGTATCTAGATATCAGTTTAGCTTTTATATCCAAGTATACCATATGATGACTGTTGCTCAGGTGGGCCCCTTTTTTGACTTAAGACACACTCTCTCCATTTGCAAGTACCAGATCTAGTGTTGTCCTTTCTCTCATGAGCTCCTTCACCATTTGCCTGAGAAGAGCTCCTTGAAAGGCATCGAAGAACTTTTTCAGCTTTTACAAGCTCATATTTGTATGTGACACCAACTATACAGTATTCCACCACATAAAGTATTTACCTCCAGAGATAAGTTAATAATGTTAAACACATTTCCAGGCATAAACAGCAGCATTTACACCTGCAGATCACATGGCAAATTTAGAAAGCCACTATGCAGAGATTTCAAGAGGGCATGCTTTGGATGAGCCAAGGGTTTATTTATTTAACAGGTTTTATATACCACTTTATCATTTCTATCAAAGCAGTTTACATTGTAACTTAAACTTGGTAATGTACATTAAACAGGGACATTGATAACTGGGATTTTTCTGAGGCAATGGAGGGTTAAGTGACTTGCCCAAGGCCACAAAGAGTACTAGTGGGAATCAAACTATGAACTCTGGGGTCCCAAACCAGTGTGCTTAGCCATTAGGCTACTCCTCACACATAGATGCTCCATCTTGCAATAGAAATGCACATATATGCAAATAAATTTCAACATCTTATCATTGGGCTTTGCCCTATCAGGAACACACAAATATTTTTAAGGTATACTGGATTCTGCCAGAGGAAAGTGAACAAAATGATAGAGTAAGAAGTCTCCATCAGAAGACATACTGTATATACTGGAGACTTGAGTATGTATACACTAGGAGAGAGGAGGGACAGAGGAGATTCAGACCTTTAAATATTCAAAGATATTACAGAACAAACAAGCCTTTTTCAAACAAAAGAACGTTCTAGAACTAGAGAACATGATAGGAGGCTTTAAGGCAGTAGAATCAAATACAACACAGGAAATATTCTCAGAAAGTGTGGTGGATAAAGGACTACCAAAAGAGACTGCTACTGCTGGAAAGAAATTTTCACTTGTAAGTATTTACTTCTGCGAAATTCTCTAAATCTTGCGGAAAAGAGAATTCTTTGGGTTAAAGCTGATAAATCTGTGTATTTCAGAATCCCGTGTATTTGCTAACTCAATCAGGGCTTAATAGCACCAGAAAGATTTAAATTTAAACCTACTCAGGGCTCAGTATCACCAGAGCTTTTAAATTAAACCAAACCAGAATATAGCTTAACATAGAAGGAAGAATAGGGTAAATATTCTTTGAGTAGAAATAAAGAAATTGTTTTTAGAGACCTTCACAAAGAGGTCTTCCAGTTAGGGGGCTAGAGACCTGCAAAATTGTTTTAAACAGGTGTTAAATGCAAGTAGCCTAGTGGTTAGAGCAGCCTAGTACACAGGAGATCTGGGTTTGATTCCCACTGGCAAGCCTTCTGTTCTTAAGCATGTCACTTTACCCTCCATTGCCTGGGAAAAAAAGGCCTACCAATTTACTTCCAGTCATACCTTGCTGAGAAAACCCATGGGCTGCGGAGTGGCCAGGAGTCAGCATTGACTTGACAGAACTCTAAAAAAAATAGGGGGAAGTGACAGTTCAAAGAGGTAATTAAACTAAGGACTGTGTGAATCACCCAGGAAATTAAGACATTACCTTAGAATCAGGTAAGGGCACTGTAACAAGCAAGCTTTTACTAAGTGTTTCCCCCTACCCCAGGCATAATCTTAGCTTTACAGGCTCTTAAACCTAATTAAAGGGCATGGGGTGATCAAATTCACTTTCAGGTTCAGCTGGTTATCCTCACCAGGAATAGATTAATTAAGATCCTGAACTTTTTAACCTTTGGTAAACTAGGTACCTTAAGCTTATTAGGGATACTTGTACTCAGGGCCGGATTTACCTATACGCCATGTACGCCATGGCGTAGGGCCCACAGCCGGCAGGGGCCCACAAAAAAAGAACCAGGTAATTTTTTTTTAACACAATTAAAAAAAAAAACCTGGTGGCTGCCGCCGCGGGGCCCCCTCTGCTGCCGCGGGGGCCCCGTCTACAAGCTGAAGCCGTCCCGTCGGGTCGGGTCGGGTCTGGTCTGGTCTCTCCCTCCCTCCCTCCCTCCCTCCCTCGCTGCAGGCTGCGAGAGACGCGAAGATAGAGCGTCTCCTCGCGTCTGTGTTAAGCCCGCAGGGGCTGATGGGATTTCCCATCAGCCCTGCGGGCTTAACACAGACGCGAGGAGATGCTCTCCCTTCGCGTCTCTCGCAGCCTGCAGCCTGCAGCGAGGGAGGGAGGGAGAGAGAGACCCGACCCGACCCGACCCAACGGCTTCAGCTTGTAGACGGGGCCCCGCGGCAGCAGAGGGGGCCCCGCGGCGGCAGCCACCAGGTTTTTGTTTTTAATTAAATTTTACTTTAGGCCGGGGGGGGGGGTAGGACTGGTAATGGGCTATTGGGGGGGCTGGGGCTGGAAATGGACTGGGGGGGGGGTAGGGCTGGAAATGGGCTGGGGGGGTGGTATTACTGAAAATGGTCTATGCGGGGCGCAAGGGCTGGTAAGGGGCTAGGGGGGGGGCTGGGGCTGGAGATGGACTGGGGGGGGTAGGGGTGGTAATGGGCTATGGGGGGGGTAGGACTGGTAATGGGCTATTGGGGGGGCTGGGGCTGGAAATGGACTGGGGGGGGTAGGGCTGGTAATGGGCTATGGGGGGGGTAGGACTGATAATGGGCTATTGGGGGGCTGGGGCTGGAAATGGGCTGGGCTGGGCTGGGCTGGGGGGGGTTAAGGCTAGAGGTGGGCTGATGGGGTTAGGACTGGTAATGGACTGTGGGCTGTTGGGGGGGCTTAGAACTGGCAATGGGCTTTGGGGGGGGTTAAGACTGGTAATGGGCTGTGGGCTGATGGGGGATGTCTGGTAATGGGCTATGGGGGGGCTAGGACTGGAAATGGGCTGGGGGGTTAGGACTGGTAATGGGCTGTTGGGGGGGGTTAGAACTGGTAATGGGCTTTGGGGGGGTTAAGACTGGTAATGGGCTGTGGGCTGATGGGGGCTGTCTGGTAATGGGCTATGGGGGGGGGGCTAGGACTGGAAATGGGCTGGGGGGTTAAAACTGGAGGTGGGATGATGGGGTTAGGACTGGTAATGGGCTGTGGGCTGATGGGGGGGTAGGACTGGCAATGGGCTATGGGGGGCTGACTGGAAATGGGTTGATGGGGTTAGGACTGGAAGTGGGCTGATGGGGGGTTAGGACTGGTAATGGGTTATAGGGGGGGCTTAAACTGAAAATGGGGTGATGGGGGGTTAAGGACTGAAAATGGGGTGATGGGGGGTTAAGGACTGTAAGTGGGGTGATGGGGGGGCTAGGACTGGTATTGGGTTGGGGGGTTGCTAGGACTGGAAATGGGCTGATGGATGGCTAGGACTGGAAATGGGCTGATGCAGGGACTAGAAGGGAATGGATGCTGGGTGAGGCTGGAACTAGAAGGGAGCTGATGTTGGGGGAGGATTAGAATGGGATGGGGCTGGAAGAGTAAAATGGAGAAGGGAAAAATATTTTGTGTGGGAGGGATAAAAAATCTACAATTGGCCGGGTATTGGGAGAGTAAGTGGGGATTGAGGATGGAGGGGTAAAATTTGAGTGGATGAAATAGGAATGAGGAAAGAGCAAAAGGAGAAAGATTAGTATGTTAAAGCAGATGTAGAGAGAGAATGGAAAAAAATCTAGAAGAGAGAAGAAAGGACAAATGGACAGCAGACGATGGAGAGTTAGCAGAAGACACGAAGAAACCAGAAGAAAGTGGCTGGAGCAATTGCAGCTGAAAAAAATGCACAAAAGGTAGAAAAATATCTCTTTATTTTGAATTTATTAATTGGAATATGTCAGCTCTGGTAAATGTGCATCATTAACATCTGCGCTTTGTTTAGTACAAGAGCAAATTAATGTATAGTTTTATTTCTACAGTGTTGTACATTCCAAGTTTGGCTTTTGGGATTCCCAGTTTAATTATTGTCTTCCTATTTCTAAATTGTGATTACTTGTTTGGTGATGGTCTATGTTCTGCATGTGTAACTGAGCTGAGGTGTTCTGTTTATATAATTCCTATTTGACGTTGCCACTTGTTCTCTTTCCCCAGTAGGTCATGTATTGTTGTTCTCTGAAATGTATTGGTTTAATATTTGCAGTGTTGCCTTTTGATTGGTAGAGTATGGTGCTTTGTGAGTCCTGGTAGTGCTGTTAGGATACGGCGGGTTTACTATGGGCAGTGTTTGTAGTAGTTCCTAATGTGTCTGGCAGTTGGCACTGGATTATAGTAATGTAGAAATCTTTTAGTCTTTCTTTATCCATACACTCATTAAGAGGCACGTTTACTAAAAGTTAGTATATGGTAACATTATGCAAATATTTATGCAAATGAGGCCCCTTATGCAAATGAGGTCCGCACCCCCCTTGGGCCGCCCCTGCTGGGGGCCCACAATTTTTGTTGGCATAGGGCCTCACTCAAGGTAAATCCGGCCCTGCTTGTACTG
This sequence comes from Ichthyophis bannanicus, assembly GCA_033557465.1. NCBI lineage: Eukaryota > Metazoa > Chordata > Amphibia > Gymnophiona > Ichthyophiidae > Ichthyophis > Ichthyophis bannanicus. The sequence continues at coordinate 28,598,977 of CM066038.1, forward strand.
ATACAACTATACCTAGCAACTTTAAGTAGACAACTTAAATAGCTAAACAAAACCATAAAACTAAGATGCAGACTGCAGTCAGGCAACAAGATGGGGACTATCCAGTCTTTTGCATTGTTTATGTTTATTTCACTTGATATACATCCCTTCAAATAAAAACAAGACGGTTTACAAATTCAAATAAGATAGAATTGGGCCATAGGCACCGAAAAGGAAAAAGAAGTTACAACGGTAGACAGAAAAGTGAGAGAACAGGGCAAGCGTAACAAGCATATACGGTGAACATGACGAAGAGAGAGGAACACATAGGACAAAACAGAGAGTGAGAGGCTGGGTAGAGATACATGTAGAGATATTAAACTAGACTGAGAGAGAAGAGCACACAGGACTAAGCATGGGCAGTGGGTAGATCAAATGCTTTGTTGAAAAGATAGGTCTTCAACTGAACCTTAAAAGTGCGGTAGCTGTTGCATGCATGATTTTCTCCCAGTTGGTGAGGGGTCTTACATGTGCACTATGTGAGAGAGCTCTTTGGCCTCAGGGAACGAGTCCAATTTCTGGAGGATAGAGCAGCAGATTTGGAGGACCGAGGAGGTTTCTCCAGGGACATGTGCCCATGAGGAAAGGGTTAGGATGGCCGCTATAGGTGATGATTGTGGCAAGGTCAGCTATCCTGAGAGTGGGGGAGGTGAGAAGCATAACGAATTCACCCTAGTTAAGGGTCCCCTTCTAGGAGTGCAGGGAGAGAAAGCCACAGCCAGGTTTCAAAGACAGAAAAAACCCAGCTGGAACAGTTTTCAGTCAATGACTGATAAAGTAAGAAAGAGGGATTGCAAGCACAAGGACCAAAGCCCTTACTTTAACAAGTGCACTGATTATTCTAATATCAGGAGGCAGGGGGATTACCAACACCTGGGAAAGAAAGAGGTGGGGTTAGAACCCTGGAGGTATAAGCCTGGGTTAGAATATGCAGAGAGGGAGAGACGAGAAGGAGAGCAGCCAGGAGAGCAGCTGAGACAGAAGCAGAGAGGAGGAGTTGATTCTTGGAGAAGAGCTGAACTACCCAGAGCTGAGAGAGCTGAATTCCCTGCAACAGGTTGGCAACAGAGGTGGGGACCAGGAAGTGGAGAAGCTTTCAGACCACCAGAGAGGTTGTCAGCTGAGCAGTCTGACCAGGTCGGTGAGTCGGAACCCATGCAGTTGGGAGAACCAGTGTCAGAGTCGGGAGAAGAAGATTGCTTTATGGATTGCTCTCTATGCCAAGCTCTAGACAGGAGGTCTTGAGGAAAAGCTAGCCCTGAAAGAAGTAAGGACAGACTTAAGGATCTTAATATGTACACCTTAGAGGAAAGGCGGGATAGAGGTGATATGATTGAGATGTTTAAATACCTCCGTGGCATAAATGTTCAGGGAGAGAGCCTCTTTCAATTGAAAGCAAGTTCTGCTACGAGGGGACATGGGATGAGGGTGAAGGGAGATAGATTCAGGAGTGATATGCAGAAATATTTCTTTACAGAAAGAGTAGTGGATCCGTGGAATAGTCTCCCAGTGGAGGTGGTAGAGATGAGGACAGTAACTGAATTCAAAAAAGCATGGGACCAACACAGAGGATCTCTAAAGGTAGAAAGTGGACTGTTGTAGTTGCTGTTATGGAAGGACAGACTAGATGGGCCTTGTGGTCTTTTTCTGTCATCATGTTTCTATGTTTCTATTTCTATGTTTCTATGTTTCTAATTCTCCTTGGAAGTTAACCATATGGCAGAAGCAGTGTGGAGGTAAATTCCTGTCTGTTTTAAAAGGGAAATTTACTGCAACATAAGCCTGATCAGGAATCTCTGATTCATGCTTGTTTGTCACCTGTGTTTGAACTGTGCAACGGCAAGAAAAGCCAAGTTAGCTGCTATAAGAGTTTTTGCTTGCTCCTCTCCTTTATGAAAAGCCTGCTAAGAGTTGTGATAACAGCTTGGAATGTTTGTTTTGTTCTAAGTTTGGTTTCACATAGAAATGCAGTCTATAGAGGCTTTTTGAGGCTGGCAGAAACCAAACTGCTGTAGAAGAATTAAGCTTGAATTTTTCTTTATGCTCTGATTAACAAGGACTAAAAAGGAAAGTGGCAGCCTAGTTTCTAAAGGCAATTGCTTCTGCAAGTAAGAGGACTTTAAAAAAACCATTTCTGAGTTCTTTTGGTTTGTTTGCCAGTATTTGCTGTACCTTAAGCAAATCCTACAGTTATAATCCTGTAAATGATATCTTGAACCTGCTGTGTTTTGTGTTATGGAAATAAACTTTCTGTTACAAGCCTTACCCTCAGTTACCTCAACTACAAACCTTCTACTTAAAGCACCAACATATTTTAGCAGTACTACACTTCCCAGAAGCCAACACGAAGAAATAGGCTGCTAAGAGCTGATAGAAGAAGGAACCCTCAAACACCACGCCCCTCAACCACTAGAGGCAAGTGTCTTTGGGCGTTGTGCTTGTGACATGATTCAGTCATTAGGCATGTAGATAGCTGGGGGCTGATGGATGTGAGGATCTCCTGGTAACATGTATTCCTAGTGCAGAGGTAGTGGACCTCATGCGCCACCTAGACAAGGTTTAGATAGTGCTGGGAAGGAATCTGCAGTCTTGGTACATTTTGGTAAAAATGACATAGGAAAGAGTGGGAGATAATTTCTGAAGGCCAAATTTAGGCTTTTAGGTAGGAAGTTGAAATCCAGAACTTCTGGGAAGCATTCTCCCAAATGCTTTCCATTCCATGTGCAGGACCCAAAAGGCAGGCAGAGCCCCGGAGTCTCAATGAGTAGACCATTTGGAGAAAGGAAGAGGGTTTTGGATTCATTAGGAACTGGGTAACATTCTGGGAAATGGAGAGACTTTTCCAAAGGGTTGGGCTCAAATAGGATGGAACCAGGCTGCTGGCATTAATCTTTAAAAAGGAGATAGAGCAGCTTTTAAACTAGATAAGGGAAAGCCGACAGTCGCCCAGTAATGCATGGTACAGAGGGACATATCCTTGAAGGATACTAGCAAAAGAGTGGTTAAGGCATCCCGACAAAGAGGTTCCAATAAAGATAAAAGTAACCCAAATGCCCTTAAGTACAGAGCTGAAAGATTCCAAATTACTCCTATCAACTGATAACCAGATTAATATGAATAAAATACATCCTCTAAAATGCTTGTATGTAAATGCTAGAAGACTGAAAAAATAGGATGGGAGAGCTAGAATATATACAATAGCACTAAATAAAAGGTTATATATGACTATCATCTCAGACACCTGGTGGAAGGAGGAAAACCAATGGGACACTGTGATGCCTGTGTACAAACTATATCGCAATGACTGGGAAGATCAAATTTGTGGAGGGGTTGCACTCTATGTTAGAGAAGGCATTGAATCACACAGAATTAAAATTTTACAGGAAACAAAATACACTGTAGAAACTCTATGGTTTGAAATTCCATGTCAAAAGGGGAAGGCAATGGCAGAGGGAGTGTATTACCAACCACCTGGACAAAATGAACAAATGGATGATGAAATGCTCAAAAAGATCAGAGAATTTAACAAAAGTTACAACACAGTAATAATCATGGGTGATTTCAATTACCCTGGTATCGACTGGGTCAGTGTCACGGCAGGACATTCTAGGGAGATAAAGTTTCTAGATGAAATAAATGACTGCTTCTTGGAGCAGCTGGGTCATGAATTGATATGAGGGGAAGCCATTTTGTACCTAGTCCTTAGTGGAACCCAACATCTGGGGCAAGAGATAAGGGTGTTGAGGCCACTTGGCAATAGTGATCATAGCATGATTGTGATTGATTTAATAAATGGAGGAAGGACGGCAAGGAAATCCACAGTACTACCTTTTAACTTTCAAAAGAGAGACTATGATTAAATGAGGAAAATAGTTAAGAAAAAACTAAAAGGAGCAGCTGCAAAGGTTAAAGATTCACATCAAGCATAAGTGTTGGGTAAAAATACTATCTTGGAAGGTCAGACCGGCTGTATTCCATGCTTTAAGAAAAGTAGAAGGAAGTCCAAACAACTGCCACTATAGGTGAGGTCAAAGAGGCTGCTGTTGCCAAAAAAGCATCTTTTAGGAAACAGAAAAAGGAGCTAAATGACGAAAACTGGAAACAACTTAAGCACTGGCAAGTTAGATGCAAGGCAATGATAAGGCAGGCAAAAAGAATTTGAGAAGAAGCTTTCTGCGGAAGCAAAAACACATAATAAAAACATTTTCAAATACATTTTTAGCAAAATATCTATGAGAGAGTCAGTTGGACCATTGGATGATAGAAGGGTAGAAGGGGCACTAAAGGAGGACAAGGCCATAGCAGAGAGACTGAATGAATTCTTTGCTTCAGTCTTTACTAAAGAAGATGTAGAGAAGTTACAACACTATTAAATACCATTTCAGGCATGGGTTTCAGAAGAATTGAAAGACATATTGATAAACTGGGAAGATGTATTACAACTATTTGATAAACTGAAGAGTAGCAAATCACCTGGATCAGATGGTATTCATCCGAGGGTGTTGAAAGAACTGAAATATGAGATTTCATATCTACTATTAGTAATCTGTGAACTATCATTAAAATCATCTGTAGTACTGGTAGACTGGAGAATGGCCAATGTAACACCTTAAAAAGGGTCCCAAGGGTGATCAGGGAAACTACAAACTGATGAGCCCTGATGTCAGTACCTGGCAAAATGGTAGAAGACATTATAAAGAATAAAATTAGTGTACATATTTTTTTGAAGAAGTGAATAAATAGGTAGACAAAGGTGAGCCGGCTGATAAAGTGTATCTGGATTTTCAGAAAGCCTTTGACAAGATCTCTCATGAGAGACTCTTGGCAAAATTAAAAAATCATGGATTTGGAGGCAGTGTAGTATTGTGGATCAGAAACTGGTTAAACGATAGAAGTCAGAGAGTAGAGCTAAACGGCCAATTTTCTCAATGGAGAAAAATAAATAGTGGAGTACCCCAGGGATCTGTGCTGGGCCTGCTGCTTTTCAACATAGTCATAAATGACCTGGAAATGAGAAAAACAAGTGAGGTGATCAAATTTGTAGATGATACAAAATTATTCAAAGTTATTAAAACCCAAGAGGATTGAGAAAATGTGCAATAGGACTTTGAAAAATTGGAAGACTGGGCGTCCAAATGTCAGATGAAATTTAATGTGGACAAGTGCAAACATATGTACCTAGGAAAGAACCCCCAACTATGGTTACACAATGCCACGTACCACCTTTGAAACCACCACCAGGAAAAAGATTTAGGCGTCATCGTGCACAATACATTGAAACCCTTTGCTGAGTGTGCAGCACTGGCCAAGAAAGCTATTAGAATGCTAGGAATCATAAGGAAAGGGATGGAGAATAAAACCAAGAATATTATAATGCCTCTGTATTGTTCTATGGTTTAAATATTGTGTGCAATTCTGGTCGCCGTATCTTCAAACAGAATATAACGGAATTATAAAAGGTACAGAGAAGAGCCACCAAAATGGTAAAGGGGATGGAAGGATGCTTCTATGAGGAAAGGCTTAAAAGGTTAGGGATCTTCAACTTGGACAAGAGAAGGCTGAGGTGAGATATGATAGAAGTCTATAAAATAATGAATGGAGTGGAATGGGTTATCATATAATCGGTTTTCTATGCCACCAAAAAGTAGAATGACTAGAGAACACACAATGAAACTACAATGTAACCCATTTTAAGACTAATAAGAAAAAATATTTTTTAACTCAACACATAATCAAACTCTGTAATTCGCTACTGTAGGATGTATTAAAAGCTGTTAGTGCAGCTAGGTTTAAAAAAGGTTTGGACAAGTTCCTGGAGGAAAGGTCCATAAACCAGTTTCATTACTAAAGAGGACCTGGGAAATCCACTGCTTTCCCCAGCACAAGCATTGTGGAAGCTGTGGACTTTGGGTTACCTACCAGGTACTTGTGACCTGGATCGGCCACTGTTGAAAACAGGATACTGGGCTTGATGGACCTTGGTCTGCCCAGTATGGCATTTCTTATGTTCCTATGTTCATTCTGTTATCTGTCCTTAACAAAGGCAACATCACCCTTGTAATCTCCCTTGATCTTTCCTCTGTCTTCTCATTCCCTTCTTCTTTTCCATTTATACCACCTTGATTTCTATGGCATTGTCCTTCACTGGTTTGGTTCTTTCCTCTCTGATCAATCTTTCTTACTCCATTCCAGTTCCACTTGTCCTGTAGTATCTTAGTGATATCATGTGAGAAATGGGAATAGAGAAGTGAGCAAACCATCCACCTATCTGGTGACGTCGGTCTCTGTTGCAAAAGGATTTCTCTAGGAGTGTCATGGGCCCTTGTATATGCCTGATGAACGTACCAAGATGGATACCTTTTTGCAATGAATCTTTTCCTCATAGCTTTGGCTAAAGGATGAAGTGCCATTTGATTCAGACTGTTCCTGGCTTAACAGATTTACAACTCATGGTAGCTCACAAATGAAATATTAATCTTCGGAATACATTAGTTCCATTGTCTTTTACAGAAAGAAGATACCTTTCGAAGTATAAGGGTCAAAATTAGTGTGAGCAGTATACAGTCTATGTCGATGCCATACCAGTGAGGAATCAATTTGTCCATCCCATCACTCAACAGTCAGGGTCCTTTGACGTACATTTTGGGATGATGTGTGTGAGTGGGGGTATTCCCTTTGAGGGTCCTTAAGATATGTGGCTTTGTATCCTTTTTACATTTTTAAATACAATGCCATTTTTAAGCCATTTGTTTAGGAAATGCATTATTATTAGCTTTGTTTGCCACCTTTCCATAGGTAGTCCATTTTACCTTTTTCATAGTTTGTCCATGCCTAAGCGAACAAACCTAGCGTGAATGTTATAGTCTCTTGTTTTTCCAAGTGGTAAAGGTTTGGTTTTAGTCCAATTTTCACTCCTGTTTTATGATATAGGTTATCTTTCCAATCAGATAGGTGTTCAGTAATGAATACTTGTTTACAGATGTTTTTTTCTCCCTCTGTAGTTACAAGATATATCAAAAAAAGGATTTGTTTCAGAAGGACATATTCCCTTACGGTTTGTAGCCCTTTATACAACACATCCTGTGTTTTTACAGTTTGTCTTTATTATGATGTTTTTAGTACAGTTTTTTATTATTTTTGTATGATGATTTTATTAAGCGATTCATTAATTATTATTTATGCATTCATATATTTATTTATTTATTGTTCTCTTAATTTCTTTTAGCTGTATATTTCTCTATTTGCGGACATTTTATCAAGTTCAATATCCATATTATGTATTTTATTGGTTTATTTTTTCAATTTTTAATTTATTTTGTTCTTATGATTTCAATATAGCCAAAACCCCGAAACACAGCCTGTGATGGATTAGGGTTGGCGACGACACCCCTTCAGGGTCTGTATTGTGCCCCTGACAAGAATTGTTAATAAAGTTGTTTTTTTTTTGGTTTATCATGCTTGGACTGGATCTTGTTCTTTGGGCAATCCATGGTATGTACAGTATTTGTCACCAGCACTATAATTCAAAGGCATCGACTTTCTTCCTGTTTGTCTTTTTCACTGTCCAACTTTCAGATCCATAAGATGTTATTGAGAATATCATGGCTTGGACAAGTCGGATCTTTGTATGGAGAGAGACATCTCTGCTCTTGAGAATCTTGTCTAGGTCCTTCATAGCCATTCTGCCAAGAACAATGCATCATTGGATTTCTTGACTGCTTGTCATTTCTTTATTGATTATAGATCCAAGCATGTTAAAGTTGTCACCTATTTCAATTTCTTCTCCATCAATGAAAAACTTAGGGGTATGTTTACTAAACCGTCTTAACGTAGCAGCGGCGATGTTGCCGCGCGATATGTAACGTCATGTATCGCGCGATAACATCGGCAGCGGCATTAAGGCACACTAACGCTGTGAAATCCGGCTCTGAAGGGTGGAGTAAGGCCTCCCAGAGGGCGGAGATAAGGGTCAATGGGCGGAGAGTGGGCGGGGAGAGGCTCCAGGCACACTAACGCTGTGAAATCTGGGTCTGAACACTAACGCCAGTGAAACTCTCAGGTTAGAGGCACATTTGCAGGAGAGAGAAACCATTTCAGTCATCAATGTACAGCAAAGGCAGGGAAACCCAGAGGAGTGATAGTTGTGATACATGTGCAGGGAACAAAGAGGCAAATAAACATATAAAAGGACCACAACCACATCTAAAATCCCAATAACCAAGCTGGCCAATAGTGATATTAATGATAAACATAAAGCAACACTACTGACAAAGCATAAAAAGGAAGATATCATGTTTGGAAGGGTCTATGCTCTGCCCCCCCTACAAAGTGAATGATCCCACATTGAAATAGCGCTGATCAGGGTTTTTGTCGTTTATATTGGGCAGGTTTGTTAGGGCGTGCACATGTGCAGCAACAGCAGAGTGGGCATGTAGGAGAGGGCAACTGTACTGATGCTGTAAATGGGATACAGGAGGCTGCAGGCGGTACATGCTGTGGTCCAGCTGGGGCACAGTGCGGACTAGGCAGATGTCTAGGTGGCACATAGGAATGCCGAAACTGTAAAGCAGCAAGACAGCAACTGATGAGGGACCAACATGGGCACGAGTGTGTGTCCCACAGTGTCACAGGGGATATTACCCAGCAGGTACCCCCAAGGGCACATAACCTTGGCAGGCGGTGCCGGGGGGAAGCACGCATGTCCATGTAGGCACCCCTACCCGAGAATCTACACCATAGGCAGCTGCCTGCTGGCACTCTGGATGGCCTGGGACTGTGCACCACCAGCACCACCGGCATAAGGGCATGTCAGCATGGTGGCGGAGGGGTGCTGGTGGCGGAGGGGGCAGTGGCATCTGCCCACAACAGACCACGGCCAAGCCCCGTTTTGGTGGGTGCCGTGCAATGCAACAGACAAGGTCTGTCTGATGAACATTCATGGTATCCCCAGGGAAAGATCTGCCCCTGGGGCAACAGTTTGGTGTAGTACACACAGCCAGTGTGTTCAGGGGCAGAAAGTCACATGTTGAAGTCCCAGCTGTGGCTCCTGCCAACCTTGTCCCCATATTTTACCCAGTACTAAACTGTGGTGATAAAGACAGAACCTTTATTGCAGATAAATTAAACATGCCTGAAACGCCTATATTTTACCCTACAGAGCACAGACACCATAAACATGTGCAATCCCTAGAGCAGTTTCCCATCTGCAGTCCTGGAGGGCCAAACACCATTCAGGTTTCATGCTGTCCCTAATAAATATGCCTGTGTTGCATTTGTATGCATCGCCCCATTGTATGCAAATGTACCTCATGCATATTCATTAGGGACAGCATGAAAACCTGAACAATGTTTGGCCCACCAGGACTGGAGTTGGGAACCTCTGCCCTAGAACAGTGGCCAACAGGGGCACAAACACCCACACCCACAGGCTCCACTATCCAAAGCCTCATGGAGAGTTTTGGCATACACACAGATCTTTTCCAGTCAAATGGCCATGATGTTATCTTTCAAATTTCCTGGTGAAGCCTTTTAAATATGACAACAGCCACATCTGATTGTTGTAATACTTCATTGGGAATGCCATCAATACTTGGTGCTTTGTTCTTTGATAATGCTTTCAATGCTGCTTCGAGTTCTTCTTTCATCATCAACGATTCCTAATCATAAGATGCAGGTTGAAACAGCTGTTGATCTACTTAATCTTTATGTATTTTCTTTACACCTTTTTGTAATCTCAGCATCACTCAATATGGATCCTTGAGCATCTTGTAGAATTCCAATTTGAGGCTAGAATTTTCTCTTTAACTCAGGGCCGGATTTACCTATACGCCATGTACGCAATGGCGTAGGGCCCACAGCTTGCAAGGGCCCACAAGAATCCCCATCCCTCGCTCTCTAGAGAGAGTTTAAAGTCCGGCGGAGAACAGTAACTTTTGCGTGGTAGCGAAAACGCCGAAGTCGCAAGCTCGGCCGGAGACGCGCCTTCCCAGGCCTCCGTCTCCCGCCGCAGTGAACATGGGGCTCCCATTTCTACGCTGCCTCCGATGGCGGCGGCCATCTTACCTGGCTCCTCTTCACTTCCTGAGCCGTCAACGTCACTTCCGGCCAGCGTCAGCCTTCCCCTCGCTCCAAAGTGACAGCGCCGACCGCCTGCCTCAGCCTCCAAGATGCCGGCAGCCTGCTCAGCTACACCAGGTCCGGAAGCGGTAGGTGCGGTCCTTCTTCTTCTTAGGGTCTTCGGCTTCAAGCGCGGGGGGCACGGGCACAGTCGGGGGCTCGGGCACAGTTGCAGCAGCGCTCAGCAGCTGACAGCTCAACAACACACTGTGTTGGTTACATTGAACGCATTTGAATTGCAACAACACTCTGTGACATCACGCGGAATGGCGCCCATCGCGAGGACAAGGCACGTGCAAACCACGCGAGCATTACCGGGGGTAGTCCTTGCCTGTCCGCTATTGGTTTGTTTCGTTGAGGCTTCCCAATTGCCCCTGGCTTCTCTGTACTGGGGTTGCTACTGCTTAGGCTACAGGCTACAAGCTCAGGGGTTTTTCCTGGTAGAACTTACCTAACTTAGGCTTCAGGCTGCGCTGCATATATGTTACAGTGCATATAGGCTTCAGGCTGCATATAGGTTACCTGACCTAAAGCTGGTCCGTCCACTCATCTTCATGAGGTTCTAACTGCATGCATCAAAAGCTTTTTTTTTGCCTGTCCGCTATTGGTTTGTTTCCTTGAGGCTTCCCAATTGCCCCTGGCTTCTCTGTACTGGTTGCTACTGCTTACTAAGTGCTTAGGCTACAGGCTACAAGCGCAGGGGTTTTTCCTGGTAGAACTCAAGCGCTCTCAGTCTCTCTCAGTCCCCCCTTACAATAGTCATGAAAAAATATGAAAGTGGCGCATCTAAATGAAAAAAGAAAATGCTAGAAAACGAATCAACCACCAAAATTCCCAAGATTACCAGCTTTCTTCTTCCATCGACGAAAATTCAAGCTGTCTCAGAATCAGAATTTTTGAATGTGAATGACGCAGCTACTCCACAACTTTTCGATACTACTGACACTACTCCTCAACCTTCCGATACTGCTGATGTTACTCCACAACCCGATGTACCTGAGGAGAATATTTCTAGTTCTCCACCACCACCACCTCATGATGTGGGTCTCTGGAAAACATTCCTTCCAGCTTCTGACATCGATTATTGGATTGTTAATGGTCCAGCTGCATGTCAACATCACGATGATAGTTTCATGTCATCAGAAAGAACTATGGGAAATAGAACACGCCGTTTTGCGAAGGAATTTCTTTACGGACGAAAAGCAAATGATGAGAAGTATTACTGAGACTGGCTGCTTTATTCGCCATCAAATGGGAACATTTATTGTTTTTTCTGTAAGCTGCTTTCAAGGTCCACGTCGCAGTTTGCCTCCTGTGGATTCAACGATTGGAGCAACTGCGGTAAAGTGATCAAGCTTCACAAAAGTAGTGCAGAACACCGAGCATCACTCAGTTCCTGGTTAGCACGTGTTTCAGCGAAAGGGTGCATCGACGAAAAGCTTCAGAAACAGATGAACGAAGAGAAGATATATTGGCAGTCAGTTCTTCGGCGTGTTGTTGAAGTGATAAAGTTCCTTGCTCAACGTGGCCTAGCATTTCGAGGAGATACCGAATTATTTGGTTCTGTGCAAAACGGAAACTATCTGGGAATTTTGGAACTTTTAGCCAAATTCGACCCCTTCCTTGCCGACCATATATCTCGTTTTGGAAATAAAGGAAGTGGAAAAATTAGCTATTTGTCTTCCACTGTATGTGATGAACTCATCGAGCAAATGGGACAAGACGTGTTGGCTGTCATTTTAAATGAAATTCACGACGCGAAGTACTATTCCATATGTATTGATTCCACTCCAGACATTAGTCACATCGACCAACTAACTTTTATTGTGCGCTACGTTAACAAGTTTGGTGAAACAACTGAACGGTTTCTAAAATTCTTTCCAATTGAAAGTCACAAAGCCGACAGCCTTTACCAAGATGTGTTGAATATACTAAATGAAATGTCATTGTCTCTGGATAACTGCAGAGGACAAAGCTACGACAACGCAGCAAACATGGCTGGGAAATACGCCGGTCTCCAAGCAAAACTGAGGGAAATTAACCCAATGGCTGACTACATACCTTGTGCAGCACATTTGTTAAATTTGGTTGGAGTTGCTAGTGTAAATTGCTGTCTGGACGCTGTTAACTTTTTTGGTCTCGTCCAAGAACTGTATGCGTTTTCGGTTGGTTCAACAAAGCGGTGGAGTTCATTGACATCAGGACTCACACCGAACGAAATGGACGAATTCTGACTTTGAAAGCTTTATCATCTACCCGTTGGCATTGCCATTCAGAGTCCGTGAAAGCACTACATCTCAACTATGCCAACATCTATACTATGCTGAATAGTATCGCAGAAAATGAAGACGAGAAGGTTGATGCCCGACACTTAGCAGCAGCCTTGGCGGGTAAAATGTGTCTGTTGGAAACCGCATTCATGTGTGTTCTGTGGCACAAGATCTTGCAGCGATTTCAAAAAATCAACACTGCCTTGCAAATTGTGTCTATTGACATCAGTGTCGGCGTTTCTTTGTTTACTTCTTTGGAAACATTCGTTGCTGGAATGCGTGATGACTTTCACAACCTGGAGAAAGAAGCAAAAGAGCTCATGGAGGACATCCAACAAGACTACACCTCTCGTTTCATTCGGAATCGACCAAAAAGATGCCAGGTTTTTGAAGAAGCAGGTGAGCCGAATGCTACTTTACAAGGTGCACAAAGATTCCGTGTTGAGAGTGTATATGTCATACTTGACAAACTGCTTGCATGTTTATCTCAACGCCGGAATGCTTACAAGCAGATTTCTGAAGACTTTGCTTTCATCAAATCACTGAAGGAGAATGATGTTGGCTCTCTCAGAGAAGATGTAATCCATTTGCAGCAAAAATACAATTGTGATCTGGAAAGCGGGTGTGAAGAGGAATTTGTGGCGTTTTCTGGAATGGCCGCCGATTTGAATTTGGATCGTGAACCCCAAAACCTACAGAAATGGCTGAAAAAAAATCCTGTAGTGGATTCAACATTTCCGAATGTTTCCACTGCCCTCCGCTTGTTTTCAACGCTTCCTGTGACTATCTGCGAAGGGGAACGTTCTTTTTCAAAGCTTTCCCTGATAAAAAATAGATTTCGTTCTATGATGACGCAGAAAAGACTGAATTCTCTGGCAGTCATGTCAATTGAAAATGACGTTACTTCTGCATTGACTTTTGATACAATTATTGAAAAGTTTTCACAAACTAAATCGCGAAAGAAAACATTTTTGTAAGTGGTACCTGGGCTGATGGGGGGTTAGGACTGGTAATGGGTTATAGGGGGGGCTTAAACTGAAAATGGGGTGATGGGGGGTTAGGACTGGAAGTGGGTTGATGGGGGGGCTAGGACTGGTATTGGGTTGGGGGGTTGCTAGGACTGGAAATGGGCTGATGGGTGGCTAGGACTGGAAATGGGCTGATGCAGGGACTAGAAGGGAATGGATGCTGGGTGAGGCTGGAACTAGAAGGGAGCTGATGTTGGGGGAGGATTAGAATGGGATGGGGCTGGAAGAGTAAAATGGAGAAGGGAAAAATATTTTGTGTGGGAGGGATAAAAAATCTACAATTGGCCGGGTACTGGGAGAGTAAGTGGGGATTGAGGATGGAGGGGTAAAATTTGAGTGGATGAAATAGGAATGAGGAAAGAGCAAAAGGAGAAAGATTAGTATGTTAAAGCAGATGTAGAGAGAGAATGGAAAAAACTAGAAGAGAGAAGAAAGGACAAATGGACAGCAGACGATGGAGAGTTAGCAGAAGACATGAAGAAACCAGAAGAAAGTGGCTGGAGCAATTGCAGCTGGAAAAAAATGCACAAAAGGCAGAAAAATATCTCTTTATTTTGAATTTATTAATTGGAATATGTCAGCTCTGGTAAATGTGCATCATTAACGTCTGCGCTTTGTTTAGTACAAGAGCAAATTAATGTATAGTTTTATTTCTACAGTGTTCTACATTCCAAGTTTGGCTTTTGGGATTCCCAGTTTAATTATTGTCTTCCTGTTTCTAAATTGTGATTACTTGTTTGGTGATGGTCTATGTTCTGCATGTGTAACTGAGCTGAGGTGTTCTGTTTATATAATTCCTATTTGACATTGCCACTTGTTCTCTTTCCCCAGTAGGTCATGTTTTGTTGTTCTCTGAAATGTATTGGTTTAATATTTGCAGTGTTGCCTTTTGATTGGTAGAGTATGGTGCTTTGTGAGTCCTGGTAGTGCTGTTAGGATATGGCGGGTTTGCTATGGGTTGGCACTGGATTATAGTAATGTAGAAATCTTTTAGTCTTTCTTTATCCATACACTCATTAAGAGGCACGTTTACTAAAAGTTAGTATATGGTAACATTATGCAAATATTTATGCAAATGAGGCCCCTTATGCAAATGAGGCCCCACACCCCCCTTGGGCCGCCCCTGCTGGGGGCCCACAATTTTTGTTGGCGTGGGGCCTCACTCAAGGTAAATCCGGCCCTGCTTTAACTCTTGTAGCTTTAGGAAAGCCAATCCTTTTCTTCCTCTAATAGTTTGTGATTCTATTTCCCTGCATGTGTCATTGTAGTACTTCTTGTCTCATCTTGCTCCACATTGGAAATCTAAGTTCTGTCTCTGAGTTTCTGGGAAATTTTCAGAGTTTTTTTGGTCATCAATTTTGGCAGTTTTTGCTTTTTCACTTTTTGTAGAGACTTCTCACTTTCTCCTAGTACAGTTTTTTTTTTATCTCATACCATTTATCTTCTGGCGCTCTGTTATTTATATCCAAAGCAGCAAATTGATATTGCAGGCAGTCTTTAAATTCTGGTGGTATATTCTCAAGGTCATATTTACCTACATTCATGAGTAGCTTGCTCTTTACAGCTTTAACTTGAGTTTGCATACTAGTAGTTTGTGATCTATACCACAGTTAGCTGCAGTTTTCACCTTTGTTGATGTTATTGAGCTTTTCCAACATTGGCTTCCACAAATGTATTCAATTTGATTTCTGTACAATCCATTGGTTTAAGTCCATGTGTACAGTTATGTTGCTGGAAGAAGGTGTTTGAGATGAATAGATCATTGATCTTGCAAAATTTCATTAGTCTTTCTCCAGACTCATTTCTGTTGCTGACTCCATATTTTCCAACCACTTTGCTTTCATCTTTGTTGTTAACTTTTGCGTTCCATTCACCTATGACTATCACGATATCCTGTTTGCACGTTCTGTCAATTTCAGCTTGTACTTTGTTCATAGAACTCATCCACTTCTTCCTCTTCTGCAGTTGTTGTTGAGGCATATTTCTGAATAATAGTTGTGTTGTGGGCATTCCTCGTAGACAAATAGAAATCAGGTGAACTCACTGATTGCATTGTATTTCATTACAGATCTGGCAAGTTTCTTCTTAATTATAAAAACATCTCAATTTCTTCTTTGTCTTTCATTTCCAGCATAGTATACCATGTGATCATCAGATGCAAAGTGCCCGATGCTAGTCCATTTCAGTTCACTGACATACAATAGATTGAGTTGTACACGTTCCATTTTGTTCTTGACCACATCCAATTTCCTTTGGTTCATGCTTCATACATTCCATGTCCCAATATGCAAGACATGTTTGCAGCTTCTGACTCTCATTTCATGAACAGCTACATCAACAGTCAGACATCTCATCAACTATCCCACCTCCAAAACCACCTCACCACAATTTTCTCACCACCTCATCAAGTTCTCCCAACCCCAGAAACTACTACACATAGAAACTACCTCCCCACAACTGTCCCACCACCTCAAAACTACCCCACTCTAAGACACACTATCCTGCAAACTACCCCATTCCCAAAAACTACTCCACAAATCCCCAACCATCCTGCAAACTACCCACCCCCAAAAACTACCCACATAACTGCCTCACAGCCCCTCAAACTATACCTACCCCTGCAACTACACCACTGCCCCATAAACTACCCCTTGCAACTTCCCACCACCTCACAAACTACCACATTGCCAAAACCTACCCAACAAGTGCCCACACACTTCAAAAAAACTACCCCCACAACTGCCCCAGAACTCTACAAACTACCACATGCCCAAAACATATCTCCTTAAAACTGTTCCACCAGCCCAGAAACTCCACCCATCCCAAAAACTATCCTTGCAACTGCACACCACCCTACAAACTATCTCCACCCCCAAAAATACATGCACCACTGCCCCATGTTCCTACAAACCACACTCATCCCCAAAACTACTCCCAACTGTCCCACTGCTCCACAAACCACTGTACCCACAAGAACTACCTCCTACAATTGTCCCACCACTCTGCAAATGATCCTTGCCCTTAATAAGTACCCACATAATTGCCCCACCACCCCAAAAAATATCCCACCCTGAAAAATTACTTCCCTACAACTGCCCCACCATCCCAAAAACAGTTTGTATTATTAAGTATGCCTGAAGAGTAACTCATCAAAAAATGAGTTACTCCTCAAATACATTTCTCCTAATATTCTGCACATCTGCCAGCACACCTTTGTAGTGCATCAACTAAGCTGTAGCTGTCTACTTAGGAAGAGCTTGAGTCCCAAACCCTGATAGTGTATAGTGACTCCCTGTGAAGGAAGAGAAAAGATGTTTATCAGAATTCACTTGACTTGAAGAAATCTCCAGAGTACATCACTGGATGGGAACAGCCAGCATGTAGGGGATGTCTGACATCTTGTAATCCTTAGCTATGATAAGGCCATCAATGAGTGCTATTTTCCAGAAACATTGCTTGCCACACAGTAAAGTATCTACTATTTCAGGCATAATGCAAGTTTTGATAGAAGTGGCAATGTCTTATGGTGGAGTTCAGCAAACAGAATGAAATCAGGAATACCATTGGTAGAGTGTGTTTCCCAAAGAAGAGCCCCCACTGCTGAATGCCTGCTGAGCAAGTGCCCAGTGATTAGAGTGAGATCTTTGACAATGAGTTGGAGAAGGCAAGGAGTATGTGGATTCAATAAGATATTCTGGTTTTGATTGGTTTTCTTGATGTACTGGTGTTCATTTCACTTAATACATTTATAACCCATCCATCATTATACTTCTGAGTAAGTAACAGAGTAAATGAGTCAGCCTGAGTAGATTGCGGATTACAAGACAGTTTATATAAACTGGAAGTTGGCCAATGTGACACCTATTTTTTAAAAGGGCTCCAAGGGTGATACTACGGACTGGTGAGCCTAATGTCTGTGCCTGGTAAACAGATAGAAACCAGCATTAAGAATACAATTACTGATCACATGGACAGACATAATTTAATGGGACAAAGGTAACATGGATTTAGGCAAGGGAAGTTTTGCCTAAAAATCTACCCCATTTCTTTGAAGATGTGAATAAACATTTAGATAAAGGTGAACCAATCAATATAGTGGATTTAAACATTCGAAAAGCATTTGATAAAGTCCAATATCAGAGACTCCTGAGGAAATTGAAGTCATGGCATAGAAGGCAATGTCCTTTTATGGATTAGAAACTGAGAGATAGAAAACAGAGAGTAGGGATGCATGGTCAATTTTCTCCATGGAGGAAGGTGACTAGTGGAGGACCCCAGGGATATGTACTGGGACCAGTGCTTTTTAACATATTTATAAATGATCAGAATTGGAAACATCAAGCAAAGTGATTACATTTGTAGATGACACCAAATTATTCAAAGCTGTTAAATTGCACATGGATTGTGAGAAATTGCAAGAGGACCTTGTAAGGCTGGGCATAGTGCAAAGTGATACAAGTAGGAAATAATAACCCAAACTATAGATACAAAATGCTAAGTTTATTTATTTACTTATTTTTAGTATTTAACTCACGTCTTTCCAGTAGTCCACATTAGGAGTCACCACCCAAGAAAAGAATCTGTGCGTGATCATAGACAATACATTGAAATCTTCTGTTCAGTGTGTGGCGGCAATTTAAAAAGCAAGCAGAATCATAAGAATTGTTAGGAAAGGAAAAGAAAATAACACAAAGGATATAATAATGCCTCTGAATGGCTCAATGATGCGATCGTACCTTGAATATTGTGTGCAATTCTGATTTCCACATCTCAAAAAAGATACAGCAGCATTAGAAAAGATACAGAGAAGGGCGGCCAAAATGATACAGGAGATGGAACGACTCTCCTATGAGTAAAGGCTAAAGAGATTGGGGATCTTCAGTCTGGAGAAGAGACGGCTGAGGGGAGATATATATAATAGATGTCTGTAGAATGCCAAGTAGAGTGAAATGGGCAAAAGCAAATTGATTGTTTACTGTTTCAAAAAATACCAGGACTAGGAGACATGCCATAAAGCTACAAAGTAGTGTATTTAAAACAGAAAGGAGAAAATAGTTTCTCTCAATGTATAATTAAGCTTTGGAACTCATTGCCAGAGGATGTGGTAAAAGCAAGTAGTGTAGCTGGGTTTAAAAAAAGGTTTGGAAAATTCCAGGAGGAAGAGTCCATAAACTAGTGCTTTCCAAACTTTTATCCCATATGACCTCATTTTAGCAATGAAGAATTCATGTGACCGTCTCCAGCCTCCTTCCCCTCCCTCCACTCATCTAAAGCAGAAAGCAGTGGCAGTCAGCACAAGGTCCGTTGTGTCAGTGTGCAGTGTGTGCTTACAGACCCCAGTACTCGGCATGAATTTCCACTTCTAACAAGAAGCTTACGCAGGAGGAGACAAGGGCCTATGAATGTTCACTGGCTCACAGGCCACATGTTGACCGGCGACTGCCACTACTTGGCATAGGTCCCAGAGAAAGAACAGAGGAGAGAAAATGGCTATATTTCTATGACCCATCCACTGATGATATGACCCCATTTGTGGTCCTGACCCCAAGTTTGGGAACTACTGCTATAAACCATTATTAAGGTAGACTCAGGGCCAGCCCCAGAGTTGTTTCAAGTTGTTAGCACCCTATGCAAACCTTAAGCCTTATGCCCCCCCAGCAGAATCTATTGTTTAGCTATGAATGCTCTACTCTTTGCTGCCCTCTCCCCAGAAGCTGACACCCTAGGTGACCACCAAGTTTTCCTAATCTTTGGGCGAGCCCTGGGTAGACTGGGAGAAAGCCACTGCTTATCCCTGGGGATAAGTAGCATGGAATTGGGGTTTGTCAGGTATCTGTGACCTGGATTGGCCACTGTGGAAACAGGACACTGGGCTTGATGGACCATTGGTATGACCCAGTATGGCACTTCTTACATTCTTATGACAGAAACTAATTCTATGGATAAAATATGCCAGAGCATCTTAAACACCAAATAAAGACATTTCAAATGGGCGAAGTATTTAATTGGCAACCAATATAGCCCAACCAACATTAGGTTAAATGGAAATGGAGTAAATATGGAAATGTTCACTTTTCCATGTTTCTGTAATCATATCAGCAGTAGCATTTTGTACCAACTGCAAGGACCACGTTACAATATCAAGGAGGACTACATATATTATATTACATTACAGTAGTCCAGGTGGGTCCAAAAATGCCTTAAGACATCGAACTGCTCTTAATTTCAAAAACATCCCTATAAAATTCTCTCTTCCGGAATCTGATAATCAAACTTGCATTAATTGTCACTCTTAAATAGGGCATTTGATTCTGAATTGGGACAACATTTGTGAACTAGGGGGTGAATAATCCCTATCTATAGACAAAATCATAGCTTTAGTCTTAACTAAAGCTAAACCATTCTCCTCAAGCTAAGTTAAGACTAAAGCTATCATTTTGTCTATAGATAGGGATTATTCACTCCCTAGTTCACAAATGTTGTCCCAATTCAGAATCAAATGCCCTATTTAAGAGTGACAATTAATGCAAGTTTGATTATCAGATTCCGGAAGAGAGAATTTTATAGAGATGTTTTGAAAGTAAGAGCAGTTCGACGTCTTAAGGCATTTTTGGACCCACCTGATTTTTGAGCAGTTGGTCAGGCAGTGGTTTTACCTTACCTGGACTACTGTAATATAATATAATACATGTAGCCCAGGACCTTATAATAGGTTGGTTTGAGGAGAATGGTTAGCTTTAGTTAAGACTAAAGTTATGATTTTGTCTATAGATAGGGATTATTCACCCCCTAGTTCACAAATGTTGATAATTATTTGTCTGAAATTAAATAAATGTTTTGAGGAGGCAACATCCACCTCATTGAAGAATGGTACAAAAAAATAAAAAAATACCTGTATATAACTTAAAATAAATGTTTATATCATGAAGCATCACACATAAAGGAAGACGGTATCTACAGTGTGTTAAACAGCATAGCTGAGAAAGTGGAACTGTGTGGTTCTCCTCATGTTACTATATACCCTCTGGACTCTGCACTTCCAAAGATCAACTTCTGGCATCAATCTTTCAGTAAAGATTGGAACTATTCCAAAACTGTCCCATCCCCCATCTCCCATCCCCAACTAATTCAACTTACTCAAAAGACTCTAATGTCCTACCATATCATAAAGCAATTGTAATATCTATAAATAAAAGTAAACATGTCTTCTTTCTTTCAAGACCATTAAGAAGTATATTCATGACAGAGGTAATTAATGCCTCTGGGCTATGATCAGCTCAAAATGTGCATTTAGAGGGATCCACTATCTATTACTGGTGCCTATCAATAAAGTCCCATAGTTGCCAACACATTACTTGCTCCATCAATTTGCCAAGTGCAGAGGGGATTAGAAATGGGGTGACCGTTTGTCCGTGATTCTGTTGGTTTCTTTACAATTGCCCTCACTGCTTCACTCAAAAACTTTGCCTCTGACTCCTTTGCCATCTTCATTAATTCTACTGAAAATATATCCAATGGACATACTTCCAGATTCATCCCGTGAAGAATGTTAATAATCTGATCAGGAGCAACTGGTGTAACCCATTCCTAGCAACCATTGAAACATTCCCATTATTATTTAAAATAGACAAATAATCAAGTGGACTATCTGAGCACAGGAAAATCACACTTTTCCTGAAAGAAATTAGAAATTCCTAAGCTGATGGGGCATTTGGTTCCACTGATGGGGATGATAGCTTTATGAATTGCCCTGCAACTGAAAATAACTCCTTTGGCTGTGATAAAACATTATTAATTTTAGTGTTACCTATTCTATTATTGCTTTATCCAATGCATCTCTGTAAGCAGTTAATGCCTAAATATAACTTATTATGGTCATGTCAGATCTTTGTTTTCACCATACTTTCTCCCTCTGACAGAGGATTTGCTTTAATTTCATTAAATACTCAGAAAACCATGGTACTAACAGATTCTTCCAGTTTTTCCAGAGTTAACAGGTAACACTCTCTGAAAGTATTGCTTTACCTCAAATCCAACTTTCATAGCCAGCCCTTTTGGAGCCCCTTTCTTATACTTCCACCCTTTTTTAAGGGACTCCATATCCATCCTTGTATGTCCCAGGACGTTTTTAGCCATAGTGTACCTCTGAGCTTCTGACCTTATAAATAACAAGCAGAAGTCGATTAAACAATGGTGGGACCAAGACATAGGAATGATACCAGAGATAGACAATGGTTGAGAACTTACCACTAGACAGAACTAAAAAGCAAAAGTATATCCTCTCTGATGTGTTGTTAAATGGATTACCATTGACAGACCCATAGCAAACTTTGAACTTTTATCATATCTTACCTCAGCCTTCTCTTTTCCAAGTTGAAGAACCCTAACCGTTTAAGCCTTTCCTCATAGGGGTATCCTTCCATTCCCTTTACCATTTTGCTGGCTCTTCCCTGTACCTTTTCTAATTCCGTTATATCCTTTTTAAGATACAGCAATCAGAATTGCATACAATATTCAAGGTGTGTTGGACCATGGAAGAATAGAGGCATTATAATATCCTTTGTTTTATTCTCCACCCCTTTCCTTATGATTCCTAGCATTCTATTTGCTCTCTTGGCCGCCACTGCACACTGGGTGAGGGTTTCAATGGATTATCCACGATGATGCCTAAATCTTTTTTCCTGCGTAATGGTTTCTAAGGTGGTACCTTGCATCGTGTAACCAAAGTTTAGGTTGTTCTTTCCTAGGTGCATAACTTTGCACTTGTCCATATTAAATTTCAACTGCCATTTGGACGCCTAGTCTTTCAATTTTTCAAGGTTCTCTTGCAATTTTTCACAATCCTCTTGGGTTTTAACAACTTTGAATAATTTTGTGTCATCTACAAATTTGATCACCTCACTCGTTATTCCCATTTCCAGGTCATTTATGAATATGTTGAAAAGCAGCCGGCCCAGCACAGATCCACAGGATACTCCACTATTTACTTTTCTCCATTGAGAAAATTGGCCATTTAGCCCTACTCTTTGCCTTCTATCTTTTAACCAGTTTCTGATCCAAATACTACACTGCCTCCAATCCCATGACTTTTTAATTTCACCAAAAAGTCTCTCATGAGGGATCTTGTCAAAGGCTTTCTGAAAATCCAGTTACACTTTATCAACTGGCTCACCTTTGTCTACCTGTTTATTCGCTCCTTCAAAAAAATATAACAGATTAGTAAGACAAGGCTTTCCTTAGCTAAATCCATGTTGGCTTTCTCCCATTAAACCATGACTATATACATGATCAGTAATTTTATTCTTTATAATGGTTTCTACCATTTTGCCCGGTACTGATGTCAGACTCACAAGTCTGTAGTTTTCCGGATGAACCCTGGAACCCTTTTTAAATATTAGCGTTTCATTGGCCATTCTCCATTCTTCAGGTACTATAGTTGATTTTAATGATAGTTCACGGATTACTAATAGTAGGTCTGCAATCTCATATTTAAGTTCTTTCAATACCCTTGGATGTATACCATCTGGGATTTGGTACTCTTCATTTTATCAAATAGTTGTGATATATCTTCCTAGTTTATTGATATTTCTTTCAGTTCTTCCGATACATCACCTTTATATTTCATTTCAGGCACAGATAAATTCCCTACATCTTCTTCAGTAAGGACTGAAGCAAAGAATTCATTCAGTTTCTCCACTATGGCCTTGTCTTCACTTAGCGCTCCTTTTACTCCTCTATCATACAATGGTCTAACTAACTGTCTCACAGGTTTTTTGCTATGAATGTATTTGAAAAAGGTTTTATTATGCATTTTTGCTTCCATGGCAAGCTTTTTTTGAAATGGTTTTTCAAATGGTTTCTGTGCTATGGCCTGGTCGAAAACTGGCCTGATGAGGATGAAGAGCGTTTGTACTATTTAGATGGGTGATAAGCTGCAAAAAACAAGTTTTTCCAAGATCTTGGACAGGAAAGGTAAGTAAGAAACTGGTCTGTAGTTAGTTGTAAAAGTAATGTCTAATGAGGGGCTCTTAAAAATAGGGTGAATGAGGCATGTTTCCAAGCTTGGAGAAAGATGCTGGAGGACAGACTTGTATTGGCAATGGACAAAGCAGGAGGAAGAAAGGCAAGAGCAGTGTTGGGGAGCCAGGACGATGGGATGGGGTCAATAGAGCAAGTGGTCTTACATGAGGCAGAGATCTGCTTGGAGAATGTAGTAGATGAGATAGGACTGTAGGGTTCCAGATGGCACCCTAGTAGATAGCATTTGGCTGAGGACTATCATGGGAGAAATTGGGTTGGGAGAGTTGAAATGGAATAATGCAAAATCCCCAGAGTCGTGAATGAAGGTTCATAATGTTGATTGAACTGAAAATTGAAAGGAACAGAAAGAATCCTGGCAGAACGTCCCATCCCGAAGACATTTTCATTTTTCCAGAGCTCACTGCATGGAGATAGCCCTCATAGAACTCACGTTTGGCATAACAGGTTGCATACTTCAGCCTAAAGGACGTCAGCTAGCCATTTATTGTAGAAAAAGGCAATGTATTACATTTCTGTCTTTAGGAAAGCAGGAATTCTGCCCTAAGAAAGGACCATCTTCAGCAGATTGAACAGGTGTGCATTTCCATAATGTCTACAAGAGCCAGAAATGCCGCAGTGCTTTTGCTGCTTTTGTTCGGAATTAGTTGTTTTCATGTGCTATGTCCCAGTGATTGAAATAAATTACTTTTTCTTTAAATTGCTAAGCAGGTTGACCCATCTGTTGGCCCATGAATGTTCAGATTCTCAGAGGGTTTATTATTTCAAATAATTACTGCCATATGCAAGTGTAAACCGTTCTTTCAAAACTGAGCGAAGGTTTATAACGTGCTTTTTGAGAGACTTTCTAAAAAGAAAAAAATGACTTCATGTTGTTAAGTCTGATTTTCAAGTAAACTTTCACAACAGTATCTTAATTGATTCACATGGACAGACATTTTTCATGTAAAAACACAAGTAGAAATAGCTGCATTAAGGGATGGGAGATGAAAACAATGAGATTCAACAGAACTGGACAGGTAAGAAACAAAAATATGCTACCACTTCTAAGAGTTTTCTTTTGCTTGTCAATTATGTTTAGTATAGTACACTGCCTGGCTATCACATTTGGTGCAGCATATTCCCAAGATAATTCACTGTAATATCTAGTTGCATTTCATTTTTATTATTTATTTATTCTTTATTCAATTTTCACAATTAAACAAGATATTACACCTTGTTAGGAAACAGAAGAAAATTTAAAAAAAAAAGAAATAAAGATTACATTGGCAAATGAAAAAAATTACATCATCATTATAAACTAGGGAGGGAGGAGAGAGGAGATTAAAATGAATACAAGTAATCAAATTATATTATCAGGGCGGACCCCAGAGGGCAGCAAGTATATACAAATGGGTAGAATTACACTACATCCTGCACATTAGCTATCCTAACCTGATGCAAACTAATAAAAGAGGAAAATTGTACAGGCTCATAAAACACACAAAGGCCAATTCCAAAAATGTGCATGTCTAGGTAGTGAGTATGTTCAAATGGAAACGTGCAAAAATAGAGCCGGATTCCGCATCACGCAGCGGTAGACACTGCCGTGTGCACAGAATTGCCCACATAGACATGCTAGGCATGGCCCGCACAGAGTACTATGTTGTATGAAGACAGATATATGCCAACAACAGTATTGTACATCCCCGCATTCACCGTATCCCAAAAAAATGTACGTCTGCAACACTGCCCATCTCTGCGATATACCTGCAAATGGCCCGCCTCCCTTCAAAACGTGCAGCTTTTAAGCAGTTGTGGCCACAGACAGTGCTGTTATGAGGCAAAATTGCAATGTTAGCTGATGATGACCATAGGAGGATGCAAGTTAGACAATAGAAAGTAGTCTGTGGCATTCCCAGAACACTACAAAGCAATCACAGTGCATAGTAATATAGCAGGAAAACAGGTAGAGAGTGATCCATCTGGCACAAGTAACAGTGCAGCACTACATACATGGCAGTAGATGACCTCCCCAGGTATGCATGATGTGGACATCTCAGGAACACATCTGTACAATGCTAAGAAAGCACACGAGCCTAGCAGAATAGACCTCCCATAGCGAACCAGCCAAACATTTTACAACCACTAATAAATGGCCAGTGGAATGACAACAGTCAGCAGTGAAAGCACCACACAGACATGTCCAGGGACACTGTTGGTGCTACCTACAACTATGCTCCCTGGCATGGCGTACTGTGTTCCACATCCTCCTGCTGAGCTCCCCTTATTAGTGACAGGGAAGTGTATGGACAGGTATGTGAATACGGACCTGTTCAGCTCACTCCTGCCTGTTCTCACTTGCACCTAGTGATGCTGTAGTCAGCCCTATAGTCCAGGTACGTGCCAAGCATACCTGTCCCCCCCCCCCCCAGATATGTGGATGAACAATCTAGATCCTCCTGTGCAACTCTCCAACCACATGCACACATGCACTCTCACTTGCAGTCCCATAGAAGCAGACGTCTGCCAACAGCATGCCCTGCACCGAATAACATACAGTAGATGATGGAAAGGAAACCAAGGATATCAGTACTTGCAACCCATCATCATACCTGATCAGTCAAGATGCATACTGACATACACGATACCCACACAAGTGGATCTCAAACAGTCACATAGCTGCTTTAGACCAAAACAGTCCATCAAGTATATCAGCCTCAAAGATCAGACCTTGTAGACGCTTTGCCCACATATGTAACCAACTGTAACACTGACCTGTGCACACGATATGTGCCATAGGGCCACTAGCATAGACTTTCCCCATTATTGTGTTCCAAAAGGTTTACATCTGACTATCTCCAGGAACAAGCAGGAATGTAGTCTTCACATATGGATACTCGGTACCGACGGAGCCTGCGCGGGAACGCTCCCCAGCGTCCAACCAGGAAGCTTTTGGGAGCATCCCACAGTGCCTGCGTGCTGCCTTCCCGCCTTTCCCAACTGCCTCTCTCCAGTTCTTCATTTTCCGCGGAGCCAGCAGGTCGTGTTCCTGTCACCGCAGAAAAATTTCCTTCTTTTTTGTGGTCGCGTCTGCCTTCCTCAACGCTTTACCGGTATCGCCGGTTCTTTTCTTTACTTCTGTATATCTTTTCTTTAAAAAAAAAAAATCCTTACTTTTTTCCCAATTTTTTTTCTAGGTGCACGCGCTATTTTGGGCCTTAGGCCCAAGATATTTTTCCATATGGAAAAACCATCCTCCGGTTTTAAAAAGTGCAACAAGTGTGGCGGTACCATTTCCATCACCGACACCCATGAGTGGTGTCTGAAATGTTTAGGTCCTGATCATTCCATCTCGGAGTGTATGGCCTGTGCCATGATGTCCAAGAGAGGTCGACAGAACCAAGCTGCCAAGCTCAGTACCCTGTTTCCCTCTGATGCAGCTTCGGTGGCATCGACGTCTTCCAGGGCTTCGTCTTCCTCCCATGGATCTCAGGTAACTAAACATAAGTCTAGCCGGTCCTCAAAGGGTAGATCTCCTTCTAAGCATTGAGATGCCTCTGGTGTTGCCCTTGAGGATTCTGCACTGGCAAAATTGCCCCGGCGGGAGGCTTCGGCTTCCAAAGCATTATCGGGGCTCCAGGATGTTCTCGAGGCCTCGACCTCGGCAGAACTACTGGTGCCATGCTCTGGGGTACCGGCGGTCTTCTCCGGAACCGAAATCCAGGCATTGGCAGCGTCGATAGACCAGAGAGTCCTGGCTATTGAGCGCAGTCTGGCGGCTCTCCTTGCGGCTTCGACGCCCTCGGAACTGCGTCAGACTTTTCAACCGGTACCAGTACCGACTCCAGCACCAGTATCGGTACCGATAGCATCGACATCGGTGTCCGCATTGCCGGCACCCAGTCATTCGATGCCCTCCGGTACTGATACTCTGGTACCGATTACTCCCGGTACCGACTTCGGTCGGTACCCGTATCGGGCTCTTCAAGAGCATCCTGACAGAAGGTACTTCGAGTCCTCAGAAGAGTCTGAGGATTCTGACAGTTCTGTCGATGCGGGAATACTTCTCCCAGAGGAGCCTTCCTCCCCTAAAACGTAGGATGTCTCCTCCAGAGGACATTTCCTTTCAGGATTTCATCAGGGAGGTGGCTCGAGGTCTGTCCATTACTGTGGCACCTGAAACAGAGCCCAGAGCAAAGGAGTTGGAAATTTTACAATATCCTAAAACTCCTAAGGAGGCAGCTACCTTGCCCATCCATGAGATCTTGCATGATCTCATGTTGAGAATGTGGGAGACACCTCTTACCACCTCTCCTCATTCCCATAGACTGGATACTCTGTATTGAGTCCCTCCTTGTCCTGGGTTCCAAAAAACTCAGCTTCCTCACCACTCTATTGTAGTGGAATCAGCTATGAGAAGGATCAAGAGTGCAAAGAGGCATGCCTCTAATCCTCCAGGACGTGAGTGCAGAACTCTGGATGCTTTTGGACGTCATGTCTTCCATGCTTCCATGCTTTCTGCCAGGATCAGTTCCTATAGTCTTTACATGGGAATGTTCCTGAAGGAGGTCACAGATGATTTAGAGGATTTGAGTCCTATCTTCCTGAGGATAGAAGACAGGATTTTCTCACATTGGTCAAACATGCCCAAGATGTTTCGAAATTTGTCAACCGTGCAGCTTTTGAGTGTTTTGAGTGCATAAGCAGAACCTCTGCCATTGCCATAGGTGCACGTAGAATTGCTTGGCTCCAGGCATCCGATCTGGAGCTGTGGGTACAAGACAAACTGGGAAATATTCCTTGTACTGGTGAGAACCTGTTTGGTAGAGATTGGCAAGAGAAAGACAACGAGATGGATGCTGAAAACTCCACCTTGGACAGACTGTCCAAGTCTACAGCTGATCCTGCAAGAAAGAAATCTTTTAAGAAACCATTCTTTTCTAAAAAGAAAAAATTTTATCCTGCTTATTCTCAGCAGGCACGTTCTGCAGGTCAACCTGTCCGGAAAACTCAGCAACCACCCAAACAAAGGAAGGCAAAGACTGTTAAGCCTCAACCGTCTCAGCAGTCTCAGCCTCCACAAGGTCTTTGACTTTCATCTAGAGAACTTAGCCTTCCTGGCCCTCAATGGACAAGAGCCTTCCACCATTCCAGGAAGGTTATGCCATTTTGCCCCCAGGTGGGAGCAGATAACAGCAGAGCATTGGACACTCTCCATTATCAGTGAGGGGTACAAGCTGCACTTTCTGTGCATGCCCCCTCCCACAATGGTAAGACAATTCAATTCTCATACCTCTGTCATCAACCTGTTAGATCAAGAGGTCTCTACACTTTTTGCCCAAGGGGCAATAGAAGAAGTACCCATTCATCAGCGGGGTAAAGGGTTCTACTCCCCCTATTTCCTTATCCAAAAGAAAACAGGGGGATACAGACCTATCTTAGACCTCAGAGAATTGAAAACATTCCTGTTCAAAGAGAAATTCAAAATGATTTCTCTAGGAACTCTGCTGCCATACCTTCAGAGTCAGAATTGGCTTTGTTTTCTAGGTCTCAAGGATGCGTACACCCATGTTCTTATCCATCCAACTCACAGAAAGTTCCTTCGGTTCCTTTTCCAGGGAAAGCACTACCAATACAGGTTGCTTCCTTTTGGTCTGGCCTCAGCTCCAAGAGTGTTCACGAAATGCATGGCTGTGGTAGCAGCATTTCTCCGCACTCTAGGCATATTCATCTTCCCCTACTTAGACAACTGGCTCTTTTGAGCCCCATCAGAGTCAGAGGCCAGGACTTCCCTATCTTGCACAATGGTGTCCTTCAGTATTTGGGTCTAGTCATAAACATCCCAAAATCCAGTCTAACTCCCACTCAGTCTCTAGAGTTTATAGGAGCTTTGCTGGATACCAAAAGGGCAAGGGCCTATCTCCCCCAGGCCCGTTGCCTTCGCATGGTGCAGTTAGCTTCTCAAGCAGTGCTAAAACCTCTTCTCACTGCCCGAGAAATGCTACTACTAGACCACATGGCATCCACAGTGCATGTGGTTCCTTATGCTCGCCTCCATATGAGAGCAGCCCAGTGGACTTTATCCACCCAATGGACCCAGGCATCAGGGTGCCTGTCAGACAAAATAGCAAACACAAGTCGCCTTATTTTGTCCCTCCAATGGTGGCAGTCCACTCAGAACCTGTTGCTGGGGTCCCCTTTACAACAACCCTTACCCCAGGCAACTCTCACAACAGATGCTTCACCAGTGGGTTGGGGAGCTCATCTACAAGACCTCTCCACCCAAGGCACCTGGACTCCACAGGAGACTCATCTGCATATCAGTCTCTTAGAACTCAGAGCAATCTTCCTTGCTCTTCGAGTGTTCCATACCCTGCTCAGCTACAAGACAGTCCTCATTCATACGGACAATCAGGTAGCCATGTTCTATGTGAACAAGCAGGGGGGAACAGGCTCTCTGTTGCTTTGCAATGAAGCTTTGCGACTATGGGCCTTCGCCAGAGAGCATCAGATTCATCTCCTGGCAGTGTACCTACCAGGCATACAAAACTCTTGGGCAGACAGACTCAGTCGAGTTCTGCTTCCACACAAATGGTCTCTCCATGCAGACCAGGTGGCCAAGATTTTTCAGATTTGGGGAACCCCCGACATAGACCTCTTTGCAAGTCCGTTGAATGCCAAACTTCCCCGGTTCTGTTCCAGAATTCCGGCTCAGGGCTCTCAGGCCAGGGATGCCTTCCTCCTTCACTGGGGGCAGGACTTCCTTCATGCCTTTCTGCCCATTCCCCTAATTCCCAAAACCCTATTCAAGATTCAGAGAGACAGAGGCCATATGATTCTCATAGCACCACATTGGCCATGGCAAGTGTGGTACCCTCTGCTTCTACAACTCTCTCAAGCTCCCTCCCTAGAGTTAGGGTCTGCTCCAGATATCCTGTCTCAGGAGGACGGAATGTTATGGCATCCCAATCCCCAATCCCTGCATCTCAGAGCTTGGTTGCTGAAGGCCTAGATCTTCATGATCTTAACCTTCCTCAGCCAGTAAGAGATATCCTTTATGCTTGCAGAAAACCTTCCACAAGATGCTCTTATGCCTTCAAGTGGAAAAGGTTTACCATATGGTATTCGTAAAAGGGTCTTAATCCTCGTGCGATACCTCTGGATTCACTACTGGAGAACCTCTTTCATTTATCCAATGCAGGACTTAAAACTAACTCAGTAAGAGTCCATTTGAGTGTCATTGCAGCTTCTTTCAAGCCTCTGAATGGACAACCTATTTCCTCCCATCCTCTTGTAGCAAGATTTATGAGAGGCCTTCTTCTAACCAAGCCTCCCATTAGGCCACCTCCAGTGGCATGGGACTTAAACCTAGTTCTTGGTCAGCTCATGAAGCCGCCTTTCAAACCTTTGGCTACTACATCATTGAAATTCCTTTCTTGGAAAGTTATCTTTCTCATTGCAATCACATCAGCACGCCACATCGGTGAGTTGCAAGCACTAGTAGCTGATCCACCTTATACAAGGTTCCATCATGACAAGGTAGTCCTTAGGACTCATCCACACTTCATGCCGAAGGTGGTCTCGCCTTTCCATTTAAACCAAGCAGTTTACCTGCCTGTCTTTTTTCCAAGGCCTCATGCATCTAATGCAGAAAGGAATCTTCATACTTTAGACTGTAAAAGAGCTTCAGCCTTTTACTTGCAAAGAAAACAGCAACATAGAAAGTCCTCTCAACTCTTTGTTGCTTTTGATCCTTCTCATTAGGGACTTCCAGTCTCCAAGAGAACACTGTCCAACTGGATTGCACAGTGCATTTCCCTTGCCTATCAGAGTAAAAACCTTCCTCTGGAGGGCCATGTCACAGCTCACAATGTGAGAGCCATGGCAGCCTCAATGGCTCATCTACACTCTGTGCCTATCGATGACATCTGTCGAGCAGCTACTTGGGCCTCAGTTCATACCTTCACAGCCCATTACTGCTTGGACAAGAACTCCCGCCGGAATGCCTTGTTTGGTCAGGCTGTTCTTCAACACCTGTTCCATACCTAATCAACTCCTACCCGCCATTCCTGGTTGGATGCCCGAGATCCATGGGGGGAAGTGGAGCCCTTCACAAGGGCACACAACTTCTGGGGTCTCTCCCTGGCATCTAAAGCTAGGAAGTCCCCATATGTGAAGACTACATTCCTGCTTGTTGCTGGAGATAGCATAGTTACTCACCTGTAACAGGTGATCTCCGGGAACAGCAGGAATTTAGTCTTCACAACCCACCCACCTCCCCTAGGAGTTGTATCTCTCTATCTATCTCTTTCCCTTTCCCTCTCTCTCTCTTTGTCTCAACTTTAAACTCAACTGGAGAGAGGCAGTTGGGAAAGGCGGGAAGGCAGCATGCAGGCGCTGTGGGATGCTCCCAAAAGCTTCCTGGTTGGATGCTGGGGAGCGTTCCCGTGCAGGCTCCGTCGGTACCGACAATACCCATATGTGAAGACTAAATTCCTGCTGTTCCCGGAGATCACCTGTTACAGGTGAGTAACTATGCTTTCTCTGCATGCAGGGACTGTACACATTGCATAGGGCATATTGTAAAGGTCCGCTGTGTGGAGCGCAACACTACAGCTGGCAGGATGCTGCACATGGCACCGATGGCTGGGCATACATTTTCACATGGGGTCCTAGAGCTCCGTTACCAGTATCATTTTGAGGATGTGGGCATCATTAGGGGATCCACGCTTTGCCCCTTTAGCTCACTCAGCAAATGCCAGCATAGCCGGAAAGCGCATCTGTGCTCTTCCCCATACATTTGTTACTGCAACCTCAAACCTCCCTCTCCTCTGCTTTCTGTTCAGGTACAATGCATGCTGTGGTTTCCCAGCCTGCAGACAATGGTGCACAGCATAGGTCACACGTCTATTCACCACTATGGGCTGCATTGAGGTGCAGGACAGAAATGCACCTCAATGGATGATCTGGAAGCGTTTCCCAGATTCTCCAACTTAAATTTCACCAAGGTAATATCTTTCATTATTGCAGAAGTACAGTCTTGTTGGGAATCTAACTTCTTCTCAGTCTCAGCAACCTCAAGCTTATCGGCAGAAACAACTTCAGCATTATTAGCAATAGATGTAGTATTAGAATGTACCTGAGTTTGAAGCGTTTGCATGTAAGAAACCAAAACTTCACTGAGATTACTTTCCCAGATAGAGTCCAGTGAAATCTTTGCCAGTCGGGGTAGAGAAAACTTCACCAGAGGCAGCATGGATTCCTGAGTTGATACACTGTGCAACAATGTAGCAGTAAGTAGTTTGCTGGATGCAGCGGGCCCACTAAGAGTAAAGCCACCCTCCCCTGCCTTCTTCAATGTTGTAGCTGCATGGAACCATGGCTCCTCCATATTGGCCACAGCAGCTACAGAAAGCTGACCACCATCTGGCCAATCCTGGCCAATCTGCAGATAAAGCCACAGTGGGAGGTGCAGGGGGACATCGCTCTTCCAGGGATAAAGATGGTAAATCACCTCAAGTCGATGCCGAGCCTCCTGGTTTCAGCATGGAAGTAGCCAGGACCACACCAGAATTAGCTTGCTGCATTCGAGGCCGGCAAAGAAATGCCTCAATCGACGCTTGGATGGAGGGCAGAGGAGAGCCAGAGGCTTCAGCAGGAACAACCGTCTTGCCCTTCCTCTTGCCCATCATTGAAAACAGACAAACCGGAGACACTCAGGGCTGTGCCATCTTAACCATAGTTCCTCCCCCTACATTTCATTTTTTAATGTAAACCAAGAAACAGGGATGGAAGATGTTACTCAGAGCCATGAATTGCTGAGAATTTTGTTCTACATTCTTCTCAAGGTGCTTCAGTCCCTCTGTCCCTTTCATATTGGGTTTTATAACATTTTAAGGCACATTTTAGAAAGACTGTTTAAGTGAAATTTGAGATGTCTATGTCAAAATGTCTAAAATTCTGTAGGAAGCGTAGCAGTGAAGGAGGATATGTGTAAATGTTTCGTAAAATCTCTGTCCCAAAATGATAAACGCATCTATCACAATATAAAGAGGACAGGAATGTGAAGAATAAGGGCCCGGATATATGTAGAAAACCATCTAATTCTAGAAACATGGATGTATGAGACCTGGACGTAAGTGGTACTAGCCACATGGACTTGCCAGTGCTGGTATTTCTGAATGTGCACATGTAGAGGTCGCCATATACACATCCCAGACTGCCATTTAGGAAACAGAGATGTGCAGAGGCACAGCAGTAGACAATAAGACCTCAATATTTACCTGCTAGGTTTGTTTGAGGTGTAAAAATATTGAGGGAATGAGAGGGCATTCTCCTCTTCTCCATACTGTTGATAGTGTTCTAAAATGGCTCTTGGGACGTAGATGTGATTGGGATATCTGAATAACCATTTTCAGACATCTAAATCACAAATAGGGCTTCCGAAATGATCCCCTTTAATGTTTGCTTAGTCTCCTTATTAATTTATGAGATGCTTGTGATCTAATCTGCCCCTCTGCATGCTTAAATTAGCTAGAAATTATTTAATATACTTTAATCTCTGATAAAAATAAAATCTATTGAAGTTCCACCCAGTCTAATGAAAAATCAAAATATCACGTGCCAAAGCAAAAGTCAATGTTTTATGCAGTTGGTCATGCACTCATAGAAGACAACCTTTGAAAAAATGGTATCTGCTGTACTGTAATGACTTGAATCAAAAGAGGAAATGAAGAGGTTTAACTATGTCTAGTATTCAGGTTCTCTTGGTTGTGTTGATAAGTTGAAAGCTGCATTTTCAAGAATTTGAGAACATGTATATATACGTTAAATAAATATCCTATGAATAATGGCCATCTCTTAAACTTCCTCTTTGTTCCTCCCCCCAAAGCTTCATGATTTGTTCATGATGTTAACCATGACGCATCACAGATGTCCAATGCTGATTAATGACCCCGGGTCATAATATGGCCCATTCTTCAGTTTAGTTGATGGGTATCTTATGGATGAAAAGATGTTTCTCTGAATAATGGCTCATAGAATATCAGATTGCAGCTTAGATGAAAGCTGGCTTAAGTTCAGCTCAGACAGAAATGGAGCTTTGCTACTTGGCAGGGAAAGTTTTACTGGACTTAATCTGAATTGAGAAGTCATGACATGCCCAGTTGCATGCGTAGCCTGGCTAGGCTTTGAACATCACTCTGGGTGTTGAGAAACAGACCTCTGATGTTGCACAGAACCTCTTAAATGATCCCACAACATCTGGAGACTGTGTTGCATGCTCTCCAAGGCAGAATCTTATGCTAGTTATTCATGCATGCGTTCACTATTTCAAGGCATGACCACATTTACTATGCTTTATTTTAGGATGTACGTCCAGCTTAGTAATCATTTTTTAGCAAATAAAGGGCTAGATGCACTAAAGCTTTTTCCCATGCCAATACCTCTGCCCCTAAAACTGCAGTAGTAAAAGGCTTGACAACATCTCAGCAGTCTGTTAATTCATAATGGAATTAAGCTGCCACAAAGTTTCAACATGCTAATTCTCTCAATTTCTTTGTCATTTTTAATTAAAATCTTAATGATGCTGTTTAATAAGGATGATCATTAGAAACATGTGAAGTGACACTTTAGAAAGAGCGTCCAAGTGCAATCTGGGATGTCCAGGACAAAACGTGCGAAGAACTCTGAGGACGTCTATGTATCACCCTGATTTTAGAAACATAGATGCCTCCAACGTGGACACCCCGACTGGTATCCATATAGATGTCCCCACTATGAAACCATGGGGTGGAGTCGTCCATCTCATGCAAGGCTGCATACCGGGATGCCCACTGTGTGGCAAAGTTAAAACATGAGTCCTCTGTCCCTGGCAATGTTCATTGTCAACATAGGGGAGATGAGGGTATCTTTTTCTCCACATCCTTGGCAGATGGCTGACAAACCAAGCACTTTTATTTAGAAATATAGAAACATGATGGCAGAGAAATACCACATGGCCTGTCTAGTCTGCCCTTCCATATCAACTACAAAAGTCCCCTTTTTCCCTTTAGAGATCCTCTGTGTTTGTCCTATGTTTTTTTGAATTTAGATACACCTCTACCACCTCCACTGGGAGACTGTTCCATGCATCTACCACTCTTTCTGTAAAGAAATATTTCCAGATATCACTCCTGAGTTATCTCCTTTCACTCTCATCCCATGTCCCCTCGTAGCAGAACTTGCTTTCAATCGAAAGAGGCTCTCCTCCTGTGCATTTATGCCATGGAGGTATTTTTTTTTTTTTTTAAACTTTTATTTTCATTTTGCAACAAACAAAAGAAACAACACACCAAAGGAGACAAAACAAGTATACAATAAAGAAAAGTAAACCCAATTACCCCCCACCCCCACGCTTCGTCTCTAGCTGATTATGTCAGCATGTGAACGCTTCCAAACAACAGTGATTATACATCAAAACAATCAAAAGAGTATCTGCAATACAGAATAATCATGGGACAAAGATATATACAAATTTAGACAGTCAGATGAGAGCATTGAGCAGAATGTACATAGTCATTGAGCATCTTCCATTTAGACCGATGATGAGGAGTCTGAATGGGGGAAGCAAACATACGAGGTATTTGTTCATATTTACTGTAGAGACAGACATGATTCCACCATTCATTGGGGCTCAGATGAGAGCTATTTTTCCAGTATTTCGTAATTAGGGAAATAGCAATGCCAAGCATAAAGTCCAAAAGGAAGTAAGCCGTTTTTGGAAGAGAGGGGATCCCCGCAGCTGAGCGAAGTCCCACTATCCTCCAAGAAAGGGGCTCTTGAAAGTGCAAAATAGACTGGATACGACCCCAGACCCGACGCCAGTAATACTGTAGTGCGGGACATTCATACATAACATGAGGTAGTGAACCAATGGCCGCATGACATGTCCAACAACTATTGCCCTGAGTAGTGTTCCATTTGGCTAATCTGTCAGGAGTGTAAAAACACCGGTGGGCTAGAAAGAAGAGTGTCTGAGTGAGTGAGGCGGATCGGGAGACCCGTGTCACTCTACTCCAGACAAGGCTCCATTGCTCCGGGGTCAAAGTCACATGCAATTCTCTCTCCCATGCTTTCTGCGCTATAGGGGTATCTCTAGTTATAGCATTACATAAGGTTTTGTAAAAATTGGATGCTACACCCGGTGAACTACCGATAGATCGGATAGTCTCCAACCAACCTTGTGTAGGGGAGGCCGATGGCGGGAGCACCTTAGCACTCCGAAGGCAATGCTGAAGTTGCACCAACTGAAAGTAGTGTTTCGCTGGGAGACCAAATTCAATTTGCAATTCCCTAAAAGTTTTCCAGCGACCTTCATGGAACAACTGACTAGGAGTCCAAATGCCCCTAGTGTACCAGGGGCTCCACGCCATCGGCTTATTTTGTATTCGAAATCGAGTATTGTACCAAAGTGGGAGCTTGTCTAACGGACAGAGTCGGGAGTCTAAAGATTGCATAAGATTATTAAAGGCACCTAAGGTGTCTAAAAGCATTGGTGGAAAGTGGGAGTCTGATGGGAGAGTCATACCAGGGAGAAAAGTAAGAGGAATCGGTTTGCAAAGGTCCTCTTCTATGTCTAGCCACACAGGTCTACTCGGTACTGGATCTTCCAGCCAACGAGCGCCTTGTTTGAGAAGAAAAGATTGATGATACTTCAGGAAATCAGGGAATCTGACACCCCCATTTTCCTTATCTGCTTGCAGCTTATGTTTCGCTATCCTAGGTGTCTTGTTTTGCCACAATTATCTAGTCAGAAGGCCCTCTATATCTTTATATACGTCGAGGTAAGAGACAGGGCAACATTTCTAAGATATAATTCACTTTCGGAACAATCATCATTTTTATGGTTTCTAATCGACCCCACCAGGTAAGTGTTAAAGGAGTCCAGCGGTGAGTAAGCGCACGGACTTTAGAGGTTAAGTCTTTGGCATTGAAGGAGATAGTGTCTTCCAAAGGAGAACAATAGTGAACCCCAAGGTATTTGACCATGCGAGGTTGCCATAAAAAGGGGAAGGGTTGCATATCTGCCTGATGAAGCAAAGGATTTAATGGAAAGGCTACCGACTTGGTCCAATTTATCTTATAACCGGACAGTTGTGAGTATTTACCAATTTGCTCTAGGACAGCCGGTACTGAGTCTATAGAGACAAAAAGCATAAGGTCATCAGCATACGCGGAAATTTTGATTTCCCTATGGGTGAAGGGGACTCCATGAATCTCCTCCGATTGCCGGATTAGTAAAGCCAAGGGTTCGAGTGCAAGATCGAAGAGAAGTGGAGACAGTGGGCATCCCTGGCGAGTGCCGCGTTGAAGGGGAAAAGGCTGAGACTTTAAAGCATTGGCACATATACTGGCTGTAGGCTGTGCGTACATGGTGCGAAGACAACGGAGAAAACCTTCCCCGAATCCGTACCAGCGGAGGACTGCAAACAGGAAGGGCCACTCTAAGCGATCAAAGGCCTTCTCAGCATCAAGTGAGAGACCAACAAATGGGCGATCAAGATTAACTGCGGTAGTCAGTACATGGCATAGAGTCCGAGCATTGTCAGCAGTTGATCTACCAGGAATGAAACCGCATTGATCTGGGTGTATTAAGGTAGGCATCCTATCAGAGAGCCGGGTAGAGAGAATGGTGGCAAATATTTTATAGTCCGCGTTTAGGAGGGAAATTGGACGATAATTAGCTGTTAGTTGCGGGTCTCTCCCCTCTTTCTCAAAAACTACTACATTTGCCATTGAAAAGGACCCAGAAGGAGAACCCTCCTCGGCCAGAGCAGAAAAATAAAGTTTCAAAACTGGAGCTAAGTCAGCGTGAAAGGTTTTGTAGAATTCAGCAGGGAGACCGTCTGGGCCTGCGGCTCGACCTGAGGCACATTTCTTGATAGCAGAATGAATTTCTGAGACAGTAAAGGGTGTGTCCAAGGCCACTCTATCTTCGTCAGATAGGGTCGGTCTTTGTACCCCTGAAAGTAAGCGTTCAAATACATCTGGCTCAAAATCACATTCAGATTGATAAAGCCGAGTATAAAAATCACGAAAGAGTTCTAAGATTTCGGTATCTTTAGTGACCAAGCCCCCCCCCGACGGATTACGGAGGGCGGTAACACGCTTGGCTTCTTTTTGACCTTTTAGGGCATTTGCTAATAATTTGCCAGCACGATTATTTTCCCGATAATATAGCCCTTGTTGTGATTCAATATTTTTAACAGCAGCAGTGTACAAAAGCTGATTGTATTGAAAACGCAAGCGTTGTAAACGGAGTAAAATACATGGGTCAGTACGGGACGTGAGAAGACGCTCCCCAGCTTGTATCTGCTGCTCTAGAATCAGTAAATGCTGCTTTCTTTGTTTCCCCTGCCGAATTTGATAGCTAGTTATAGTTGCGCGGATAGATGCTTTAAAACCCTCCCACCAAGCCCAGCTCGCTGTGTCATGGGGTGAGTTAAAATGAAAATAATCTTGGATAGCGGCCTTTATATCAACCTGAAAATCTTTTTGACCCAGTAAGGATCTATCAAAAAACCAAGCTCGGGGAGGATCGTCCCGCGCAGTGACATGTAATGATAAAGATATGGCAGCATGATCTGAAATATGGAGAGGATGAATCCTAGTCGTGTCTACTTGAGAAATCATTGCTTTGGAAATGAGAAAGAAATCTATTCTAGATTGGGAGTGATGGGGGGCAGAAAAGAAAGTGAACTCTAAGTCGGAGGGGTGAAGCAGCCTCCATATATCTACCAGCGCAAGATCTTGCATCAGAGCTGTAAGGGTAGCAAGACTCTTGGGTGGACTACTCGTTCTAGGCGGCTGTCTATCTATCAGAGGGTCTAACACTTGATTAAAATCACCACCAAGTATTAATGGAGTATTGGCAGAGGCCTGTGCCAACTGCGCAATACTTGCATAGTAAGCAGGGTTGTCCACATTCGGGGCATAAATGCAAATACATGTAAATTCACTATCTCCCACCTTAAGATGTACTCGGGCCCATCTACCCTCCTTGTCAGCGCTAGTATCAATTACAGTAGCTTGCAAAGATTTCTTAACCAGAATGGCTACCCCGCACCGTTTGGAAACGGCGGGAGAATAAGCAGCCACCATGTAAGGCTTAACATTGAGTTTCAGTGTTTCAGCAGAGTTTAAGTGCGTTTCCTGAAGAAACGCTAAATCAGCATGCTCATGGCTAAGATAGCTAAGGATTTTCTTTCTTTTGATTGGACTATTAATGCCCTTTACGTTGAGTGATAAGATTTTACATAAGGCCATTCAAACAAGTTAAAAATTCTGAGCATGATAGCGCACATAATTTCACAATGTCCCTCATATTGACTGTATCTGGCTGTACATAGGGCATAAAAGAAAATAAGCTTAGATAATACAATGAAGCGCCCCACATTAAAAAAGAAAAACCGCAGCGCGGTAGAGAAGAAGCAGAACCCCAAAAATTACTGGCGACCATGTGTCTGCGGGGAGAAGCCCCAGAGAAGGCCGAAATTGAAAAAACACATAACCTGTAGGACTGTGCGTGCTCCGAATCCGACCGAGGCACACATCATGGAGGGATAGGAGACCAAAAAACAAAAAAGTCATAGAAAGAAAGAAAGAAAGTCCAGGTAGTCTCTGTGCTTGACTATGACCGCCGCATCGGGCCCTTCAAAATGGCGGACAGAGCCGGCAAATAAAAGTCCAAGTCGTTGGATTAGCGCATCTGCTCTGCTTCTTTGGAGTCTAAAAATGCTGATAGTAGATCAGGATCTTCGAATGTCCTGGTTTGGTTGTGGAGAGTCACTCGGAGCTTCGCGGGATACAACAGGCCAAAGCGAGCCTGTAGCTGTTGAAGTCGAGGGCGAAAAGCAAGGAGTTTCTTCCGTCGGTCAACGGTAGGCTTTGCCAAATCAGGGAAGAAGGAGACTTTGTGACCTTCAAATTCCAAATGATGGTTCGCCCGAGCAGCATTTAAAATTTGTTCCACTTGTTGATATCGTAGCAAGCGAAAGATAATAGGCCGGGGGGTCGTTCGGTTGAGCGCCATGTGGGTAGGAACACGGTGTGCACGATCGATTTCCAGTTCTTTATGAAAGGTGATCTTCAGCAAGGAGGGAAGAGTTTTGAGCAGGAATTCTCTCATATCTCCCGCTTCCACCCCCTCCGGTATTCCAATGAGCCTCACATTGTTGCGACGGGCTCGATTATTGCTATCTTCTAACTCCTTTTGAAGATTCTGTATCTGGCGCTCAGCCTTGTCCAGTGTGCCCAAGCGCACCGCGTGCGAGTCGAGGACCCCCGCCATATTGTCCTGCCGTAATGAGAGACTTTCAAGTCGGTCCTGGAGCACTCCAAAGTCTTCTCGCATGGCTCTAAGCGCTTCTCCATTGGACTGCACCAATTCCTTCACGCCGCGTATTTCCTCTAAAATCTCCAGGTGCATTTCGGGGTTTTCTCGAAATGGAGCCATCTTCTGTGGGGAGGACACCTCTGTTTTGGAGCGTTTTCCGTGAGAAGAAGAAGGAGACCCGAAGTCCAAGCGCGCTGGTTTATGGGCCGCCATCCCCCCCCCGAGGTACCCCGGTCAGCCCGGAGCGAAATAGTAAGTTTGTATAGGTATTAAGTCAGGATTCTAAGTAGGCCTCTCGGGAGCTTCAGCGCAAAGCGTCTTACCCGCTGGACATCAGGCTCCGCCCCCCGCCATGGAGGTATTTAAATGTCTCAGTCATATCACCTCTATCCCACCTTTCCTCTAAAGTATACATATTAAGATCCTTAAGTCTGTCCTCATATGTTTTATAATGAATACCACTAGCCATTTTAGTAGCCACCCTCTGTACTGACTTCATCCTGTTTATATCCTTTTGAAGGTGCGGTCTCCAGAATTGCACACAATGCTCCAAATGA
The DNA here is from genome assembly GCA_033557465.1 of Ichthyophis bannanicus. Lineage (NCBI taxonomy): Eukaryota > Metazoa > Chordata > Amphibia > Gymnophiona > Ichthyophiidae > Ichthyophis > Ichthyophis bannanicus. The sequence continues at coordinate 28,640,381 of CM066038.1, forward strand.
GGTCGCACCAAAGACTTATACAGAGGCAATATCACCTCCTTTTTTCTGCTGGTCATTCCTCTCCCTATGCACCCAAGCATCCTTCTAGCTTTTACTGTCGCCTTTTCTACTTGTTTAGATACTTTAGGATCATCAGACACAATCATGGCCAGGTCCCGCTCTTTTTTTGTAGCTCACAACTTTCCAGTAGTAGTTCAAGGCAAGTCACAATCAGGTACTGTAGGTATTTCCCTTTCTTCAAGGGGCTCATAATCCAAGTTTCTACCTGAGGCAATGGAAGGTTAATTGACTTGCCCAAGGCCACAGGGAGTGTCAGTGGGATCTGAATCCTGGCTTTTATAGTCCCATTAGGTACTCCTCCACTCCATGTTCTTGCTTTGCCATACCAATGGATATGCCCGTATGCAGCCTTGCATGAGATGGACGTCTCTGCCCCCACAGTTTCATAGCGAGAACATCTATATGGATGCCTGCGCAGGTGCCCACATCAGGGGCATCTATATCAAGCCAATGACTATTCATGCCTGGAACAGGTATAAACCATGATGCACCTCGGGATGTCCAGGGCATTTCTGAAGTTGGGCAAGGACATCCAAATTCTTGGGAACACCCCAGACACACCTATATGAGGCCCTCATTGTGCCTTGGATGTCCTCATGCTGGGGAGGTTTACAGAACCATTTTCTAAAATGGCTCCGGGTTTGTCTCTGTGCCTTAGATATCTCTATGACCATTTTCAGACATCCAAGGCATGAACAGGGCTTCGAGATAACCTCCATAAACAGAGAAAATGGACAGAAAATAATGAGTATACAACCTATCAGTCTTTTCAACTATACCAAATATTAAGCTCTACGATACACTCCTCTCCCTTAGAGATCCTCTGTTTGTCCCAATGCTTTCTTGAATTCATAGACAGTCCTTCTTTTTGCCACCTCCACTGGAAGGCTATTCCTATTCCTTTTCATCTTCTTTCTATACCCCTCGTCCCAGAGCTTCCTTTTAATTTGAAAAAGGCTCGCTTCCTCTGCATTTATGCCACAGAGGTATTTAAACATCTTTATCATATCTCCTCTCTTCCACCTTTTTACTAAAATGTATATATTGAGATCTTAAGGTTGTCTCCATATGCTTTATGATGAAAACCACTGAACATTTTAGCAGCCGCCCTCTGCACCTACTCCATCCTGTTTGTTTCTTTATGGAGGTGTGGTCTACAGAATTGCACACAGTATTCCAAATGAGATCTCATCACACAGAGGCACTATTACCTCATTTTTCCTGCTGGCTATTCTTCTAATAAACCCAAGCATCATTCTGGCTTTTGCCTCTATCTTTTCTACCTGCTTTGTATACCCAGTAGAATTTCAAGACTGTTTTCTCAGTTAAATGTCTCAGTCTTGGAAAATTATGTTGTCTTAAGCATTCCCTTCTTGTGTGACTGTCTTGATGCAGAATAAAATCCGTTATGCTAAACCAATCTGTAATTTTACAGACCCCTGGTTTTGTAAATCATTATGGAAAAATCTAATAGCAGCATATCAAATTCCATGAAAAAAATACATGCACACATTCATGCACACTCACATGTACAGCCCCTGACACTCACTCACACACACACACACTTACAGCCCCTCACATCCAAACCTCACATCTCCACAGATAAACACTTTTATCACCACCATGGAAATAAATCTTCATATTATACCATTGATCATTCACATATACATACACATCTCGCATAGACATCCACTCACACATCTCCTGCTACCTTACTGAGATAAACTTTACCATGACTGTTTCAACCAAGCCTCCCATACAGACATTCTTGATTCTGTGAATAGTGGAAAGAGGAAATGCGCCATTGTGGCAAAAAATAGCTAGGCCCCCCTGCCGAGGAAGTGCAAAGATTAGAGGCAGCCTGGCAGGCGGGAGCTTGACCTTGACTACCCAACAAGATGAGATGGTGCAAATAGGGGAGGTGAAGAGGAGGGAGTAATAAAGGGAAGCAAGGGGTACCTGAAAACCCTGCCAGAATTGTGTTCATTATTCTAGTTACACCTCCTCCCCATTCATTCACTTATTGCAGCAGGGCATATTCAGCGTCACCTGCATTCCCTCAACCTACTAATAGGCTCACATCCATCCATTTACTCACTAACTTACAATATCCTCATGCCGCCAACTGCTGTTCACCTACTCACTCCATGTCTCAATATTTATACATCCATCTACTTACTCAATCAATCGCCCTCCAGTAACATACCCTCCAACACTCACAAATTCACTCAGTCAGCTCAGCCCACCAATCAGAATCTCTGCATCCGTTTATTCATTAAACACTCACATATTATCGATAACTAGGGCTTCTGGGGGGCATATTCAAGGAGAGTGTGTCTGTGCAGCGCTGTGTACATCTTGTAACGCTATACAAATGCTCAGTAATAGTAGTAGTAGCAGACCTGCCAACCACATTACTCCCGCTGAACAAGATTCTCAGCTGCAATATCCAATATATGCCTCTGAATATCCCCTCATAGTGCTGCATCTCTAAAGAAATCAAGACTCTCCCTGCTCCATCCAGCCACTGGCATAGGCACCGGGTATAAGAGGCCCCGATCGTTTTTCCTTCAACTAGGCAGGCAGCACAGCTGCTCCTTATTGCCTTTGTGGACGCGTTCCATTGCTGGTGCCACTTTCTGAGATCTGCCCCCTGCCAGAGTGGCAAAAAAAATCACAACCCAGGCACAGGGATATTCTATCCTTAGCATCGTTATGAGCTCTGCTGGTCCTGCCCCTTAACAACAGGAAGTCAAAGTCTAAACCAAAGGTGGTAGGACTGGAAGAGCTCACAGCGATGCTGGTGGTGGTGTGATTTTATTTCTTTGCTGCTGTTGCTGCTGCTGCTGCAGGGGACAGATGCAGAAAGTGGTGGTGGAGCGGGGTGGATTGAAGAAAGATGCTGGTCCTGGGGGGGCAGTATAGTACAAGATACACAATTGAAGTGCTGCTTCTGGGGGAGCGGGAGAAAGGAGGATTGCTGGATTGCAGATGGGAGAAAGAAAGGGAACATGGTGGCTTGGGAGGCAGACACAGGAAGGAAAGTTGGGTGGCAAGGGGATGTGCTGGTCTGGGGAAAGGGCAAGGAAGGCCAGCAATGAGACAGAAGAAATGGTGGATGGAAAGGAGGGTGGGGAAGGGAACAGATGTTGAGTGGAAAGGGTTCCCGAGAGAGAGAAGGTGATTAGATGGATGGAAAAGGGGGTAGAGAAAGAGAAGAAAAAGAGATATTGTATAGAAGGAGTGGAGAGGGAGGAGGAGAGGAGATGCTGGATGTAAGAAGGTGGGAGAGAGAGATGATGCTGGATGGAGGACAGAGAGAGAAGGAAAGAATGGGGAACAGGATGGGATGGCAGGGTGAGGGAAGGAGATGAAGAGCTGTAGATAGATGCAGTAAAAAGAGGGACAGTGAGGATTGGATAGAAAGAATGAATGAAACCTGAGTGGTTCAGAGAGGCAGAAAAATAAGTGGAAGAAAACTGAAAGTTCACTGTAAGAGATGGATGTAGTGAAGGAAGCAAAAACAACATGAAGAGAGAGGAAAATGACAAATGGGCAGAAGCCCTTGTAAATAGAGCTAAGAGAAGGCAGAAAAAGACAGAAACCAAAGACTGGGGATAACATAATTAGAAAAATTAAATGGCCAGACAAGAAAGGTAGAAAAAAAGAATTTAATTTTTAATTTAGTGACTGGACTGAGTCAGTTTTTGACATTTACATCTGCTACGTAGCTGAAGATGTTGCACCGATACAGACAGAAATGCATCGCTGTATCTATTTCTCCAGTGCTGCACTGCATGCGGAGATTAGCTGCTTGGGATTTCAGTTTAATTTTTCAGCATGTTTCTTTTTACAGTTTGTGGTCATTTATTCTGTACTTGGAGAGGGTCTATATGTCCTAAAGTGTGTGACTGAGGCCAGGTATTCTCTTAGTATGGAGTTTCCATGTAGGAATCTGACTTGTTCCGTTTTCCCAGTAGATATATGGATGTTCTAGTAGGTTCTACTGCAGTATTTATGGGACCACCTTTCTGGGTAGGCTCCTTTATATGTGAGTTTTGGAAGTTAGTGTTGTTATGGAATGGTAGATTTGCTTTATGGGTCCTGTACTGTGGGTTCTTGGTGTATAAACTGTATGGTGTTGGTGGCTGGTAGTGCAATATGGACTTACATAGTAACATAGTAAATGACGGCAGATAAAGACCAGTATGGTCCATCTAGTCTGCCCAGCAATATGGCAGGAGTAGGTGCACCCCTTCCCATGTCTTTGTTTAGGGGTGCACCCACCAGGAGCAGGTGCACCCCTCCCCATGTCTTCACCCCTCCCCATATCTTTGTTTAGGGGTGAACCCACCACTCCTTCCCCATCGCTCCATGTAGGACATCCCTATTTGTTGAGACATTAGATGGTTCAGTTTATTTTGATTTAGACTTGTTGCCGTAAAGTGATCCACTGTGTCTGTCCCAGGCCACTTTGAATTCCATCACTGTGTTTGCCCCCACCACCTCCATCGGGAGGGCATTCCAAGCATCCAGCACCCTTTCAGTGAAAAAATATTTCCTGACATTGCCTTTCAATTTACCACCTTGCAGCTTCATGTCATGTCTTTGAGATTTGCGTTCTTGATGCTGCCAGTGTAAAATTTTAAAATGCTTTGTCACTTCAGATTCAAGAACATCTAAAGTTTTAAGAGAACATCTCAGTTTAATTTTCCTTAGTAGCCTGATAGCTTCACTACTGCTGATATCTGGGCTTTTCCAGCTCTAGCATGGTCCAATCCAGCCTGGGCAATATGATCTTGAATTTATGGCTACCAAGATTAGTTTTTCTCATTTTATATCTTCCCTCATCAATAAGCTGGTTCTAATACTGACCAAATAAATCTGGCATGCAGATATTTATAATGGTTTGGGTTTTGTGGGTATGTGAAAATAGTTTTATGTTCACGTTAATTCATGATTGTTGTTGTTTATTCTATTGCAACGTCTGTTTTAATTAATTGTGCATGTGTGTTTATAAGCCACCTAAGATTTTAGATGGGGAGTATGTACATTTTAAAACAAATTAAATGTATGCAGATGAGATCCAGCAATGCATCTCCGCGCATAGCCCTGCATCACCCTCAGGTCGCCCCTGATTCTGTATGTGAGGTAGTCGCTGTTCCCTAACGCTGTGCTGGATGTCACACTTGGATCTACTGCCACTGGTGTATGATGGTTGCTTGGGTTTCTTCTCTTCCTGAGGTCCCCAGAACTGCTCTACAAGGCTGACTGATGAACTGGAAGGCGTGGTTGCTGGTATGCTTCTTGGAAACTCACAGGCTGAGCTCCTTTCCTTGTGAGACAGTGGGGTGCTGGCAGGGTTTGCACAGACATTAAACCTCTTCTCTCTGGTCATATGCAGTTGCTCCAAGTTTGTTGCACTCTCTGGATAAAGTGACGAGGGAAGTGCAAAATACTTCTCTTCGTCCCTCTGTTGCTATGGCTGGTTGCCACAGACGCCTGTCCCTTAAGGTCAAAGGTTTCACTCCAACATGGTGCAGTGGCAGTGTGTCAAAGAAAGACTTCTGCTTTTGGGAGTGGTTTATATATGAAATGAGATTTTCCCTCTAAAAGGAGTCTTCTCCCAGTTTCAGCTGTAAGATATTTTGCCAGTTCTGATTTAAAATTTGCATTGCAGTATAATATGGTAATTGTAGTCCCTGATTGTATCCATTAGAATCATTGCTGCACGTCCCATAATGCATCACAATGAGATTATCAGAAATCCAGGACTAGCTTAAAACCTCACTCCTGGAATAGGGTAACTTGGCAACTCTGTGACTTGCAGTAACAACCTCTGTTTTGGAAAATGTCAACTTTGCTCTGTGATCTCTTACTATAGTTAGTAGGAACACTGATGCTCTTAAAGCAACATCCAAGCTGTCTCTACATAAATTAGAAAAAACCAAATTCAATAATCCCTTTTCCTTGAGCCTCTCACTCTATGAAAAATGTCTATTTCTTGTACTTTACTGAAGCCTACTAGGTATTTGAATATTGGTATCGCATCTCCCTTTTCCTTTCTGTCTTTGAAAGAGTGTGCCTCCTTCAGGCTTTCTGCCCTTGGCTTAATGTGTAGGCCTTGTCCCATTTTGGCAGTACTCCTTTGAATTATTTCTAGTTGCCAAAAGCCATTTTATAGATGTGGTCTCAGGAACTAAATATAGAGAAGAGCTGCCAGACCTGCACTAGAGGCACTGCAGTAAGCCACTAGGTTTTAAGGTAATTTTGCTGTGCTGCCAAGCCCATACCTAGCCGTGTGCGAGCGGTGCGGCCGCACAGGGCAGAAAGGTTTAAGGGGCGCATTTTAGCTGTCTTCCGTTGCCTGCCGCCGTCACTTTTTCTTCTCTCAGCGGCGGCAGGCAATGGCAGGACAGCTAAAGTGCGCCCCTTAAACCTTCTCGCTGTTGCAGGGAGGGAAAGATCTGCTTAGCATGCCGGCGACTTGCACATCGGGCGCTCCTCTTCTCTCCCGCCGCGGGCAGGGGGGCGCGCGCCCGATGTGCAAGTCGTACAGGGCGAGATCTTCTCTCGGTACAGCCTTGTGTGCTGCCTCCAAAGTGTGGGCCTGGCAGGGGTGCATCCACCTCCTGGCCGGCACCCAGGGTGGGCCACACCCACTACCCCGCTCTTGGTAAAATGCTACTAACTCCAATGCAAACCATAAATTTCCATCAACACTTACATTCCGCTCCTGACCTGCCTTATCCCTGCTCCCTTGCATGCTGCCCCGTTAGTTTAGGGGACAGTTGCTATTTTTTTTAAATGTGGCGCCCTTTCGACATGCTAAACCCCACGCTATTGGTTAGCTCACTTTAGCAAACATGCCCTCTAATGTAAAAGCAGATGTACATGAAACCAGGAAGTATTTGTCATAGCTTAAAGTTATTTGACATGTACTATTGGAGAAGGAACCACCATAGATATTCCATCAATGCTACAAATACCTATTTACCTCCCCCCCTCAAATTATATATGTGTGTGTGCATATACATATATTCAGTCTGTTAACTTAATGGCCCATAGAGTCAAATGGCAAATAAAACAAAATAATTTAAATAAATGAGTATTTTATGTCTCTCTTTTTTGTTTCATTTGTAAACAACCTGAACTGTCACAGCCTGTTTTATGATACTTTTCAGGAGGGGACAGTCAAAGGCATTAACATGGTTTGCAGACCTTCCACTCAGTGCCGCCGCTACCTGCCCCAGTGCTATCCAGTTGGGCATATTGTTGGGCATGTTGGGGCAATCCAGGGCGGCAGCTGTTACTAAGCAGGCAGCGCAATATTGAGTCACTGCCCAGGTAGCGACACAAGATGAAAGTCAGGTGCAGAAACCCTGGCCTAACTTTCCCCACAGAAGATAACCAGGCACTGAATATCTTCACATGAAAACACATCCGTCAGTATAATGAAATCTGCATGATTATAGTAGTGGCCACATTCAGAGTTACTCCTACCTGAAAAAATATATATATTCAGGTTGGAATAGCACTGACCTTAGTCAGTAGTGTAATCCTGCAGATTTCATTATATCTAGGGATATGTATTCATTTGAAAATGAAAAGCATAATGAAGCAAGTTGTGTCATTTTATTTAAATTATTTTGTTTTATTTGCTATTTAACTCTATGGGCCATTAAAGTCCGTGGGGAAACAAACATTGTACGCTTGCTTTTCTGCACGGTCAGCCTGAAGCCGGGGGGGGGGGGGGCACTTGCAAGCAGTTTGCCTCATAGTGAAATGAAACAGAAGCTGCAACAGTCACTATTTTGCTGTCACAGATTGAAGGAATAGGATATGAAGCTCTTTGCTTATCCGTGCACGCGGTGTCTTGCTGCTGCTTAGTCTGCACTGGGCCATTGTGGGGGTAATTTTCTAAGCGGGTTCAAATGTGAAAAGTCTTAAAAGGCAGCTATTCAAGCTTATTTTATAAAGGCAACTGTGTATTCAATTGTACCCCTGTATAACCAATGACTCAAATAGACTAATGTAATCAAAAAGGTCATCAGTGAACAAAACACCAAGCTACCACTTTCTTTTTTTCTTCTTGTTTCTTTTTTGTCGGGACCGACAGACCAGGGTTGGAGAGACCAAAAGCCCTTTTATTCAGGTGAAACAGTGTAAAAACACCTATGCCTTAAAAGTGAGGTAGTGTAAAAACACGTATCTTAATCCATGGCGAATGAGCATACTCCATAATGATAACGCCGGGTTAAATGCTGCACGACACGCATGTTTCGGGACCCCGAAGGGACCCTGCTTCAAGTGTATTCCCACTGAACATGATGTTTTTTCACCATTTCACCTGAATAAAAGGGTTCTTCAGACACTGAGTGGAGAGTTTTTGGTCTCTCCAACCCTGGTCTGTCGGTCCCGACAAAAAAGAAAAAAGAAGAAAAAAAGAAAGTGGTAGCTTGGTGTTTTGTTCACTGATGACCTTTTTGATTACATTATTTTATAAAGGCAACATGGGTGCCTACATGCCTTTATAAAACAGGCAACCAGAACTAACCCCAATAGCATGTAAGGTCCCATGCACGAATATATACCTGCTTCAAAGATGGTATCAATGCGGCATGCAACCTGTGCATATACCCGCATATAGAAAATGCACATGTACATTACAGCTCTACCTCCGCCCCACCCAAACTCAAATATCTCCATGCAATTCTATAAGAACCCTTTCAAAACTTGCCTCCATCTACAGTACTCCTAGACGATGAAAGGGTGAGCCTTAAGTTTTGCTTGCAGTTCAGTCGCTTTAGACCATAGGTGTCAAACTCTGGCCCGCGGGCCAAATTTGGCCCGTAGTGTAATTATATTTGGCCCGCGAGGCTATACCAAATGACTACTAGAGCTAGCCCGCCGGTATTATACAGCGCATTCATTCATCGCTAATACTACAAATCCCATAATGCCTTGCTGTTGTTTTGGCGCGTCAATCAGGACAGGTCCCAGAAACGCCCTCTCCTGTGTGACAGAAGTCATAGCGATCTCAAGCTACAACTGTCACTGTGGAACCCCTTCCCAAAAATGGCAAAAAGAAAGGCAGACAACAGGAACTTTCTGGACAGGTGGGAGACAGAATATTTGTTTACATATGTAAAAGACAGACCTGTTTGTCTGATTTGTGGAGTCAACGTGGCTATAACTAAGGAGTATAACATTCGACGACACTATGAAACAAAACACCATGACAAGTACAAGGACCTGGACATGACTCAAAGGAGCCAGAAAGTGGAGGAGATGAAAAGAAGTTTGGTTTCACAACAGAATATGTTCAAAAAAGCCACATCACAAAGTGAGGCTGCTGTAAAGGCTAGTTATATTGTGGCAGCAGAGATCGCAAAATCAGCCCGGCCCTTTAATGAGGGAGAGTTTGTGAAAAAGTGCATGTTGAAAGTTTGTGACATCGTGTGCCCAGAGAAAAAGCAAGCCTTTTCAAACGTGAGCCTGAGCAGAAACACAGTAGCTGATCGCACATGTGATCTTGCCACCAATCTGTATGACCAGCTTTTGGAAAAGGGAAAAGATTTCATTGCATTCTCCCTTGCTGTGGATGAGAGCAGCGACGCATCTGATACTGCTCAGCTGTCAGTCTTCATCCGTGGAGTGGACTCAAATATGTGTGTTACGGAGGAGCTATTGGGATTCAAATCAATGCATGGCACAACCACAGGAAAGGAAATTTTTGAGGAGGTTTCCAAATGCGTAACTGAAATAAAGCTGCCGTGGGATAAACTCATGGGATTAACGACAGATGGTGCGCCAGCGATGTGCGGTAAAACAAGTGGACTGGTGGGCAGGGTCCGGGAGAAGATGCAGGAAGAGAACTGTGCAGGTGAACTAACTGTTTATCACTGCATCATACATCAGGAATCATTGTGTGGCAAAGCCCTAAAGATGGAACATGTTATGACCACAGTAACACAAGTAGTTAACTTTATAAGAGCCAAAGGTCTGAATCACCGCCAGTTTAAGTCTTTTCTGGAGGAGTGTGGTTCGGAATACGCAGACGTGCCGTATCACACAGAGGTGAGATGGTTAAGCCGAGGAAAAGTACTGAATAGATGTTTTCAGCTGCATGAGGAAATATGTCAGTTTCTGGAAAGCAAAGGGAAGGACACAGCAGAGCTTCGGGAGAAAAAGTTTCTGTGTGAGCTGGCCTTTCTGTGTGACATCTCGAGCCATCTCGATGCGCTGAACCTGCAGCTTCAGGGGCGGGGGCGCATCATCACAGACATGTACGCTGCAGTGAGGGCTTTTAAAACTAAACTGTGCCTGTGGGAGAATCAGATGCTGCAAGGAAACCTTGGCCATTTTCCCTGCTGCCAAACCATGAAAACGCAGTTCTTTACCAACTTGTTCCCATGCGCACAGTTTGCTGAAAAACTCAGTGTACTCGGCGCTGAGTTTAGCCGGCGATTTGCCGACTTTGATGTCCAGAAATGTAGGTTTGAACTGCTCAGTAATCCCTTTGCTGTTAATGTGGAAAACGCACCAACCAACCTCCAAATGGAGCTAATTGAACTCCAGTGTAATGACACGCTGAAGTCAAAGTATGATGCTGTGGGCGCCGCCCAGTTTCCACAGTTCATCCCTGACACAATGCCTCAGCTCCGCACCCAAGCTGCTCAGATGCTCTCCATGTTCGGCAGCACTTATCTATGTGAGCAACTTTTCTCCTCGATGAAGATGACCAAAACATCTCACAGGAGACGTCTGACTGATGAACACCTTCGCTCGATACTGAGGATTTCCTCAGCTCAAAGCCTGAGCCCAGACATTGATTAACTATCATCCAAGAAGAGATGCCAGGTATCTGGCTTGGACACATCAGATTAGATCAGTGTGCAGCAAACTGAGCAATAATTAACGTTTTCTTTATGCACTTTTTCTTGCTACTCCAAGACATGGGCTTGAATGGTTGATTAATTTTATTATTGTTATTTTATTTTAAAAATTATTATTTATTATTATTTAAATCTTATTTAATAAATGAATGTCATTGATGTTTTTTTTTATTTGAAATTGGTTTTTGCATATCTGAACTATTAAGTTATAAATTGTATAGTAATAAGTTTTGCTTCATATTCAATGTTAAAGCAAATCTTGTTTGGGTCCATATTAAAAGGTTCATTTGTTCAATGCTGGCCCGCGACTTTGTTCAAGTTTTACATTTTGGCCCACTGTGTATTTGAGTTTGACACCCCTGCTTTAGACAGATACAAGGTATCAACAGGAGCACATTTGTCTGATATTTCTAGCATGTGGCTTTAGGAAAAGTATATTTTCTGAAAGAAATTGTGTCTCTCTTTTCAGTGTGTAGTTTCCTCTTTCTATAAAGATGATAATGTGGAACATAGAACAGCATAGCAGTTGACACTCAAAATAGTTTGTTAGTAGTCAGTGGTTACATAGTTAGCAGCGCTCTGTTTTTTTTTTTCTAGCAATAGTGCCTATGAGGGTTATTTTAGAAATAGTTTTTGCAATTTCCAGCATTTACATGTGCAAATGACACTGACGTATAAGTGGCAATTATAGAAAGGACTCAGTTTATCTAGAAATTGCAAGAGGGAGTGGTATGGGCATAGCCTGAGCAGGTCAAAAATCTACATATGTATTCCCCATTTCATAAAAGGTATGCACATGTATAGCCAAAAATATCCATTTCGGGACTTGCCCCTGGTTCCCTTGTATGTAAAGATATTTTAAGAGTGCTTGTTTTCTTTGTTTTTTAAATCCTGTTTTCTCCATGTCAGCCCTCTCTGGTGGTAAGGTTTCTTGTGAGGTGGTGGGGGGGGGGGGGTAGGGATTGGGTGTTTGGGATGGGGGGATTTGAATAAATACAGGTTCGGGGGATCCTTGCTAGTTTTGCCTTCTAAGGGATTCAGGGAGATTGAGCATATGCTTTTCTTTTCATCATTGCTGTTATTATTATTGATGCTATTATTATTAACGTTTCAAGCTTTGTTTTTTCCATTTTTTCTTTTGTTCTGATTTTTTGGAAAATATGATGGAAAAGAGAGAGGGAGAATTCCTTTCCTTATGGGTGTAAGTTCCCTGTTGATGTACTGATAATGCTATTTTGTGAGCTCTATATTTTATATTCTGAATTCTTTTTTTTTCTTTTTGAATGTCTTTTGATTTATTGGATTTCAAATTTGGGTTATTCCAGGTGGGGATTGTGTTATGATATGGCTTTTTGGAGGGGGAGGATCTCCTCTGTTGTTGGGGGGGGAGGAGTTCCTTTTTCTTTTGTTTGGACCCCTGTATGTGATGTAATACATTGTTAATAATTCAATAAAAAGACTTAACACAAAAAAGTGCTTGTTTCAGCCAGTCATTATTTCCCTCTTTAAATTAAAAATAAAGAAAGATTGCAACCTCTGTATTTAATTAGTGGTCTTTATACGTTTAGGTTTTCAAAATGTCAATTTGTATATGTAAGAGTCGGCGCTTCCACTTGTAAGATGATGAGTTTCCTCTACTGATTTTTCCCATGTGTAGATTTGTAAAATGGCCCCCTGTAAAGAAAGGCAAAACACGTTAGGGCTCCTCAGCTTGGCGAAGAGACAGCTGAAAAGAGAGATGAAGGAGGTCTATAAAACCATTAGTGAGGTGGAACAGATAAGTAGGTTGTTTACCTTTTAAAATATTACTAAGGCAAGGGGATACTGCATGAAACTAATAGCACATTTAAAACAAATTGGAGAGAGAGTCACGATGGCACCATGTTACATTTCATTTATTTAAGATTTGATATACTGCTTAATGTGGTTTTCATAGAATACAATAAAAACTGAAGCAGAAAATGAAAAGAACACAAGTATGTATAGCACAGACAGGAAAATGAGACATCACAAGGCAGGGCTGGAGGAGGGTAGTGAAAGAGAAGGGGCGGGGGCGGGTAGGAAACATAAGAATGTGTGTGGGGCTGCTCTGACTCATTGCTGATTTTCTTGGTTTTTTTCATTGGTTTCTTCCCTTCAGTGATGAGTCCTAAAAGGAAGGGCAAGTATACCCGAATACAGCAAAAAAAAAAAATCCAGTCTAGAGGGTCAATGGGCCAGCATGGTTCCCCCAGCACATCTGCATCTGCCACTAGTAACAGGGAGGAAGAGCATTCTGGTGGTTGACCCCCCTGCCTCAACCAACGTGCTGGCATGACACGGCTTGTGACAGAGCGGATCAGCTAACAGTTGAGGTGATTGATAGCGGCTGGCTGGGAGGAGTGCAGCTGGGTCTTGATGCTGAAACCCAAGCTGTTGGAGCCATGGAAGAATGGTAGAGTTCTGGGTGGTTTTCTGCAGCCAGATGGATGGATCAAGCTACCGGTTCTGTCAGTAACACTTTGGTCCCCTCTCCCAAAACCTTTGCCAGGGATGAATTCTGGGGTGGCAGGACCTCCAGGTGGGAAGAAAATTATTCTGGAGGACATTTGGGAGACATTATTGAGGACTGAAGCTGGTTTGAGTGACTCTGTAGCTAGGAGATCATGAAGGCAAATAGTGGACTTGGGACAGTGAGTTGGGAATGTGGAAGTCCAAATGGCGACAGTTTAAAAGGCATCTGGTGCATTCATTAAAGGCAGCCTAACATTACATCTAAAATTAGAGAGCAAGGATAATACTCAGGTTATTGAACTTTTCAAAGACTTGGCTGCTACAGTATCATGGAAAGATCTGTGGAATATATGCTTGAGAGATGCCTTGAAAATATTGAAATCTGAGGAGATTTTGGTCTGACAGTTGTTCTGTCTCACAAAGGGGAAGGAGCAGGAGAGTGTAGATGAAGGGGCTTTAGTGTCAGTAGATAGCTTTCATCTTTCAGCCTTTTTGGAATCATCAGTGGCTAAGATATATCTAACAGAGTCACTTTAGGGTTCCAAGTGTCGTAAAACTGTATGGTTTAAAAATGATTTCAAGATTTCTTTTTGCAGCTAAAGGGCGGGCATGTTCCCTGATGTGGCTAAGGCCAAGTGAGCAAAGAGGAAGGATTTCCTTCAACATAAAACCAGATTAAGTGTTATAGGGCTTTCCTTTTATTGGAGGTTCCCTTGTAAGTGTCTTGTAAGATGTAAGAGCCATAACTACAGCTTTCTGATCCACTCTAGTTAGAGTTGTTTTTCCTTAGCAAGGACTCTGGGTGATTAGTATTTCTAATTGCTTCTTTGATACAGGACTTGTAACCTGGCAGAATGCTGCTGTATAATTGTAATTTCCTCTTAACTCGATGCTTCGCTTGAGCTCCTCTCTCCCCCTGGTGGTGGGCTTTAGGAATTCTGAGATTGTTTGTTTCTTTAGTTTAAATACCTCCTGAATGATTTCTGTATTAGATTTCCTTTTCTTATTCTTGGTATGGGAATTGTAAAATTTTAAAGTGAAAAAAAGTGGAGAAAGTATTTTTCACTCGATGCACAATCAAGCTGTGAAATATGTTGCCAGAAGATGCCAAGACAGCACGGCTTGTTTAAAAAAGAGTTTAGACATGTTCCTGGAAAAAAAAATATCCACAAGCCATTATTAGCGAAGTAGATGGGAAAAGCTGTTGCTTATCCCTGAAAAGAAACAGCAAAGAATGGATCTACACTTTGGAATTCTGCTGACTACTTGTAACCTGGACTGGCCACTGTTAGAAAAAGACAGCAGGAATCAATGAAACTGCTCTGTCCCGATATGCATGCACATCTTATGCTCTTATGTATTTTCCGGACTCCAGTATAAATCAAGTATGCTCTTTTCCCCAACCTAACTGGTTCCTTAAATTGAAATTTACATATTCCATTTGCCTATTTATTTATTTAACAGTATTTTATACTGCTTTATCCTATGGTCAAAGCGGTTTACATCAAACAAAACTTAGTATGTTATGACAGAATAACGAACTTGGGGAAAAATTAGTAAAGGGTCATGAATCATAGGGGTGCAAGTAGGATGGGGTTTATAATAAAAATCAGGATTGGAGGTAAGTGACAGAGGTTGATTTGAAATGAGATCACATCTTGTCTTCTGTAAGTAAGATGTAAATAGGTGCGTCTCCAGGGCCTTTCAGAATGATAAGTCCTTTATGGCCTATACTTGTTTTAGCCATCTTTTCTCTTAGGACATGGAGCTCTATGTACAAATCCATGGTTATCTGAAGAGTAATTAGGGGGAGGGCACGAACGATCCCCACTACCTCCTTGCCCTTAGGCTGCTGGCTTCAAAATAGCACTGGTTGACCCCTAGTGGTAGTGTTATGATACTGCAGCAAGGGGTCAGAACAAAAGAGGGAGCACTATAAAACTCCAGTCTCCATCCCTGGTGTCGTTTCTGTTATGCATACCCTTTATTGAAGGTTCTATATCAAAGGAGCGAAAGCACGAAGGAGCGACATAACAAAGGACTGAAAAATGAAAGTAAAAATTCAAAAGAGTGACAAGAACTCAATGAATTCAACCAGTCGGAAGTTCATGCAGTTTAGCCAATACTATCTTCACATTGATGTCAACAAATGAAGGAGATGACGGTTGTTGCAAATAAAAAAATTAAAAAAAAACTGACAACGCTGAACTTCCACAAAGCCAATGCACACTCAGAAAACATGGCAGATACGAGATCACAAGGGCAGGAAAAGCAGTTATTAAATTTGCAACTCCATGTTAAGATTAGTCAAGTGATTTTAATTTAAATTATAATCAATTAAATACAAAATTATTCATCTCAAATTTCTCAGTGTCATTTCTCACTCCTTCGTTATTGTCACTTGTCCTTTGCGCTGTCATATGTGAATGCTTCAAGCACACGCTCAATTCCCTTATTGTCACTCCTTCTGATGTGCTATTAATATGAATGCCCAGTCAATTATGAAAAAGCAGAATTGAAAAATGTGTCCCTCCTTCATGCTATCACCCCTTCGTTATGTGAAGACTACGTGTTGTCACTCCTTCATTATATGAACGCGTCAACCATCACTCCTTCACGCGTGTGCTCTTTCGTGGTCAGCAAATACTAGTTGTGTCACTACCTCATGACTAGAATGCTAGAAACACTATTTATGTCACTGTTTTGTTATGTCACTCCTTCATGTTGTCACTCCTTTGAAGAGAACCGTTATTGAATGACCCTTCCTGGCCTGGCACTATAACAAGTGAAGCTGGAAGCAGATGACAGCTTTTCCCGCTTTTCAACCAACCCTGCATGTCCAGCTGGTATTGTCTTCTTAAAAAATTCATGCTTGATCTTGGCAGGAGGACTGCTGCAGCTAATCCTATGGGTATGGGTATTGCCACCTACTCTACTGCTTTTAGTACTAGCTGCAGCTCTTGCTGGCACCGCCTTCCTTTTGGTGCACCTGCTTAACATGAAGGACCTTCTGAAAACACAGATTACCAGGGATGGAGACTGGAGTTTTATAGTGTTATAATGTACATACAGTTATGTACACTCAGTAAACTCACACATGGGAAGGCAAATTTTAGTACATGGAGATTAGAATTGAGACTTTGAGGTTGGGACATACACAGTTCCACTGGTATTTTAAAAACGTCTCTGCCAAATGTGGCACCTTTTCCTAAAAATATAAGGACATGCCAGAATGCACATGTATTTGCCAATGTATAGAACCAGAGTAACCATTTTAATTTATAATTTAGATGTGCCAGGCATGTGAGAGAAGGGAGCTGATGCTGGGAATAGTGGACGGGATAAGAGTTTTTGGGCTGGGGTCTGACAAGGAAATTTTGGCAAGTATAGGGCCCATGTGGAACCCATCATTCACATTCCTGGCACATCAAAATCACCTGAGAGGGTGGGAGCTTGATTTTGCCCTCCTGCTGTTCTGCTTTCCCACCACCAACTCTGGCTGCCAGCACTATACCCCTGTTAAAACCAGAGAGCAACTACTTCGGGGGCAATTTCTCCAAATGGGTGAGTTTTGCGCCTACCATGATGGTTCTGAACCTCACTTCTAACTATGGTATGTGGAGTATGATCTCAGTCTCTCAAATTTACTGCTAATGCTCGGTATAGTATTTGCATCGTGCCAAAGAGAGCCTCCCTCTGGAGTTCGTAAGATGT
The DNA here is from genome assembly GCA_033557465.1 of Ichthyophis bannanicus. Taxonomy (NCBI): domain Eukaryota; kingdom Metazoa; phylum Chordata; class Amphibia; order Gymnophiona; family Ichthyophiidae; genus Ichthyophis; species Ichthyophis bannanicus. The sequence continues at coordinate 28,657,546 of CM066038.1, forward strand.
TATGTGTATGGGTAATTTATCAAGGTGTGCTTGGAAATTCCTCTTAATTAGGACTGTGGCACCCAACACGATGGGAAATAACTCAGTATCTTTCTGCCACATTTTCTTGGTCTGCAACTGCATTTCTTGATACTTGAAGATTTTCTGCCTCTCAACACGATTCACAGAGTAGTCACTTGGAATTGACACCTCTATAATCAATGCCATCATTGACACCTCTATAATCAATGGTGTTTTTCTACTTTACCACTATATCCAGCTTCCTCGCATACAGTTTTTTTTATCAGTCAAAATGGGTGGGAGCTTGATTTTTCACTCCTCCACCAGCTCTGGCTGCCAGCACCGGTCCATCATTTTTTGGTGAGATATATTCTTCCCAAGTATCTCATATCAGGTGCCTATAGGAAGGAGAGAGAGAGGTGGAAATGCTGGACTTGCGGGGGGGGGAGGGAAGAGAGAAGTAGAGATGTTAGACCATGGGAGAGGAGAGAGAGTTGAGATGCCCAAACAATGGAGAAGAAGAGGCAAGAGACAGTGAATGGGGGGGGGGGAGGGAATGAGGTAAGCTGCATTAGGAGAGAAGTAGGGAGGGGATAAAGAGTGTGTCAAGAGAGGGAGAAAGGAAGGGAGAAACAAAAGGAGTATGCCAGGGGAAGGGGAGGGAGGGAGAGAATATCAGGAGGGAAGAGATAAAGAGAGAGAAAGAGTTCCTGGAGGCTGGAGAAGTTGGGAGAAGTGAGAATGTGCCAGAAGGTATGGGACAATGAGAGAATAAGTGAGTGTTGGGAGGTATGGATCAGTAGAGAGAATGTGCAAGAGGAAGAAGGAAAATGGAGAGGGTGGAGGGGGAGAGAAAGAGAGAAAGTGTTGGGGAAGGTGAGAGATGGAAGAAACAAAGAGGAGAAGGGGAGAAAATAAGAGGGGAGGGGTTTGGGAGGGAAGAAAAGAGATGTAGAGATAAAGGAGGGAGAGAAGAAGAAGAAAGAGAGATGGGAAAAGACAAGAGGGGAGGGATGAGAGGAGAAGAGAAGAGAGGAAGAAGAGCTGAGAGAAGGGTGGGAAGGAGGGATAAGTAAGAAGGGGCCAAAGTGGAGAGAGAGAAGAAAGGAGGGAAAAAGTGGTATGGAGCAGAGAGAAGCAAGGAGGGAAGGGTGAAGGAAGAGATAGAGGTGAAGAATGAGGGAATTATGGAGGTGGTGAAGTGTGAGTATGGTTACACGATGCAAGGTTTCACATTGGGAACCACCACCTAGGAAAAAGATTTAGGCATCATCGTCGATAACATGTTGAAACCCTCCTCCCAGTATACAGCGGCAGCCAAGAAAGCAAATAGAATGCTAGGAATCATAAGGAAAGGAATGGATAATAAAACTAAGGATATTATAATGCCTCTGTATCATTCCATGGTGCAACCGCACCTTGAATATTGTGTACTATGCTGGTCACCGTATCTTAAAAAGAATATAGCATTATTATAAAAGGTACAGAGAAGAGTCACTAAAATGGTAAAGGGGATGGAAGGGCACCCCTATAAGGAGAGGCTTAAAAGGTTAGGACTCTTCAACCTGGAAAAGAGACAGATGAGGGGAGATATGATAGAGGTCTATAAATTAATGAATGGAGTGGAACAGGTAAAAGTAGATCAATTGTTTATGCCATCAAAAAGTAGAAAGACTGGGGACATGCAATGAAGCTACAGTGTAACCCGTCTAAGACGAATAAGGGAGCATATTTTTTCACTCAACGCATAATCAAACTCTGGAATTCGTTACCAATGGATGTAGTAAAAGCTGTTAGTGTAGCTGGTTTAAAAAAAGGTTTGGACAAGTTACTGAAGGAAAGGTCCATAAACCATTATTAACGAGGACCTGGGAAATCCACTGCTTACCCCAATACAAGCATTGTGGAACCTGTGTGTCTTTTTGGGAACCTGCCAGATACTTGTGACCTGGATTGACCACTGTTGGAAACAAGATACTTTGCTTGATGGACCTTGGTCTGACCCAATATGGCATATCTTATGTTCTTATGTTATGTTCTTATGGTGATGGGTGGGGTTTGACAGAGTGATAGTGTGTGTGTCAGTAAACCGCTTTGTTGTAATTGCCAAAAGGTGGACTCTTTCTCTCTCTGCTTTTTATGTTCCCCTCCCCTGTTTTGACCTTCAACGAGGATTTTTATACTTCTTTTTTACACCATCAAGTGAGCAACCCCTTAGTCCATGTCACTAACCTCCTCCTACTTTGACCACAGAACTAGTTATTTGAAAGATTTACAATGTCCTCATTTAGCTCAAGTTGTGGTTGTACTATGAGACCATGCAGAAGCATTATGACTTTCTCCATTTTATTCTTCACCCTTTTTGAAAATAATAAAAATAACATTATATTTGCTTTATTGACTGCTAATACACAATGAACTGCACATTTCAACATATTGTCTGCAGTGACTCCAAGGTTCTTTTCTTGAGTAGAAACTTGTAATATGGAACCCTGCATTGTGTGCTTATAATGGGGCATTTTAGAAAGGACATCTAGGTGCTATCTGGGATATCCAAGCTAAAACAACCGTCAGATTTACAGACAGCGGATGGCATTAGCGGCATCCTGGCTGCTGTCCAACCGCATTCTCTGCATTTCTGTTGCGCTGTCTGCTGGAGGAATGCTGTGCATACTCCCAACAGAATCCGCATGGCTTTTGCAGGTAACATGATTCTATTTGCACTAACACATCATGTTAGCCACAAAATCCTAACACGGTTTAGTAAACACGTCCTTTTGTGTCCACTCCACATCTGATCACCTCACTTGTTGCTGCTTTCTCCAGATCATTTTCTACATATATTTAAAAGAACCAGTCACAGTACAGATCCTTGGGTCACTCCACTATTTACTGTTTTTTTCTATGAAGAAAATAATCTCTTAGTTCTACTCTGTTTCCTATTTTATAACCCCATAATGTATCTGGATTTTCAGAAGGCACTTGACAAAGTTCCTCATGAGAGGTAGGAGGCATTGTGGATTGGGAACTGGTTATAAAATAGGAAACAGAGTAGAACTAAGTGATTATTTTCTTCATAGGAAAAAACAGTAAATAGGGTTAATTTTAAAATAGTTGCATGGCATCTATATGTGTAAATTGCAGCATTTACATATGCAAATGAAATACTTGCAGAAATGTAGATTTTACAATGCCGTTATTTACATATAAAGATGCCATAGAATGCATAGATTTTAAGGAGGCATGTTGGATATCAGGCAAAACATATACAAAAAGGCTGACCACGTGCAAGTATCGGGCCATTTCAGAAATGTGTACATGCCTGAAATGACCACATAGACATCCCGGCCACAAAAATTCAGGATGGAGACATCTACCCCATATTACAGAGTGGAGAAGTAGACTAGTGGTTAAAGCAACAACCAGCTACCCAGGAAAACTGGGTTTGATTCTCACTAGTATGCCTTGGGCAAGTCATTTTACCCTCCATTGCCTTGGAAAAAAAGGCTTGGCAATCTACCTCTGGTCATACCTTGCCAAAAAAACCCAGGAGTCAGCATTGACTTGAAGGTGCTCAAAAAAAAAAAAAAAAAAGCCATGCTGCATAAATGTCCCTGCCTGCCATCTGTACATAGTTCCCCCGGTTGTCCTATTGTTGAAGTTCCCTGTTTAATGTAAAACTCAATGTTACTTGTATGCATTGTAGTATGTTCTTGTTCATTGTACACCGCACTGATTGTAATAGCGCGGTATAAAAGAATTGTTAAATAAATAAATAAATAAATCTTGCAAGCGGAGATATACATCAGCATGCCATCCACAAAATAAGTGCCCTCATCGCCCTTCATTTTTCTTTACAGTTGTTAAAAGTATTGGGGATAGCAGAGTACCTTCTTCTCTACTCGCTTCTCTACTCATGTCTTTTGGTGGCAAAATGAGACCTTTTTGTATGCTAATTCATGCCCTGGAGTAGGACTGGACATGGACCTTACCGCTGGTGGGTTGGGATATGCTGGCCATTTCTGGAATTGGGAGCATGCATGTATCTTTTACGGAATGCCTCCAGCATCCCCCTGTATGATATGGATGTGATCACCCTGGAGTCCATCTACTCAGCTTTCTAAAATGGCTCTGGGGATGTCTCTGCGATTTGCACATTTGAATGCCCATTTTCAGACATCCAAATCACAAAAAGAGCTTCTAAAATAACTATGTAACTGATTGTAATGATAAATTACAAATCACTAGCAATAATAAGCTAGCATTAAATTTAAAGAAAACTGAGTTACTGTGGGTTAGAAAACCCACATCTGCTATGCCAAGCTCCATTTTTTTAGTTAAAGACGTTGCTTTGCAAACTTTACTAGTTGTGTGCAATTTAGGGGTACACCTAGATGAGTACATCTCATTGAAGGAACAATTAGGAAATATTGCGAGGGCTACCTTTTTAGAACAGTGGTTGCTGAGGCCTTACATTATAGTCTTTCACATGTCATACATTTGGGCCTTCCATCTAAGCATCTTCATATTCTGCAGCTCGTTCGGCATGCAGCCAGTAGATTGTTGACCAGCAGTTGAAGCTCTCATGATCCTATTACCCCATATCTCAATTCTTTACATTGATTATCAGTGGCACAAAGGATTAAGTTTAAGGTTTGCTGATTAATTTTGAAAACATTAAGGAATAGTTTGGATTCTCCAGTGTATTGCAAGAACCTGTTACATTGGCATAATTCAACTTGAAATTTGTGCTCAGGGTCTGCTAATCTCCTCAAAGTTCCATCACTAGTAGTTAATAAATTGGATAAAACTTGATCAGTGGCTTTTCCTCCATTGCACCCTGTTTTTTGGAATAGTCTGCCTATTGAACAACGACCTGAGACTGATGAGAAACATTTTAGAAAGATATTGAAGGAACTCCTTTTTGGTGAAGCCTTCTCGTTCTGAGCTGTTATAAGAACCTGAAAGTTATATTGTTAGTTGAAGTGAATGAGTTGTTTTATAATGAAATTTAAATTTTGTAGCAATTAGAAAATTTGGGCACGATATTTGAAAGGCATTTACATGGTTTACAGCCTAGTAAACCGTTTAAATGTCTAAGATGGAGATATCCAATGGCACCTACCCGGTTAGTGCCATTCAATATCCATATCTAAGTCCCCTACGTGCCCCAATGCTATCCGGTTAGCATCGGGGCGTGTTGGGGATGTTCCAAGGTAGACCACAGGCAGAGAATAGCACTAACCAGGCATCAGTGATATTGGATGCTACCCAATTAGCGATCTGCACCTTAAAGATAGGTGAGGAAAACCCTCGCCTATCTTTAAGGTGCAGGAGCTAACTGGGCAGCCTCCAGTATCACTGCTGCCCGGTTAGCTTCGGCTTCTTACGGCTTTGACAGTCATTACTAGATAGTCAATGCCATCAACATGACATTGAATATACGGTTTAGAGTTCGGCAGGGAGAGCTATGCACCCGTCAGCACATAGCCCTTCAAAGATCCAGGCAACTGAATATCAGGCCCTTTATGTTTTTATTTGATTTTGTTTGTTTTTTTGCTATTAATTATTTATGTTGTATGTTATGTTGTAAACTGCACTGAATGGTTGTTAATATATTTTGCAGTATATAAATAAGCTTTAAATAAATAAATAGATAAATAACTAAATGCTGAAATCATGAAATATCAAGATATTCAGACTTAAGGCAGAGCTGAGACAGACAATTAGCATTGTATAAGATGTGTTGTAAAAGTAAACATCAACTTTATTGTACAATGCTATTTATAAAGAGATGAAGACAAAGAGCAATGTGTGTGATATCATTTTGGATTTTTTTTTCTAAGTGCCGTTTTCAAATGTCATAACCCTAATTCCTCCATGACACTTTCTAATATAAAAAATTGTATTTGGTTTATCTGGGGCATGGTCATTTAATTGCTTTTAAACACATAAATGAGGACATCACCGACAAGCAGCTAAGCATTTTTGGCTGTCATCACCACTGGAGTGTATCTGTTACTATTCCATAGCTCAGTTCCGGATGCTGGTCATCGAGGAGAGTAAAAGTGCAAATTGGGCAAGAGATCATATATTACTACTACTACTACTATTTAGCATTTACATAGCGCTACGCACACAGTGCTGTACAGAAATATAAGCAAAAAGACAGTCCCTGTTCGTCAGAGCTTACAATCTAGTCAAGACAACACAGAACAATAGACAGATCGGGAAAACAATTATGGTGACACGGAGCAATAGTTAATTCGGGATAAAGCAAAGTATGGGGTAAAACAAAGTACGGCAATTACAATTCGGCAAAAAACAAGTATGGGATTTACAGTTTTAGATGTGACAAAGGACGGGAGTCATGTTAGGACAAAGGGTAGAAGTCAGGATCTGAAAGCGACAGGGAAGAGGTGGGTTTTCAACCTGGACTTGAAGAGGGCCAGGGAGGGTGCCTGGCGTATAGTCACAGGTAGGTTGTTCCAGGCGTAGGGTGCAGCAAGGTGGAAGGAGCGAAGTCGGGAGTTAGCGGTGCGAGTGGAGGGTCTAGATAGAAGTAATTTGTTAGAAGAGCAAAGTTCCCGGGAGGGGATGTAAAGAGAGATGAGAGATGAAAGGTAATGAGGGGCTATAGAGTGAATGCATTTATAGGTCAGGAGGTCAGCCAGTGAAGTGACTTGAGAAGAGAAGTAATGTGGCCATGGTGAGGCTGGCTAAAGATTAGTCGAGCAGCATAATTTTGAATAGATTGAAGGGGAACAAGATGGCTCACAGAGAGACCAGTAAGGAGAAGGTTGCAGTAGCCGAGGCAAGAGGAGATTAAGGAGTGGACAAGGGTTTTAGTAGTGTGTTCAGAAAGGAAGGGGCGGATTTTGCCAATGTTGTAGAGAAAGAAGCAGCAGGTCTTAGCTACATGTTGGATATGTGTGGAGAAGGAGAGAGTGGAGTCAAAGATAACTCCCAGGTTGCGGGCTGAGGAAACCGGAAGGATTGTAGAGCCATCCACGGAGACTGAGAAGGGAGGGAGAGGAGGGGAGGAATTGGGGGGAAAGACAAGGAGTTCAGTCTTGGCCATGTTCAGTTTCAAGCGACAGTGAGACATCCAGGCAGCGATGTCAGAAAGGCAGGCAGATATCTTGGTCTGGATTGCTGGAGAGATATTAGGCGTAGAGAGGTAGATTTGGGAGTCATCAGCATAGAGATGGTATTGAAAGCCATGGGAGGAGATAAGCATACTGAGGGAATGGGTATAGAGAGAGAAAAGGAGTGGACCCAGGACGGATCCCTGGGGTACACCAACATGGAGCGGGGTGGGAGAGGAGGAGGAATTGCCAGAGCATACACTAAAGGAGCAATGGGAGAGGTAGGAGGAGAACCAGGAAAGTACGGATCCCTTGAAACCAAGTGAGGAGAGGGTGGTGAGGAGAAGATTGTGGTCAACAGTGTCAAAGGCAGCAGAGAGATCGAGAAGGATGAGGATGGAGTAGAGGCCCTTAGATTTAGCCAGGAACAAATCAATGGAGACTTTTGTAAGAGCCGTTTCAGTGGAGTGTAAGGGACGGAAGTCGGATTGTAGAGAGTCCAGGAGGGCCTGAGAGGTGAGGAAGTCAAGGCAGCGGCGGTGGACTGCTCATTCAAGTAGTTTATATATGAAGGGAAGGAGGGAGATGGGTCGGTAGTTAGAGGGACAGGTGGGATCGAGTGAGGGTTTCTTGAGGAGAGGTGTGACCACAGCGTGCTTGAAGTCTGTGGGGACAGTTGCAGTGGAGAGTGAAAGGTTGAGAATAAGAGAGATGGAAGGGACAATGGTGGGGGAGATGGGGTTTAGGAGGTGGGTGGGGATAGGATCAGAGGAACAGGTGGTGGGTTTGGAGAAAGAAAGGAGTGTGGTTTCCTCATCAGAGATCATAGGGAAGGAGGAGAGGGTAGCAGAGGAAGTATGGATGGGGGGGGGGAGAACAGGGGAGGAGGCGAGGTAGATGAGGAAGTAGGGAATTGGAGGGTAATCTTGTGTATTTTGTCATGAAAGTAATCAGCCAGGGTTTGGGCAGACAGGGAGGGTGGGATGAGGGGCGGGAGCACCTTGAAGAGAGAACTGAGGATATTAAAGAGGCGGCGAGGATCGGAGGCAAGAGAGTTGGTCAGGTGGATGTAGTATTCTTGTTTGGCAAGTGCTATGGCTGACTGGAAGGAGCCAAGGATGAATTTGAAGTGTAAAAGGTCTTCCGGGGAGCAGGATTTGATCCATGTACATTCAGCAGAATGGGCACAGGTGCATAAATAGCGGGTTGTGAATGAAAGCCAGGGCTGGGGTGCAGAACGTCTGACAGGACGTGGGGTAGGTGGGGGTAGGTGGGGCTAGGGTGTCCAGAGCCGAGGAAAGTGCAGCATTATAGGAGGTTACTGCCTCGTTGACGGACTTGGAGGACATAATGGAGGGAAGAGATGGAGAAATGGTGGAGGAGTGAGTCAAGGAATCAATATTATGAAGGTTTCTAAACAGATCGGAGGTGACAGGGCGAGGTTGAGATGATGGACGCTGAAGATTAAAGCTTAAAAGGTGATGGTCAGATGAGGGAAGGAATGAGTTACGGAAGTTCAAGGGAGAGGAATTAGAGAAGAGTATCAGGTCAAGGCAGTGGCCATGCTGGTGGGTGGTGGCAGTGGAACAAAGTTGGAGGTCAAATGAGGAGGTGAGGGAGAGGAGCTTTAAAGCGTGGGGATCAGAGGGGTTATCAACATGAATGTTGAAATCGTCAAGAATAAGAGAGGGGGAAGAGGGATCCAGAAAGATGGAAAGCCAAGAGTCGAAGTCGGTAAGGAAGGTAGATACGGATTTGTTGGGTGGGCAATAGATAACAGCTACTCGGAGAGGAAGAGGAGTGGAGAGGCAAATGGAGTGGACTTCAAAAGAGAGAAAGGAGTGAGACTGAGGCAGCATGAGGGGTTGGAATTGGCAAGCGGGAGAAAGTAGAAGCCCAACACCACCACCATGGCCAGTGGAACGAGGCGTATGGGAGAAGTGGTAGCCCCCGTGACAGAAAGCAGCAGTAGATGCAGTTATCATCTGGGAGGAGCCGGGTCTCAGTTAGGGCAAGAAGATGTAGAGCGTTAGAGATAAAAAGATCATGGGTAAAAACAAGTTTATTAAAGACTGATTGTACGTTCCATAAGGCACATGAGAACGGGAGAGTAGAAGGGGAAAGGAGGGGGATATGGATGAGGTTGTACAAGTTACATGAGGATTTCTTTCCGGAGTAAGATAGAGATCTTGAGGGGCAAGGGTAAGGGTGGGTATCTCTGGATGAGTGTGCCTTCCATGAGGCAAATGAGGGAGGGGGAGTAGAAGGGGATCTCTTCTTAGAGAGATACAGAATTCTAAAGGGGCTAGCATTAGGGTTGGTGTCTTTGGATGAGTGAGTGGTGCATGAGGGAGGGAGAGTGGAAGGGCAAAGGAGAGGGATATGGATGAGATTAGAAAAGTTACGTGAGGAACATTTCTTAGAGTGAGAAAGAAAACGGGGGGGGGGGGTGGATATTACCTGATGAGAGAAGAAGAATGAGTAGTAGAGAGCGGGGTAAAGAGGAGGCTGTACGGCGGAAATGAGGGTGAGGTTGCCTTAAAGAGAGAGGGGCTGGTTGAATGCGGGGGAGGGCTTGATGAAGCTCAAGAGCAGATGCTAGGTTAGAGGTCAGGATGGAGGGAGAGGTGAGGAAGGAAGAGGGGGAATGGGAGGGGGAGGAATGAGGGTGGTGGTAAGAAGGGAGGCAGTTAGGGAGTATGAGGAAGAGAAGGACAATGTGATGTGGGGCCATAGAAGAGGAGTAGTGGGGTATGCAGCGAATGGGGATTACACGCTATGCAATACAAGCAAACTATGGTGAGTTACAAGCACTGAGGTAGTGGGGATTACACGCTATGCAATACAAGCAAATTACAAGCAATGGATAGCAAGGAGTCTATAGCCTGTATAGCAAAGTTAATTGCAAGAATTGGGGTAATAGGAATTACACGCTATGCAATATAGATTAAATACAAACAAGGTAGCATGGAGTCTATGGCCTATGCAGCAAGGTTCAATGCAAGTAATGAGGTAGCGATAATGAGGAAGCAATGGGCAGCAATGGAGTCAATGGGCTGTGAGTAGCAGTGGTGAGTGCCTACTTCATATGGGTGCTGGTTGGGGTTCAGGAGCCGAGATGTAGAGGAGCATTTGTTCCTGCTCTACTCCTTGACGCTTCACAGGTGTTCTGCTGGTGATGGGTTTGTTGATCACGCCAAGGGCACCTTTGGGCCTGCCCTAAGGGCTACGCCATAGGGCCCTCAGGCGTGGGCGCACCAAGCGGCGCTTCTTAAATTAAAAGTCTGGTGCACAGGTCCGATTGGCCTTAGGGAGCCGGTGGGGGAGGAGGGATCTCTCCCTTTCCACTCCCCGACGCTGATCAGGGCAGGCCCCTGTGTGTGGTTGAGCTGCTGCTTTGTTAGGGGCACTTCTTAATTTAAAAGTCTGGTGCACAGGGACATCTCCAGTGCATTTTTGCCATGGAGGTATGTAAATGCCTCTGTCACATCACTCCCCCTTCCCACTGTGATATTGCATTATCAGTCAGGACTAATAATGCAATATTACAATGCCTTCCCTTCAGGCAGCAGTGCGGGTGGAGGACTCCTGCACAGCTTCCAGAATAATTGTAGTAAGAAATGTGGAGTAATCTTTGCACCAAAGCAAAAATACCCTTTATGTTATCTCTAACGTAGAAAGGAAGATGTCCACATAAACTACCTCAAGATGGACATTTTATGAGTCAGAATCCGGTAGAAAGAGCATATAGTCAAAGATTGATTCAGTTTAATATGGAAAGATACAACTGATCACACTTCCAAACCAGGCACTTTTACTCAAATTTTACTCAAATAGACAAAGCAAACAAAAAGTCACAAACCAAATAAACTTTCAAGACCTATTAAACATTTATATTTAGGGGTATGTTTCTAAACTGCGCTAAAGGGGCAAGTGTGCCATTAGCAGGCGCTAATAGAACACATGCGCTAACGGTACCGGCATCATAAAGCGCCCTGTGGGCAGAGAGTAGGGGTCAATGGGCAGGGAGTGGGCAGGAACAAGGCTTACATGGCATCAGCATTGTAACACTGGGTATTGACATGCACTGTTCTAGGTAGGTCCTTGTCAGACAAGGGGCAGAGCACAGGGCCAAATGTGACTGGTGCACACTGCAGGACACAAGGTGACTAGCATATCATACTGCAGACAATACCCACCACACATTAGCAGTGATGGGGATCTGCAGCATAGGTAGCAGAGACCATTTCTAACACTGCAGGTACTGGGGACTGGTGCTCGGCACCCATCCTCACCCTCAGGGTGACCGCAGAAACTGCTCAGTAGCTGCTCTGTGCTTGTATCACACACTGTCAGTGCATCTTACTGAGCTGAGGTGATGGATAAGTGCATTCTCCATTTGGGGATCAGCTGTAGACTGCTGTTTGGCATGTGCACTGCATCATGGGTACTGGTGCGGCTACCCTATGCCGGCACACACAGCAGACGTTTTAGGCAGTGACCTGCAGTCTCTTTGTATCCAGCCATTGTTGTGGCACAAGGTGTGGAGGTGTAGCCTACTGGTTAGTGCAATGTCTCTATAAGCAGGGGACAGGGGTTTGATTTCTACCTGTACTTTTTGCTTGTGTGCTACTCAGATCATTTTCATGCCTGTAACAGTCCGGGCTCTGCACATAGCTGCCGTCCTTCGGCCCATCTATCTGCCTTTGTCGACAGTGTAGAGTCCTGTCTTCTTGTGCAGGCTGCTACTCCATGAACTACACCGGTACTCTTCTCCACATTTCAGCTCTTTGTGCTCGCCTCTCCTGTGCCTGATCAGCACGTCACCACTCCTACTCTGCCCTCCTGTCGCTGCAAACATCCTGCCGCTTCTGCCTCCGCTTGGGGACATGTCTTCCCCATCCTATGCCTCACGCTGACATTGCAGCATTTTACATTGGCACCACCCTGTGCATCGGTACAACTGTCTCCCACATGCTTGTCCAGTTTACTGATATGGCAGGTCCATCACCTCCCACCTGCCCTTCCTTCCATCACCTTTACACCGACATTCCTTGGTGCTCTATCCAGCGTTTGGGTTGCAGCCATTTTTGTGCCTTAAGGTGCAGCCATTTTTGTGCCTTAAGGTGCCTTAAGGTGCACCTTATCTCTCCTTAGGACACCTTGTTAGAGTACCTTGTCTCTCCTTAGGACGTCCTGTCACCTTACTGCATTTAGTCCTGTTAGCTCACGTTAAATGGCCAGAGGCACCCAAATGCCGGCACATACCCCTACCTTCCCACTGCCTTATATGACTTCAGGCACCTTAACACTGACCTTACCGCTGGTGACTTTACTGCGGTTTAGTAAACATACCCCTTAGTGTATATTTAGTGTACATTGCACATTCATATTCTCCTTAACCATGAACTCAAGACAGTTTACAACCAAATTATGGAAAACCTTCCCTCAGATAGAATCACAATAAAATTAAACTAAATACTAACATAAATAAAACATGAACCTAAACATTTATGAAATAACCATTTTTTTAAATCTTATGAAATTTTATATAATCACCTTTTATCCTGATCTCAAAGAGAGAGAGTTCCAGATTATTGGGACTTGACCTTGAAAAGATTTTCTTTGGATAGAAAACTTTCTAAATTCAGAAGCAAGATCGGTGAGCTTCAACTGGGGGGGGAATAGCCACCGGGCAAAATGGTAGAAACCATTATAAAGAAGAAAATTACTGAACATGTATACAGTATTGGCTTAATGGGAGACAGCCAACATGGATTTAGCCAAGGAAGGCCTTGTCTTACTAATCTGTTATGTTTTTTTGAAGGTGTGAAAACAGGTAGATAAAAGTGAGCCGGTCAATATAGCGTATCTGGATTTTCAGAAAGCCTTTGAGAAGGTCCCTCATGAGAGGCTTTAGGCAAAATTAAAAAGTCATGGGATAGGAGGCAGTGTAATATTGTGGATCAGGAACTGGTTAAAAGATGGAAAGCGGAGGGTAGGGCTAAATGGCCAATTTTCCCAATGGAGAAAGGTGGATAGTGGAGTACCCCAGGGATCTGTGCTGGGTCTGCTGCTTTTTAACATATTTGTAAATGACCTAGAAATGGGAATAACGAGTGAAGTGATCAGATTTGCAGATGATACAAAATTATTCAAAATTGTCAAAACCCAAGAGGATTGTGAAAAATTACAAGAAGACCTTGATAAATTGGAAGTCTGGGTGTTCAAATGGTAGATGAAATTTAATTTGGATAAGTGCAAAGTTATGTACCTAGGAAAGAACAACCCAAAATATAGTTACACAATGCAAAGTTCCACATTAGGAACCACCACCCAGGAAAAAGATTTAGGCATTATCGTGGATAACACGTTGAAACCCTCTGTCCAGTGTGCAGCGGCAACCAAGAAGGCAAATAGAATGCTAGGAATCATAAGGAAAGGAATGGAGAATAAAACCAAGGATATTATACTGCCTTTGTATCATTCCATGGTGCGACCACCTTGAATATTGAATGCAATTCTGGTTGCTGTATCTTAAAAAGGATATAGTGGAATTAGAAAATGTACAAGAAGAGTCACCAAAAGGGAAAAGGAAATGGAAAGATACCCCTATGAGTAGTGGCTTAAAAGGTTAGTGGTCTTCAACCTGGAAAAGAGACGGCTGAGGAGAGATATGGTAGAGGTCTATAAATTAATGAATGGAGTGGAACGAGTAAACGTAGATCGATTGTTTACGCCATCAAAAAGTAGAAAGACTAGGGGACACACAATGAAGCTTCACTGTAACCCGTTTAAAACTAAAAAGAGCACATGTTTTTTCACTCAATGCGTAATTAAATTCTAGAATTCGTTACTGGAGGATGTAGTAAAAGCTGTTAGTGTAGCTGGGTTTAAAAAAGGTTTAGACAAGATCCTGGAGGAAAGGTCCATAAACCATTATTAAAGAAGACCTGGGAAAGCTGCTGTTGCCTCAATACAAGCATTGTGGAACCTGTATGCCTCTTTGGGAAACTGCTAGGTACTTGTGACCTGGACTGGCCACTGTTTAAAACAGGATACTGGGCTTGATGGATCTTGGTCTGACCCAGTATGGCATTTCTTATGTTCTTATGGAAACCATAGCTTATTCGGATGTATAGAATGTCTACTCAAAAAAAGTAGAAGAAGCTAAAGATATCAGTGACAACAGGTGAAGTGGAAATAATCTGTTTGTACACTTTAATGCAATTTGTCTTTGGACCTATTAGTTATAATAAATTAATTGGCCTCCAGACGTTTTTTGGTAATAAGTTAAAAAAGCAATGGATAGATCATATTGAGGTTTCAAACAACTTTCCAGTAAAGTATAAAGGGGTAAACTAATAAAATCCTGTCAATCAAATTACTAGAGAGAACTTCTATGGCAAAGTTCAGAAATGCATAGACAACCATCAATCAAAAACAACAGCCAAAAATCATTTTTACGAACACTTCCCTATCTGCTCCAAAAAATAACACATTGTGTTGATGATCCATTCAAGAGTAATTACTCAAAAGCACGTGGACCTGAACAGTGTCTATGAAAAACCTTTTCTTTTCATATTTGGGGTTGGGGGGGGGGGGGAGACAGAGCACACTGATGGCAATTAAAAAACATTCTCAAAAGTCCCTCCAGCTTGACCTCCATACCATCTCCTCTTCACCCCCTCCTTTTTCTTATTGGAACCCCAGAATTCAAATGGGGCAAGAGTGATCCCTAACCACACTTGCTCAAATGGCTGGTGTCATTTTGGAGTATGGTACTGGTTAGGTAGGATCCACTGGGGTCTCTTTTGCACCATATGGACCCTGAGCTCTGGTAAGAAGAAAGGGGGGTTGGGAGCTTTTCTTAAGTCTGAGGCAGACAACTCTTGGGCAGAGAGCAAAGTGGTCTGCCCACGTCTCTTCTCTCATAGCCTAAGTTAATGTAATTATTGATTTAAGAAAGGCTTACAGTTAGGAAAGGAAATGGTGCACCAAGCTAAAAAATATTGTCATATGGTAAAAGATCCCTTTGCGCTGCTGCTGGTGACAGGAATGGCTGGGTCTTCCTGCCCCGAAGAACAGCACCTTGTGCACAATTACATCTTTAAAGGCAGCCCAGTTCCCAGGGCTGGCCAAAACACTAGACAAACTAGGCAGTCACCCAGGGCAGCAGCTTCTGGGAGCCAGCAAAGAGCAGCTACAGTCAAAGCAAAGCAATGGGTCCTGGCAGCCCCCAAAACTGAAAGACTCATTAGTGCATACGTTTACCTGTAGGAAGAACAGGCTTTGGGAAATCTCCCTCATTATGCATATATTTACAAAACAAAGTTTAATATTTAAAAGTCCGATGTCCAGTATGCATGTTTATAGGATTATTCTGGAAGGGACGGTGTTGAGATGACCACAATTGGGTTTAATAATCAAATTTATGGTGTGGGGCACTAGAGGTCTAAAAGCTAATTGCGAGGGGGGCAACTCTGAAGTTTCACCTAGGATGTCTCATATCCCTTGCAGCAGCCCTGCTAATTACCACCACTGCTGTAGTGTAGGAGTATATCTGAAATGAAAGAAGAATGATATGAGAAATGATCAAAAATAGACTAAAATAATGTAATGTAAAAATAAAGAGCAGAACATGGAAGAAATATACAGTAGAGTTCGGTTGTAAATGCTGCTTACATATATAGGAGCAAGAGGGAGAGGATTTTCTCCACAAGAGTCCAAAGCCAAGCAAAGAGCGGAGAAGACAAACCACGGCCACAATGGGATGAGCTATAAATCAATCTTTATTGAAGGCCCAACTTTAAAACGTTTTTGCAGGGGAAATGCTGGGAACATCCCCTGCAGATACTTTTGCAGCTACTGCAATGCTTTTGCAACTAACGCCCAGCGTTAGTTGCAAAAGCCTACCATGCCCTAGTCAACAGACCCCTTGTGTGTTAGATATAGAACAGATTATTCCAGTAAATTGTATGGGTATTACTAAGTCTGTCAAGTCAACATCAGGGACCATGCTACAAATGTCAGTACTACCGTTATTATAAAACAAGCTTGGCTTTAACAGGAAACAGAATACAGAATAAATGGCAAGAGAAAGATCCTGTATTCTATTAAAATAAATGACAATGAACTGACCTTCATATTATTAAAGCTCAATGCACTGTGAAATATGTTTTGCCAGTGTCATATCTAAAACAGATTTATTCAAAGGGACTCCATGGGCCTTGAGTAACGTATCTCTTTAAAGCGCATTATAGAAATGTTTTTCTTCCTCAGTAGTTGATGTAAGAGCCTGCCTCTTTTGTTGTGTTCTTGTTGATATAAGAGCCTAAAAGCCCATGAAGTGCTTGCTCATAGCCTATAGGGTTCACCCTTCACTGGAGTTACTGACAGGCTCTCATTTGTTGAACTTTGGACTTATCAGAAGGAGACATCTGTGGTCAGCATCTACTGGGACCACACATGGGCAGCAGCGGAGAGTAGTCTGAAAAGTCACTCACTCACTGCAGTTACAGGGGGTCAGAGGTCTCTTGCTCCTACCAGTTGACTAAAAGCATCTCAAGGCGCCCTAAACAGAAAGGTCAGTTTAAGATGCCATGCAAATCATCAACAGGAGAGAACCAGGAAAAATAAAAGTCTGCATAGCATTAGTATTGATTACAAAGATTTAGATGTGGGGGATTTTTTTGCACTGAAAGCATGATTCAAGCCTTCTATCTGGCTACACAGATACACCTAAATAGCTTTCATTTATTTGACTGGCCACCATTTGCCAATCACACCAGAGTGGTGTACAATATATAAATTACATCATCAAATTTATCCATTAAAATAGCAAGCATCATTAAAATAAAAACAAAACAAAAATAATATAAAAGACAACATGATAGCAGAAAACAGCAAAACCTACCAATCAACCACTGTCCACCCAGCACAGAACATAGAAACAGAGAAAATGACGGCAAATAAAGACCATACGGCCTATCCAGTCTGCCCACCCATACCAACTGCTAAGCGCTACGATCCCTTCCTCTCCCTTAAAGATATTCTGTGTTTGTCTCATGCTTTCTTGAATTCAGAGCGTGCCCTCGTATTTATCACCTTCATTGGGAGACTATTCCACAATCTGCCCATAAAGAAATATTTTCTCAAGATTACTCTTTAATCTATCCCCTTTCATCATCATCCTATGCCCCCTCATTCCAGAGCTTTTTTCAATTGAAAGAGGCTCTCGTCCTATGCATTTATGCAATGGATGTATTTAAACATCTTTATCATATCTCTCTTCTCCTTCCTTTCTTCCAAAGTATACATATTGAGACCTTTAAGTCTGCCTCCTTATGCTTTATTCATTTATTTAACAAGATTTATATACCGTCTTTCTAAAAGTCAAGACGGTTTACATATAACAATTGGCAGTGTGTTTCAACTGTTTACAAGGAACAGGTAACAGGTATACAATGAATATGAACGAAACTACAATGAATATGAAAGAGAACTAATTACAATAAGCAGAGGTGAACTATTTACATAGGAATTTACAAGGAAAAACACTAGGCTATAAGATATGATTTGAGAGGCCAAATGTCGGGAGGAGAGTGTATAGGGGTTAGTTACTAAGGTGGAAGGGAGAAATGTTCAAGGAAGAGAAAGGTTGCAAGACCACTGACCATTTTAGTAGTCACCTTCTGCACTCACTCCATCCTGTTTATATCCTTTTGAAGGTATGTATAGTGTCCAGAATTGCACAAAATACTCTCAATGACTTCTCACTGAAGACTTAAAAAGAGGCACTATCACCCCCTTCTTCATGCTGGCCATTCCTCTCCCTATGTACCCAAGCATCCTTCTGACTTTCACTGCCGCCTTTTCTACCCATTTATCCACCTGTGCTGTCTAAACGTTTACACGTACCCTAATATTAAATGTAACCCTCCAATTGTGATGTGACGTGACCACCTTGATTGAAGGAAAAGGTGGCATACAAATTGGTCTAATTAAATAAAATAAATAAATAAGATTATCAGAAACAATCATCCCAAGGTCCCGCTCTTCTTTTGTTGACAGAAGTACTTCATCCCCTATACTGTATTGCGCCCTTGGAGTTTTACAGCTCAAATGCAGGACCCTGCGTATTTATGCATTAAACGTCAGTTGCCAAATTCTCAACCATTCTTCAAGCTTTGCTAGATCCCTCCTCAGGTTATCCACACCTTCCTGGGTGGCTACCCTATTGCAGATTTAAGTATCATCTGCAAAGAGCAAACCATATCCGACAGCCCTACTGCAACATTACTTACAAAAATGTTAAAAAGAATCAGACCAAGAGCTGATCCCTGCAGCACATTACTGACAACTTCCTTATCCTCAGAGTACTTAGATAAAAGAAGAAACAAAAAAGGAAAATAATGTGATATCTAATTATTGGACTAGCTTAATACATTCTTGGACTGTCCTGACCTGAAACAGAAGGTTTTAACTTTTGAAAGCTGGTCCAAGTATGTATTTCTCCTTTTGTGGGCTAACACAGCAATCATACTACTGCATTGTCAGCATGTACCCCTTATGTTTCCCACTCAACCCAGTCAGTCACTTTAAAGTCCATCTCTAGGGTGATCAATTTATTTATAAGTCACCTGTGCAGAACCATGTCAAAGGCTTTGCTAACATCTAAATACGCCACATCTAGGGCTCCCCCTCAGTCCAATTCTCTGGTCACCCAGTCAAAGAAATTAATTAGATTCATCTGACAAGACCTGCCTCTGGTAAACCCATGCTGCCTCTGATCCTGCGAACTATTAGATTCCAGAAACTTCACTATTCTCTGTTTTAGAAACATAGAAACATGACGGCAGAAGAAGACCACATGGCCTATCTAGTCTGCTTTTCCATATCAACTACTACAACAGTCCTCTTTTTTTCTTTAGAGATCCTCTGTGTTTGTCCCATGCTTTTTTGAATTCAGATATTCCACAGGGAAACTATTCCACGCATCTTCCACTCTTTCTGTAAAGAAATATTTCCACATATTACTCCGTAGTCTATCCCCTTTCACCCTCATCCTATGTCCCCTCGTAGCAGAGCTTGCTTTCAATTGAAAGAGGCTCTCCTCCTGTGCATTTATGCCACAGAGGTAATAAACGTCTCAATCATATCACCTCTATCCCGCCTTTCCTCTAAAGTATACATATTAAGCCCCTTAAGTCTGTCCTCATATGTTTATAATGAAGACCACTAACCATTTTAGTAGCCACCCTCTGTACTGACTCCAACCTGTTTATATCCTTTTGAAGGTGCAGTCTCCAGAACTGCACACAATACTCCAAATGAGGTCACATCAAAGACTTATGCAGAGGCACTATTGTCTCCTTTCTTCTGCTGGCCATTCCTCTCCCTATGCACCCAAGTATCTTTCTAACTCTTGTCATTGCCTTTTCTACCCGTTTAGCTACTTTAAGATCATCAGACACAATCAGGCCTAGGTCCCACTCTTCTTTTGTGGACAGACGTAATTCACCCCCTATACCATATTGCTCCCTTGGATTGCTGCAGCCCAAATGCATGACCTTGCATTTTTTAACATTAAATCTCAGCTGCCAAATTCTAGACCATTCTTCATGCTATCTACACCTTCCTGGGTATCTACTCTATTACAGATTTTGGTATCATCCGCAATGAGGCAAACTTTACCCGACAGCCCTTCCGCTATATCACTAACAAAGATGTTAAAAAGAATCAGACCAAGGACTCCTCAGAGTGAGCTCCATTTATCTGTACCCTTTGCAGCTTCCCACTCAACCAATTTCTAACCCAAGCAGTAACTTTAGGGTCCATCCCTAGGTTTTAACAGCATGTCCAATCATTTATTTACCACAGAGGTCAGACTAACTGGCCTGTTGTTCCCAACCTCATCCTTACTTCCGCTCTTGTGCAGAGGGACCACATGTGCCCTTTCCAGTCCCGACTCTAAGGAAGCATTGAAAAAATCAGACAGTGGAGCTGCTAGAACGTCCCTAAGTTCAATACATAGAAACATTGAAACATGACCCCATGACCACATGGCCTATCTAGTCTGTCCTTCCACATCAACCACTACAACAGTCCCCTTATAGAAACATAGAATACTTTTGGTTGCATCCTATCTGGTCCCATCACTTTATCTACCTTTAGTTTAGCTTGCTCCTCATGAACACAATCTTCTAAAAATCATTCAAGATCCGCCTCACTTCTATTCCTGTTTGTGGGTGTTTTCTGAGGTCCCACTCCTGGCCCTTTATCTGTGAACACAGAACAGAAATATTTGTTAAGCAATTCTGCTTTATCCTCATCGATTTCTACATATTACTCCCCTTCACCTTTGAGTCTGACAATACTATTTTTCTATTTCCTCTTGTCACTAACATAACCCTCAATAGGACACACTATAAATCAATAGCATGACCAAATGACCATCAAGTCAAAAGCAAGCCACAGCGATCAGCATTTATTTAAAGCACTAGCCACAACAGCTAAATAAGGAATTGATTTTCAGTGTTGAATATATGATCGCTGCAGTCGGTGCTGGCTCTGTCTGTATAGCGGTAATTGTCAAGGTCTACTCTGCCTGTGCAGACTCATGCTCCAAATCCTGGCAGCCTCTGAGTACTGGGGAGGGGGCTCAACCCTTAGGAGGCTGTTACACATGAATACGCATGACCTAGGCCCAAGGTCCCTGGTATTCCTCATGGTGCTTGGCCCAGTCAAGACACCCCCAGGAACACCAACACATATGGAGGGTAATTTTAGAAGAGGTCATCTAGGATGATTGGGCAGGACAGCACCTATTTTCCGCTGACACATAGGCACTTGTGGCCCTTGATTTAGAAGCATTTCCACACATAAATAAGGCATATGCATATGTGCATCTGCTACTCATGCAAATAGCAATTTTTGAAAGCTGCAATTTACCCATGGCAATCCACACCATAATATATGCCATACTGCCATACCAGGGCATACCAAGGTCCATTGAGCCCAGTAACCTGTTTTCCAACAGTGGTCATGCAGAGGTTTCAAGGGGTTGTGGTTTGAGCGTGGATAGGGTGTCGTTTTGGTGGACCCAAAATATAGACTTGTATTCCAAGTTTTACAAAGCAAATTCATGTTCATACCAATAATTTTTAGCATCAGCATTTGCACTTGTCCAAGGCAGGGGCAGGTGTAAAGGTTAGATACTTCTGACCTCCAAACAGCTAAGAACCCTTCACCACCCCCAATCTACACCTTACATCTAAAAACCCTATCCCTGATCATCTGATCCCCTCCCTTGATAGGCATGAACACCACATGGGCAAGCTCTGCCCTCCCCAACAGGCAAGCTGACCTATGACTGGCAAGACCACCCCCCCCCCCCTTGATCCCACACTCAAATCTTATAGGGTGTCTCCCTGGTGTCTAGTGGGGACAATCATTCCAACCCTATTAGTAGCTGGATTCAAATGGTGCTGGCCAAACCCTATAGTAGTCTCACAGTACTACTACTAGGGGTTATGTCAAAGAAGAAGCTCTTGTCCTTATTTGGCAGCTTGATCCTAGTGGTTACACCAAGAGACTACCACTGAAGGTCAATGGCACTAAGATCTCTTCTGCCTCTGACTAGAGCTGGGGGTGGGATCAGAGGATGGAGAATTCTTGCCAATTGATGGGGAGGAGGTCAGATTGTCTCAAGGGGGATTGCTTGTCAAAGGTTTGACTTGCCTGTTGGGGGAGGGGGGTGTTGTCTTGCCTGTCAGGGACTCTTATCTGTTGGGGAAGGGATCGGGTGATCAAGGATGGGTTTCTTGGCTGTTGGGGGGGAGATTGATGGGTGAGGGGACTTTTGGTTGGCAGGATCAGCAATTTCAAAAAGCTACTGTGACACACATTAGAGGAGAACAGGATGTTCTTTTTTCCCCATGTGCAGTTTTTTAAAATTGTTGCTTCCTCTGGACATACCAGCAAATACCTCTGTATTTGCCAATGTCCCAAGAATGTTTCAAAAGGCTCTGTGTTTGGTAGAGCCTTTTGTAAAATACAGGGGGAAATTATGCAATACAGGGGGAAACCTGGACATCTCAGTTCCCCTCTTCACAAGTCTTTATAAAATTCTGGCGTAAATCCTGCATAAACATAGACTGAAGGTATGGACAATGGTGCCTGCTCGGGCATAAACGTTAGTGTGTTACGTACATGTGTATGTGTGAGAGGCTAGTGACAGTGAATGGTGTAGCACTGTTTCGGTTTTGCTTTCTTGGATTTGGTATATTCAACCATCTGTATCTTTTCCTTCTCAAGATTCTTCTTGAAATTGTATTGAAAAAGTAGTAAATAAACGTGTATACATACATTTTATAAAATATTCATGGAAATCACAGCTATGCCCCCGGGCATGAGCACTCTATTACTAGACGCATACTTGCACTGCACATACTTGTAGGTGCGACTTGATTTTATAAGAGGCCTTTTATGCACATAAATCAGTGATTTAGGAAATTACCTCCTTATTTTATAAAAGCAGTTTCCGTGATTTCTGAGCACCTATTCTCATGTGCGTATATGCTGAGGCAATTTCATCAGGTCACATGTTTCTCAGAAGTTCAAGGTGAGTTACATTCAGGTACAGTACACACCAAGCATGTAAAACCTGGAGGGTGTAATGTATACAACAGCATTTGACATGCTTGGTCAGACTTTATACACGTCTGGGGTAAACACATAAATGTAGGTACTCAAAAAACAAAGCAGCTACTTTTAGGTGATATGAGGGTCATTTTATAAGATGTGCCTAGGTTAATTTACATTTTTAGGTGCATCAATCAAGGTTATTCTATAAAGTCAAGTACGCATATGCTTTATAAAATAGAGATGGAAGTAGTGGGAAACATGCATTGAATCTAGGTGTGATGACTTACATCAGCCCTAGGGATGGAATACATGACCATGCGTATCTTACGTACGTATGCCCTTATTTTACAAACCACATGCATAAATGTGTGCTCCACCAAAGTTCTACTATTGTGAAACCCACAGTGAACATAGCACCATCGGCATAATGGATGTACTTTACAGAACAGCAACCAGCTAAAGTAGTAGCATAAAGACACATTGGCGCACATAAGTCATTGAAAATATATGAGTTACATGTGTTGGTGGTACATATCTTTACACAATTAATATAGAATTACTCCTACTGTATATGTGTAAGTGTTCCCAGAAGCAGACAATGGCAGAAGAAGGCAAATCCCTTCTATCTGTGCCCTTCTCTTCTACTGCCAGCTCCAGACTTCAATCCTTCCATCTTGCTGCTCCTTATGCCTGCAACAAACTACCTGAGTCTGTGCATCAGGCTTCATCTCTGGCCCTCTTTAAATCCAGGCTGAAATTCACCTCTTTGAGGTCACTTTTGGATCTTGATCCACTTAGTCTCTTATGTGTTTCCCTACCATTCCCCTAGATGTATCCTTGTCCTCGGTTGTTGCATTGTCTGTCTTAACAAGATTGTTAGCTCTGATGAGCAGGAACCGCCTTTACGTGTGTCCGTACAGTGCTGGGAACGCCTTGTAATGCTATACAAATGATAAGTAGTAGTAGTAGTAAAAGGGGCAGGACAGGGTGCATGCGTTTTATAAAATGCATATGCACCAATTCCCATTGGCACGGACATGCGCAAAGGTTTTGTTACCTCAGAGCAATTGTAACTTCCTGCAGAAGCTTTATAAAGCAGGCACAACACACAGGGCCGTACCGAGTGTAAATCGCGCCCTGTGCGGCTTGCACATTGGGCGCATGCCCCCACCCTGCGGCGGGAGAGAAGAGGTGCGCCCGATGTGCAAGTCGCTCTTGCAGGGAGGGACAGATCTGCTTAGCATGCCAGCGAGAAGGCTTAAGGGGCGCATTTTAGCTGTCTGTCATTGCCTGCCACTGCTGAGAGAAGAAAAAGTGGCGGTGGCAGGCAACGGCAGACAGCTAAAATGTGCCCCTTAAGCCTTTGCGCCCTGTGCGGCCGCACCACTCGCACAGGGCTAGGTACAGGCCTGATAACACATGCCCCTAAGTGCTTGACAGGCCGGGTGCCCTGTTATAAAATTACCCATATAGTGTAGGGACTAAGTAGATAGTTACATCAGATACAGTAAAGTAATTATGATTTATATTCCTTTCTCCAGTTTTTTCTATTTATATGTGTTTTATATACATGCTTTTTGTATGAAGATTTCCATGCAAACTGGAAATTATTTCTGAAACTCCCAGGAGCTCCTTCGGCAAAGGAGATAAACAGCTCCTCTCACTGCAGCAGTTGAAGGTGCTGACTTCATTTCCCACAGGTAACTGCTGTATACTCCGCTGACTAAAGAAGATGCCAATTTAAATTTGATGTTTTTTAACCATATGGCTCCCAGCTGTAGGTCATATGTTCTGCAAAAATATGATGATTGCAGAATATCTTTTTTGTGCAGACAAATTATTCGTATAAATGTCTGTATTTTGCATGTGGTGATCCTATTCCAGTTAATCAAAGTAATTTCTTAGTTGTAAGACATAGTGGGGGTTACCTAGACAAATCCTAGCCCTGCTGACTGGTTAAAGGTTGCCTGTCCAACTTGTACAATCCAATACACTAAGGGGCATGTTTACTAAGCTGCATTAAGAGATAGTGTGGGGCAAATGCAGATATAGCACAGCAATTTTCTGCGCTATCTGCACAGAAGCGATTACTGCCAGAATGACTGGGAAATGGGCAGAGAGGGTGTGTCTGCAACGCATAGTTACCACAGGCATCACCAGCATGCAGCAACTGACAGTGGGCGGGGCTATGTGCATCCACAGTGCTGCCATTTTGATGTCTTATCTGCTGCAGAAATGCTGCGCATGCCCCCAACAGATAGTGCATCAAATTTGCAGCCGAAGCGCAACTATTTCCACAAAAACGTCACGTTAGCTGCAAAAGCTTTATGTGCTTTAGTAAACATACTTCTCATATTCTTTAAGAAAAAAACTATGCTAGTCTTCCTTTAAGAATAGACTCAAAAAGCATATTTATAAGGGCAGGTGGGGCATAATGAAAAACAGGGCTTTTTTTTGAGGAGGTACTCGGTGTTACTCAGTACCGGCACCTTTTTCATCACCTGCTAAAATTGTCTCATGTTCTCTCATGTATTAATTTAAAAGCTCTGCGTATAAGTACCAGCACCTTTTCTGCTAGAAAAAATACACTGATGAAAGATAGATTGTACTTTTGTTCAAAAGTGTGCAAATACAAAAAAGAAAAGATACTAAGGAGTAAAACCAAGAAGTGAAAATCA
Source organism: Ichthyophis bannanicus (assembly GCA_033557465.1). Classification (NCBI taxonomy): domain Eukaryota; kingdom Metazoa; phylum Chordata; class Amphibia; order Gymnophiona; family Ichthyophiidae; genus Ichthyophis; species Ichthyophis bannanicus. Next base: position 28,682,960 of record CM066038.1, read on the forward strand.
AGGAACCGTTACATTAATAGGAGGTAATCTAGCTGGTTCTGCATTTCCTCAGGTTCTTTTACCTGCAGGATTTGAACCAATAATCAAAGCTAAACTATACTCGTAGTTTAGCTTTGATTATCACCTAAGGAAAAATTATGCACAGAGATTTTCACCTCTCTTCCCTGCACATAATTAATTGACAAAAAACAACATACAACGTTGTGAATAATCAAAACTATATGCTTTGTTCAATTTCAGGTCCTCTCTCCATGTTCCCAGTACTGCTTCCGCAGCCCATGGTTGGAAGCAGGTCTGGCTTTTGGAGCATAGCACCTGTGCAACTGCATAGACCACCAGGCATGAGGAGGCGCCGTGACTCCGAAATCTCTTTCTCTCCTCATGCCTCCCGTATCACAGAGCAAGTTAGGGTGATAACAGTGCTGGGCAAGAGGGTGCTGGAGCAGAGAAGGGGTGATGTGGGACAGGAGAGGAGAGAAAAGCGGGCTTGATATACTAGAACCACCGTCATTACTGACTGAGGACACACAGAGTTGGAGTTGATACCATTGAAGGGGGGAAGAGGGGCATCAATATCAGTTTTCATGCAGCGCACTTACTACTTCTACTACTACTACCACCACCATTAATCATTTGTATGGTACTACAAGGCATACACAGCACTGTACAGACACATGTAAAAGATGGTCCCTGCTCATCAGAGCTTACAATCTAGTCAAGACAGAACAGCTGAGGACAAGGATACATCTAGGGGAATGGTAAGAAAACACGAAGGAGACTGACCTAAACCCAGCCCATGGTTGTTCGACCATATGCATACTTTTAACCACAGAAGAGTGCTTACCAATGGTAAGAGTGTTTCTGATGTTATAGTGGGAGATCATCTTGCATCCAGTGATCACCAGATGGTGTGGTTCAATATTAGGACTAGGGCTGATAAAATCCATTCAAAAGCGAGGGTCTTAGACTTTAGGAAAACTAACTTTGCAATGATGGGACAATACCTCAGAGAGTCATTAGCTGGATGGGAACAGCTGGAGGATATAGAAAAACATTGGGCAAAACTGAAAGGGGATATTTTGTTAGAAAGGTAAATAAATGTAAAAGGAAAAGGAGGCTGCTATGGTTCTCAAAAGAAGTAGGTAAAAAGGTGAAGAAAAAGAGGGAGACCTTCATGAAATACAAGAGATCACAGAGAAAGGAAGACAGGCATCTTATATTTGGAAAAACTTAGAGAAGCTAGCAAAGTAGTCAGGAAAGCAAAGATACAAAAAGAAGAACTAGCCAAGGCAATAAAATGTGGGGATAAGACATTTTTCAGATATGTTACTGTAGTGAGAGAAGGTAGGGCAAAAGTGGTATTGTCAGACTCAAGGGTGAAGGGGAGGATTATGTAGAAGCTGATGAGGATAAAGCAGAATTGCTTAATAAATATTTCTGTTCTGTGTTCACAGATGACAGACCAGGAGCAGGACTTCCGAAAACACCACCCACAAATAGGAACTGAAGCACCAGGGATCTTGAACAATTTTCAGAAGACTGTGTTCATAAGGAACTAGCTAATCTAAAAAGTAGACAATGTGATGGGTCCGGATGGGATACATCTGGGAATACTGAGTGAACTTGGGGATGTTCTAGCAGCTCCACTGACTGACCTTTCTAATGCCTTTTCGGAGTCGGGAGTGATGCCAAAGGACTGGAAAAAGGCACATGTGGTCCCTTTACACAAAAGTGGAGGTAAGGATGGCATTGAGAACTACAAGTCAGTTAATCTAACCTCTGTGGTTAGTAGATTATTGGATAGGCTACTACAGGAGAGAGCAATGAGGTCCAATGGATTGCAGGATCCGAGGCAGTATGGATTAACCAGAGGCAGGTCTTGTCAGACAAATCTGATTGATTTCTTTGACTGGGTGACCAGGGAGTTGGAGCGAGGGATGTGGTGTATTTAGATTTCAGTAAAGCTTTTGACACCGTTCCGCACAGGCGACTTACAAACAAACTGAGCACCCTAGGGAAGGACTCTAAAGTTACTGATTGTGTTAGAAATTGGTTGAGTGGGAGGCAACAAAAGTACAGGTAAATGGAGTTCACTCTGAGGAGAATGAGGTTACCAGTGGAGTGCCGCAGGGATCGGTCCTTGGTCCGATTCTGTTTAATATGTTTGTTAGTGATATTGCGGAAGGACTGTCAAGTAAGGTTTGTTTGTTTGCGAATGATACCAAAATCTGCAATAGATCCACAGGAAGGAGTCGATAACATGAGGAGGGATCTAGCTAAGATTGAAGAATGGTCTAGAATTTGGCAACTGAAATTTAATGTCAAAATATGCAGGGTCATGCATTTAGGATGCAAAAATGCAAAGGAGCTGTACAGTTTAGGGGATGAGGTACTTCTCTCCACAAAAGAAGAGCAGGACCTGAGTGTAATTATGTTTGACTATCTCAGTTAAGCAGTTCCAAATGGTGACTGTGAAAGCCAGAAGGATGTTTGGGTGCATAGGGAGAGGAATGGCCAGCAGAAAAAAGGAGGTGATAATGCCTCTATAAAGTCTTTGGTGAGACCTCATTTGGAGTATTGTGTGCAATTCTGGAAACCGCACCTTCGAAAGGATATAAGCAAGTTGGACTCAGTGCAGAGGGTGGCTACTAAAATGGTTAGAGGTCTTTGTTATGAAGCATTAGAGGAAAGGCTGGATAGGGGCAATATGATAGAGATCTTAAAATATCTCCGTGGCATAAATGCACAGGAGGGTCTCTTTCAATTGAAGGTAAACTCTGCTACCAGGGGACATAGCATAAGAGTGAAAGGGGAAAGACTCAGGAGTAATATGCTGTAATATTTCTTTATGGAAAATGTGATAGATCATGGAATAATCTCCCAGTGGAGGTGGTGGACATGAAGACAGTATCTGAATTCAAAAAAGCATGGAACAAACACAGAGGATTTCTTACAGTAAAAAGGGGACTATTGTAGTTGATACGGAAGGGCAGACTAGATAGGCCATGTAGTCTTTTTCTACCATCATGTTTCTATGGATGATTTTAGAAGCCTGATTATCACATATAAGAGGACCACCTGTGACCTCTTCTATCCTAGTGTGCTCCTGGTATCCAATCATACTATTTTAGAGTATTGGAACACTGAAGACCATCTTGCTACAACATCACCTTATGGGATGGTTGCAATGATGCTACTAGAGACTCCTAGAAGAATGTGTGGATTAGGTGTGATGTGAGCATGGTTGCTGTGTGATGCAGATTTTCTTGTGTTTTTATCCTATGGAAGAACTTCCCCTGGATTTGGAGTTCTGTAAAGAGTGAAGTTTGTGGGATACAGAGGTTTTGTTTCTACCTCTGTGGTATCTGTAGAAGAGATCCATGTAGTCTGAACATTTTTGTCCAATACACAGGTGTATGAGTTGAAAAGACAGGACCCCCAACTAGGATCTAACTTAGAGAAAAGGAAGAGAGTATTATTAGAACTTGTCTCCACAGATGAGAAAACTGCAGGAGAGAGGTAAAGTGTTGTGGAAAATCATATGTGAAGAGTTGTTTGCTGAGGAGGTTCCCACAGGAATGTGGGGAGGGGGAGAGAGCACAGAATAGCACCCTGGAGATGTTTATTGGATACCCACTTCTAGAGACAAGGTTGTCCCACCTAGACCTAGAACCTTAAAAAACTGGATGGGAGAAAGGATCACAGGCACAAATGTTTAAGTGAAGGTTTGGCAGCTGAGAAAAGAACAGTGGCTAGCAAATACTGTACAATGGAGAAATACTGCCTGTCTACCTCTTTGTCACTTGTTTATTTGAACCTCTTTGTGGACAGTTATAATTGGAGCTCCTGAAAAAGGACTTTGAGGAAATATGGAGATAAAGAGAGAGATAAAAAGATACCTAAGGCTCTGAAGGGATTCCCTTCTCCCACTCCTAGAACCCACTGCAGATCCAAATGGAGGAACCAGCAAACAGGAATCTGATTTTTGTAGCATGCCCCAGGCTTTAATAGGTTCCCTGGGATTAAGGGGCTGCACATGGGCACAATGCTTTTTTACCTGCAGAAAGGGTTTTGAATATTGCCCTCTAATGAGATAATTTTTAAACCCCAGGCAGCCGCATGCCAATTTTCAAATGGAAACACCCTGCAGAGTTTCCCTTTGTAAGTTCAGAGCTGGCAAATGCACCCGTGAACTTTAAATCTCTTTTATAGCATCAGTCAATTACACAAGGGGAAAGAACGTGCAACAGTTTCAAAATGAAACCCCCACAAGTCTTTTCCCAAATCACACTCTTACCCTTTCACCAATGGCTAAAAATGTGCACGCTATGAGTAGGATCCGACTGAAGAAAACAGGAAGTAGCAGAAGCCTTGGCAAGTTCGATGCAAAATATTAATGGGGAAGGCAAAAAAAAAAGAATTTGAAAAGAAGCTTTCTGTAGAGGCAAAATCTCATAATAAAAGCTTTCATATTCAAAGCGCGGAGTTGGTGGAGAAATCAGTTGGATCATTAGCTGATCATGGGGTAAAAGGGGCACAGGGTGGAGCAGAGGACTAGCTTAGTGGGTGGCACAGTGGCTTGGTGACTAAGAGACCAGCATTCAAGTCCCACTGGCACTTTCTGTGGCCTTGGACAAGTCACTTTAACCTCCAGTACCTGGGAAGAAAGGCCTGGCAATCTACTTCCCATCCCACCCAACTTGCCAAGAAGACCCAAGGGCTGCTGGGTTGCCAGGAGTCAGCATTGACTTGATGGCATACACACAGGCTGAGCAAAGACATAGCAAAGGGACTAAATGGATTCTTTGCTTTGATCTTTACTGAGAAAAATCTAAGGGAGCTACTCATTCCATAAATTGTGTTGTGACCACTTTGATTGAAGGATAAGGTGGTATACAAAAACTGTCTAAATAAAATAAATAAATGGTATCCACTAAATCAGGGAAAGGAGTCCATCAAATGTAACCCCCCAAAAAATTACATGACCATGTAAATTGTAGATAAGTTCTTGTAATGTACATCAGTTTTTGTTGAATGTGGCCAATATTTATCCATGTTAATTAAATGTACAAAGGTTATTGTTAAATGTATCTAATATATACCCTTGTGAAATGTATACCGCTTTGACCTGGTGAAAAGCAGTATAAAAAAAAATATATATTGAACCATATATCTTTACTTCCTTATAGCAATGCTAAATATGTTTTGAAATGCATGCTGCTAATTGCCAGATCTATATATAATAAATTTATGGCAATAGCTAATTTGATTAGTGATCACGTACCTGATATTTTTGCAAACATGGAAATGTGGTTAGTAGACATTGACACTTATTATCCAGCTAGGTTGTTGGGAAAGAGAGGTGGGAGAGTTCATATATTGCAAAATCAATCCCTTATATTTTCACAGATTGAGTATTAATATAAAGAAAGCTGTGACATGCCTTGATTGCAAACAGATTTATTGATATTTGTTTATTATATTGACCTCCAAGAGCAGCACACAGCGATTTATCTGACATATTTGATTCCATACTATCAGACAAGTTAGATACATCCAAGTTGATTATGCTAGGCACTTTCAATCTCCCAATTTCTCATCTTAGACCAAGTATGGATATTAAAATTATCTTTGTGACCATTCAGACACTTGATTTTATAGAAATAGTGAGTATCTCGGCTGATTAAAAAGGTAATTTACTGGAATTTATCTTTGTGCCAAAAATCGCTGGACCCTGATAAAACTAGACCAAGCTTGTTGATAATACCTATCCTTAGTCTGATCATTATTTACTGACCTGTAGAGCAGCCGGTGAACATAGTTGTCGAAAGGAAAACCATTAAGGACAGACAGATTTATAACATTTGATAAAGACACATTTATATATAAAGTTGCCCATTGCCTGGATTTGTAGATGCCATAGAAGAGATATAACATGTATCTGAGCAGCAAGTTGTTGAATATCCTATTATCAACAAAGCTACCCATAAGGGATATAAAGTTCCTTGCTGCAACATCAACCTTTATAGCCAAAAGAAATCTCTACACAAATTAGATAGGAAGTGGAGGTGTTTTAAAGGAGTGCTAGATGCATAGAGTATCCGCAGGCATTAGCAGCTTACAGGAAGGTGGTGGAAAACAGAAAACAGGATTATATATTCCAAAAACTCCAATGTTTACTAAACCAGTCACATGAGCTCTTAGATATAGTTGGTTCCCTTATTAAGTTCGAAACAAAGAGACAAAACTCACCACGGGAGAAACAATCATAATAACAGTGGCAGACCCAATAAATTGCCAATCAAATAAATAGAGAGAAAAAATTTAACACACAAAAATAAATTGTAAAAGCATAAAACCATAAATAATCATAGAATCCTTTATAAAAAAAAATGTCTTAATACATAAACATAAAACATAAATAACCATACAAGTCTTTATAAACAGCCTAACATGTTTCAGCCTAAGACTGTGTCAAGGGCATTTACTTAAAACAATGTCAGATGCTCCTTCCGTTGTGCTTTGCAATCTAAAGCCTACTAAAAAGACATAAAGGATATAAAAGCACAATCTAAAAAAAGATAAATACATAAAAATGAAAATAAAAAATAATAATTACAATTACAATAATAATTACAGATATTGAAACATAAAAACTTTACAAATATCGAAGCAATAAAAGTACAAACCATAACCCCTAAAAACAAACCTTGGTCTGAGACATCCTATCTTTAGATGTGAGGAGTCAACAAAGTGCAGCTAAACTCACCTATAAAACAAAGGCTTACCATAAGAAAAATGTAAAGATGTATATAAAAAACAAAACTCACGCAAGTATAAAGCTGTCCAAGGGATCCAAATGATCTACTGAGATGTCTCTATTATACAAACAAGGCAAGCCTTCAAACAAATGCCTGCAAAAACTAAATAAAATAGAAAGTGAAAGGGCAAACAGAATACACCCAGAGGGGATACCAAAAAAGCTATTCCTATACACCCACGCTAATGCTGAAAAAACGGTATGCCCCTCGTAAAAGTGTTCCTACAATTGAAAGCATATACAATTATCACTGACGTTGAAAAACTGTTATAAAAGCAAAGAGGGAACAAAAAGAATTTAAAACCCTTAAACAGCGAACCAATCTTCAATTTCAAAACCATTAAGGAAATAGAAATAGTAGACAACTTTAACCTTCTTTGATCAATAACACAGGTACACTAAAAAAAAAATTTTTTAAACTGCCTCTAATGTTTTGATTGCTCCATCATGTACAGATTTCTTGCTACATTGGGTTAGCAGTTTGAGGTGAACGTTTCAGATTGAGTGCGATCGAGATAAAAGTTTCTTGGATGAATTCTTTATACTAATTGTTTAGTAGTTATTCAAATAAGAATAAAGAAAATTGTAACAAGGCAGCACATAAGAATAATGTCAACAAAACACACTGTGATGGTAGCAAAATTGTCTGCACTTAAAACAGCCACATACATGTGCACAAACATTGAGCATATAAGAGCGAGGTTAGACACAAAGCAAAGCAAAGAAATGTGCAAAAAATGTTGTACAGGTATGTATGTAAGAATAGAAAACGCAAACCGCACCATTGCAATACATGAAGACAAACACCCGATGGTGTGAAAATAAAATTCTAATAAATGAGATCCGACACTGTGGTAATAACTAGCAAATTTTTATTTCAAAGTTTAGTAAAAACACGATATTTGTCAACACAGTTTAGATTTTAAAGTCATTCTTGGGTCAATCAATCTCCTGGTGGGCCCGTTTCTTCTTCCCCCGAATGCTTCTCTTGGTGCGCTGCTTGGCGTATTTTTCATCTGGGGTTTCCCGCAGCAGCAACCAGCAGAAATCAGCCATCATAGTGGTGTTCCATCTTCCTCGGTACCTTCTCTCTGCGTCCTTGATGTCCTGGTGAAACCTTTCACCTTGTTCTTCACTGTACGCCCCCAAGTTTTCAGGAAAGTAGTTCACATGGGAGTGCAAGAAATGGACTTTCAGGCTCATGTTACAGCCTTGTTCTTTGAAGGCATTGAGCATCCTGGCAACAATATCCTTATAGTTCTCATCCCGCCTGTTCCCCAAGAATTTGAGAACAACATCCTTGAAGGAATCCCAGGCTTCTTTTTCCTTCTCGGACATCGTTTCAGCGAATGCTCCATCTGAAATGAGTTTCCTTATATCAGGGCCAACAAACACTCCTTCCTTTAGCTTTGCTTCAGAAAGTCGGGGGAACTTTGAGCAAAGGTACCGAAAGCACTCACCATCTTTTGGAAGGGACTTGATGAATTGCTTAATGAGACCCAACTTAATGTGGAGAGGTGGTAATAGAATTTTATCACGAGGTACCAAGCTCTCATGAAGAACATTTTTCTCACCGGGTCTCAAATACTCCCGAATTGGCCAGTCTTTTTTCCCCCAGTGTAGGTTGCGGGCCCGGCTATCCCACAAGCAAAGGAAGCAGGGATATTTGGTGAAACCGGATTGCTGCCCTAATAGCATGGATAGAATTTTAAAGTCTCCACAAATCATCCACTTATGCTCATCATAACGAATCTTCTGAAGAATCAGGGCCAAATTCTCATATTTTTCTTGGAGAATAACAGAGTGAGCAATAGGAACTGAAGCGAATGTGTTGCCATTATGAAGAAGAACACCTTTTATGCTGTCTTTTGACGAATCAATGAACAGCCGCCATTCAGCAGGATCATACTTGAGTTTAAACTTTTCCATCACTCCGTATATATCGTTGCAAAATACCAAATCTTCCTCTTTGCTGAAATACTTCAAAAATTGTGTCTCGCGGTTGCGGTACCAATAAAAGGTTGTTCCTGGTTACAATAGATTTTTCTGTTTAAGCCGAGAACCTAGCAGTTGGGCAGCATCTTTTGGGAGTCCTAAATCCCGGACTAAATCATTCAATTCAGCTTGAGAGAAAAGTTCAGGTTTCGGATCTGGTTCAGTTTCAAACTCGGAAGTACTGGACTCATCGGGAAAAGCCATCTGATGAGTCTCATCATGATCAGAACCGTCCACACAAATATGATCCAAAGATTTTGGTGGTTCAGGCACAGGTACTTCGTTGCTATGAGGCACAGGCCTAATTGCTGAGGGAAGGTTGGGGTAACTTATTACGTTCTTATTTTTTAAGTTGTATCCCTTCACAATGCAAGAGCAAAAATAGCAGTCACTGCTGTGGTCTCTTTGTTCACGCCACATCATAGGTATTCCGAAACAAAATGCTTGTTTTTTACCTTTCATCCATAAGCGTAGATCTTCCTCACATGTCTTGCACACTTTGTGAGGAGCCCACGGTTTGTCTTGATCGCCTAACTTCAAACCGAAATAGGCGAAATATACTTTTTTAATAAATGCAGAAATGTTCCTCTGCCGCTTTTTCACGGTATATTCCCCACAAATAAAACAAAAACTGTCCGGAGAGTTGACGCAACCTCTGGCTCTGTGAGCCATCACAAATACACAGCACTGCAAACTACAACTGTAGTGAACCACTTCGGAATAAAGCTGGATTACGACTGAGCAAACAAAAGGTAATAATGAACTTGCAAGAAACTGAACTTTGACAGGAACGTTCATGTCGCAACCACTGTGTTTGAGCGAGCGAACGTGCGAGGCGAACAGGAAAGAACATGCGCCAGCGCGAGTACTGGATTTAGCCCCCCGCCTCCCAATTGTCCTGTTAATGTATAAAATGAATACAAAACACTCTAAAATATCATGAGGGAGTGTTTCTAGTTAGTTAACCATTACAACCTCTATTTTGGGCCAAGAAAATAAACTGCAGTCGGCTAAAAAGAAATTATGTGAACATTCCTTATATGGGTAAGAAATCTAATTTTGCAAGAAAACATGACGTGATGGAACATTTTGGCTATTTTTCCTGGATTCAGCACCCCAAAATCTATAGGAATCAGTTGCAAAACTGGAGGCAGTTTTTTGGTAGTGTACCTGTGTAATCAATAAAGAAACAACAAGCAGTCAAGAAAACCAACAATGCAGTGCTCTTTGGCACAATGGCTATGAAGGAGCTAGACAAGATTCTCAAATGAAGAGATGTATCTTTACACACAAAGGTTTGACTTGTCTAAGCCAAGGTATTTTCCCAATTACATCATATGGATCTGAAAGTTGGAAAGTGAAGAAAGAAATTAAGAAAATTCATGCCTTTAAATTATGATGCTGGCAAAGAAAATTGTATATACCATGGATTGCCCAAAGAACAAATCAGTGCGTACTAGAGGAGATCAATCCTAAGCTTTTGAAGCTCAAATGACAAGACTTCAACTTTCATACTTTGGATACATCATACAACGAGAAAGATCATTAGAAAAAGATATCATGCTTGGCAAGGTTGATAGGTCAACGCAAAAGAGGAAGGACAGCACTGCGAAGGATCAAAATAATAACAGCAACTATGGATGCCATTCTATCAACAATCCACAGGGTCGACATGAGTCAACATCAACTAATGGCATTTAACAATAACAACAACAAAACTGCAGCTAGAGGCAGGTTGGACAGCATGACACGATAGCATGATTTGCTTTCCTCTGTTGGCAGACTAGGACACATTTGTGTATGGAACTCAGAGGTGAGTATATGTGTCTCTGTATGGTGAAGAGTGGTGTGTGGTGTGTGTATGTTTCTTTATATGGAGGGGGCTATATATTTATCTGCTGAAGGATGGTGTGGAAGATGGTGGGATGGGGTGTAGGTGTGTATTTTTTCAGAGATGGTGTGTTAAGGGATGTGTGCTATTCACACATCCATACACTCTCCACCCTTTCCCTTTTTATTTACTTATTTATTTATTTACTTTCTCTTATATACTGCGCTATTCTGCATCAGTGCGGTTTACATTGAACAAACTGAAATTACATTGAACAGGGCATTATAACTTGGAGATAACTATTTTACAGGGAACATCATCTCTTTCCCCTATTCCTACCCTATTTCCCATTTTTATTATTATTCCCCCTCATTCTCTCCCCTCCCCCACCCTTCCATCTTCACTCCATTCCTCTTTCCTTATTTCCACCTCATCTGATCAGTCTCTCTTTTCGATAGATAAAAGTTGAGAATCTGGCAACACTACAGCCTTTCCTGCACCAGCACATGGGGTCTCTCTTCTGCTGGTGAGAGGTGAGAACTGCATGGGTATTATTTCTGCCAGTGGGGTAGAGAACCTCACCAGTGTGAAGGTCTTTCCTGTGTTGCTACATGGGTTCTCTCTTCTGCTGGAGAAGGTTTAGAACTTCACCACCACATTGGTCCCAGCTCGTCCTCAGCCTGATGTGCAGCTTCTGTAAAGGTGCACAGCTTTGCATGCACACATCATGTTTCCCTGGGCTGCTGGCAGAAGGCCAGCTCTGGGAACTACAGATGTGTATGTAGCTGAGGAGACTTACCTCCTGCTATGTCCTGGGAGGAGGGAATTCTTTCTTCAAGGTCCTAGCTCACTGGATGCTTTTGTTACTCTCTCCATGTTCTCACCCTCTCGGTCAGGGCTGGCAGGTTCTCAAAAAAACTCCAAGGCTAAAGAAGCCTATTGAATAAAAATACGTTTTACTGGGTGAAACCACCATTTAACTCACATTATATGTTGAGCATTCACAGGCATATACAAAATAAAGAGTGGCAAAAACTTAGAAACTGGGTTAAGTGGCTGGGCTGAGTGGTGGAGTAGCTCAATAGCAGCAGAGCAGCAAACTGAGCAGCAGGGAGATCAGCGTTCAAATCCCACTGCAGATCCTTGTGGTCTTGGGCAAGTCAATTGCCCCCCATTGCTTCAGGTATAAAACTGGAGGGTAAGTTCTCCAAAGGACAGCAAAATACCTGCCATACCCAAAAGTAAGATCTAAAGATTTGTAGGCTGCTCTGTATCTGCTTCTGGTGGAAAAAGCTGGATCTAAATCTGTGAATTAAATTAAGTTGTTGAAACACCTCCTTTTGAGTATCCTTTTCCCCCTTTGGAATTAAACTTTCTTTCTCCTAATCACCTGGCTTTCTTGAGATCGTCTTCAGAAGTCTCTTCTCTTTATCCTCAGTAGAGTGCTTTTCCTGATATCCTGAAAGACCATCTCAAAGCAACTCTCACCCATAGGGGTTCCCTGATTCCACAGAAATCTTCTTAGACAACTTTCCAAGAAATGCCTGTGTCCATAGCGGATGTCCAAACCCTTTGGGACATAAATTAATAACACCACTCCTGCTGAATGTCCTCTTTCCCAGTGCTTGCCCTCACTGGTCCTAGGCTCATCAGCAATACTCCAAACTCTCAGTCCTCCTCCAACAGTTAACCCTACACCAATCTTAGGTTAGCACAAACAATTGCTTATTTTTTTGATCAAAATGGAGAAGAAATTTCTTTAAGTCCTTCTTTTCCTCAAGGACTTAGTGTCTGGGACTCCACCGGCTCAGAAGCCTCTCTTGCCAGCTTGGCAGGAAGGAAACCAAAGACCCCTTTCCCTCAATTATTTATTATAACTCCGCCTAAGGTCATCTTCCAATCAGGCAAAGCCACCTCACAATCATTCCCTCTCTTCACTGCACGGCAACAGATTATTTAGCTATATCATTCTCTTCACCACCACCACAGAACTGCAAACTCTACAGTTCTTCAAGTGAAAGAGGTCCCAGTTAGTGGACAGGCCACAATGTAGTGTGTCTGGATAGAAAAAGGGACAGACTCTAACAGGTGCCCTCACTGAAATTAGCTGCAGCTAATGTGCAATCAGTGATTGCTGCTAGATGAATGTTTTTTTTCCAATTTCCTCTCGTAGAATGTGATACAATAAAATGGAGAGGTTTATTTAAACTGGTTTCCCAGTTTTGCCATAAGAAGAAAAGAAATTCAAAGTGACATAATTGGTTCCATAAATTATAGCAGGAGTCACATAGATAAGCGAATGAGTTCCCAGGATTATTCCAGTCCCAAGCAGCAATAAATAGATTTACGTCAACAGTTCTTGGGGGCAGATAGTACATGTTTGAGAATAGCTCTTTGTAGGCCAGTTTGTGGGTTGAGTGGATATATCAATGAGTGTCTAGCATGACTCTATCTACTGCATGCTTGGATATAATTTTTCTTGCACTGCCAAATATCTATTTGAGCATCCTGAACATCTGTTGAATAACCCCTGTTATGTCAGTTGCTATTTGGGTAAACGCAAACAGCCTGAGATATTTGCCCTCTGGAGCCATAAAAAGCCAGCATGAATCAAGTCCTGAAAGAATGTGGACGAAATGAGGCAAGCTGCCAGAGACGTGCTAGAGAGGACCTCCAGGATCTTGTCTGAGCTCTTAGTTAAAGCAGAGAGACAACTTTCCAAAATTATTTACACAATAAAATTGCCCACCCTGTATACAGGGAAAAGGACTTGCATTGTTTCACAATGTGCATCCTTTCACCTGTGTTTTCATGAAGGAATTTCTGGGGCAGCGTTAGGGAAGGAGAGGAAAGAACACATGTAGTTATGTGCATTCAACAGCATGGGAGGAATTTTATAAAGTCTTTTGTGCATGTATATGCCAGTATAAAATTAGCCTCAGGTGTAGCAGTGCCCACAATAGCAAGAAAACATTTACGTTAACGTAACCCAGGTATAGGCATTTTCAGGGGTAGAGTCTGGGCAGAGCGCAGGTGAAGTCACGTTATACTCATGTACCTTATGCACAAATATTTACACCTGCACTCGAGTTTCAGGTTAGCCACAATTTCTGCAGAATTAGTGCTCGCATTTTATAGAGACACATCAATGCCTATGTGTCTTTATAAAACAGGTTAAATATAGGCACCTTTTTGGCCTGTCCATGCTGGCATCCTATTATAAAATTACTCTCTATGCATGTTGCGTCGACTGGAAAGATGATCTTCAGAGAAAACAGGTGCAAATCTTTGTGGGCACTTTCTCCGTGATCAACATTTAATGCATATTTTTTCTTTGAGAACGGATGCAACATTCGTAGGAAAAAGTACTCCCAGGCTTTGCATCTGCTCACACAGTTTTGAAAATTGCCCCAGGTATGTGTGGCATGTGGGGTGGTAAAAGTCAACAGCAGATGATGCAGCATGAATTTCTCTGCTCTTTACAAAATTTTCAGAGGGGCAACCATTTTAGTCTGGGAGATCAAAAATGGCAGAGATAGCTGGCACCCTATAGACTGACCAATTTATTGAGGCATGAACTTTCAAGGCCAAGAATCCATTTGCATCTGACCAAGCTTGTGCCTCAATAAATTGATTAGTCTATAAGGTGCCACCTGCTTCTGTCATCCCTGCTCTTTACAGGACAGTTATCAGGCAGTATTGCTACTACTACGACGACTACTTATCGCTTGTAGAGTGCTACAAAGAGCATGCAGCATTGCACTTATACACATGGGAGATAGTCCCTGCTCAATAGAGCTCACAATCTAAGCAAGACAGACACACAACAGAGAGGGGACTAGAGATGGTCTTGACACACATGGGTGATACAGGAGCATAAGGGTCAGGATCCAACAGCAGAGGTGGGTTTATAGCTTGGATTTGAACAGGATCAGAGATGGAGCCTGATGCACTGACTCAGGAACTCTGTTCCAGGCATATGGTGCAGTAAGTTGTGAAGAACACAGTCTGGAGTTGGCAGTGGAAGAGAAAAGCATAGATAGACGGGATTTGCCTGATGACCGGACTTCCTGAGGAGGGGTGTAGGGAGAGATACGAGAGGAGAGGTAATGAGGAACAACAGAATGAATGCACTTATAGGTCAGAAGGAAAATTTTGAACTGGATGCAGAAATGGATAGGGAGCCGATGAAGTGACTTGAAGAGATAGATTGCATGAGGATAGTGACTCTGATAGAGGATTACCTCGTGACTGAGTTTTGAATGGATTGGAGAGAAGACTGGGGGTCAGATCAGAGAAGACAGGTTGTAATAGTTTAAATGGGATGTGACTAGAAAGTGGAGTGGAGAAGTAGCCTGATGGTTACAGCGGTGGCCTGTGACCAAAGACACCAGAGTTCAATTACAACTAGCACTCCTTGTGGCCTTGGGCAAGTCACTTAACCCTCCATTACCTCAGGTACAAATTTAGGTATACGTACCTGAGGCAATGGAGCAGGAAGTAGAGGTCTCAAAACAGATCCCTGAGGTACACCTACTGAAAGGGGGATAGCAGTGGAGGAAGATCCACCAGAGCATACACTAAAAGTGTGATGAGAAAGAAAAGAGGAAAACCAAGACAGAGTCCCTAAAGCCAAGTGAAAACAGGGTATTGAGGATAAGCCAGTAATCAACAGTGTCAAAAGCAGCAGATAAAAATATGAGGTTTGAATAAAGGCCATTGGATTTGTCAAAGAGGTCACTGGAGACTTTGGCAAGGGCCATTTCAGGAGAACGTAGACGATGAAAGCCAGCTTGCAGTGGATCCAGAATGGCATGAGAGAAAAGAAAATCAAGACAGCGGCAGTGAACCTCATAGAGCTTGATTGCACATGCAGAGCTACTGTCATAGGCCTCCAGGCCTACCTAACACCATCATCAGGTCCAAATACACAAGAAGTGCTGAAATATGAAAGTAGAAAATGACAGCACTTAGCTTGTAAATCAGGCAGGAGAATCACAAAAACGCCAGCTGCATCCCCGACGTTATCACATCAAGAGCTCTTCAAACGTTTCGCGGGACTGCCCGCTGCTTCAGGGGAATCTGCAGAAACACATACAAACCACACATACTAAACCAAAATCTTTAATATACAGCAACACACTGAAAAAGTACTCTATAAAAGTTAAAAGGACCACCAGTTGCCATTTACCTGCCAGCTGAACTTCAACTGCGCCGGACAAAAGAATCACTCATGCGCGCTGCACCCAACCCAAGCCCTTTAAACAAGCACACTTAATGACGTCAGAGGAAATCCCCTGTGTCAATCAAACTGAGTTAAGGGCCAAAATGTAACCCAGACCCCAACCTGACTCATACACAGACAGCCCAATCAATCTGTAGATTTAAACCATCCGGGGCTACTGTACCTAGACGAAAAATCCAACTTTGCTCACGCCGCAAAAGCGTCTGTTCCCGGCTCATCCCGTTCCGCCCACATCAAACCTTCTCCACGCAAAAACATGCAATGTCATTAAAAGAATGTTGGGATTCAGAAAAATGGGCCACGAGAGGCGCTGACAAAACACTGCAGCGGAGCCTGCTTTTATGTTCCGACAACCGTTTACGGAAAGGCCGACACGTACTGCCAATGTAAAGAAGCTGACACGGGCATCGGATCGCATAAATCACAAATGCAGAATCGCAAGTGGTGACATCGCGCAACTTATAGCGTGTGCCCCGGTACTCAAAAACAGAAACCGTACATGAAACCTCACAGACAGCACAATGCCCACAAGGAGCATGGCCACCCATCACCTCACTTTGTCGTGGGGGGGAATTCAATATCTCACGGATGTTACGTTGACGCTGCCACACACATCTGACAGTGTGATTTTCCAACCCAGGAACAGTGCGGACAACAGGAAGATGTTTTTTAACTATACGCTGGATACTGAAACTTAAAGGTGAGTACTTGGAAATGAAATTCACAGAGGTGCTGTCCACATCAACCGGCTTAACCTTAGGAGTTAGCAAAAGAGACCGGTTGTTGAATAAAGCCCGTTTATATGCATCACCCACAATCTTTTTGGGATATCCCCGAGCCTGAAAACCATCCATTAATATCCGGGACTTATTCTTAAAATCTACCAGATTGGAACAGTTACGCCGATAGCGGATAAACTGAGAAAAAGGCAAGCTGTTTCTTAAAGCCAAGGGGTGGGCGCTAGAGTAGTGCAGGAGAGTATTCCTGTCGGTGGGCTTCCTGTAGACAGAAGTGCCCCATCCCTGGGCACCCTTGCTGACCTCAACATCAAGAAACACAATCTTGTGGAAACTATGGGTGCTGGTAAAACTAATATGCTCATCACAAGCATTAAGCCACTGAACAAAACTCAAAAAGGCCTCCAAAGTGCCCCCCCAAAGTAAAAAGACATCATCAATGTACCGATGCCAAGACAAAATGTGAACTGAAAGGGGGGATCTCCCAAGCCACCGTGCCTCGAACCGGGCCATATACAGATTGGCCACGGAAGGAGCGCACGTGGCACCCATGGCGACCCCAGCTTTTTGATGGTATAATGCCCCCTCAAACTGAAAATAATTCTCAAAGATGGCTAACCGGGCCAAACATTTGACAAAACTGATCATAGCAAAATCAAGGTCGCCACGCCGAACAAGACAGTCCTCAACAACCTCAACCGCCGCAGCCTGAGGAATAGATGTATATAAAGAAACTACGTCTAGGGTAGCTAACAAAACATCCCCTGACCCGGCCAAATCAGCGTGTTCATGTAAGATGTTAAGAAAATGCATGGTGTCGCGAATGTAGGCGGGGATTTGCAGCAACATCGGTCTTAAAAAGGAATCTACAAATGTTGATAAGGGCTCTAACACCGTGCCCCTAGTGGACACGATGGGACGTCCCGGAGGCTGTTGTAAACATTTGTGTACCTTCGGTAAAAGATAGAACTTAGCTAAACCAGAACTGCGGGGGTTCAAAAAGGCAAATTCTTTTTTTGAAATCAATTTAGACAAAAACGCCGAAGTCGTAATCTCTAAAATAGATTTCTGTAACTCAGCAGTAGGATCTATCAATAACTTCTCATAGGTAACAACATCAGAAAGTTGCTTGAAAGCCTCACGTAAATAATCGGCCCTCCCCCAAATCACCAAAGCACCCCCCTTATCAGCAGCACAGATAACAATATCTGGATTTGATCTTAAGTCAGCCAAGGCTGTATTTTCAGCGGGAGTCAAGGTGGATAACTGCCTGCAACGGGACTGCTCTAACTGCGCAACATCATGAAGAACAAGTTGTTTAAAAATCAACAAACCCGGGGGTAATTGCCCCGGCGGCGACCAAGAAGACTTCAAAGGTAAGGAAACCCGTGGAGGACCCGTAATGACCGGACTAGGAGGCACATCTTGAGAATTTGCAAAAAAGAATTTCAAATGCAATTTACGAATGAGCCCCTCTAGCTCCACACGGAACTGGAAGGCATCAAAAAAAGACGCTTTTGCGGCGTGAGCAAAGTTGGATTTTTCGTCTAGGTACAGTAGCCCCGGATGGTTTAAATCTACAGATTGATTGGGCTGTCTGTGTATGAGTCAGGTTGGGGTCTGGGTTACATTTTGGCCCTTTAACTCAGTTTGATTGACACAGGGGATTTCCTCTGACGTCATTAAGTGTGCTTGTTTAAAGGGCTTGGGTTGGGTGCAGCGCGCATGAGTGATTCTTTTGTCCGGCGCAGTTGAAGTTCAGCTGGCAGGTAAATGGCAACTGGTGGTCCTTTTAACTTTTATAGAGTACTTTTTCAGTGTGTTGCTGTATATTAAAGATTTTGGTTTAGTATGTGTGGTTTGTATGTGTTTCTGCAGATTCCCCTGAAGCAGCGGGCAGTCCCGCGAAACGTTTGAAGAGCTCTTGATGTGATAACGTCGGGGATGCAGCTGGCGTTTTTGTGATTCTCCTGCCTGATTTACAAGCTAAGTGCTGTCATTTTCTATTCGTATAATACGAGGTGTGGAGTACGCCAGTTGCCACTCTTCAGGTCATTGATGTTACTGGGCTTATGTTTGGTGCAGACGGCCTGTAAAATGGTCGTTTATTCACCTGTGCCTTGATATGCTGAGACCTGAATTATTTGTTTAAAGAAAACTACACTATTTTTCGCAGTTAGAAGACACGTTTGTTGATATTGGAGTGATTTTTCTATTTTTGGCATTTCTCACTCCGTGAATCTTGACCAATTACGCTTCGAAATATGAAAGTAAACATCCAGAATCTGTCTCCATCATCAGACTTGGACAAGCATTCACGACCTCAAGGAATGAGTGGGAATCAACAAGCACACACAAGGGATGAAGCAACAGAATTTGCAAAACGAGAGAAAAACTCTTCAAAGAATTAGATAAGCACAAGGAAAAACAAGTTGCAAATACACAAATGCCATGGAAAATAGAGTGTTACTCCAGGAAACCTTTGTTGATGAAGAATAGACACATGAATGGTTAAGGAAAGGTGAACTGAAACCAAAGGATCATTGCAGCCCAGGACAGCAGATTACAGACAAGATTATTTAAAGTGAGCATTGAAAGAACTGGCAAACAGACATGTGGTGATTCTGTAAGAAAGAGCTAGAAATGGTGACTCACCTCATAGCTGGCTCTGGAGTTCTGCTGGCAGAAAATTTCTATACAGAAAGGCACAATAAAATAGCATGCCTCATCCACTGGAAACTCTGGAAACACTACAACATCAATGAGCCTGTAAAGCACTGCGATCATGACCCTAAGAGAATTACAGAGAATGAAGAGGTCATGATCACCTGGGATACTCTCATTCTGACCGATAAAAAGCTGGATTCAAGGAAGCTGGACATAGTGGCAAAGGAGAAGAACACCAGAACGGCATTGATTATAGAGGTGTCAGTCCCAAGCAACTATTCTGTGAATGACTGAGAGAGAGAGAAGTTCTTCAAGTAACAAGAAATGCAGTCAGAGACCAAGAAAATGTGGCAGAAAAATGCCAAGTTATTTCCGATCATGCTTGATAAATTACCCCTACGTGCTACATCTTATGAACTCCAGAAGGAGGGTCTCTTTGGCATGAGGCAAGTACTATGCTGAGCATTAGCAGTAAATTTGAGAGACTGAGAACATACTCCACATACCCTGGCTAAGATATGAGATTCATGACTTTCATGGTATGCACAAAACTCGCCCAGCTAGAAAAATTGCCCCAAGAAATGGGAGTCACAAGAGAATCCAGAGCAGAAGAAAGAGACTACCTCATCAACAGACCCAAATGACATAGTGGAAGGGAGAGGAGATGAGACAGCAGCAGAGATAGTAGAGGAGTCAATAACCTTAAGGTTCCTAAATGTGTTTGTGGAGACAGGATGAGACTATAACAGAGGGTGGTTAAGAGTGAAAGTTAGAAGATGATGGGCAGATAAAGGAAGAAAGGAGGAGGAGAAGTTAGAAGGGGAGGCGGTTGGAGAAAAAGATACGGTTGTGGCAGTGACCATACTTGTGAGAAGGGGCTGTAGAACACAGCTGGAAGTTGAATAAGGTGGTTAAGACATAGAGCTTTGTCAGAAGGGTTATCATTATAATGTTGAAATCCCCAAGAATGAGCGAAGGGGAAGATGGGTCCAGAAAGATAGCAAGCCAGGAGTCAAAATCAGTAAGAAAGGAAGAGGTGGGCTTGTCAGGAGGTTGATGTTTCATGCAGTAAATGACAGTTACCCGGAGGGATGGTGGAGTAAATAGGCAGATGTAGTGGACTTCAAAGGAAGAACAGGAGTGAGACTGAGGTGGAAGGAGACTTTGAAACCAGCAGAAAGGAGAGAGTAGCAGCCCAACACCACTGCTGTGATTGACTGGGCAAGGTGTATAGGAGAAAAGATGGCCTCCATATGAGAGAACAGTAACCCAAGCAGAGTCATCAGCAAGAAGCGAAGTCTCCGTTAGAGAAAGTAGATGTACAGCATTAGAAATAAGGAGGTCATGACATGTATAAGACAGTGCCTGCTCATCAGAGCTTACAATCTATTCAAGACAGTCAGCACAGTAGCTGTAGACGTAGAATAGATCTAGGGGGGATGATAAGGAAACACAAAGGAGATTAGATGAATCAAGATCTGAAAACGGCAGTAAAGAGGTGAGTTTTCAGCCTGGATTTGAAAAGGGTCAGAGAAGGTGCTTGACATACAGACTCAGGTAGTTTGTTCCAAGCATAAGGAAAAGCAAAGTGAAAGGAGCAAAGTCTAGAGTTAGCAATAGAAGGGCACAGATAGAAGCAATTTGCCAGAAGAGCAGAGTTCCCGAGGAGGGGTGTAGGCAGAGATAAGAGAGAAAAAGTAGTGACAAGCTAAAGAGTGAATGCACTTATAGGTCAGCAGGAAAAGTTTGAACTGGGTGCGAAAATGGATAGGAAGCCAATGAAGTAACTTGAGAAGAGGGGTGACAAGGCTGGTGGAAGATTAGCCGCACAGCAGAGTGTTGAACATATTGAAGGGGAGAGAGATGATTCAGAGGGAGACCAGCAAGGAGTAGGTTACAATAGTTAAGATGGGAAGTGACTAAAGAGTGGATAAGTGTCTTAGTAGTGTGTTCAGAAAGGAATGGGCAAATTTTGGTGATGTTGTAGAGAAAGAAAGCAGGTTTTAGCTATCAGTTGGATGTGTGTGGAGAAGGATAGAGGAGTCGAAGACAAACTAACATAGTAACATAGTATATGAAGGCAGATAAAGACCAGTATAGTCCATCTAGTCTGCCCAGCAAGGCGGCAAGAATAGGTGCACCTGCCACTCTGTGCAGGTCACCCCTTTCCATGCCTTTGTTTAGGGATGTACCCACCACTCCGTTCAGGTCACCCCTATTTGTTGAGATATTAGAGGTAGTTATTTTGATTTTGATTTTATCCTGTTGCTATAAAGGGATCCACTGTGTCTGACCCCAAGGTTGTGAACTGAAGAAACAGGGAGGAGTAGAGAGTAATTCACAGCGACTGAGAAAGGAAGAAGGGGAGAGGAGGTTTTAGGGGGAAAAATAAGAAGTTCCGTTTTGGCCATGTTCAATTTCAAGTGGTGATAAGACAGGAGGTTATGAGACCAATTCCATAGGTACATGTCTGGGCCATCTGGATGTCCAGAAATCTGGATGGCCCAGAGATGCAACGGATTCTGCTCCCATGGGGGCTAGATGGCCCCATGGGAGAAGAATCACGGCATAGGTTCAGGATGTGCTCTGATTCAGACACCTTGGACGTCCAGAGCTCTGCCCGCAGCTCAGCCTGGCTCCTGCATGGAGCCATGGCACCATGACGTCCTGTTACCATGGCACCGCGGCTCAATGCCGGAGCCCCAATCACCAGTGCTGCAGTCAAAGCCCTATTCTCCATCACCCAACCCCCGATCGTGCCTTCCAAGGCCAGTATCGAGCTGTGGGGAACCCCTGCCTTTACTCACAGCCTCTCCTGATCCATTCCTCAGCTGCCACCAGCCTCGGAGGAGCTTATTCCACCTCCGAGGTGGAATAAGTTCCCCATCCAAAGTACAACCCCCAGACATACAGGGCCGACAGCAGAATCGGTACTGTACATCCAGCGTCACTGTCCCACCTTCTGCCTGCCCTTGCTCCTCCCTAGGCCCACCCCCTCCAGTCCTAGTATTAAGCTCCCTGCACATCTCTGCTGTACATGTGGAGAGCTCATTTGCTGGACTAGCACCCAGGCATTTAGCAGGAGCTATACATCAGCCCTGAATGTATATCCCCACTAAATGCAGGTCAGAATGACCCCCTATATGAGCAAAGTCAGCTGAGGACTAGGTAGATGAGGGGTGGGTGGGAGGGAATGAAGAGGTCAGCAGATAAGAAGGAGAAAACCAAGCTGAAATATTAGTAGAAGGACACACAGAGTAGTGAAGAGATTACGTTAAGTATCCAGAGCTAGAGCAGAGACAACCACACTACTAAATTTGACAGAGATAACTAATAACAAGGGAAGTTGGAGATTGTCAAGAATAAAACAGAACATGTACAACTCGATCTGTTGGGTGTCAGCGAACTGAAATGGACTGGCATTCAGCACTTTGGATTTGATGATCACATGGTCTACTATGCTGGAAATGAAAGACAAAGAAGAAATGGTGTTGCATTTATAATCAAAAGAAACTTGTAAGAACTGTAAAGAAATAAATATAATTCAGGTATATGCCCCAATAACAGCCGCAGAAGAGGATGAACTTGATAAGTTCTATGAACAAGTACAAGCTGAAATTGACATAAGAACATAAGAACATAAAATATGCCATACTGGGTCAGACCAAGGTCCATCGAGCCCAGTATCCTGTTTCCAACAGTAGCCAATCTAGGTCATACGTACCTAGCAGTTTCCCCAAAAGACACAGGTTCCACAATGCTTGTATTGGGTCAAGCAGTGATATCCTGGGTCCCTTTTTAATAATGGTTTATGGACCTTTCTTCCAGGAACTAGTCCAAACCTCTTTTAAACGGGACATACAAACAGGATATCCTGATAGTCATGGGTGACTGGAACGTAAAAGATGTCAACAAAGAAGGTAAAGTGGTTGGAAAATATGGACTTGGCAAACAGAAATAAAGCTGGAGAAAGACTGATAGAATTCTGCAAGACCAGCAATCTATTCATCTCAAACACCTTCTTCCAGCAACACAAGCGGCGACTGCAAAATGAATTTTACAAGAATCAAATTGACTACATCTGTGGAAGTCAACGATGGAAAAGCTCTATAACATCAACAAAGTCAAAACCTGGAGCAGACTGTGGTCACAAACTACTAGTATGCAAACTCAAGCTAAAGTTGAAAAAGAGCAAGCCACTCATGAATGTAGCAAAATATGACCTTGAGAATATACCACCGGAATTTAAAGACTGCCTGCAAAATCGATTTTCTGCTTAAGATACAAATGGCAGAGCTGCAGAAGAGATATGGGATGACATCAAGAAGTTTGTGTTGGAAGAAAGTGAGAAGTCTTTACAAAAGGTGAAAAAGAAAAAACGGCCAAAATGGATCACCGAAGAAACTCTGAAAATTGCCCAGAAACTCAGAGAAGCTAAAGCCAGAGGAGAGATTTCCAACGTGCAGCAAGGTGAGAAAAGGATAAGCACTACAATGACGCATGCCAGGAAATAGAATCAGAAAGTATTAGAGGAAGAACAAGATTGGCTTTCCTAAAGCTATGAGAGTTAAAGAAAAAATTCCAGCCTCAAATTGGAATGCTACAAGATGCTCAAGGATCCATGTTGAATGATGCTGAGAAGATCAAGAAAAGGTGAAAAGAATATACAGAGTCATTATACCATAAAGATCAAGTGCACCAACAGCTATTTCAACCTGTACCTTATATTCAAGAACCATTGAGGATAAAAGAAGCAGTCGAAGCAGCATTGAAAGCCTTATCAAAGAACAAAGCACTGGTCATTGATGGCATTCCCATTGAAGTATTACAACAATCGGATGCAGCTGTTACAATACTTATAAGGTTCTGCCAGGAAATTGGGAAGACATTATCATGGCCAACTGACTACAAAATATCTGTGTTTATACCAATACTAAAGAAAGGTGATCGAACTGACTGTGGAAATTATCACACAATCGCTCTGATCCCACATACCAGTAAAAGTCTATTCAAGATTATTCAGCAGAGTCAAAACCATATCTGGAACCAAAACTTTCTGAAGTGCAAGTAGGGTTCAGGAAAGGACGAAGAACGAGAGACATCATCGCGGATGTGAGATAGATTATTGAAAAGAAAAAGAATACAAAAAATGATATCTATATCTGTTTTATCAACTAACTCCATGCCACATTAGGAAGCATGGGTATATCAGAACACCTGATCATTCTCTTGCACAACCTTTACATTGATCAGGAAGCAACAGTTCAAACAGAACAAGGAGAAAAAGAATGGTTTAAAATCAGCAAAGGTGTAAGACAAGGCTGCATAATTTCTCCCTACCTGTTTAATTTATATTCAGAACAAATCATCAGAGAAGCAGGACTGTATGAAGACAACTGAGGTGTGAAGATTGGTGGGAAACTCATCAACAATCTTCGCTATGCTAATGATACCACATTACTGGCTGAAAGTGAAGACGATCTGAAACATTTGCTTCTCAAAGTCTTAAAATGGGCCTGCACCTTAATGTAAAGAAGACAAAGATCCTGACAACTGGCAAAATCAGTAAGTTCATCATTGATGGAGAAGAAATTGAAATAGTTG
Source organism: Ichthyophis bannanicus (assembly GCA_033557465.1). Taxonomy (NCBI): domain Eukaryota; kingdom Metazoa; phylum Chordata; class Amphibia; order Gymnophiona; family Ichthyophiidae; genus Ichthyophis; species Ichthyophis bannanicus. Next base: position 28,707,859 of record CM066038.1, read on the forward strand.
ACAACTTTAAAGTACTTGGATCAACTATCAATGAAGAAATGACAAGCAGTCAAGAAATCTGAAGACACATTGCTCTTGCAGAATGGCTATGAAGGACCTAGCAAGATTCTCAAGAGCAGAAATTTATTTTGATTTATTTATTTTATTTGTGCGCTTTTCTATACCGCCCCTTCCAGAGATCAGGGGTGGTTTACAGAGAACTTGTTTAAACATTAAACATTAAATTACATAGAACATTTTGAGCACATAAGTAACTATCATACAAAGAACATATTAAACTATTTACATAGGTTGGGAAAATTATTCATTATTTATCAATGATAGTACAGTATGGAAAACTATAAAAGGCAGAAAAAAACTATTTACAATAACTATTATGGAAAATACTAAAAGTATGGAGTTCTATAATATGCAGAAGGACTATTTACAAACAGCCATTAAAGTCTGACTATCATTCAGTGGGGATAGTGTAATGGGGTTGTCAGTGAGAGCATACATTGGAGAGTGAGTCTTGGGTTAGGTCGGGTAGACTTGTGTTAGTTGAGGCGTGTATTCTTGTGAAATTTGTTCGAGTGTGGGTTGTAAGTTGTGATAGTGTTGGGTGAAAAGGTATGTTTTAAGTTCCTTCCTGAAAGAAATAAGGTCTTTAATCTCTCTCAGGATGTATGGTAGTTTGTTCCATTGACTGGGTGCATAAAAAGAGAAAGCAGTATTGGTTGTTACCTGCTTCAATTTTCTCATAGAGTCAGGAAATAGAAGCATGTTGAGGTTTACTATTCTTCTTATTCTGTTTTCTGAGGGGGTCTGGATTAGTGTTGATAGATGTGACGGGGCTAGTTCATTGATGAGCTTAAAAATAGTGACTAGTGTTTTATATTGAATCCTACTGGCAACAGGTAGCCAGTGGAGAGCGTATAGAATTGGGGAGATGTGGTCGGATAGTTTGGCTTTAAAAATAATCCGAGCAGTAACATTCTGTGCCCTTTGTAGAATGCGCAGATTCTTCTTAGATGTACCTTGGAGTAATCCGTTACAGAAATCTAAATGTGGCATTATAAGAGCCTGGACAACTGTTCTGAAATCCCCAATGTCAATGAGGGGTCTGAGTTGCTGAATGGTTCTGAGTTTAAAGAATATGGTTTTGGCAGTTTGTTTTATGTGATGTGTCATGCTTAGTGTTTTGTCAAGAGTAACTCCTAGATATTTTACTTCAGATTTGACTGGAAGGGTGATGTCCATCAGGTTGACAACAGAAGGGGGGTGTGTGAAATTTGAGTTTCTGGATACAAAAAGTGCTTCAGACTTTTTGAAATTAATATCCAAATGTATTGAGCGGAGCCACTGTTCAGCTTCAGAGAGACAAGTTGAGATTTTGTCGTAATTAGGGTTATCTATGTCACTAGGGGCGAACAACATGATGTCGTCTGCGTAGATGAAATAGTTTAGATTGTGGCGTTTAAAGATTGTGCAAATAGGTTGGAGATAAAGGTTAAAAAGTAGAGCAGAGAGAGAAGATCCTTGTGGGATACCTCGCTCTTGTGGGAATGGTAGAGAAGAGGAATGATCTATCTGAACGTATTGGAAACGGTTAGATATGTATGATTTAAACCAGACAAGTGTTTTCCCTTTTAAACCTAATTGTGATAGTCTGGATAAGAGGGTGCTGTGATTCACACTGTCGAAAGCTGAGGAAATATCAAGGAAAATAAGCAAGAAAGCCTGCTTAGCATTATCCATGCCTTGGATTATTGTGTCAAAAAGGGATCAGTTTCTACCCCATGATAAGGGTGGAAACCATACTGGTGCTCATCTAAAGGGGAGTTGGTATCAATATGGTCCTGCAATTGTATCTGAACTACCTTCTCAATGATTTTAGCCAGGAAAAGTATACTGGCAATAGGGCGATATAAGGAGAGGTCATTGCTATTAAGAGTTTTATTTTTGTTGCCTTAATCCATGTCACTGGGCATGGATCAAGTAGAGAGGTGGTAGTGTTGAGGTTTGATATGGTCTTTAGGAGTTGTTTGTTTGAAATTATGTGAAATGAGCTCCATTCACTGATGTTATTTGCTGTGGTAGGTGACAGTGTGGTACTTGGATGGGTACTCGGCTTAAGCTTGCTGGCAAAATGGTTTGCCAGGAGTTGTGGGTCTATTAGTGTTTTGTTTGAAGTATGTTCAGGAACTTTAGCAAGGGATTTAATAATCTCGAAAAGCTCCCTTGGGCGGTTGATGGCTTTTGATAATGTTTTTGCGTGATGCAGCTTTTTTGTGGTATTAATAGCTTCCTTATAAGTTTTGAGGTTTGCGAAGTATTGTATCCTGAGTTCTGAGGTTTTTGCCTTACGCCATTTAGTTTCCAATTTCCTGGGGTTTTTCTTTAAAGTAGCAAGCTCTGAAGTGTACCATTTCTCAGATGAATTTCTTCTTGGTCTTTTATTTGAAGGTAAAGGTTTAGCTTCTGCCCCTATAACAGAGTTCCAAATTGATACAAGTTCATTGAGATTGTTTGAGTCATTGTCTAACTTTGTAGAGATTGATTCCAGGAAGTTTTCCTTGTTAAACTGGTGGAATCTTTGTTCTATGTGTTTGGTATTGATATGTGATGTGTTAGGGAGTTGGAAAGGGAGAGAGAAATGTATCATGAAATGATCAGACCATGGTACCTGAGTTGTGGTGGGTGAGTTAAATTGGGGTAATTGTGTGTAGTGTAATGGGAGGAATATTAAATCAAGGGTGTTACCTTTGCAGTGAGTAGGGTGAGTAATTATTTGTCTAAATCCCATTTCATCCATTGCTTCAAGGAAGGATAGTTCCTGGTTATTTGGTAGGGAGGCAAGGTTAAAATCTCCTAAGACAACATAAGGTTTCCTCAAAGAAGAATTGCATGCAGCCTCAAGGATAATGTCTAAGCTCTGCATATCAAATGTGGGGGATCTATATATAAGGCAGATGGCCATAGTGTGACTTTCTATTCTGAGGATATCTATCCCCTCGTGCTTATCAAGTAAGGTAGATGAAAGATTGAGGTTAGATTTAGCTATTACGAGTACTCCTCCACCTTTTTTTCGGTCCCTATTGCAGCTGAGTATAGTATAACCATGCACTTTCAGTTGATTGAGAAGAACTGAATCAGACTCATTTAGCTAGGTTTCAGTTATACAAAGAAGATGGGGTTCTTCGTCCCGAATGAGGTCAATCATAATGGGATTTTATTTCTAATTGACCTGGCTTTGATGAGTATGCATTTTAGTTGTGTTGTCTGGGTAATGTTTTTCTTAGTGTTATGCATTGGTGTTAGGTTCAAATGGATTAACCTTTGAACATGGGTATGCTGGTGGGTGCGTGATCTACCCATGGAGGGATGTCTGTTATCATCATATTTTTGAGTGTCATATCTGGGCCTGTATGGGATGATGTGAATGTGTGCAGGTTTAGGAGTGTTTATAGATGGAGTTAGGGAGTGAATGGGGGGAGTGTGAGTAAGTAAGATCCCTAGTGAACACATCAGTATGTTTAAGGTGAGTGCTAACAATCTTCCAAGTTCCATTGTTGGTTAAACAAGAGTAGCTTTGAGACTAGTGAAATAGTGGGGTGTAGTGTAGCAATTAGTATAAATATATTATGACATATAATATATAGCAAGTAATATAATGTATTATAATATAAATAAAATTTCAATCAATATCAGCAAAAACATTGGACAATATTAACAAATGTCATATGATTGAACGCATCTTTCTACTCAATAGCTTTACGTTCAGTAAAAGACCTTATATTAGCAGTAGTCTATATAATATCAGCAAGCATCAATATCGAGAAATATTGGCAATTATGTGGAGGAAAGGCATGAGATGAAAAACTGCAGAGCTTGCCTGGGAGCGAGACGTGGGATGGTGGGCTGGAGGATGTCTTTGATTGTAGACAAATGTACTGTCTCTCTCCATACAAAGATTCAACTTGTTCAAGCCATGGTATTTTCAATAACGTCATATGGATGTGAACGCTGGACAATGAAAAAGATAGACAGAAAGAAAATCGATACCTTTGAATTATGGTGCTGGCGAAGAATACTGTCTATACCATGGACTGCCCGAAGAATAGAAAACCCAGGAGCTTCTGGGTCGCCAGGAGTCAGGACTGACTCGAAGGCACACATTGCATTTTACTAGAGGAGATTAAACCTAAGCTTTCCTTAGAAGCTCAGGTGACAAGACTTCGACTTTCATACTTTGGACACATCATGCAAAGAGAGAGATCATTAGAGAAAGACATCATGCTTGGCAAGGTTGAAGGTCAGTGCAAAAAAGGAAGACTAGCAATGAGATGGACTGATATATTCCACTCTATCAACAATAAGCTGCCTGACTGAAGACCGAACACAGTATAGGACAACTATCCAGAGGGTCGCCATGAGTCGACACCGACTTGGCGGCACTTAACAACAACAACAACTAATTTCCTTAAAAGCACAGCAGAGTAAATGGAAGCTTAAATTTAAACATTAGTTAGTTGCTTATCTGAAACCAGAAGTGCAAGGCAGCTCAGACCAGCTACAGTGGCAGCCCAGGTGAGAATTCCAGCCTCCAAGTATGCAGTGCACAGCTCTTACCAGTAATCTAGCTCAGTAGCCTCAACCATGTCAGGTTTAGATGGAATGTCACGGCTGTGGCAATAACAAAGTAATTATCTTGGCATTTTTGTTCTGGTGGATGGAAGAAAAGAGAATAAAAAGTTACACTGTTTGGGAATGAGAACAATCGGGCAGTAAGAAGAAACAGAAAACAGAAGAGGAGAAGCAAGGTAAGGAAGAAAAAGAGTGACAGGAAAGAAGCATCAGTACTCCTTGCCATCTACTGACATCACTCTCAAGGATCTGCAAACCCAACACCCTCAGTTCCTCCAAGCATGACTTCCTCTTACTACTTTAGAAGCAGGAGAAAAAAAGAATAAGCCTCCCACTCCTCTCAGTTTCAGCTGAGCTTTGTATTACTTTGCCTCACACACTTCAGAGGGCTCTTGAGGCAGAATTCTTGGAGGGATGGTTGGTTGGTTGGAGGGAGGGAGGGAGAGGAGTCATCAGGCCATCAGACTCCTGAGATTGACTCTAGAAGGTGATGGGATAGAGGGGTCATCAGACTAGTAGGCCATCAAGGGTAAGCCCAAAGACGAATGGAGATATACGAGACTTGCCATATCTTTTATTTATTGCAGTGCGTGAACCAGATATCCCCGATTGATCCTTTCACTTGGGAAACAGTTTGTAGGAAGGGGGGGGGATTTCAAGGTTTTCTAGGTCCAATATCAATATATCACCTGGCCCATGAAAAATAATGGGTGTTAAGACCATTAATGCCCACAGTAACATATTTCTTTTCATTAATGTTAACCACATTACATTTAAATGGGCTGATTCACATATTAATTAGCTCATTTAAATGTTAATGCAAAAATCAGCTTTAGTTTAAAAATATTGTCAATGACAATATGTCCATGTTAAATATCTTTAACACATTAACATCAAATGTAACATGCCTTAAAAGCATTAATGATATTTTGTAAATAGGCCCTTATGTGGAATGATGACTTACTGCTGATCGACTGGGACCACCAAAAGAATCCTGGGGAGATATTAATACACTTTATGCATTTCTAATCCATGGTTATTTCATTGCCTCTGCTTTATTTTCTGAATGTATTTGCAAAAGACTAAAAGCAAGGCACATGGTGGAGAACAAGACTATCAGATTGCCCCACTGGCTTTTTCAGCAGCATCTGAAAGGAAAGCTGAGAGCAGCTATTTTAATCTTTAAAGCAGACCAGTTTTGGACTCTAGGCCTCTCAGCTTGGCAGGACCATCTGTATAACAGTTTGACACCCCATCTGTATCTTGGCTTCTTTCCGTACTCTCATCTATATTATGTTTCCTAGGAGAGTCACTGTTAAGATCCATAATGAAAGCTTTGTTAGGAAACAGCTTTACTGTTATTGATATGCAACGTATGCATGTCAAGTCTATGAAGAACATGGACGCACTGTACTACTTCACCCCTCACTTCTTTCTCTGCAGGAGCAAATTCCCGGCAAAACTTTCATTCCTTCTTTTCACTGTGTATACATATTGATTAAGTGATGACAAGAGTGGGCAATGCTGAAAATCTCTACTTTCCTGACTCTTTTTATAGGGTTTCCTCCATTTTCTTTTCTAGAGTGTGGCCTGCACTGCTTGACGTGGCTGCCCTTTGTCAACACCTGCTGGGGAGGCTGAACTGAAACAACCTATCGTCCCCCGACAAGGCTCTTTATTAGTTCTTGCCTTTCTGGACAACTGCAGAAAGCTGAAGGAAATTACAAAAAAAATAAAAGTAAATGGGTCAATATTTAACCATGACGATTAGGGGTTTTTTTATGCCAGCTGCCATTGTTAAATAACTGAATATTCAGTGCTAATATCAGGAGAGTAATTTAGGGTGGCTGTTTTCTGTCCTAAGCTACTGTATCTACATAGCTATCCAGATAGTGGCATTGAATCTCATTGCTGTACGCATAAGTAACGGCTCCCTCCTTGCTCTACCACCAGACCGTGCCTGTACTCTCCAGATAGTTCTGAGGTGATCAGAGAGAATATTCAGGGGCACTAAGTATATAGAGGGTAATTTGATAAGGGTTGCCTATATTAATACAAAGAAAAACATGGTATTTTAGTGGTTTCAACACGTAAATGGCCACTGACGTGAGTAATATAGTCGGCTGCTATTCTGTAAGTATGCATATCAGACCGACAGCATGTACGTTCGCTGTAGGTATGTACAGGAGTGGAGTTTGGGAAGAGCATGGGCAGAGCCCAAATTTATGCATATAAGTTACAAAATACTATATCTTACCTGTGTTTTTGAAAAATCTAGGGGTGGGGATTTACATTGGCCATAGAGCAGGCATACGTTCTCACGCCTATTTTAATGCACATGTTTGACCACTAATGCCCCTATTTTATAAAGCACACATGTGCCTTACTTCATAAAATAGACTTGAATGTGCTTAAATCTAGGAGACCCTTATTAAAGTACGCCCATAGTGCTGCTGAATAGAGCCCCCAGGTAACTAGATTTGCTGGGGACGGGTGAAGTGAGCCCCCAGGTAAGTGAAAGCCCCCAGGTAAGCAAAACATTAAAAACTTCTGCAGATATGGGTAATGCGGCAACATCTGGAAAACAATGTGTATAAATGCCCGTAGCATGGGAAATTAGATCCTAGATGTTGAGCCTTTAATGGAAGAGGCTGACTTGGATTTAGCAGCGGTTTTGGAGACATGGTTCACAGAAAACCATGATTGGGATGTAATTATACCACACTATACTTTATTCAGGAAGGACAGGGTAGGAAGAAGGGGAGCTGGAGTGGCACTATATGTCAAAAATAAAATTAAAGCTCTAGAATTAAAAGGCTTAAAAGGAAGAGAGGAGGCACTGTGGGTTAAACTAGAAAGAGGTTAATGGAAATCCATTTGTATTGGAGTTATATACAGATCCCTCTCATGGGGCATAGTAGTGGATGAAGATTTAATAGAAGGCATACACAGTATTGCCATGAAAGGAGAAGTGCTACTAATAGGTGATTTCAATATGCTGGATATGGATTGGCACATCCCTACTGTGGTATACCTACCCTGTCCTTCTGGAAAGAGATCTGCAATTGTAAGAATTTACTTCTGGGAATTTTTCTAAATCTTGGTGAAAAAGGAATTCTGTAGATTAAAGCTGATTAATCTGTGAATCCAGTGTATTTGTCAGTCAGGGCTTAGTATCAGCAAATATCTTTTAGATAAATTAAAAACTCAACAGGGCGCTTTCAGTATAAGTTTAAAACCCAGCAGAGAGATTTTCGTTTAAATTTAATACTCAGTCAAGGCCTAGAGGCAGCAAAGAGCTTTCAGTTTAAACTGAAAACACAGCAGTGAGCTTTCTGGTTAAATTTAGAACCCAAGACTCCCTCAATCAAAGCAAGGGCTGTATGAATCATCCAGGAAATTGGTCACAGATTACCTTAGAAGCACATGACAGGGTACTTTGTAGCAGCCAGTTTTTAATAAGTCTTATTTCCCTCCCTCTCTCCCGACACCCACCCACCCCTGGGATAATTATAGCTTTATAGGTGCTTAAATCTCTTAAAGGAAAGGAGGTGCCATATTCACTCTCAGGTGCAGCTGTTTATTCTCATCAAGCAGGAGCTCTGCCTCATCTCCTTCACCTGCCAATCACATCAAGGCAGCAACGGATTCAAAAGCCGCCATTACAACGGCGATCTGGCCAACAGAGGACACTGAAGCCGGCTTTGGGGCTGTGAGCAGGAGCTCTGCCTCATCTCCTTCACCTGCCAATCACATCAAGGCAGCAACGGATTCAAAAGCCGCCATTACAACGGCGCGCCCGCGCCTTGCGGGCCTGCGCCTAAGGACCACGCCAAAGGGCCCTTTGGCGTGGCCCTTAGGTGTAGGACCGTGGGGTACCAAGGAAACGGCTGATCTATGTTGGTTCTGTTTGTTGTTTTGCTTTGTGTAGTTAATTGTAATGTAAGTTATGTACTCTATTTCCCTATGTATGCGTCTATGTTCTGACAATCTGATGCTTGTTTCCCTACCTCTTTGTGTAACTTGTGCTGTATTAACCGCTTTGATTTAAGGAAAAGGCGGGATACAAAACTTGTTATGTAATCCCTGTTGTAAGGTAGAGTAGTACATGTGTTATGTAATCCCATTTACTACTGCTCTGATGTAATGAAGAGTGGTACATGTTTCCCTCACCTCTGTTCAACCTTGTATTGTAATGTATTGTATTGTACTGTGACCGCTTTGATTGAAGGAAAAGGCGGGATATAAAACCTGTTTAAATAAAAATAAAAAATACATTAAGGCCCAGAGATTAATTAAGCTTCAGGTGAACAAAGTACATTAAACATATTACAGTAGGTATAGTTTTATTAGTATAAGTATCCCTATCAACCCTTAGTAAGTAAAGAACTTAAATACCTAAACACAACCTTAAAACTAAGATGTAGACAGCAGTCCAGCAGCGAGATGGTGCTTTTCCAGTCTTTTGCATCGAGTGTCACTTGTATGATTTTCTTTCAATTGGTGACAGGTCTTACATGTGCTCTAGGTGCAAGGAACTCTTTGCTCTCAGAGAACAAGTCCGATCTCTGCAGGCTAGAGTAGCAGACATGAAGGACATAAGGAAGACAGAGAGGTGCATAGACAAGACCTACAGGGATATAGTACTGAAGTCCCACCTCCAGTCTGGCAGCATCCCTGTTGCCATGGAGTCATGTGATAGGAAAGCATCACCCTGGTGCAGCAGGAAGTGATCCTGTGACTAGGACCTGTCCTCCAGGTGATGTAAAAATCTCTCGCACAGAGGAGGTTTCTCTAGGGCCATGTGCCAATGAGGGAAGGGTTAGCACAGCCATTATAACGGGTGATTCAATCATTAGGCATGTAGATAGCCGGGTGACTGGTGGATGTGAGGATCGCCTGGTAACATGCCTGCCTGGTGCGAAGGTAGCGGACCTCACGTGCCCCTAGACAAGGTCTTAGGTAGTGCTGGGGAGGAGTCTGCTGTTTTGGTACATGTTGGTACCAATGGCATAGGAAAGTGTGGTAGGGAGGTTCTGGAGGTTAAATTTAGGCTTTTAGGTAGGAAGTTGAAATCCAGAACTTCCAGGGTAGCATTCTCCAAAATGCTTCCCATTCCACGCACAGGACCCAAAAGGCAAGCAGAGCTCCAAAGTCTCACTGCGTAGATGAGACAATGCTGCAGGGATGAGGGTTTTGGATTTGTTAGGAACTGGGGAACATTCTGGGGAAAGGAGGGGCTCTTCCAAAGGGATGGGCTCCACCTTAACTAGAATGGAACCAGGCTGCTGGCATTAATCTTTAAAAAGGAGTTAGAACAGCTTTTAAACTAGATAATAGGGGAAAGCCGACAGTCGCCCAAGAGCACATGGTTCGGAACAATGCATCCTGGAAGAATACTAGCAAAAGATTGATGTTAGGACATATCAGTAGAGAGGTTCCAATGAAGACAAAAGTAGCCGAAATGCCCTTGAGTACAGAGCAGACAGAGCTTAAAGATTCCAAATTACCCCTGCCTACCAATAGCCAGATTAATATGAATAAAATACAGCCTCTAAAATGCTTGTATGCAAATGCTAAAAGTCTAAAAAATAAGATGGGAGATTTAGAATATATAGCAACAAATGAGAGATTAGATATAATTGGTATCTCAGAGACAGGGTGGAAGGAGGACAATCAGTGGAACACTGTGATACCTGGGTACAAACTATATCGTAATGACAGAGAAGATCAAATTGGTGGAGGGGTTGCGCTCGATGTTAGAGAGGGCATTGGATCACAAAGGATTAAAGTTTTTCAGGAAACACAATTCACTGTAGAATCTCTATGGATTGAAATTCCATGTAAAAAGGGAAAGGGGAAGGCGATGGCAATGGGGGTGTACTATCGACCACCTGACCAGAATGAAAAAATGGATGATGAAATGCTCAAAGAAATCAGGGAAGCTAACAAAAGTTACAAACAGTAATAATAATGGCTGATTTCAATTACCCCGGCATCGACTGGGTCAGGGTCACGGCAGGACATGCAATGGAGATAAAGTTTCTAGATGAAATAAATGACTGCTTCTTGGAGCAGCTGGTTCATGAACCAACCAGAGGTGAAGCCGTCTTGGACCTAGTCCTTAGTGGAACACAAAATCTGGTGCAAGAGATAAGGGTTTTGGGGCCACTTGGCAATAGTGATCACAGCATGATTGCATTTATTTAATAAAGGAAGGAAGGATGGTTAGGAAATCCACAGTACTATCTTTTAACTTTCAAAAGGGAGACTATGATAAAATGAAGAAATAGTTAAGAAAAAACTAAAAGGAGCAGTTGCAAAGGTTAAAGATTTACATCAAGCTTGGGTGTTGTTTAAAAATACTATCTTGGAAGCTCAGACCAGCTGTATTCAATGCTTTAAGAAAAGTGGAAGGAAGTCCAAAAAACTGCCAGCATGGTTTAAAGGTGAGGTCAGAGAGACTGTTGCCAAAAAAGCAACTTTCAGGAAATGGAAAAAGGAGCCAAATGACAAAAACTGGAAACAACACAAGCACTGGCAAGTTAGATGCAAGGCATTGATAAGGCAGGCAAAGAGAGAATTTGAGAAGACGCTTGCTGTGGAAGCAAAAACGCATAATAAAGACTTTTTCAAGTACATTCCTATCAAAAATCCTGTGAGAGAGTCAGTTGGATGATAGAGAGGTAAAAGGGGCACTAAGAGGGGACAAGGCCATAGAGGAGAGACTGAATGAATCCTTTGCTTTAGTCTTTACTGAGGAAGACCAATGTAACGCCAATTTTTAAAAAGTGTTCCAGGGGTGATCCGGGAAACAACAGACCAGTGAGTCTGACGTCAGTACTGGGAAAAATGGTGGAAACCATCATAAAGAACAAAATTGCTGAACCTGTAGATAGTCATAGCTTAATGGGAGACAGCCAACATGGCTTTAGCCAAGGAAGGTCTTGTCGTACTAATCTGTTATGTTTTTTTGAAGGTGTGAATAAGCAGGTAGACAAAGGTGAGTCGGTTGATATAGTGTATCTGGACTTTCAGAAAACCTTTGACAACGTCCCTCATCAGAGACTTTTGGCAAAATTAAAAAGTCATGGGATAGGAGGCAGTGTACTATTGTGAATCAGGAACTGGTTAAAAGATAGAAAGCAGAGGGTAGGGCTAAATGGCCAATTTTCCCAATGGAAAAAGGTGAATAGTGGAGTACCCCAGGGATCTGTGCGGGTCCGCTGCATTTTGACATATTCATAAATGACCTGGAAATGGGAATATCAAGTGAGGTTATCAAATTTGCAGATCGCAAAAAACTATTTAAAGTTGTTAAAACCAGTTGAGTATTGTGGAAAATTGCAGGAGGATCTTGATAAATTGGAAGACTGGGCATCCAAATGGCAGATGAAATTTAATGTGGACAAGTGCGAAGTTATGCACCTAGGAAAGAAAAACCCAAACTATGGTTACACAATGCAAGATTACACATTAGGAATAACCATCCACGAAAAAGATTTAGGCATCATCATGGACATATTAAAACCCTCTACCCAGTGTGGAGTGGCAGCCAAGAGAGAACATAAGAACATAAGAACATAAGATATGCCATATTGGGTCATACCAAGGTCCATCAAGCCCAGTATCCTGTTTCCAACAGTGGCCAATCTAGGTCATACGTAGTGCCCCTTTAACCCCTCTATCATCTAATGGACCAACTTACTCTCTCACAGGTTTTTTGCTATGAACGTACTTGAAAAAGTCTTTATTTCATGTTTTTGCTTCCACAGCAAGCTTCTTCTCAAATTCTCGTTTTGCCTGCATTATCAATGGCTTGCATTTGACTTGCCAGTGTTTGTGCTGTTTCCAGGTTTCATTGTTTGGCTCTTTTTTCCATTTCCTGAAAGTTGCTTTTTTGGAAACAGCCTCTCTGACCTCACCTTTAAACCATGCTGGCAGTTTTTTGGACTTCCTTCCACTTTGTCTTAAAGCGTGGAATACAGCTGGTCTGGGCTTCCAAGATAGTATTTTTCAACAACACCCAAGCTTGATGTAAGTCTTTAACCTTTGCAACTGCTCCTTTTAGTTTGTTCTTAACTATTTTCCTCATTTTATCATAGTCTCTCTTTCGAAAGTTAAAAGGTGGTACTGTGGATTTCCTTACTATCCCTCCTCCACTAATTAAATCAAATGCGATCATGCTTTGATCACTATTGCCAAGTGGCCCCAACACCCTTATCTCTTGCACTAGATCTTGTGTTCCACTAAGTCACCAAAATGGTAAATGGGATGGAAGGATACCCTTATGAAGAGAGGCTAAAAAGGTTAGGGCTCTTCAACCTTAAAAAGAGATGGCTGAGGGGAGATATGACAGAGGTCTATTAATTAATGAATGGAGTGGAATGGGTAAGCGTAGATCGATTGTTTACATCATCAAAATATAGAAAGACTAGGGGGCATGCAATGATGCTCCAGGGTAACCTATTTAAGACTAATAAGAGAAATATTTTTTCACTCAACATGTAATCAAACTCTAGAATTTGCTACCAGAAGATATAGTAAAAGCTGTTAGTGTAGCCGGGTTTAAAAAAGGTTTGGACAAGTTCCCGGAGGAAAGGTCCATAAACCATTATTAAAGTGGACCCAGAATATCCACTGCTTGCCCCAATACAAGCATTGTGGAACCTGTGTCTTTTGGGGAAACTGCTAGGTATTTGTGACCTATATTGGTGACTGTTGGAAACAGGATACTGGGCTTGATGGACCTTGGTCTGACCCAGTATGGCATGTTCTTATGTGTCATCTAGAAGTAAGGAAATCCTGAAGTCTCAACAGGGAGAACTATTCAGGCAACTGGTAACAGAACCCATACATGATGGGGCCATACTTGACTTAGTGCTTACCAATAGGGAAAGTGTTTCGTAGTAGGAGATCATCTCACATCCAATGATCACCAGATGTTATGGTTCAGTACTACTACTACTAGGACTGATAAAATCCATTCAAAAGCGAGAGTCTTAGACTTTAGGAAAACTAACTTTGCAAAGATGGGACAACACCTCAGAGAGTCTTTAGCAGAATGGAAACAGATGGGAGATGTAACAGTGGGCAAAACTGAAAGGGGATATTTTAAAGGCAACAAATCTTTTAGTTTGAAAAGTATGTAAATAAATGTAAAAGGAAAAGGAAGTTGCTATGGTTCTCAAAAGAAGTTACTGAAAAGGTGAGGAAAAAGAGGGAGGCCTTCAAGAAATACAAGAGATCACAGACAGAGGAAGACAGGCATCTATACTTAGAAAAACTTAGAGAGGCTAGCAAAGTAGTCAGGAAAGCAAAGGTACAAAAAGAAGAAGAAATAGTCAAAGCAATAAAATGCAGGGATAAGACATTTTTCAGATTTGTTATTGAGAGGAGGAAGGGCAAAAGTGGTATTGTCAGACTCAAGGTGAAGGGGGGGAATATGTAGAAGCTGATGAGGATAAAGCTGAAATGCTTAATATATATTTCTGTTCTGTGTTCACAGGGCCAGGAGCAGGACCTCAAAAAATACCCACAAATAACAACGGAAGCAAGACTGTGTTTGTGAGAAACTAGCTAAACTAAAAATAGACAAAGCCATGGGTCCAAATGGGATACATCCAAGAATACTGAGGGAATTTAGGGACGTTCTAGTGGCTCCACTGTCTGACTTTTTCAATGCCTCTTTGGAATCAGGAATGGTGCCAGAGGACTTGAGAAAGGAACATGTGTTCCCTTTACACAAAAGTGGATCTAAAGATGACATTAAGAATTACAGGCTGGTTAGTCTAACCTCTGTAGTTAGTAAATTATTGGAAAAGCTACTAAAGGAGAGAATAGTGAGGTTTCTGGAGTCCAATGGATTGCAGGATCCGAGGCAGCATGGATTCACCAGAGGCACGCCTTGTCAGACAAACCTGATAGAGTTCTTTGACTGGGTGACCAGGGATTTGGACTATGGGAAATCCCTAGATGTGGTGTATTTAGATGTCAGTAAAGCCTTTGACATCATTCTACACAGATGACTCATAAACAAACTGAGCATCATAGGGATGGACCCTAAAGTTACTGATAGGCTTAGAAACTGGTTGAGTGGGAGGCAACAAAGGGTACAGGTAAATGGAGCTCACTCTGAGGAGAAGGAAGTTACCAGTGGTGTGCCGCAATGATCTGTCCTTGGTCTGATTCTGTTTAACATCTTTGTTGGTGATATTACGGAAAGACTGTCAGGTAAGGTTTGCTTGTTTGCAGATGATACCAAAATCTGCAATAGAGTACACACACAGGAAGGAGTCGCTAACATGAAGAGGAATCTAACTAAACTTGAAGAGTGGTCTAGAATTTGGCAACTGAAATTTAATGCTAAAAAATATAGGGTCATGCATTTAGGCTGCAAAAATCCAAAGGATCTGTACATTGTAGAGGGTGAGGTACTTCTGTCCACAAAAGAAGAGCAGGACCTTGGCGTAATTGTGTCTAATGATCTTAAAGTAGCTAAACAGGTGGAAAAAGTGATGGTGAAAGCCGCTTGGGGTACATATGGAGAGGAATGGCTAGCAGAAAAAAGGAGGTGATAGTGCCTCTGTATGAGTCTTTGGTGTGACCTCATTTGGAGTATAGTATGCAATTCAGGAGACCGCACCTTCAAAAGGATATAAACAGGATGGAATCAGTACAGAAGGTGGCTACTAAAATGGTTAGTGGTCTTCATTATAAAGCATATGAGGACAGACTTAAAGATCTTAATATATATACTTTAGAGGAAAGGCGGGTTAGGGGCGATATGATAACGTTTTTTAAATACCTCCGTGGCATAAATGCACAGGGTCTCTTTCAATTGAAGGCAAGCTTTGCTATGAGGAGACATAAGATGTGAGTGAAAAGGGATAGACTCACATAGTAAATAGTAAATAGTTCACAGAAGTTTCATGTAAAAAACAGTATTGTTACACTGTTTCTTAACTTGTTCATTGTAAACCGCACCTGATCTTTGGAAGGTCGCGGTATATAAGCGATTGTTAAATAAATAAAATAAATAGACTCAGGAGTAATATGTGGAAATATTTCTTTAAGGAAAGAGTAGTAGTGGAATAGTCTCCTAGTGGAGGTGGTCGACGCAAGGACAGTATCTGGATTCAAAAAAGCATGAGACAAACATAGAGGAGCTCTAAAGGTAAAAAAGGAACTATTGTAGTTGATATGGAAGGGCAGGACATGTGGTCTTTTTCTACCATCAAATTTCTATGTTTCTATAAATATAGCTGTCACTAGCACATCTCTGGTTAGCACTAGCCTTTTATCAGGTGCTACTAGTCAGATAAGCGTTTTTGAAAAGTGACCTGAGAGACTCTATGTGCGCTTAATTGGAGAGATTGCTAATATCATCAGAGATTACACTACACAGCCTGAAGCTCCCAACCCCTCCCCCCCCCCCAATGAGTTAACAGAATCTGAGTCTAAAGCACAAGTCTATCTTTTGAATGCAAGATTTAAGTTAAGCCTCCCCGCTTCTACTGGGGCTGTAGAACAGTGACATCAGGAAATAGTTCCTTATAGAAAGGGCCTGCCTGGGGAGGTGGTGGAGACAGAAACGGTGACATAATTCTAGAAAGCATAGGACAAGCACAGAGGATTTGTATTTATGACAGAGTGAGAAGAAAGGTGAAGGTCAACTGAGGTCTGTGGTACTGAGCAAACTGAAGGCATGAAGAGCCTAGGGAAGAAGATCTGGTAAAGCTGAAAGAAACAAGAAAAAATCAGGACATCATGGGGTAAATTTATAAGGAGGTGCCTAGCTTTAGGTGCTAAAAATTTGTACTTTAGTTATTTATATGAATATGTGGCCACATATGTGATAAAGGATCTCTTATAAAATATGAACCAGCATAAAGATATGTGCATTTATTGCATACTGCAGACTTTCATGGTGGGCATTCGCGAATAGTATGTGCTATTGCACAATCTTGTGAAAGAATGTGCACTATTGAGGAAAAACAATATGAGACAAGAAAATTAAAAACAAAATGAAATGAAAGTTTATGGCCTTGCAAATCCCTAATTTAAGGTGCATTCTCTGCCAGTTATGCTAGAATTTTATGTACACAAATAGGTGCCTATTTATTTATTTATGAGCCACTCATGGCAGCTTACAATATTAAGCAAGTGACAAAAAAACATCATTGCAATCACAATGCCAGATTGAAGATGTGGGTCTTACGCTCCTTCTGGAATCATTTCAAATCTTCACCAGAGAGGTGCCTTAGCAGAAAATGTTTGTCACATTTTCTGACAGATTTCACTGAAAAAATAGACAGAAAACTTTCCCCTGTGTGTGCAACTTTCTGACTGGAGTGTAAGGGCACGGTTTATGCAGTAAGTAAGTATTTTAGGGCAAGATCATGTAGCCCACAAAAGACCAACCCTAGAATGTTTTATTCTATTCTGAACTTCACAGGGATCCAATGGAGTTACTCCAATGCTGAGCTGAAACAGTCAAATTTGCATAACCCCTTTATATGCCTAGCTGCAGTAAAAATGTCCATCTTCCTCAAGGCAGGGGAGAAGATAGCTTCCTGAAGAGAAACATTTATGATCTGTCACAGTCACACACTCAGCTTCTCACTCCCAAGGCACACTAGGGTCGAGGAACAAAACAACAAGTCATAAATGACATGCATTTCAGAATATTCTAAATCTCTGACGGGTTCCAAGCAAAATTTCATCCATGTCTGTGACAACTTACACTTAATCCCATCCACATCTTCAAGCGTAGTTGCTAGTGTACCCTCTTCGGGGCCATGACTGTCTTGGCATCAGCCATCTCACAGTGCTACTGCATTTTGTTTTCAAAAAATTGCACAAACTCCTCACTGGTAAACTGCCAGTGGTAAAGAGGTCTTTTACGACAGGACAGGGATCGAACTACTAGGAACAAAGCATGTGAGTTTGCTAAAGGGGCCTGAATTTGCTGGCCATAATAAGTTTTCTTTGCCTCCCTCAACTCATGTCAATATAAAGTTACCCTAACCTTCCATCTACATTGGCTTTCATCTCTGTGAGACCTATGCACCTGTATTTATAAAACAGGCTTAATTAGGGGCATTAAACATGATTAGACTAGGTGCCCTGTTATAAAACTACCTACCAAGAGTGCAAGCAGGAGAAAGATAACTAAAAGCTAAGTGACAAGACATTTATCAATGTAGAGATTGCTTGGATGTTACTGTGAAAGCAGCAGCACCTTCCAGTGTCCCTATTAAATATTGCAAGGAAGGATAGAGACATTTTCTAGAACAAAGGAGGCTCTTGCTGCCAGTCATTTCATGTGGGGAAGATATGCTTTGGGAGGGAAAATCACATTTTGTATATAAACCACTCCCAAAAATAGAATTTTTTCTTTGGCACACAGGCTCTGCACCATGTAGGAGTAAGGTGTCTTCTTTTAGGGGAAGGGGGGGCAGTGTTTTTGGGCACCCAGCCCCTGCACCAGAAAGGATAAAAGGAGTCTTTTGCACCTAGCTGCTCATTCCACCTAGAGTGAGCAGCAGGCTAGGAGAAAAGAGCAGAAGGTTGATGTTTGTGCCAGCACCCTGCTGTTCAGAAGGAGAGTAGCTGAACTTGTAACAGAGGATCTAAGAACTGTACCAGTAACAAAGCCATCCAATTCATCAGAGACAGGAGCCTTGAAGAGCATTTCCGGGGACCTACATTTACAAAAGCCACCAGCCCTCAGGAAAAGAAGGGACCCAAGCAGCCATCATACACCACTGGCACCAGATCCAAATGTGACATCTAGCACATACAGCTTCCAGGTACACTGGGAAAAGCACTAGAAAAGCAGAGTGGTATTTCCAATCAGAAAAACCAGACTAAATAATATGTTTATTTATTTATTTTATTTAACTGTATTTATATCCCGCTTTTCACCAAGTCAAAGCGGTTTGACATAAAAAAGGTGTGGGGGGAGGGGACAATCAAGTTGATAGAGAGAGGGGGGCCGTCACCAGGGGGACAATAAGTTGAAATAGAGAGGGAGAGAGGCCACCACCAGGGGGACAATCAAGTTGATAGAGAGAGGGAGAGGGGCTGTCATCAGGGGGACAATCAAGTTGATATAGAGAGGGAGAGGGGCCATCACCAGGGGTTAACATAGTTGATCTTTACAGAGAGTAACAGTATTAGACAGTTGGTATTTTACGGAAGTCTCTTAGATGGCTGCTGTGGGGTAGGTCAGAGGATTTTGGTGGACGGTTATTGAGAGCTGTCTGTTTCTGGTCCAAGATATTTATGAAACAGGATGGTTTTTAGCTGTTTCCAGAATGCAGAGAGGTCTTTGGTGCTTCGGATCTGGCTCGGGAGTGAGTTCCTGGGGAGGGTGCATATACAGTCAAACCTCGGTTTTCTTATACCCTAGTTTTTGTACGATTCGGTTTTCATTGACTTTTTTCGTCAAGATTTTGTCCCAGTTTTCGTACATTGTCTTGGTTTTCGTACAGTTGAAAATGGAGCACCATCTTGTGGCCAGAAGTGGGATTTTCTTGCTGATTGTCTTCCATATGCCAACAAGAGTCTTCAATAAAGGTAAAAGTGATGTTAAATGTTCATTTATCCATTTCATTAGTCATGTATATTTATTTCTCATAGTTTTCTGTATGTAAAAATATAGTTATTATCTATAAAATGTATTTTTTGTTAATATTTTTGGGTGTCTGGAACAGATTAATTGGATTTACATTATTTCTTATGGGAAATATTGCTTTAGTTTTCATACATTCGGTTTTAGTCCGACTTTTTCGAACGGATTAATCACGAAAACCGAGGTTCCACTGTAGTTCAAATGCTCTGTTGCATGTTTGCTGGTTGAATTTAGTTTGTTCATGGGGGATAGTGAGAGTGTTTTTGGTGGTTTGACGGGTTGGTCTGTTGATAGTAGGGTGATGTAGTAGGGTCCGCAGTTCTGTGGTTTGGGTTTGATGGAGGGCTTTGTGGATAAGTAGGAGGGATTTGTATTTAATCCTTGCTTCGAGGGGCAGGATGTGGAGTTCTCTCAGGACTGGGGTGATGTGATTGTGTTTTTTTGCCTTCTGGATCATTCTTGCAGTGATGTTTAAGGCAGTTCATAGTGGGTTGGTGGTGGGTGGCTGGTAGTCCGTGATAAATTGTATTGCAGTAGTCCAGGTGGGGGAGCGTCATGGCCTGCATGACTGTTCTGAAGTCCTGTGGATCGATGAGTGGTCTGAGCCGTTGTACTGTCTTTGCTTTGTGCAATATTGTTCTGGTCGTCTTTTTGATCTGTTGTTTAAATGTAAGTGCTTGATCAATGATTATTCCTAAGTATCTTAAGTGTGGTTGTACTTGTATTTGGGTGGCTCCTAAAGTGATGTGTGGCGGTGGGGTGTAGTTTGGATCCTTGGTCACAATTAGGGCTTCTGTTTTTTTAATGTTGATAGAGAGGTTGTTCTCTTTTAGCCAGTTGGAGACATTAATAAAGCAGTCTGATAGGTGATTGTTTGTTGGGTTTGTGGCTTTGATGGGTACGTAAAGCATTATGTCGTCTGCGTAGATGTGGTAGTTGATGTTGTGAGTGAGTATTCTTTGCGGTGAAGAAACCAGATTAATTAATAAAGGGTGCAAAAGTGGTGAATAAAGGAGTACTTACTCAGATTAAGATAAAGAATAACTAAAAGGAGTTTGGTTAAAAAAAAACTAAACTGAGAAAAAAACCCAATCTACTTGTAACCATTTTGTCTAAGAAGGAGTTAACTACTTGTAACATAGTTATTGTTTGCTGTTTCTGCTAATTGTTAATGTTATTTTCTCAGTGACCCTAAAGTTTAAGTAAACCTTTGGTTCAGAACCCAATTTCTGGGTGGATTCAGTTATTTGATAATGGAATGGTGTGAAGGTGTCAAGTGCCAAGGGACTCCTGATGAATGCCAGTCCTCAAAGTAAAAAGCCCTGATTATAAACATCCATGAGCTCCAGAATGAAAAAAAGGCTCATAGGACCAGTGTGCACCCTTGTTCTGCCAAGCCACTAGAAGCAGCTGCAAAGACTACACAGATGGGGAGTTATATCAGCTATTTTGGGGAAAGGAGGAAGACCAGAGGTGGAATTGTAATATGTAAAGGTGCTGACAAGTAATGTGTGGATGAGACAAGGGAAAAGCAAAAGTGCTAAACAAACACTTCTGGAGGGTATTCATTGAAGAAGGTTTTGGATAAGGCTTGCTGACTACTGGCAAGAATATATTATAGAAATGAGCTGGATATGCAAACATTTATGGAAGAGTGTTTGTGTGGCACTGACCAAAGCTGGAGCTTAACAACCAAGCAACTAGGGTTTGATTCCCACTGGCACTCCTTTTGGCCTTGAGTAAGTCACTTAAACCTCCATTGCCTCCACAGAAAGGCCTGGCAATCTACTTCTAGTCTCACTGCCAAGAAAACCCAGTAGCTGTTGGGTTGCAGAAATCAGCGTTGACTCAAAGGCTCAGAGAGAGAGCAGAACTGAACGTGGATAAAGCCATGGGGCTAAATGAAATTCATCCTAGTATAATAATGGAACTCAGAGAAATTGTTCCACAGATCTTTGAAGATTTGTTTATTTATAAAACATTTATATATTGCCTTCCTGGAAACCCATTCAAAGCAGTTCACAAAATACCATAAGTAAAAACATTTTTAAAAAATAAAAAATGCACAATGCTAAAAATAACAGCAAATAAACATTAAACAATAGACACACAACAGGCAGACATGGCTGATACCACGCGCATTGCCACCCCCAGACATAACCCCAAAGCTCTTCATCCCCTCAAAACTGATACCTAGTAAACAAATGAGTTTTCATTTTCCATCGAAGTGCCAGGAGAGACCCCTCAGACCGCACCTCCTCAAGCAGCTGGTTCCATAACATAAGAATTTCCATTGAGAAAGCACAATCTCTCAGAGCAACATTTTTCATCTTTATTGCAGAAGGAAGAACCAAAAGCCTACTGACACTAGATCATAGAGGATATGTAGGAATATACCATGCCAATGTTCCATCAAAAACAAAGGTTTAGAATTATTCCAATTCTTAAAAGCCAAAGTCAACAGCTTAAAATGAATATGCTTACATATCAGGGGTCAGTGAAGAGCACACAATGCCAGCTGAGCACTTTCCTGCTGAAGAATGTCTAGCTAAACACGTGTGCCATCTTTTGAACAATCTGCAACCTACGAGTGGTCTTAGCAGGCAACCCTTCATAAAGACTGTTACTATAATCTAATGAACTAACCACTAATGCTTACATCACCACTTGCAGGGCAGAGTTATCCAAATATGACTTCAATTGCTTGACCAAATGTAATTTATAAAATGCAGATTGTACCAGTCTTGCGATTTGTAGGAACAAAGTACAGTCCTCGTCCAACAGCACCCTCAAATCCCTTACCATCTTCTTGAGCAGAGAAGACACTCCCCCAATCTGAGGCTTCTGCAAGAACCATCCAAACATACCTCCCCAAAGCAAACCTTCTCAGATTTTGCAGCATTCAAACCACTTGCATGTAGCCGGCTTGCTATGCCCACCAAACACTGAGAAATAGTCTGATAAGAGGCTCCAGCCAAAGGGACTAACAACTGGATATTGTCCGCATACATAAAAGTAGCATATTCCAAGCACAAATCAACTGCCATAATGATTGCAGAAAGAGGTTAAAAAGCAGAGGTGATAAGAATGATCCCTGTGGGATTCCCCAGACCAATTCCTTTGAGGAGGACCAATCGATCCCCATCCACGCCTGAAAGTCAAACCCATGAAAAACAAAGCAATCCACTGCAAGATCTTACCTGCAGCTATTTTGGAAGCCCTGTTGGTGCTTTGGACATCTGAAAATGGGCATTGAGATATCAGACAGACATCTGGAAGATGTGGAGAAAGAGGTACACTCATGTTCTTCAGTAAGAAAGACAGCTGTTGGCTATTCTTCCTCTTACTACTAAAGTTTCAGACAATGCAGCCAAATTGCTGATTGAAATGACAATATGAATAAAGGGTCACTTCTTTTTTCTTGCACCATAAATTCTGAAGGGACTCCAGATTAGCCTGCTACTATGCTTCTGGGATGAAAAGTAGAATAATCTAAAAAAAACCATATATATATATATATATATATATATATATATATATATATATATATATATATATATATACACACACACACATAAATACATATATATAATATATACAGAATGCCTGAAATATTTTTAAAGGATGTATAATTGCTTTGAAAAACATTCGGGGCATTCTGCATATATTATTATATGAATATTTCACTATGGACCAGATTCCATAATGCAGATAGCGAAACAACACGGCCCCAGCGGGATGTGCTACCCCACTACCGCATTGCAGGTATTCTGTCTGCATCCCCCACTACACACACAGAGCTGCTGTACATGCAGCAGGGGATGGGGGCACACCGGGGGCAGAGTGAGAGGGCCATGGGTGGGACCGACCCCAGACATACAGGGACGATCTTGCTCATGACCCTGTACGTCCAGGAGTAGCCGGGGAGGTGGCCTGTTTATTCCACCTCAAAGGTGGAATAAGCACTGGTTGATCCCCCCCCCCCCGACCCCGATCCTTCCCGGAAGCCCTCCCAGAGATCACAAGAACCCCTCCCCAGAGCATGTGACAGGCCAAGGTGGGTCCCCACCACCCGATCGGGGCACTGGCTGCCCCTGTCAGTGTTGAGCAGCAGGGTATTGGGGTCCAGCTGGCCATGTGGTGGGTCGTGCCATGGGGAGGACATCCCTGCGGCATTGCTGGGGCGGTAGAGCCATCTTCAAGGCTCTGATCCTGCACCCGCAGGAGGGTCTTGCTCCCACAGTGCAGAATTGGGCGCTGACGGCCCCACATTGGTTGGGGCCATCCAGACGACCCAGATGTGCCCTATATTGGATAGGGCTCAACATGTATAATACTTTATATAGAGTGGAGGGGGGGAGCGTTGGGACATTCTAGGGCTGGACTGCAAATACATCTAGATTATGGGGGAAGATATTAAAGGAATTTACATGGTTTGCAGTCCAGCAAATCACATAAATCCCACACACTGCGATATTTAGCTTCACTAATGTGGTTAGTGTCATTTAATATCCCCTTCAGACTCAGTTAAATTCCCAGATGCTAACTGGTTAGTGATGGGGCATGCAGGGGGAGGAACGGGGTAGTATCTTTAGTTAGCCAGTCAGTGGCAATATTACTCCTCTAACCAGCTAACTAAAATGCTTAACGTGAGGGCAGATGAAAGGCAGTCCTAATTTTAGGTGTTTTAGCTAGCCGGTTAGCAATTTAATATCACCGCTGAACAGCTAGTTAAAGTGCTATCTGGGCAAACTGGATATTCGGTGCCAGTCACTGGATAAGACCCAGGACTGAATAACTGGTTATAAATGAAAGTGGCAATGGCCAGCTGTTGTCGCTAAATATGTCCCCATGAATCTAGGGGCCAATTTCCAGCTCCTGCACATGTGAAGGCACATTTTAGAAAATCTGCATAGGTGAAATCTGGGACATCTATGTTGAGACGTCTGAAATTCTGTGGGATGGGCAACTATGCTGTCTGAAATTGCCCTTTCCCCTGCCCCTAAAATATAAACATGTCAGTCATGATATAGAGAGCCAAGCTACTTGGTCTATTTCATTGAACGTATTACTACACTTGCTATTAGATCGTTCAACATGAAAAATGTGTTGTAAGCTAGAATGTTACTTCAGCACACTTCTAACGGGCCTTCAATCCTTTTTCATTCCTATTTTCTTTCAACTTCCATTTCAAATCGTTTTCTTTATTGAAAAATCTTCTTCTTTTTTTAAAAAACTCAGTGTCACAAACCCTAGTGCTTAAAACTTCAATATATAACTTTATTAGAGGACTTTCTTTTAAAAATCTTCACCCCTATGTTCAATTTTATACAACAGATCTCGACGCTCTCATAGGGCGCCTTCACGGCGTTTCAAAATTTGGTCTTTCTTCAGGAGATCTTTACTTTCGCAACGGATGCTGCCCACGTCCCAACAGTATTCAATCTTGGAAAAGACGCCGCGACAGGGACAAGCAGAATAAGGGGCCAGATACATGCAGAAAACTGACCGATTCCAGAAACGTGGACCTGCGAGACATAGATGTTTGTGGTATCAGCTACATAGGTGTGCCAGAGCCAGTATTTTTGGATGCGCATGTGTATATATGAAGACATACATGTCCCAACCTGCCATTTCAGAGACGGAGACAATAAAGCCTCGCTATGCACCTATTAGGTTTTATGAGTTGGCAAAACGTATTGTGGGAGTGAGGGGGCATTCTCCTCTTTCTTGTACCATTCATAACTGACAGAAACAAGCACTTTTGAAATGTCTATTCATGCCCAGGTGAAGGTATAGAAACAGACATGTCTGCCACCAGTTATAAGCGTGTGGCCCTGTTCTGATATCGGCCCACATAGACTATAGAATTTGACTCAAACATGAAAAGATCAGCTATTTCTTGGACCATATGCGTCAAACATATAACTTATATTTGTGATCTTATACATAAAGGGCCCGATATTCAAAGGACTTATGCCCCTAGGGCCCGATATTCTAAGGCCCTTACACAGGTAACTTCCTTAGCTACCCGTGTAAGGGCCATATCAGGGATATTCGAAGGGCACCTACACGGGTACTACTACTACTACTCAGCATTTGTATAGCACTACCAGTCGTACGCAGCGCTGTACAGCACAGACATGTAAGAGACCATCCCTGCTCATCAGAGCTTACAATCTAGTCAAGACAAAACACACGAAACATGGGAGGTGTAGGCAGGGGTGGAACAAGGGAGAGATAAGGAGATCAGGTGAGTCAAGATCCAAAAGCAGCAGCAAAGAGGTGAGCTAAGGCGGTAGTGCCTTGGAATATCCCGGCTAAGTCTCTAATGCACCCATATGCTAACCGCATAGCATCGGAGCATGTTAGGAGTATTCTGGGGGTAGAGCGGGGGCGGAGGAAGGGGCTACATGGGTAGCAGTGACTTTCGGTGCTACCCGCATAGCCCTCTGCACCTTAAAGATAAGCGAAGAAAAACCTTGCTTATCTTTAAGGCGCAGAGGGCTATGCAGGTAGCATCAAAATTCGCTGCTACCCATGTAGCCTCTGCAGCTGCCGGGGCATGCAGGCTAATCCAGATTTTCACTTCCGCCAGTTCAGAAGTGAAAATATGAGTTAAGGAGATTGGCGGGCAGGCTATGTGCCGCAGTGGCGTCTAGCCTACACAATTCAATATCGGGTCCCTAACTTTGAGAGTTATGCTCCTAAATTGGCCTCTTTGAAAATTTACTAGGGATGAGTGCCTGAATTTGTCCTTAAAATTTCATTAAACTCTTAAATTTAGACACATAACAAGTGGGTAGCAACAGGGGGCAGATTTAGGGAGGAGGAAGTTAGGAGCTTAGCATTGATTTTCAGTAGTAGGCACCTAAATTAGACACATTAATCTAGGCAAATTTCAGGCACCCTAATTCAAAGGCATCAATTTTCTTCCTGTCTATCTTTTTCACTGTCCAACGTTTGCATCCATATAACGTTATTGAAAATACCATGGCCTGGACAAGCCAAATCTTTGAATAGAGAAAGACACCTCTGCCCTTGAAAATCTTGTCCAGGTCCTTCATAGTTATTTTACCAAGAGCAATGTATCATTAGATTTCTTTATTGCTTGTCATTTTTTTATTGATCCAAGCAGGTTAAAATTGTCTACTAAAGTTGTTAAAGTTGTCCACACAATTATCTAGGTTGTTCAAGTTGTTAAAGTTGTCCACACAATTGTCCAATTATAATTGTCCACACAATATATTTTTAAATAAATTGTGTGGACAATTATAATTGTCCCAGCAATAAATTGTCCCAGCAATAAATTCCACACAATTATTATTGTCCACACAATATAATTGTCCACAATTGTCCAATTATAATTGTCCACACAATTATCCATTTATCCAAGTTGTCCACACAATTAACACAATTAGTTGTTAAAGTTGTCCACACAATTATCTAAAGTTGTTAAAGTTGTCCATATAATTATCTCAATTGTTTGATGTGCTAAACTGCTTTGATTTAATGATGAAGCGGTATACTAAATCTGTCTAAATAAATAAATACTATTGCATTTTCTTCTCCATAAATGATGAACTTATTTATTTTGCCAGTTGTCAGTATTTTTATCTTCTTTACATTAAGGTGTAGGCCCATTTTAAGACTATGTTAATTGATCTTGAGAATAAAATGTTTCAGATCATCTTCTCTTTCAACCAGTATGGTGGTATCATCAGCATAGCAAAGATTGTTGATGAGTCTTCCACCAATCTTTGCTCCTCGGTTGTCTTCATACAGTCCTGCTTCTCTGATAATTTGTCCTGCATATAAATTAAGCAGGTAGGGATAAAGTATGCAGCCGTGTTGTACATCTTTGGTGATTTTAAACCATTTGGGGGTTCTTGAACCAGGTCGGGGGTTCAAATCCCACTAGAGAACAGCAACCTTGGGCCAGAAGGACTGGAGTTTCTAGTCCCACAGGTGCTCCTTGTGGTCTTGGGCAAGCCACTTAACCCTCCATTGCCCATGTTCCCTGTAAGTATTAGTGTATGTGTCTCATATCCCCTCATGTTAAATGTATCCCCCAATTATGTTGTAACCACTTTGATTGAAGGATAAGGTGGTATAGAAAACTGTCTAAATAAAATTCTGTTTCTCCTTGTTCCATCCGAACAGTTGCTTCTTGATCAATGTAAAAGTTTTGCAAAAGAACTATCAGATATTCTAATATGCCCATGCTTCTTAATGTGGTCCAGATTTTCTCATGGTTTACACAGTCAAAAGCCTTGCTGTAGTTAATAAAAGATACATAGATATCCTTTTGGTATTCTTTTGTCTTTTCCAGGATCCATCTCACATTCGCAATGATGTCTCTCGTTCCTCGCACTTTCCTGAACCCTGCTTGCACTTCGGGCAGTTCTCATTCCAGGTATGGTTGTAGTTTCTGCTGAAGATCTTGAGTAACATCTTGTTGGCATATGGGATCATAGCTATTGGGCAATAATTTCCACAGTCACCTTTCTTCAGTGATTCAGCATTCCACAGTCATCTTTCATCAGTTGGCCATGATGCTGTCCTCCAAATTTCCTGACAGAGCTTTGTAAGTATGGTAACAGCTGTATTTGATTGTTGTAATACTTCAATGGGAATGCCATCAATGCCCAGTGCTTTGTTCTTTGATAATGCTTTCAATGCTGCTGCGACTTCTTCTTTCATCACCAATGGTTCCTGATCATAAGGTTCAGGTTGAAACGGCTGTTGGTGCACTTGATCTTTATGGTATAATGACTCTGTATATTCTTTCCATCTTTTCTTGATCTTCTCAGCATCATTCAACATACTAATACTACTACTGTACTACTGATCATTTCTATAGCATTACAAGGTGTATGCAGTGCTGCAGAGATATATGTAAAGAAGGTCCCTGCATGTCAGAATTTACAGTTGTCAAGACATACAATACAACAGTTGAGGACAAGGATGCAACTAGGGAAAGGTAAGGAGACACATAGAAGAATAATCAGATCAGGATCCAAAAGTAGCCCCAAAGAGGTGAGCTTTTAACATGGATTTGAAAAGGACCAGGGATGAAGCCTGAAGTACAGACTCAAGTAGTTTGTTCCAGGCATAAGGAACAGCAATGTGAAAGGATCAGAGTCTGGAGTTGGTAGTGAAAGAAAATGTTACAGACAGAAACAATCCACCAGAAGAGCAGAGTTCAAGAGGAGAGATGTAGGGAGAGATGAGAGAGGAATGATAGTGAGTCCATTTATGTCAGTAGGAAAAGTTTGAACTGAATACAGAAATGGATGGGGAGCCAATGAAGTGACCTGAGAAGAGGGGATATATGAACACATTGGGGCTGGCGGAAGATTAGCCGTGCAACTGAGTTTTGAACAGATTGAAGGGGAGAGAGATGATTCAGAGGGAGACCAGCGAGGAGGAGGTTGCAATAGTATAGACAGGAGGTGACTAAAGAGTGGATAAGTGTCTTAGTAATGTGTTCAGAAAGGAAGGAGTAAATTTTGCTGATGTTTGAGAGAAAGAAACAACAGGTGGAGAAGGAGAGGGAGGAGTCAAAGACAACCCCAAGGTTGCAGACTGAGGAAACGGAGTACAAGAGTGTTATCCACAGGAATTGAAAAAGGAGGAAGGGGGACATAGGTTTAGGGGGGGAAATAAGAAGCTCAGTTTTGGCCATGTACAATTTCAAATGGCAGTGAGACATCCAGGCAGCGATATCAGATAGGCAGACAGAGATCCGGGCCAGAGAGATATCCGATGTAGAGAGATAGATCTGAGAATCATCAGTGTAAAAATGATATTGAAAGCCTTAGGAGGAGATGAGTACACCAAAGGACTGGGTATAGAGAGAGAAAAGGAAAAGGAGTGGGCCCAAGACAGACCCTTGGGGTACACCAACTGAGAGTAGGATAGCAGTAGAGGAAGATCCACCAGAACAAACACTGAAAGAGTGATGGGAGAGATAAGAAGAGAACCAGGATAGTACAGAGCCCTTAAAAACAAGCAAGGACAAGGTGTCGAGGACAAGGAGATGGTCTACAGTGTCAACAGCAGCAGAAAGGTCAAGAAGGATGAGGACTGAGTAAATATCTTTGATTTTGTCAGAAAGAGGTCACTGTAGTTTTTGGCAAGAGCCATTTCAGTAGAATGTAAAGGATGAAAGCCAGATTGTAGTGCATCCAGAAAGGCATGTTCAAGTAGTTTAGAAATATAGGGGAGGAGGGAGATGGGTCAGTAATTAGAAGGACAGGTAGGGTCTAGTGAAGGTTTCTTGAAGAGAGGTGTGACCACAGCATGCTTGAAGGCTTCTGGGACAGTTGCAGTGGAAAGCAATAGGTTGAGAATATGAGATGGAAGGGATGATGGTGGAAGAGATGGAGTTAAAGAGATGAGTGGGGATAGGATCAGAGGAGCAGGTAGTGAGTTTAGAAGAGGAAAGAAGATGAGTGATTTCCTCATTGGAGATCTTAGAAAAGGAGGAAAGGGGAAAGAGGTTGAGAGAAAGAGTGGGGAATGAAGAGGGGGAAGAGCGGATGGAACTGCTCTTGTGGAAACTGGAGTGTAATTTTGTGGATTTTGTCATGGAAATAGTCAGCCAGGAGTGTGGGCAGAAAGGGAAGGAGATGTCAAAGGTGGAAAGTTAGTCCTTGAGGAGAGAGTTGAGAATTTTAAAAAGGCGGCTAGGGTCAGAAGCAAGAGAGTTAGTCAGATGGACATAGTAGTTTTGCTTCGCAAGTGCTATGACTAACTGGAAAGAGGCAAGCATGAATTTGAAATTAAGAAAGTCAGCAAGGGTGCAGGATTTGAGCCAAATACTCTCAACTGAGTGGGCACAGGAATGTACAGTAGGTAATGTGTAGACAAAGACAGCCAGGGCTGAGGTATAGTGTGCCTCACAGGAGGTGGCATGAGTGGAGCAGGAGCATCCAGAGCAGAGGAGAGTACAGTGTTATAGGAAACTACAGCCTCATCAACAGACTTAGATGACATAGCAGAGGAACGAGGAGATGAGACAATAGTAGAGAGAGCCTATGGGTCGATAGCATGAAGATTACTAAACAGGTTGGTGGAAACTGGGTGAGATTGAGGCGGGGAGTGATGAAGAGTGAAACGTAGCAGGTGATGATCAGATAAGGGAAGAACTGAGGTACAGAGGTTAGAGGGTAAACAATTTGAGAAGAAAACAAGGATAAGGGAGTGATCGTGTTGATGAGTGGGGGCAATAGAACAAAGCTGGAGGAGGTAAAGGAAAGGAGCTTTAAAGCATCAGTGCCAGAGTGGTTATCAACATGAATGTTAAAATCACCAAGAATAAGGGAGGAGGAAGATAAATACAGAAAGAAGGTAAGCCACAAGTCAAAGTTAGTGAGAAAGGTAGAGGTGGACTTGTCAGGGGATAGATAAATAGCAGCTATCCGGATAGGTAATGGATTAAAAAGGAGGATGGAGTAGACTTCAAAGGAAGGGAAGGAGTGAGACTGAGGCAGAAGAATGGGTTAAAATTGGCAAGAATGAGAGAGCAGAAACCCAACACCACCACTACGGTCAATGGGTCGAAGCATGTGGGAAAATTGGTAGTCACCGTGACAGTGGGCAGTGACTGAAGGTGAGTCATCATGGAGGAATCACATCTCAGTTACAGCCAGAAAATGAAGAGCATTAGAGATAAAGAGATCATGAGTAAATGCAAGTATATTCGATATGGCGCTTGCGTTCCACAAGGCGCATGAGAAAGGGAGAGAGGAGGGGGGAGAGATATGAATGAGATTGGAGCAGTTGCATGAGAAATTGTCCTGGGAGTGAAAAGACCTGGGAGTGAAAGTCTAGGGGAGCCAGGATTGGGATTAATATCTCCAGATGATAGAAGGGGAAGGAGCAGAAGAGTGTGGGGCAGAGAGGAGACAGCATGGCAGAAACAACGGTGAGGTTCTTTCAGAAAGTGAGGAAAGGAATGAATGAGAGGAACAAAAAGGTGATACTCAGAGCTGATGAAAGGGTGGATGACAAGATGGGCGAAGAAGTGAGGATGGTAAAGAGGGGGTGATAAGGAGGGGGATTAAAGTTGTTGGTATGAGGGGAGATTAGGAATTGTCAATAATAGGAAGAAAAAGGGATGTGGAGCCATAAGAAAGAGATGGAGAGCAGAAGCAATAATTGAAGGATAAGTAGGAGAAAGATCAAGGGGATTAGGGAGCACCTGGGAATTAATCGTGATGTAAATCCACCCTTTAAGAAGTGACTGTGTAGGAGGGTTAGGTTCTGTTAAGAAGAGAGGAGTGGGATGAAGGCAAAAGTTTAGCTAATATGTAGAAAATTGCAATTAAGTATCTAATCTAAAATTCAGTTGAAAATTGATCAGACCAAGAAGGTCACTGTCTGTTTCAGTCCAGACCAAGCGCTGTTGCTAACAGTAATGTGTCCCTGACCATCTCAGGAGCAACAACTCTCAGAAAAAGAATGGTGATACAAAAGGAGGAGATAGGGAGGCCATTAATTTCAAACAGCCCCAGTTGTTGTTTGATTGACAGCATCGGGGACAATGATTGCAGCCTTCTCACTAACTTAGGAAGCATGCCAGCGGCCTTCAATTCAATTCAGTTCAATTCTATTATTCAATTATTCAATAAATCTATTAATTTATGTAAATTTCTTTTCTCTTCATGGGCCGTTTGTTCTTCTATTTTCAGTTTAGTTGCCTGTTACTCCATAAAATGGTGCCATAGGTCTTCCGAGATAGTGCAGGTAGTTGTGTCGGTCCTCAGAACACGAGAGAAACAGAGGAGAGGTAAAGCTCCAAATGATACGAGTACCACAGTCATGGGACCTCATCCATTAACTCAGCGCTGTTGGTCCCCTCCTCTCGAGACCCCTTGTTTGAGTGCTCGGGCTGGTAAGTGGATGGAAGCAGTTTTAGCCGCGATGGTCTGCCTGGTTCGGTGAGTCTTATGGGTGGGTAGTCACCCCAGTGCTTCCTCTGGGTGGTCAAGAGTGGCTGGAAGCAGATGGTGTTCTCTTCAATCCTCCCTGTTAAGGGTAAAGGCCAGGACAAAGAAGCTCGCATCCTGGAGATGAAAGCATGGCTACGTGGATGGTGTCATTGAGAGTGTTTTGGTTTCCTGGACCATGGAATGAAGTGCCAAGGGCTGCAGAACAGAAATAATGTCTGTCTGTTCAAGAAGGGTCGAAGCATTTTCAGCAGCAGACTGGCTAACCTACTGAAGAGAGCTTCAAACTGGATTTGTTGGAGATGGGTGCAGAGAGCCCTCAGGTAAGTTGTGAAAGCCCCCAGGTAAGCAAAACATTAAAAACCTCTGCAGATATGGGTAATGCGGCAACATCTGGAAAACAATGTGTATAAATGCCCATAGCATGGGAAATTAGATCCTAGATGTTGAGCCTTTAATGGAAGAGGCTGACTTGGATTTAGCAGCGGTTTTGGAGACATGGTTCACAGAAAACCATGATTGGGATGTAATTATACTGTGCTATACTTTAGTCAGGAAGGACAGAATAGCAAGAAGGGGAAGTGGTGTGGCACTATATGTTAAAAATAATTTTAAAGCTATAGAATTGCAGGGCTTAAAAGGAAGAGGAAGGTTAAACTAGAAAGAGGGAAAGGGAAATCCATTTGTACTGGAGTTATATACAGACCCCCATCACAGGGGTAGAAGTGGATGAACATTTAGTACAAGATATAAACAGTATTGTCATGAAAGGAGATGTGCTACTTATAGGTGATTTCAATATGCCGGATGTGGATTGGCACATCCCTAATGCGGTGTCATCAAGAAGTAAGGAGATCCTGGATTCTCTACAGGGAGAACTATTCAGGCAATTGGTAACAGAACAAACACGTGATGGGGCCATATTGGACTTAGAGCTTACCAATGGGAAAAGTGTTTCTGATGTCATAGTGGCATCCAGTGATCACCAGATGGTATGGTTCAGTATTAGTACTAGGGCTGATAAAATCCATTCAAAAGCGAGGGTCTTAGACTTTAGGAAAACTAACTTTGCAAAGATGGAACAATACCTCAGAGAGTTGTTAGCAGGATGGGAACCGCTGGGGGCTGTAGAAAAAGAGTGGGCAAAACTGAAAGGGAATATTTTGAAGGCAACAAACCTTTTATTAGAAAGGTAAATAAATGTAAAATGAAAAGGAGGCTGCTATGATTCTCAAAAGAAGTAGCTGAGAAGGTGAAGAAAAAGAAGGATGCCTCCAAGAAATACAAGAGATCACAGAGAAAGGAAGAAAGGCATCTATATTTGGAGAAACTTAGAAAAGCTAGCAAAGTAGTCAAGAAAGCAGAGGTACAAAAAGAAGAAGAAATAGCCATTGCAATAAAATGCGGGGATAAGACATTTTTCAATTATGTTAGTGAGAGGAGGAAGGGAAAAAGTGGTATTGTCAGACTCAAGGGTGCAGGGGAGGAATATGCAAAAACTGATGAGAATAAAGCAAAATTGTTTAACAAATATTTATGTTATGAGTTCACAGATGAAGGGCCTGGAGAAGGACCTCAGAAAACACCCACAAATAACAACAGAATCTACGGGAACCTCGGATGATTTTCAGAAGACTGTGTTTGAGAGGAACTAGCTAAACTAAAAGTAGACAAAGCCATGGGTCCAGATGGGATACATCCAAGAATACTGAGGGAACTTGGGGACGTTCTAGCGGCTCCACTGTCTGATCTTTTCAATGCCTCTTTGGAGTCGGGAGTGGTGCGAGAGGACTGGAAAGAGGCACATGTGGTCCCTTTTACACAAAAGCAGACGTAAGGATGATATTGAGAACTACAGGTCAGTTAGTCTAACTTCTGTGGTTAGTAAATTATTAGAAAGGCTACTAAAGGAGAGAACAGTGAGGTTTTTTGAGTCCAATGAATTGCAGGATGTGAGGCAACATGGATTTACCAGAGGCAGGTCTTGTAAGACAAATCTGATAAATTTCTTTGACTGGGTGACCAGGGAACTGAACCGAGGGAGAGCCCTAGTTGTAGTGTTTTTAGATTTCAGTAAAGCCTATGACACCGTTCCACACAGGCGACTTATAAATAAACTGAGCACCTTAGGGATGGACCCTAAAGTTACTGATTGGCTTAGAAATTGGTTGAGTGGGAGGCGACAAAGGGTATAGGTAAATGGAACTCACTCTGAGGAGAAGGAGGTTACCAGTGGTATGTGGGATTTAACATGTTTGTAGTGATATTGCTGGAGGACTGTCAGGTAAGGTTTGCTTGTTTGCAAATGATACCAAAATCTGCAATAGGGTAGACACACAGGAAGGGGTCAAGAACATGAGGAGGGATCTAGCTAAACTTGGTCTAGAATATGGCAGCTGAAATTTAATGCTAAAAAATGCAGGGTCATTCATTTGGGCTTCAAAACTCCAAAGGAACTGTACAGTGTAGGGGCTGAGGTATTTCTGTCCAGAAAAGAAGAGCGGGACCTGGACATAATTGTGTCTGGCGATCTTAAAGTAGCTAAACAGGTAGAAAAGGCAACTGCGAAAGCCAGAAGGATGCTTGGGTGTATAGGGAGAGGAATAGCCAGCAGAAATAAAGGAGGTGCTAATGCCTCTGTATAAGTCTCTGGTGTGACCTCATTTGGAGGATTGTGTGCAATTCTGGAGACCGCACCTTCAGAAGGATATAGGCAGGTTGGAGTTGGTTTCAGAGGGTGGCTACTAAAATGGTTAATGGTCTTCATTATGAAGTATATGAGGACAGACAAATATGTATACTTTAGAGGAAAGGTGGGATGGGGCAATATGATAGAGACATTTAAAAACCTCCATGGCATAAATGCACGGGAAGGTCTCTTTCAATTGAAGGCAAGCTTTGCTACGAGGGGATGTAGGATGAGAGTGAAAGGGGATAGATTCATGAGTAATATGCAGAAATATTTCTTTATGAAAAGAGTGGTAGATGTGTGGAATAGTCTCCCTGGATGAGGTGGACATTAGAACAATATCTGAATTCAAAAAAGCATGAGACAAACATAGAGGATCTCTAAAGGTAAAAATGGAACTATTGTAGTTGATATGGAAGGGCAGACTACATAGGCCATGGTCATTTTTCTACCATCATGTTTCTATGTTTCTATGTCTTTGGATCTTTGAGCATCTTGCAGCATTCCAATTTGAGGCTAGAGTTTTCTCTTTAACTCTTGTAGCTTTAAGAAAGCCAATCTTGTTCTTCCTTTAATAGTTTCTGCTTCTATTTCCATGCATGTGTCATTGTAGTACTTCTTCTTGTCTCACCTTGCTGCACGTTGGCTCTTGAGTTCTGTGATTGCCTGGCTTTAGCTGCTCTGCGTTTCTGGGCGGTCCAGGGTATCTTCGTTCATCCATTTTGGCCATTTTTGCTTTTTCACCTTTTGTAGAGACTTCTCACTTTCTTCAAACACAACTTTCTTGATGTCATCCCATAACTCTTCTGGTGCTCTGTAATTTGTAGAAGTCCCAATATTCAATGCTTCTACATATATGTAAACAAAAAACAGATAATTGTATCTTGTCTGATGTTTTCTTGTTCTAAGTAAACCGCGCTGATTATGAATAGTGCGGTATATAAAAGATGTTAAATAAATAAATTAAATAAATATACATATCCTTATACTATTATATTCAGTGGTGCTAGCTATATGGGAAGAATTGAAATGCCCCCCAGACATTTTCTTGAAAATTGGGCTAATATATATAGATTTATAGATATTGTCTTGACCATTCTCTTCGGGTACCTTTTCACAGACTCACATAACCAAAATACTGAAGTGAGTCATAAGCTGAGTCTTTTTGAAAGCATGTTTGCTGCAATCTGAAACTTCTGCAATAAAAGTTTCAAAAGAAGTCCTCTAAATTCAGTTATAGTCCACTTAGTAGCTGTGATCCAAACATCGATTTACAGTAGCTCTTATAGCTTTCCACACTTCACACTCAAAATGGCTGCTGTTTCCTTCTACAAAGTTTCAGCAGTCATCAATGCTAGACTTTTGTCAGTTTCCCTCAGTTGCACAATAGACTGAGGGGCCCCTTTACTAAAGCACACTAAATAAACAACATGCATTTTAGCTAACAGTAATGACCTGCATTGACAGTTAATACACATATAGGCATGACACGTCCAGCCACTAAAACACACATTTAATTTCCCATCATGCAAAGGCGCAGGGAATGGAAAGGGTATGGGTTGAATGCAACTGTGGAGAGCAAAGTGGCGATTAGCTCAGGTGCACATAATGATACCACTATAGGTGGCAATAGGTACATCCACGTTAATTGCACTGCTCCTGCCCATTCATCTACACTCAGCCACACATGCTATTGCCCCACCGTCACAAGGACAACACTGCAGGACAGGCAAACAACAGCTGGTAACATGGCCACAGTTCCCAAACAAGGACACCACTAGCTCCGTCTGGAGAGAGGGACCATCGCCAACGATGCCATTACTAAGAGGCCGCGTGCACAGCAGCTAGGAATCATCAAGAAAGGAATGAAGATTAAAACAAAGGATATTATAATGCCTCTGGGTTGTTCCATGGTATGACTGCACCTCAAATATTGTGTGTAATTCTGGTTGCCGTATCTTAAAAATGATATAGCAGAATTAGAAAAGGTACAGTGAACAGCAACCAAAATGGTAAAGGGATGGAAGGATACCCCTATGAGGAGAGGCTCTCTTCAACCTGGAAAAGAGACGACTGAGGGGAGATATGATATAGGTCTAAAATAAATGAATGGAGTGGAACGGGTAAACGTAGCTTGATTGTTTACACCATCAAAATGTAGAAAGACTAGGGGACATGCAATGATGCTACAGTGTAACCCATATAAGACTAATAACAGAAAATATTTTTTCATTCAACACGTAATCAAACTCTGGAACTCAATACCGGAGCATGTAGCAAAAGCCATTAGTGTAGCTGGTTCTAAAAGAGGTTTGGACAACTCCTTGGAGAAAAGGTCCATAAACCCTTAATAAAAGGGACCCAGAAAATCCACTGCTTGTCCCAGTACAAGCATTGTGGAACCTGTGTCTTCTGGGGTAACTGTTAGGCACTTGTGACCTAGATTGGCCACTGTTGGAAACAGGATACTGGGCTTGATGGATCTTGGTGTGACCCAATATGGCAGATCTTATGTTCTTATGTTCTTAATCTCCTGCCCGCCATCCGCACTCAGCTGTACATTCTATTGCCCCACCGCTGCAAGGACAATATTGCAGGGCAGGCAAACAAGAGCTGGGAATGTGGCCATGGTTCCCAAAGAAGTAAGCTGATAGCTCCACCTGCAGAGAGGGATCATCACTAATAGACCACGTACACAGGAGGTACAAGCCTCCTGCCTGCAGTCCACACTCAGCCGCATATGCTATTGCCCCACCACTGCAAAGACAACACTGCAGAGCAAACTCCATCCAGAAGGACATCCCACCTATTGCCGACAACAGCCATAAATCCAGAATTACACAGGTGGACCCCACCTGGTGGACTCTCGCCTAAGGGCCATTCCAAAGGGCCCTTAGGTGTGGCCCTTAGCATGAACCACAGAATGCAACGCACGATCTTATCATCTTTAGACACTTTCAGCATCGGCTGCCATTCAACCAACCAGTGCTGGACAAGTAGCACACATAACTAACAGCAAGTAAGAATTCAACCATATATTCCTGCAACATAGTCCTATGAAGTTCACCTGGTCCACATCACAAGGAAGCAGAGATAACAGCTATCGCTAATGACCATTTCTACCACATACAGAGTTAGGACAAATTTTACTATGCATGTATACCCAGCATACTAAGATTCCACCCACCCAACTTAACATACACATATAGAACGCCAAAGGCCAACGAAACCTCACCAGATTCATTCCAACAGACTAACAAAAGCAACCTCAGAAGTGAATCTAG
Source organism: Ichthyophis bannanicus (assembly GCA_033557465.1). NCBI lineage: Eukaryota > Metazoa > Chordata > Amphibia > Gymnophiona > Ichthyophiidae > Ichthyophis > Ichthyophis bannanicus. Next base: position 28,746,052 of record CM066038.1, read on the forward strand.
CCAAATATTCCACATCTAGGCAGCCAAAGAATAGATTTACGGCCACCATGCTAAATCTGGCCATCCTGCTTGGCCTTCTCTATTTCACAATTCTAATCACTCATTCTGACTCACATATTCCTTGCATAGGTCTCATACCTATCATCCCCACTCCTACGTTCATCATGGATTAATCACACCAGTATCCAGACCAAGTAACAGAGCACCCTGTGTCCTCATCAAAATTAAGTCTCAAGTAGACAAAATGATGCGAACCCCACCTTGTTGCAAGATTGTAAATAGTTACCCCCTGTTATCCAAGTTTTAAACTCCTGTTCATTGTAAACACAGAGTACCCAAGGAAATGTGTAATTCTATGTTCATTGTAAACTGCACTGATGTTGAATAGCGCGGTATAAAAGAGACTGGAAATAAAAATAAAATATATAAATAAATAAGTATCATCAACTCTACCTCATGACGAGATCAGACACAACCAGCTCAACATCAAAAGTATACTCCTCAATGCCTGATCAGCTCGCAACAAGATACATCTCCTTACTGATTACCTCAATGACCACCAAATAGACATCATGAGGTCGATTCCAAGTTGTGCATCTCTGGGCCATCCGGAGATGTATCCGATTCTGCTTTCACGGAGGCTAGATATCCTCGTGGGAGCAGATTTTCAGCATTGTGGCTGGACGTCCATAATGTGCCCCAATTCAGGCATCCCAGATGTCTAGTCAACTACCCGGCTAGCTCAGCCAGGCTCCTGCATGGAGCGTTGGTGGCATGGTGACCTGTTGCCATGCCACTGCGGCTCCATACATGAGCTACGATCACCGGCCGAACCTCCCTATTTTCTTTTCTTGAAACCTGGCCCCCGATCAGGCCTTCCATGGCCAGGGTCGGGCTACAGGGAACCCCCTGCACCCCCTCACCTTGGTTTCCAGGCCCGGATCCAGCATCCCCCAACATCCAGGGGGACTTATTCCACTGTCAAGGTGGAATAAGTACCCCATTTAAATGGCTGACCCCAGACATACAAGGCCAACCTAGAAATTGTCCCTGTATGTCTGGGGTCATGGTACCACCCACTCCCCACCTTTGCTCCTCCCCAGGAACACCCCCACCCAACCACAAACAGAGTTCCCCACAGAAGTCAGCTATACGTGTGGGGAGCTCTGTTCCCGCCAGTGCGATCTGGACGTTTATCAAATCTGGACGTCTGAATCAGATGTCTAGACCCGCTAAATGAGGATTGGAATGACACCCATGTGTGTAACTGAATCTTCGTTCACTGACACTAGCAAAGTACTGATAAATCAACTCATAGCACCCAATTACAAATTGTTCAGCTGAGATGAAGGGGTCTTCATTCTAGCCTGTAACGACCTTGAGTTCCGCACCATTGCCACCACTACAGGAGGAGGCATGGATACAGTCACCATCTCAAACAAGAATTTAACACTACAGATCACCTAATTCAAGAACAGAGGAACTACCTGCCCTTTTGGAAGCTATATGTGCTCACAACATAAATAACAAGCAAATCCTGCTACTTGGGGATTTAAACCTCTCCTCGGCCATTTCTAGAATATCAAAATCCTTTATGGAAGTGATGGAGGCTCTAGAATGCACTCAACTAGTCAGTGAACCAACACACACAAAAGGAAACATCTTAGACCTCATCTTTGCCACACAGAAAATGATCAGAGACAACCACCTTCCAACTCCTACAGTAGCTACAGTACCTTGGCCGTACCATAGAATTATCACATTCTACATCCCATGAAACTCTCTGAACTACAGAGGCACATATCATCAAGCTCCAACTCGCAGAATCTTACACATGGACAAGAAAACCTTTATAGATAACATCATAGCACATCTTCATTATAGCTCAGATAACCTTGACACAATAATCCATAACTAGAACCAAGTAATAAGCAGAATCGCCATAAAGCCACAAACAAACACAATCTATAGAACTTGTACTACTGCAGCCTGGTACTCTGCGGAACTAAAGAATGCTAAACACAAGTTCACACAGCTAGAGAGAAAATGGAGATGATCAAACAGCAGAAGCGACTTTGACAATTATATGTCTACACTACATGTGTACCAAACCTTAGTAAACAAAAAAGAAAAAAGGAATACCATACTAAACTCATTTTGAACTCACTAAACCATTCAAGAGAGCTATTTGAAATAGTAAAATCTTTAGAAAAAACTACCACTCAAGACTATACAGTGAGCTTTCCCCACAAATCCTAGCCAACCACTTTCAAAACCAAACATATCTGAGAAGCAACACAAATACACAACAAAGGGACAAAAAAATCTGCTCCATCTACTCATCCTCCCTATCATGTATCCTAATCAATGCACGATCAATGAAAAATAAATTACCCATATTTAATGACCTGATAACTGACTTAAAACCTGACATCTTATGTGTCACAGAGACATGGCTTTCTGAAACAGATACAGTCTATCTAAATCAACTTGATAAAGAGAACTACGACACATTCTACAAACATAGATCCAACAAAAAAGGTGGTGGAGTTCTAATGATGACTAAAAAAACATTAAACGCCAAGCCAATCCAATCAAATTTCAATAATAACATGGACACATTATTAATAAAAATCGGCCTCATAAAAATGTGCTTAATTTATAGACCCCCAGACAATAAAACAGATGGCCTGGATTCTCTTATTGAACTCCTCAGCTCATCTACTGATCTAAATCCTGTAATCATGCTAGGCGACTTTAACCTTCCATCCCTTCCAACACTAGACTCTAAACTATTCCTAGACACCATAGCAGACATACAGTACCATCAAATAATTAAAACAGCAACACATATCAAAGGAGGAACATTAGATTTGGTTCTTCTTCCTGAGATACTCTTCAAATTAGGTAACTCAAATTCCATTGAATGCACTGAGACACCTTGGTCTGATCATTCTATTATCAAAATAAATCTCACATATCCCATCCCTAGCACCAATAATCTCTCAAGAAGCACCCCCACTTCAAAATTCAAAAAATTTAATGAAACAGACTTCCTTGACTCTACAATCCCCTACTTCTTATCAACAACAAATTTGGATGACGCTGTTAACAACTGGAATGACACTATTAATAATGCAGCTAAAAATAACCAACCAAATAAAAAAACCATATACACTAAAACAAATAATTCACCTTGGTTTAATAGCACTATAAGAATAATGAAAAAAGAACTAAGAAAACTTGAAACGAAATGGAGGAAATCCAAGTTGTCTGTACACAAGGAAATATACAATAACTATCTAACAAAATACAAGGAAACAATTGACAGCACGAAGAAAAATTATTACGCAACAACCTTAGCAAAATCATACAATAGACCTAGAGAGCTATTTTCCATAGTCAGAAAATTAACCAATAATGAGCAAACTTCTAACAATGAAATCACAGACATCTCAGTTCAAACCCTAGCTAACCACTATCAAAACAAAACAAAGAAACCCGCCATGCCCTTAGAAAATATCAACATCTCTTATCAATCTGTAGATAAATGGTCAGAATTTTACCCCATTTCAAAAGTGTCATTAAAAACAATCATCTCCGGCCTAAATACCACAACTTCGTATTTAGATCCATGCCCTGTACCATGGATAAAAAACACGCTACCAACGCTACTATCCTTTATTCTCCCAATAGTAAATCTTTCACTTACCCAAGGATACCTTCCATCCCCGCTCAAACATGCACAAATACGTCCAATTTTAAAGAACAGCAAACTAGATAAAACATCCCCTACATCATATAGGCCCATCTCTAGCATACCATTCTTGGCCAAAATAATTGAAAAGGTAGTGCAACTACAGACGCAGGAATTTATAGACTTATCTTACCCACTAGATGATCAACAATATGGATTCCGGCCCCGCCATGGAGTAGAAACACTTCTAACAGTATTAATAGATACACTCCTAAAGGAATTGACAATCATAAACAGGCGTTCATCTTACTTTTCATTGACATATCAGCAGCTTTTGATAGCGTGCATCACTCAATTTTGCTCAACAACCTACGACAGATAGGCATAAACTCCACTGTACATAAATGGTTCACCTCATATTTAAATAACAGAACACAAAATGTAAGAACAGGTAATCAAACATCCAACACATACAAACAAGAAATAGGTTTACCACAGGGTTCAGCACTTTCAGCCCTACTCTTCAATATCTATATAAAAACCGGTCTGCAACATCTTTAAAAAATTCGGAATACAATATCACCTTTATGCGGATGATATTATGATGTACATACCTTTTACGATTCCTAACCTACCGACTCAACTTCTATCAGACTGCTACAATGAAATTACACACTGGCTAAAAACTCAAAACCTCCATATAAACCATGCTAAAACCGAAGTTTTGATCGTAACAAAAAACCAATCATTTATTCCCCCAACCCACATAACACTACAAAACCAAGAAATTAAAATAAAAAATGAAATAAGATATCTAGGAGTCATTTTAGATACACACCTCTCTATGGAAACTCACATTAGAAACACCTTAAAGAAAATCTACTTCAAACTTAAAATCCTCAAACAATTGCGCCCCCTGGTATTTATGCAAGATTTTATCAACATAACACAGGCCACCATTACTCCCACTTCGATTTCGCTAACTTAACACTTATAGGCATTTCAAAACAAAATATCAAAAGAATCCAACTCGCACAAAATGCAACAGCTAGAATTATATTAAAGATAAATTCACTCCAACACATTACACCAATACTAGCTTCCCTGCACTGGTTACCAATACAAAGCAGGATAACCTACAAAACAATAATAACTACATTCAAAGCCCTAAATGACATGGCCCCGAAGACACTATGTAATTTAATAAGCAAAGAACCACCTAAGTCCACTCATAGAAAAGGACAATCAAATAAACTAAAGATTCCAAAAGAATATATAAGATCTCACAAAATTACAAATAATAGAGCCTTTTCCCACATAGCTCCAATAACTTGGAACTCGTTACCAGAGGACTTACGATCACTAACAGAGATAATAGAATTCAAAAAAAAATTGAAAACATATCTATTCACTAAACACTATAATTCCATAGAAAACATTCCACTCAACTTAGATAAAGGTTAAACATGAACCTCCCTACATCAAGCATATACTCCCTTCTTCAAGGGATAACATACAAAACATAATCGAATGAACAATCCACCCCTATGCACTGATACCCTACTTGTATATATTTGAAACTACTTGTACATAGTTGAAACTGATATGATCTGCCTATACGGTAGAGTCAGTACGTTGTTTAAATTGTTACACAATCTGTGTTAGTTGAATTATTCTGCTTAGTATTTAAACCTTTGTGTGCATGTTAAGATGTTCTATGTAAAAAGTTATTTTGTTCCATGTAAAACAAGCTCTGCATTGTTAACTGTTGTTAATTGTACACCGCAACTGATCGCTGGAAGATGCGGTATATAAATAAGTGTTAAATAAATAATAAATAAAAAAGACAACCACCACACACTAAGACAATAATTCCACTACAGTCACCTGGCAATCATTCACACCTGAGTCACCTGAGCACTTGGAAAACATCATCAGCAACCTTAATACCCCAGCTTCCCCACTTTATCCATGCCCTGTCAGCTGGATCAAAATAGCTCGAGCTGAATTGCTCCCTATCATACACAAGATCACACAGCTTTCTCTTACACAAGGACATATGCCTCCTGAGCTCAACAAAACATCCATCCATCCCATAAGAAAAGGCACAGGATTAGACCCAAAACAACCTAACTCCTATAGGCCTATTTCAAGTTTACCAGTCCTCATAAGGATAATTTAAAAAGCTGTATTCCTACAACTCCAGGACCATATTAGGAAATGGAAAAAAGAGCCAAATGACGAAACCTGGAAACAGCACAAGCACTGGCAGGTCAAATGCAAGGCAGGCAAGCGGAGAATTTGAGAAGAGGCTTGCTGCGGAAGCAAAGACGTGAAATGGAGACTTTTTCAAGTACAGTCCTAGCAAAAGACCTGTGAGAGAGTCAGTTGGTCCATTAGATGATAGAGGGGTTAAAGGGGCACTAAGAGGCGACAAGGCGATAGCGGAGAGATTGAATGAATTCTTTGCTTCGGTCTTTACTGAGGAAGATGTAGGGATGTTACCCATGACTGAAGTGGTATTTAAAGGTGCGGAAGAATTGAAGGAAATATCGATACATCGGGAAGATGTATTACAACTATTAGTTAAACTGAAGAGTAGCAAATCACCTGGGCTGGATGGTATACATCCAAGGGTGTTGAAGGAACTGAAATGTGAGATTGCAGACCTGCTGTTAGTGGTCTGTGAACTATCATTAAAATCATCTCTAATACCTGAAGATTGGAGGATCGCCAGTGTAACACCAATTTTTGGGAGGGGTTCCAGGGGTGATACGGGAAACTACATACCGGTGAGCCTGACGTCAGTGCCAGGAAAAATGGTGGGAACCATCATAAAGATAAACTCATAAATGACATAACCCCTTCACACCTATCCACATTACTGCAATCTCCAACATCGACAAGGACCCTCAGACAGAACGCGGCCCACTCCCTCATCATACCAAAAGCCATCCGTAAAACTAAGAATTCCACTAGCTCCAGAGCATTCTCATTCACTGCCCCTACACTCTGGAACGACCTCCCTATTGAACTTCGCACCATAAGAGACCTCACCCAATTCAGAAAAGAATTAAAGACCTACCTGTTCACTGAACACATCGAAATCCCCTATACCCCCAAAGCCAGCTCCACAACAAACATGGTCACACATACACAAACTCCCTTAATCCCCTAACCCAACAATGTAACCACAAGACTTTTCCCCCCCTCACACCTTGAAGACGAAAAAAGGAACTAAATTCCAGCACATACACCAATAACTGCCCCAAAGACCACACACACCACACACTGTAAATATTAATTTGTATAAAGTTTAATGTGTTTGCTTTAATACCTATAAATGTTATATTTACTGTTTAATGTAAATAGTTGATTTCTATTGTTCTATGTTCTATGTAAAATGTATACAAACTGTGTACATGACTGTTAACTTGTTATATGTAAACCGCCCTTGATCTCTGGAAGGGGCGGTATAAAAGAAATAGTTAAATAAATAAAAATAAAGAATAAAATTGCTTAGCATGTAGATAGTCATGGCCTAATGGGAGACAGCCAAGATGGCTTTAGACAAGGAAGATCTTGTCTTACTAATCTGTTGTATTTTTTTGAAGGTGTGAATAAACAGGTGGACAGAGGTGAGTTGGTTGATATAGTGTATCTGGACTTTCAGAAAGCCTTTGACAAGGTCCCTCATCAGAGACTTTTGGCAAAACTGAAGAGTCATGGGATAGGAGGCAGTGTACTACTGTGGATCAGGAACTGGTTAAAAGATAGAAAGCAGAGGGTAGGGCTAGATGGCCAATTTTTCCAATGGAGAAAGGTGAATAGTGGTGTACCCCAGGGATCTGTGCTGGGTCCGCTGAATTTTGACATATTCATCAACGACCTGGAAAGTGGAATAACGGGTGAGGTTATCAAATTTGCAGATGACACAAAACTGTTTAGAGTTGTTAAAACCCAAGAGGATTGTGGAAAGTTGCAAGAGGATCTTGATAAATTGGAAGACTGGGCATCAAAATGGCACAGAGTTGCAAAGATCCGCATTTGAATGGCTAGTCTAGTCCCTCTTTCCTCTGAAGTGAGCCTACGTCAGAGGAGGGAGGGGTTGGGCCAACATGCAATCGTGGAATCAGGAAGAACCGCGTGTTTTTACTCAATAGAGATATGGTCTGCTGTTGCCATCGCTACCGCCAAGGAAACACAAAAAGCATCAGTGGTGGGGCAAGGGCAGGCAGCGGGGGTGGGGGAAACTGAGGCCAGCAACCCCAAATGCTCCCCTAATTTTTTGTCCCCTGTGCAGCTGCACCACTCTCACAGGGCTAGGTACAGTGTTGGTTTCTATATATGGATCTGTAATAATCTGGCTTGTTCAGTGTTCTAAGGCCCATTATAATATTTACGCTGTTGTCTTTTCCTACGTAGGATCCTTTCTATGTGAGTTCTACTCCTGAGTGACTTTTGTAAGATTTTATATTATTTCACAATATACCTGGTACTAGAGAAGGTTTACGCTGCTGATACTGAGATGATACCAGAATCAGAATTTCTTTTCTATGGTGAGAGTTCTATGGGGAAATTTTCTAATTTTTTCTCTCTGTACTTTTGTAGGGGGAAGATGATTTCTGTAGATGCAGAATATATGTTTGCATTTAACACCATGATGGTCCAGTGCAAAGGTCAGGGGTCAGCATTTTTTGTATTAGAGTCTCCATCTATGTAATTAAACTGCTTAAAGTTTTGCTGTTGCAAAATTGTCATTATTTTATTGTAGAGCTTGGATTATAAATTGCATTCTTTTATCTTGGGGCAACCACCTGACCAGTGTTCTGAGTGAAGGGATTCTCCTGCTCCCTAACCAGGGCTCCAAGGGTCTCCCCTTTGGGGGCCTTAAGGGGGCACTATCTCATCACTCACCAGGCAGAAGACTGCCTTGAGCAGCCCCTGCTGCGAGGATTCTTTACTTTGTATACCTGCAGATGCAAAGCATGTGAGCTAAAGCTCTTGCAGAGAATTCAAAATGAAATCACAGTATGTACTTTAAGAGGCACACCCTTATCCCATCCCTAGGTACAAGGTGAGGAGCAATTTTCAAAAGGAATATTCCTTGAGTAAACACTCATTTACCTGCAAAAATAACCTTCTGAAAATTGTCAAATCATTTTAGTTTCAAATATCTTACGTTCTTGCATAGGTCCAATTTTTCCTTTTAGCGTTCCAGTCATTAGGTCATTGATGCAATGTTCTGACATTAAACTATGCTCCTGCACAGAGGTGTTGCATTGCTTTTCTTTGTGATGTCCTATCTTGTTTGTGCAGTTGTATTATTCTCTTTAACTTCTAGCCTATTTCGCCACATAGACCGCTGTGTCAGCCATTGTCGTTTGTCAATCAAAATAAATCTTTTGAAAAAAACACTATCAGAGTAGTATTGAAGACAAGAGCACATGTATATGTCCAAGCGATTAATAATACTGAGAAACATTGCATTTCTGCTATTTTATTCCTCTGCTGGATAATTAGCTACAGACACAATGGTTTTCTTTTCACCTTCTCCTGGATTATTGTGGAGACTGGACTATTAGCATCACAATCACGTTGGACTTGGTAGACATCTGATCTTCTTTCAAGTTAAGCAACTAGACATGCCATGGTTTTGATTCTCATTTGTTGAAGATCTGAAAGATCAGAGTTACAGTCTAATGTGCCCAAGGCCCTTCCTATTCATTTTTAAGGGTCTATAGGTCATAATTACTAAAGGAAAAAGCAGAACCAGCTGCTGCCTGAAGGCGCTGAGGAGCATCCAATTATGTTGGCAGAACTGTTTTCCCTTCCCACATCCCCTGTCACATTCTCACATTCTCAGAGAAATAGAGGGGTGAGAGCTCGAAAGAGGATCAAGGGGGAATAAGCGGAATCATGCTAGGCAAGGGGATGAGAACTGTGGATTGGGAGGGTGCATAGATCAAAACTGGGTGGTCATAATACCGATACTGCTTAAAGGGGAGCTGTGTTAAGGGTCAATAAGTTCTCTCAAATTTTAGCAACCCTACAAAAAATAACCTGGCAAGCGATCAATTAATTTCCAAATGCAGCCCACACAAAACAGGCAAATTAGCTGAATGACGCTTGAAGAACCTGTTCTGCATCCTTGCTAAATTCATCCTTTTTTGCAGCATGTCTTCAGACCAAAGGGTTAACAGACTAAAGAGGGTAGTTATTAAGATGTATTAAGGGAATAACGCATGATATTTGTCCCTTAACATTCATTAAAATGCAAAATTATGCGTTATTTTACCCCAATGCACTTTGCATGATAATGAGATGCAAAATATGCAAATGCATGCAAAACACCTCATTGTTATTCAAATTGAATGTGTCATTCCTAGAAAAATAACACCAACTCCTCACCCTTCTATAGCCCCCTCCCCAAAGGTAATAGTGCAAGACAACTGCTAGGGTGGAAAATGCACCATTGTGCATCTGATGCTAAAGGGGGAAGGAGTAACTGGGGATTCATATCACTATCTTCCCCAGATTAATAGAGCTAATTACTAAAGTGTGCTACCATTAATGTATATTAAATCACCATAATGTGAGTTATTTTACCAGAGTTCCATGTGCTCTCATACCCACACTCACCCCTAATCCACCTATTCCCCACCCCATTGTGCGATGGGCAGTTAACACAGGTTTTAGCACACAAGAGCTGTCATGGCTGCATAGTAATGGCTTCTGTGGCCCGCACACTCATGGTTGGTGCACACTGCAACATGCGTTACCTGTGCATCACACTTTAGAAAAAGGGCCCCTAAGGCTCCCTATGAAATAGATCATAAAAGTGAAAGCATTAAAGAATTCTTATTTTAGTCAAGCATTTGAGGGCTAATGTTGGGATCCGTTTTAGATGGTCTGGATTTATTTGGTGATTTTTTTTGTTTTACTTTCTGTGTAGTCTAGTGTGGTAGCTTTTGCTTTTTTAGATGTAGTATTTTATGTGATTATTTTGTATACCATTTTGCTTTAATTGTTGTTCCTTTCTGCTGAGTACTGTATTTTGTATGATTAGTTTTTTTATTGTACACAACTTTTTTATGTTTAACTTTAAAAGATGGTTAGTCACATTTTGAAATAAACATGAACAGCCCAGTATTCAAAAGGGTTTATACAGTTAGCAATATCCCCACAGACTACCTAGGCGCAATCTGGATAGTGCTGGGGCAGTCCTTGGGAGAAGCTAGGGTGATTCTGTCACCTATCCATCCAGCAATGATCTTCAGCCCCTTAACCGGATAGGTAACTATATAAAAGTAGGACAGGTCAATGGCTGCCCTAACTTTATGCAGTTTGGCTATGCAGTTAGTCGCTGAATATCACCGCTGACTGGATAGCAACAGAGGTCAGAGGTGAAACCGGATATTCAGCGGCAGTAAATATCCGCCATCTGATGCTAAATCTCCAGTTTCACTTTTGCCCGTGGCAGCCAGGCGCTTTACAAGTGCAAACAACAGTGAGCTGAATATGGAGCCAAAACAAGTTATCAACATTTGTATGATTTACTGATTTATTTATTCCCAGTGTTTGTATGCAATCTTTCTGCTTACAATCAACATAGATTATAGCACTACACAATATTACAATCTGTAAAATATATGCAATTTTGTACTTTTTGAATTGAAATAAAAAAACTGAGTTCCCAAAGCATAGAATGTCAACATAGAAATGGCAAACTAATCATAAAATATGCACTTTTTAAATTTAAATTTAGGTTTTAACAAATATAAAAGCATAAAAAACTTGCAAAAGAAACATAAGAACTGTACAAATAGAAACTCATCAAAAACAAGGAAAGTATAATCCTCCGATTGTAATTACAATACAACTCTTCCTTAGACCCTAAATAAAAAGGAGGGGCAGAGTAAAATAAAGATACATGGGGAATACATACAGGAAAAGGGACATGAAAAGGCAATAAGCGCACACCCCAGCACTACTACTCACTGTATTACCTCCCCTGATCAACACTATTCCCTCCCATCCCCACCACAGCCGGCAGTTTCTTGAGGCCCAGGAGCGACCGAAGCTGCTCTGGTGAAAAGAAAATATATTTAACTCCAGCAAAGGAAACATAACGTTTACAGGGATATCGAAGGCGGAAGCTAGCCCACAAAGCAACTGTTTCTTGTCGCATGGTCAAAAATTGACATCTGCGCTCTTGTGTGGCACAGCTCACATCAGGAAAAATTCGTATAGAATCACCCAGAAAAGGCACAGAGAGCTTTTTGAAATACAAAGACAGTACTTTAGAGAGATCAGTTTCAAACACAAAAGTTACCAATAATGTAGATCTAGCCAGGACAGAAAGAGAGGAATTTTCTAAGAAATCTGAAAGGTTATCAGGAACAACTGGAACAGGTAAATCTTGCCCCACTTTCTTCCCCGGTAGAAAATAAGCTCGAGTAATTGGAGGAAATGCAGAATCAGGAACATTAAGCACCTCAGACATATATTTCTTGAAGGTGTCTAGAGGAGACATATCTAAAAGTTGGGGAAATTTTAAAATTCTAAAATTTAACCCCCCAAAACTTATTTTCAAATTGTTCTAACTTTTGATGAACAGAAAGTTTGTCTTTCACCAGCTGGTCAATCACAGTCTTAGAGTCAGCGACATCCTTAACGATAGTGGTCAGTCTCTCATGTGTATCCTTTTCAAAGTTCAAACGCTGTGCTGAATTTTGAGCCACAACCTGCACTAGTGCTGAGACATCCGAAGCACATTTGGAGACAGTTGCATCCAGCTTCACCAACATCCCCCATATAGTAACCAACGAAATCTCACCAGTCTTCTGTTGTTGCGTACCAGACAAAAGATTCAATCGAAGAGAGTCCGATTCAACCGGCAAAGCACCAGAAGCAGGCCCAGCCACCAACTCAAGGGCCACCACGGACTGCACAGCAGAGGGAAAGGGAGCTGGAATCAGCGTTGAGCAGGAAGCAGGCCGACCCACTGATCCACTTCCCTCAACAGAGGTCAGTTGCTCGATGTCAGCGGAGCCTGACACCACAGGCTCCGACTCCAGTGGGATGGTCAAACACTGCTGCGGGCTAGATGGAAACTGCTCAGCTGCGGTCACCTCCCCATTGGCAAGCCAAAGCAACGAGCCCTCCAAAGCAGCCTTCTCTAGCACCAGGGCTTTTAGGAGGAGCGCATCTATCTGCTGTTGTCCAGCGGTGGGGGAAACACCCTTTGCTGGCTTGACTCTAGGGTTACCTCGCCGTCTAGGAGGCATCTCAGGAAAACCTTGGAGGAAAGAAATTGAAAACGCCACACTCCTAGAGCGCCGCCATCTTAACTCTGCCATAAAATATACACTTTAAGTTCACACCAGACCTAAATACCTAGATCCACCGACATTTGATTATAATAAGTGACTGGGTAATGGGGGCGTGGGCTGGAAGGGAGGGTACACTGGCACTGTGATGGTATTTGGACTAGAAAGGGCTGAACAGTGGGAAAAGAGGGGGACTGGATGGGAATTAGAACATAAGAACATAAGAACATGCCATAATGGGTCAGACCAAGGTGCATCAAGCCCAGTATCCTGTTTCCAAAAGTGGTCAATCTAGGTCATAAGTACCTAGCAGTTTCCCCAAAAGACACAGGTTCCTCAATGCTTGTATTGGGTCAAGCAGTGATATCCCATGTCCCTTTTAATAATCGTTTATGGACCTTTCCTCCAGGAACTTGTCCAAACCTTTTTTAAACCCAGCTACACTAACAGCTTTTAATACATCCTTCAGTAACAAATTCTAGAGTTTGATTACACGTTGAGTGAAAAAATATTTTCTCTTATTAGTCTTAAATAGCTTTATTGCATGTCCCCTAGTCTTTTTATATTCTGATGACGTAAACAATTGTTTACCCGTTCCACTCCATGTTTACCCGTTTCACTCCATTCATTAATTTATAGACCTCTATCATATCTCCCCCTCAGCCGTCTCTTTTCCAGGTTGAAGAGCCCTAACCTTTTTAGCCTCTCTTCATAGGAGTATCCTTCCATCCCCTTTACCATTTTGGTAGCTCTTCTCTGTACCTTTTCTAATAACGCTATATCTTTTTTAAGATACGGTGACCAGAACTGCACACAATATTCAAGGTGCAATCACACCATGGAATGATGCAAAGGCATTATAATATCCTTTGTTTTATTTTCCATTCTTTCCTTATGATATCTGCATTCTATTGCTCTCTTGACCGCCGCTACACACTGGGCGGAGGGTTTTAACATGTTATCCATGAGGACACCTAAATCTTTTTCCTGGGTGGTGGTTCGCAATGTGGAACCTTGCATCGTGTAACCATAATTTGGGTTGTTCTTTCCTAGGTGCATAACTTTGCACTTGTCCACATTAAATTTCATCTGCCATTTGGTTGCCCAGTCTTCCAATTTATCAAGATCCTCTTGCAATTTTCCACAATCCTCTTGGGTTTTAACAACTTTAAATAGTTTTGTGTCATCTGCAATCCGTTTTGGATAACCTCACTCGTTATTCCCTTTTCCAGGTCATTTATGAATATGTTAAAAAGCAGCGGAACCAGCACAGATCCCCGGGGTACTCCACTATTCACCTTTTTCCATTGGGAAAATTGGCCATTTAGCCCTACCCTCTGCTTTCTATCTTGTAACCAGTTCCTGATCCACAATAGTATATCACCTCCTATCCCATGACTTTTTAGTTTTGCCAAAAGTCACTGATGAGGGACCTTATCAAAGGCTTTCTGAAAGTCCAGATACACTATATCAACTGACTCACCTTTGTCTACCTGTTTATTCACACCTTCAAAAAAACAACAGATTAGTAAGACAAGATCTTCCTTGTCTAAAGCCATGTTGGCTGTCTCCCATTAAGCCATGACTATCTAAATGCTGAGTAATTTTGTTCTTTATGATGGTTTCTACCATTTTTCCCGGTACTGATGTCAGATTCACCAGTCTGTAGTTTCCCAGATCACCCCTGGAACCCTTTTTAGAAATTTGCGTTACATTGGTGATCCTCCAATCTTCAGGTATTACAGATGATTTTAATGATAGTTCAGAGATTACTAATAGCAGATCTGCAATCTCATATCTCAGTTCTTTCAACACCCTTGGATGTATACCATCTGGTCCAGGTGATTTGCTACTCTTCAGTTTATCAAATAGTTGTAATACATCTTCCCGGTGTAACAATATTTCTTTCAATTCTTCTGCAGCATCACCTTTAAATACTACTTCAGTCATGGATAACATCCCTACATCTTCCTCAGTAAAGACCAAAGCAAAGAATTCATTCAGTCTCTCCGCTATAGCCTTCTCCCCTCTTACTGCCCCTTTTACCCCTCTATCATCTAGTGGTTCAACTGACTCTCTCACGGTTCTTTTGCTATGAATGTACTTGAAAAAGTCTTTATTATGCGTTTTTGCTTCCACAGCAAGTTTCTTCTCAAATTCTCTCTTTGCCTGCTTTATCAATGCCTTGCATTTAACTTGCCAGTGCTTGTGCTGTTTCCAGTTTTTGTCATTTGGCTCTTTTTTCCATTTCCTGAAAGATGCTTTTTTGGCAACAACAGCCTCTCTGACCTCACCTTTAAACCCTGCTGGCAGTTTTTTGGGCTTCCTTCCACATTTCTTAAAGCGTGGAATACAGCTGGTCTGGGTTTCCAAGATAGTATTTTTAAACAACACCCAATCTTGATGTAAGTCTTTAACCTTTGCAACTGCTCCTTTTAGTGGTAATCCTGGGAATGCAAAGGGGTTGAAATTGGAAGGTACTGGGAGGGGAGGACTGGAAAAGGGGGCTGATACTGGGGACAGTTACTAGGACGGAAAATAGGCTGATGGAAGTGAAGAAAATAAAAGAAGAGACAAGAAATGGCAGATGGACTATAGACCATAGAAAGAGAGCTAAGAGAAGACAGGAAAGCAGAAGCCTCAGATCATGACCAGCATGATCAGAGAATTAAATGGTCAGACAACTAAGGTAGAAAAAATAATTTTATTTTCAGTTTAGTGATTGAACTTTGTGTGATCTTTATGGGGAAATGCATCTCTTATTTACCAATGTTGCACTGTATACAGAGTCTGGCTTCTTGGGGATTCAGTTTAATTTTTGTCTGCATATTTTCATTTTTACTTTAGGTTGTAGTCACTTATTCTGTACTTGGTGTGGGTCTGTATTCTGAGTGTGTGACTGAGGCCATGTGTTGTCTACATAGGGATCTCTACTATATTGCAGTAATTTGACTTGTTCAGCTTTTCAAATAGGTGCATATATGTTCTAGGGATTAGAACAGCATTTATAGTGCGTCATTTTTCTAGGCAGGCCCCTTATGTGAGTTTTGGAAGTTTATCCTGGTATGGTATGGTATGGTAGATTTGGCCTTGTAGATCTACGGTGACTTTTGTATGGTTTTATATTAGTTTCCAATATGCCTGTTACTGGAGAATGTTTGTTAGATGACCAGAAACAGATTATTTTTTAATATATTGAGTTCTGTGGGTGAATGTCCTACTTCTGCTCTGCACCCATTGTTGAGGGAGAGGTTTTTGTGGATGCAGAATATATATTCAAAAAGAAAAATCGAGAACCATAGCACAGTTTATAAGGAAATAAAATGAGCTATAATTTTATAATTTGGTACAATAAACTGTGCCATGGTTCTCACTTTTCCTTTTAGTTCCTTGTTGTGGTTGCCAAGCCTTTCTTGGTCACAAAATCTCTCTTGTTTTTCAGAGGATGGGAAGTGGTGTGTTGCGGCGCCAAGTCACTCCTGTTTTTGTGGAAGTGGGAGGTGCTGCATGGGTGCTGTTGAGCCCTTCTTGTTTGGGATATTTAGCAGCATATTTCCTAAGCTCTGTGCCATACTGGGTCAGATCAAAGTCCCTCAAGCCCAGTATCCTGTTTCCAACAGTGGCCAATCCAGGTCACAAGTGCCTGACAGATTCCCAAAAAGGCACACAGGTTCCTCAATGCTTGTTCTGGGGCAAGCAGTGGATTTTCCAGGTCCTCTTTAATAATAGTTTATGGACCTTTCCTCCAGAAACTTGTCCAAAACTTTTTTAAACCCAGCTGCACTAACAGCTTTTACTGCATCCTCTGGTAACTAATTTCAGAGTTTGATTACGCAGGGCCATAGGCTACATTCCCCTGCAGTTACATCATTTCAGTGTGGCAAAGCAACTGCAGGTGCAACTAAGACCATACACTGAGGTGGCATTAGTTGCACTCACGTTACTTGCGCTGAGCTATTATGTTAGTTTCTGCCGACAGTGCAGATGCCTGTTTGTGAGAGATCTTTCTCTTGCCTCACTCTGCAGTAAAGTATAATTTTGGGAAAGAAATGCTGTAAACCTAAAGAGTAATGAGTAAAAGCATTTTTTTACTACATACGTTTGTATCAATATATTCCCTACTTGGTGAAGATCTATCTCTGTTCTGCATGTGTGACTGAGGTTATATGTTCTGTTAGCACAGAGTTTCTATGTAGGCTGCTGTAATAATCCAGCTTGTTCAGTTTTCTGAATAGGAATATGGATGTTCTAGGGCCCACTGCAATATTTATTGTGCTGCCCTTTTCTGGGTATGCTCCATGTTGTGTGAGTTTTGGAAGTTAGTGCTGTTATGGAATAGTAGATTTTCTCTATGTGTCCTGTACTCTGGGTTCTTGATAAGATCAACTTTAAGAGTGTTGATTGGGGGTGGGGGGGGGGTTACTGGAATATGTATTGCCTTTGAGATTTGCAGTTTTGTGTACTTCATGCTGCCAGACTGAAATTTAAAATATTTTGTCAGGTCAGATTCAAGGAAATTTCAAAATTTAAGGGAACGTCTCCGTTTATTTTTGTTTAGTAGCCTGATAACTTCACCGCTGCTGAGTTCCTGACTTTTCCAGTTCTAGCACAATCCAATCCAGTGTTTGAATTCATGGCTACCAGGATTAGTTTCTCATTTTATATCGTCCTTCCTCATCAATAATCTGGTAATAGCAAAATAAATCTGGTGTGCAGATTGGTGATAGTCTGATTGGGGGGGGGGCTGTGTAAGTGGCTTTTCATTAATCAAATTTAATGTTTTATTATTATGTTTGTTTTATTGTAACATCTGTTTTACTAAATTGCATGTGTATATTTGGAAGCCACCTAGGATTTTAGATTGGTGGCATATACATTTTAAAATAAAATACACTAAATTAATGCAAATAATGCTGCAATGAATCTCTGCAAATGGCCCAGCATCACCCTCATGCCACCCCTGTGAGGACGTAGACAGGGGGGGGGGCACTGGGAGGTGGAGGAAAGCAGAAACCTCAGACTGGGACCAGCATGATCAACAATAAAATGGTCAGACAACGGGAAGATGGCGGGGGGCGTTTCCAAGATGGCTACGGCTGCAGTCTGTGTCACATGGCAGCGGTTGTGAATGGGGAGAAAGCGTAAGGGGAAGACAGGGCTGTTGCCCTCTCAGCCCGTTGGTACCTCTACGCCGAATTTACCTTCAGTATTGGGCCCTTTGGATCCCTTTCTTGTCCGCACCACTCGGGCTTCGGAGCGAACGGGAGGAGCTATATGGCTTGCAGACTCACCGGAGTCGGAGTGCCCGGCGTCTGCGTCGTTTTCATCTGTCTCCCCCGTATTGAGCCCTGCACCTCCGTTGACTCATACCCAGCCCTTGCCTTCTGGCTTCCTGGAGTTAGCATCTCCTCCCTCTGATGTGGGGGTGGGGACGTGCTTACGAGGGTCAGGTTGGGCTGTGTCTACTGAGTCGGGAACGGAGCCCTCTGGTGATCTGGGCTCACGAAGATCCACAGCGGTGTCGGGAGAGACACGGTTGGGGCAGTTGTCTCTCTCTTTGAGTGGTGACCGACCTAGTGCATTAATGGAGCCTCCTGCACCCCTTCCTTGTTCCGGGGAAGTTTTTTCTCTATAGAAGCCACAGAACTTCACGTTGGAATCCATCTGGAATGCGATTGTTTCCCTTGGTGAGGCTTTGCTTCCACAAGTTTCTTTGTTGGCTAATAAGGTGGACTCATCTGCAGTTATATTGACTGAGTTGGAAGGAAAAGTCTCCACGCTCCAAACGGAGCATATTGCTGTTTCTAGCAAGGTTGCAAGTTTGGAAGAATATTCGGATGGTCATAGGAAAAGTGTTATGTCTTTACAGACGAAGATTGAGCACTTAGACAATCTGACTCGAGTAAATAATTTGAGAATTATCAATTTTCCTAAGGTACCTTCCATTTCCCCTCGAGATATGTTTGTTAAATATCTCGTGGAGATACTTGGAGTTTCCCCTGAGTTAGTCCCCCCCTTGGTAAAAATGTATTACTTGCCTACTGCTAAACGAGCTTCGGCCCGTAGTGAGTTGGGGGAGAACCGGAGTCAGGGGGATGTATTAAATCTTACAGATGTTATAGAAAATTCTGGTTTAGAGTCACAAGTTTCATCTACACTGTTGATTACCTTTGCCCTGTTATCCGACAAAGAATGGCTATTGAAATTGTTTTTTCAGAAGCGGAAACTTTTATTTCGAGGTTTTTCAGTGCGCATATACCCTGATTTATCAAGAGAAATGCAAAAGCGACGTAGAGAGTTCTTGTTGCTTTGGCCGGGGGTACTACAACTGGGGGGGGCTGTTTTTTTTTAAACACCCTTGCAAGTGTTTGGTGAAATTCCAATCTTTTTCTTATATTTTCTTTGAGCCCTCCCAGTTGTTGGCTTTCATTAATGCTAAGCATCAGGAGATCCCCTCTGGCTCATTGAGTTAGGCTCTGTGCTTAGACTGCTTGCATATTTCTTCTTGTATTGTGTATAATTTCTAATGGATCTCCCCCCATTGTGGGCTAGAGAGAATAGGTAATTTTGTTGTATGTAATGATACGTTTCTTTATTGATTCCTGGTTTGTGGGGATTATTTCTGTTTGCCTTTCTATTTCTTCAAGAATTGGTGTTAACCTTTCTTGTTATTTTTTTGAAAATTGCATAAATAAAAAAAAAATGGTCAGACAACAAAGGTAGAAGAGAATTTTATTTTCAATTTAATGAACAGGCTTGATGCTATCTTTATGTTTTATAAAGTACAGGGTAATGCATCTCTTTCTATTTCTCTGATATTGCACTGTATGCAGAATCTGGCTTCTTGGGGTTGCAGTTTAATATTTATCCACATATGTTTATTTTTAGGTTATGGTCACTTATTCTGTACTTGGTGAGGGTCTGTGTTCTGAGTTTGTGGCCAAGGCCAGGTGTTCTGTTAACATGGAGTTTGTACGTAGTGATCTGTGCTATAATAATCTGAATTATTAAGCTTTTCAAATAGGTGTCTGGATGTTCCACAGGGCCTGCTGCAGTATTTACAGTTATGCTTTTGTTGAGTAGGCTCCTTATGTGAGTTTTGGAAGTTGAGCTGGTTTGGTATGGTATGTTAAGTTTGTTCTATAGATCCTTAGTGACTTTGTTGTAGGGTTTTGTAATAGTTCACAATATGCCTGGTATTGAAGAATGTTTGATGTTAGAGAGATGATCAGAATCAGACTTTTTATTTTTAAGATACTGAATTCTGTGGGTGAATGTCTTAGTTCTGCTTTGCACCCACTGTTGAGAGAGGGGGTTCTGTGGATGCAAAATATATGTTCAAAAAGAAAAAGCAAAAACCATAACGCAGTTTATAACAAAATAAACATGAGTTATAATTTGGTGTTATAAACTGTGCTGTGGTTCTCGCCCTTTCTTTTAGTTCCTTGGTGTGCAAACATCTTGCATTTCCTCCACATTATCTAATCGGCTTTTTGGTTTGGTTCATTCCCTGACTGGAGCTTGAGAAAGCCCCCCTTCACTGCTCTGGGGGGGAGGGGGCACCATCTCATCTCTTGCCTCAAGCAGCAGATTGCCTTGAGCCGCCCCTCATGGCAGATACTGCAAATGTCTATATTTCAATCATCCATGTTTCTGAAATTGGTCAGTTTTCTGCATACATCTGGCCCCCGTCTCTGCTTGTCTATATCATGGCAGACACATTATCTTTTGAGGCAGAAAGAGTGCAATTTTAGACAGCATTTACAAATGTGTCCATCTTCGCTCCTGCCCCCCCCCCCCCCGAATTTTAGACATTTTGACATGGATGCCCCAGATTTCACCACACGGCCTTTCTAAAATGTGCCTTCATATCTTTAAGAACAGAATAAATTTCCTTTGGCGCAACAAGCAACAACATAATATCATCAGTTTATAAACAATATTCAACCTTCAGTGATCTCATCACATCGCAGAGGGGCCAAATATAAAGATTAAATAGTACCACAGATAAGGCAAAACCCAGTGTGAAACCCGATCACCCACAAACACTCTTTGCTTCCTAACAAAAAAATATTATTGGAACCATTCGAAGACTGATCTGCATATCCCCAATACTGTCACCCAACTTAATACAAATGAGTGTGAAACCAAATCAAATGCTGCTTAGATGTTAAAAAAGAAAACATGACATTCTGACCTCGTCCCAACACCACCAGCCAGTTATCCAAAGAGAAAAAAGAAGAAAAGAATCGATATGATGAAAGATTATTGCTCTATGCTTCAAGATCTCTACTCTTCGGCCTTCTTCAATTGGTTCATTACCCAGGCATACTTCCTTTAACTGATATGTCAGGGTTTTTATTACAAGAATAGCTTCAATTACCATAAACAGCCTCAACTATTGCAGCACACTGTAGTGAAAAAGTCACAAAAACGACAGACTGCCCAATCTAAAAAAATAGCCCCTGCTCAACTCAAACAACAACCTTCCTTTTGACTACAGTCCGAGTCTCCAACCCCTCCACAATATTCATCCTGCCATTTAGGTTCAATGTTTTCTTCCACCTTGGCAGAAGATCACAACTAACTCCTGGGTCCTCAGCATAATTCAAAATGGCTTCTTCCTCAAATTTACCAGTCAGTCCACAGATTGTCCTTTATCCTGGATCTACCTTTCCTCCTCCCATCCAGCCTTTGAGAGGAGGAGGTGATTCTTCTGCTCCAATCCAATGCCATAAAACCCCTTCTATGCAAGAAAGATATCAACATTTCTACTCCAGGTACTTTCTTATCCCAAAGAAGACAGGGAGTTTGTGCCCTATGCTGGATCTCAGAAACTTCAAACGATCCCTTCTCAGAAAAAAATTCTAAATGGCCACTCTCCCCTCCATTCTTCCACTTCTCAACAAGGGAGATTGGCTTTGTAGTCTAGATCTCAAGGATGGATATACCGACATCCCAATGCACACATACTATATGAAGTGCCTCAGGTTTATTCTTCAATCCAACCATTTTTAGTACAAGGTCCTCCCTTCATCCTGTTATCAGCCCCCAGGATATTCACCAAATGCTTTGTGGCAGCAGCTGCCACCTACACAGTCAGGGTATTTCCATATCTGGATTACTGACTTCTGGGGGTTCCCTCAGAAGAACAAGCCTTAACTCTTTTGAACAATACCACCACTCTGCTCCAGTCTCAGGGATTTCTTTTCAGCTTTCAAAAACCTATGCTCCACCCAACCGACATCATTCCCTTCACAGGCATAGTTTTGGACAGTCTTTTTGCCAAAGCTTTTCTACCAGAGGACAGAATCTAGGCACTCATTGTGCATGTTCATGCCATATGTTTAGTTAGCACTCAAGATCACAGCAAGAGCATAGTTACAGTGTTTGGACACATGGCTGCTGTAGTTCATGTAGTCATGTTCACTCATTTGAACATGAAGTACTCCCAGTGGGATCCAAAATTCCAGTGGAATCCATTTTTATAGCTTATTTTGTCAATTCTTTACCCGCCTCCTCGACTTCACATAATGTTGCAGCAGTGGACTTACAAGCTCAACCTTTCAACCAACATCCCCTTTGCTCTGTAGCCCTGACTATGGATGCCTCAAAACTGTGGTGGGGAACTCATCTTAACACGCATCATACGCAGGTGATATGGTCAAAATATGAGACAAGTCTTCACATCAACTATTTAGAGTTCAGGGCAATTTATTATGCCAGTGAGTGTTCCTTTACCTTCTTCAGGTGGCAATTATATATATGGACAAACAAGGGAGCATGGACTCTCTTACATAGAAACATAGAAACATGATGGCAGAAAAAGGCCATAAGGCCTATCCAGTCTGCCCCTCTATACCAATTACTATATTCCCTTTTTTCCTTTAGAGATCCTCTGTGTTTGTCCCATTCTTTCTTGAATTCAGATACTGTCCTGATCTCTACTTCCTCCACTAGGAGTGGAGGAGTGGCCTAGTGGTTGGGGCAAGGTACTTCAGGCCGGAAGGTTGGGGCTTCAAATCCCACTAGAGGACAGCAACCTTGGGCCAGAAGGACTGGGGTTTCTAGTCCCACAGGTGCTCCTTGTGGTCTTGGGCAAGCCACTTAACCCTCCATAGCCCATGTTCCCTGTAAAATAGTTATCTCCAAGTTATAATGCCCTGTTCAATGTAATTTCAGTTTGTTCAATGTAAACTGCACTGATGCAGAATAGTGCGGTATATAAGAGAATGTAAATAAAATACAATAAATAAAATATGAGACTATTCCACACATCTACCACTCTTTCCGTAAAGAAATATTTCTGCTTATTACTCCTGAGTCTATCCCCTTTCACCTTCATTCTCTACCCCCTTGTTGCAGAGCTTTATTTCAGTTGAAAGAGATTCTCCTCCTGTGCATTTATGCCACGGAGATATTTAAACATTTCTATCATCTATGCCAGGAAGCAGCCAGAATTTGGGACTTTGCCAACACCAATTGCATCAAGATCCTATATCCTGGGGGCTGTAAAAACCATTAGCCAACAGGCTCAGAAGAGTTCTGTGACCTCATGTGTGGTCTCTGGATCCATCCCTCCTCAAATCCTTTTTTCAAGAGTGGGGAACAATCCAAATCAATCTTTTTGCCAACAGCAAAAATGCAAATGTTCCTTTTTATTATTCCATGCTCCCTTCTCATCTGTGTCTAGCTTCAGATACCTTAGTGATTTCATGAACCTAGACTTTCCTATGCACATATTCACCAATTCCTCTCATAGCAAGAGTCCCGCACAAGTTCCAGTGAAGCCAAAGCACCATGATCTATTAGTGTCATATTGACCTCGACAGAACTGCGTTTCTCTTTTCAAAAGGCTCACAGTTCCATCTTTGTAGAAATGCAACCAAGTTCCAGTGCTAAGAACTCAACAGGGGCAGACTAGTTGGACCATACTGGTCTTTCTGCCGTCATATACTATGTTACTATGTTATCCAGACTTGAAGTTTGTAGTCCTCACAGCCCAGATTGATCAGCAACATGTTTCTTCTCTTGGTTTACCAAAGCCTACCTAACACATTCTCATAGCTGCTAGGAAACTGACTAGAAGATGTAGAAACACTTTTACATAAAAGAGATTTTCAATCTGGTGTTTCAATAATGGCCATAACCCTGTCACATGTCCACCAACAACTATATTTTGGTATCTGTAACATTTGTATTGTTTAGGCCTTTAAACATCCTCTATCAGAATAAACCTTAGTGTGCTGGCTCCTTATCATGCTCTGGTGGATAACTTCCAGCATCTCAGTGTCATATTATGGCTCACTTCATGAAGGGCCTTCATATAAAACCTCCACTGCACAAAAACCTCCATACAGAGCCAGCTCAAGAGGTTGTGGCACCCTAAGCCAACTTTTGCTTTTGCACTCCCAGCTTGTGGCCAGTTTTGCAGTATGAACTGCGCAGATGTCAGGCTCATACCGTTAGAGTGACCCAAAGTACATTTATTGTCTGGTCATTTTATTTTTTTAATTCAGTTGGCCCTGGTTTTTCTTTACCACTTCCTCTTGTTGGTTTTCTCCTAGGTCCTTTTCAAGATTGGCTAAGATTTAATGCTAAAAATTGCAAGCTCATGAATTTGGGCTGCAAGCCCCAAGGAAGCAGTACAAGATAGGGATTGAAGAGCCTCAATGGGTGAAATAAGAGTACGATCTGGGGTTGATCATATACAATGATCTTAAAAAGGCCAAACAGGTAGAAAAGGCCACAGCGAATGCCAGAAGGATACTTCAGTGTATAGGGAGAATGACCAGCAGGAAAAAGGAGATAATAACGCCTTTGTATAAGTCTCTAGTAAGTCCTCTTTTGGAGTACTGTGTGCAGTTCTGTAGACCACATCTTTAAAAGGATATAAACAGAATGGAGACATTCCAGAGGGTGGCTACTAAAATGGATAGTAGTCCTTGTCATAAAGCCTCTGGGGATAGACTTAAAGTCGTCAATAAGTATACTTTGTAGGAAACACAAGAGAGGGGAAATATATTATGATATGATTTAAATACCTCTGTGTTATAATTGCAGAGGAGGTGGCCTCTTTCAATTGAAAGGAAGATCTGGAACAGGAATTCACAGGTTGAAGGTGAAAGGTGATGTACTCGGGAGTAATCTAAGGAAATATGAATTTACAGAAAGAGTGGAAGTGAAGTTGATGGAGATGAGAACTAGATCTGAATTCAAGAAAACATGGGATAAGTACAGAGGATCTCTGAAGGAGAGGAAGGAATTGTAGAGCTTAATAATTCCTATGGATGGCCAGATCATAGGGGAGGAGTGGCCTAGTGACTGGGAGATGTTACCTCAGGTCAGAGGGCCAAGGATTCAATTCCTGCTTAGGGACAGTAATCTCAGGCCAGAGGGACTGGGGTTTCTAGTCCTAAAGACACTCCTTGTGGCCTTGGGCAAGCTACTTAATCCTCTATTGCCTCAGCTGCACATGTAGATTGTGAGCCCTTCAGGGACAAGAAAATATATCCAGTACCTGCTTGTAGCATTTGTAAACCACCCTAATGCATTTCAGCCTGGACAGTATATCAAGAAATTAAATAAAGATATTGTCTTAATCTTCCCTTCCTCCCCTATATCTGTCTCTGATATTGATCTTTCTGTTTCATCATTTTCCCATTTCTCTCATCTGCCTTTTTATCTACCTAGAGCTAGATTTTATTCCTCCTTCTTCTCCTTCCAGTCTTTGGTCTCCCTCTTGTCACTTTTCACCAGCTTTTCTTTTCCTACTCTTACTTGTTTCCTAGTCCTCCCATTCCTTATCACTGTCTCATTCTTTCCCCAGCCCCCCCCCCCCCACCCTGTCATTCACTCACTTTATAGTCCCTAATTTCTACCTTCTCTCCTCACAGAGTGGAGAAGTAGCCTAATGGTTAGAGCACTGACTTGGCAACCCAGATACCAGCATTTGATTCCCACTAGCACTCCTTGTGGCCTTGGGTAAGTCACTTAACCCTCCATTGCCTCAGAAAAATCCAAGTTATCAATATCCCTGTTTAATGTACATTGCCAAGTTTAAGTTACAATGCAAACCACTTTGATTGAAATGATAAAACAGCATATAAAACCTGTTAAATAAATAAATCCCCTCCCCAGACCAGTGCATGCTCCTCTGGCTGATATCTCTTTCCCTGACACTCAACCCCTCTCTACCTCTAATCCCTTTCTTATGACTTAGCCCCTTATCCAGGCTCCCATTCCCCCTTTTCCTTCCCCATTTCTACCCTCTTTTACCTCCTTCAAAGACTATCCCCTCCTTTGTCTCTCACCATCTCCATAGCTCTCTGTTCCTTTGCCTCCCAATCCTTCCCAAACCTTCCAGATACTTCCAACCATTTCTCTTCCCCATTTTCTGCACTCAGTCTCACAGCCCTACTCTTACACCTCATCCAATCACCTACTCCCCATTTTACTCCCTAATCCCTGTTTAATTTAGTTCCCACCATCTCCCACCAATCCCCAAGTCTCCACTCTTCCACCCTACCCAATCTCTGAGTCCTCGCTCATAACCCCATCCAATCCTTAAGAACCCATTCATACTCCCCAGATAATCTTAGAGTCTGTCTTCTTTTGGTCTCCTACCCAATCCTACAGTCTCTGCCCAATTAGATTGTAAGTTCTGATGAGCAGGGATTGTCTATTACAGCACTGTATACGCCTTGTAGAGCTCTACAAATGATAAGTAGTAGTAGTAGTAAGTCTGAGTCCTTTCTCTTCTGCATCCCCAAGTCCACAATATCTGCCCTCCTATCTCTTTCTGCCATTTACTAAGCATCCATTGACCATGCTTTATCCCACATAGCTATTTATCACCCTTACCAGTATTGCCCCTGCATATATTCTTACTTTTTCACCCTACTGTATCTGCCTCCTCTCCCTTCTCCCAGCATCAGCATCAGCATCAGCCCCCTTCTCTGATCCCCCCCCCACTCATCATCTGTCCTCCTTTCTCTTCTTCCAGTCCCACTATCAGCTTCCAACCTCCCAGCATTGAACCTCAGCCCCCAGCTCCCCAATATCAGCCTCTAGCCCCTTTTCCCAGTCCCCCTAATATCAGCCTTTATCCCCCTTTTCCCAGCCCCTAGCATCGGGATCAGCCAATTTCTCCCAACCAGTGGCATACCAATGTTTGCCACGCTGCCTCCAATCCAAGCCCATTGGCTCTTCTGTCTCAGTTAAAGTCTTGCAAATTGCAAACTTCATCCTGGGAGAAAAGAGCTAACAGGCCTGGATTGGAGGCAGCAGGGCAGGTCACGCAGCTTTAAGGTAAACTTGCTGTGCTGCCTCAGAAGAATGTAATCAAAAAAATCCCCTTCGTTTGGCAAAAATAATCATCAAATCAAAAAAAATCACCAAACCCGTATCACCCGCTCTACTCAAGCCTTTTTTTTGTCAGAGCAAACCGCAGGAGGCAGGGATATTCACCCAACCACACCAGACGGTTTATTCCATTTTAATCAATTAAATTATTATAAAGACGAACTTATCTGCTAAATTATTTTGTTGCTCTTAAATCCAACCATCGCAGTATCGTCAGCAGACACACAGACATGACGTGCACGTTTCAGACCAATCACCCTGTTTCAAGTGCCACTATCGTTCCTCACATTCCTTCTTCAGAAAAAAACGCATGAACAACCCGGCTAAGTCCAGCTGCTGTTTGTAATGAGCGCCATATGCTGATTGGCTAAGTTAGCCTGTCACTCAACAGACGACAGGAAAACCGCACCTAGGAGGAGAATTCCACTGCGTCATAGAAGACCTCAAAGTAAGCTCGACCATTCAATTTCTTTGTTCAACCCTGAGGGATAAACCATATTAAATTTGAAAATTAGGCTTTGTTCTCGTTTTTGTAGCACTGCTACACGATCACCCCCCCCCCCCCCTAGGTATCGGGGGAACGTGATCCAGCACTGTCCATAACAAATCCTCAAAGTTGTGATCATGAGCCAGTGTTCAACAATCAGAGCAGATGTAACCTGTTGTCGAATGTGGGATGCATGTTCGCCCAATCTTGTTTTTATCATGCATTTTGTTCTCCCAATATACACCAAAGGACAAGGGCATTGCAATACATAGATCACAAATGTAGAAACACAAGTGGTTGCCCATCGCCGTGTAAAAACTTGACCAGTTTAAGGGTGAGACCATGTTGCACCCGTCATTGCAGTCACACAATATGCACAAGAAGCACAAACTGAATGACCCCTATCAGACAAACCGGGGGAAATTGGTCGATCAACCGGGACCATTGACTGTACCAACATGTCCTGTAGATTAGGACCCCGAGAAAAAGCTACCATAAGGGTTTTTTTAAAACATGAATGCAACTCCAAAACAGTCCAATATTTTTTAAGTATTCCTACTACTTGCATACTCAAATTTGTATAAGGGATAACTCCCACAAAACATTCAGATGATGTAGATAATTTCTCAGGCTCCGAGGAGAAGAATGGGCTCATTGGGAAAAGTGGGGGGTGCATTGCACTGTGGAGCTGCACGTCAGGGGGGAGCGCCGGCCACAAGGGGCGGTGCCTGCCCCAGGAACCAAGGGAGCTGGGAACGCCACTGATCCCAACTCTAGTTTCCAACATCAGCTCCCAGCACCCCTTCTTCCAGCCCCAAAAGCCTCAATCCCCTGCTTCCAGCCCCTTCTCCAACATGCCCCAATATCTGTAATGACAGTGAATCCAGCTATAGAAGCAATCTGCAGTGCTCCAGCCACTGCGCTGTTCTCTGCTGCTGCAGTCTGAAAAATGAGCTAGCAACAGGAAACAGGAAGTGCCTCTTCTCACATCAAACCTGCTGGTAGAGAAGCAGAGAGAAACGTCACAGCAGTGAGAGTCAAGCAACATGCTCTTACAGCTGTGAAATGGCAAGCCAATGAGACAGGCTTTAGGTGCCCTTAAGTTTTTTGTACCCTAAGCCAGTGCCTCACTGACTCGTCCCTTAAGCTGACCCTGCTTTCTTGCCTTGGGATTTTATTCTGGTGCTAACTTCACTTATGAAGGTGTCCTTGAACCACTGGAATCCTTTCCTCTGAACTTCCTCACCTGGAAGGGTCTCTTCTTAGCAGCAATTATCTCAGCTAAGAGAATCAGTAAATTTCATGTGTTGGTGACCTTCAGACCATATACTGAATTTTACCATTCAAGGTAGTTCCCTGAATGCATCCTAAGTTTTTACCAAAGGTGAACATACCTTTCAATACAAACAAAAAAATAGTGTTGGCCAAACTGTATCCTAATCCATACAAGAAAGTGCTGCATACTCTAGACCGTGGACAGATTCGCGCCTACTACCTTAAAATAAGTCTTTCAGGAAGTGCTGATTATCCCACATTTCGATTACATCAATGCAATCCTACAAGGGCTCCCACAATCCACCCTGGGTCCACTCCAGCTCGCAATGAATACCGTGGCTAGAGTTCTATATGGTGCCTCCAGGCGTGACCATGTGACACCCATCCTGAAACAGCTCCACTGGCTCCCTATCCACGGCAGAATTTCTTTCAAGACCCTACTGCTGACCTTCAAGGCCATAAACGGGCTCTCCTCCGCCTCACTCTCAGAGCTTATCCACACTACTCCCCCCAACAGAGCTAGAAGATCTGCAGCAATCAACACACTAGTAACACCGAAAGCAGTAACACAATGCATCCAGGCAACAGCAAACAGGGCATTTAGGTTCTGCACCCTACCACCTAGCATCCGGGTAATCCCTGACCTAACACAATTTCGGAAGGCTTTGAAGCAGCACCTCTTTCTTAAACACTACCCAGACGATTGCGCACCATTAACCGCTCCCCCCTTCTAGTACCGCCACACCAACACACCACGATTACTCTATGATTCGACTTGATGCGATACCTATATGTAAATAGTTATCCCGGTTTTACCCAAGTTTAAGCACCTGTTCATTGTAAATGCGGAGCAGATTCCTGCACCGTATAAGTTTTATGTTGTCATGTAAACCGCACTGATGTTGAATAGCGCGGTATAAAAGAGACTGTAAATAAAATAAAAATAAAAAACTAAAGTCCATACAACTTTAGTCTCCTTTGATCCCAACAGACCTAGTATACCAGATGCAAAAAGTATTTTGGCAAATTGGCTGGCTTTCTGTATACAATTCTGTTATGAACAAGCGGATGCTCCTCTCAGTTCCAAAGTAAAGTCTCATCAGATTAGAGCTACTGCAGGAACAGTGAGCCTTCTATAGTATGCCTCACTAGATAAGATCTGAAAAGCAGATACAAGGTCCTCCTTTCATACTTTTACTGCAGATTACTGTTTGGACCAAGCCTCAGCAAGGAATAGTGCCTTTGGTTAAGATGTACTGGTGAATCTGTCCATCTGACATCACAGCCTCATGCAGGTTGGCTGGCCTAGGGGCAGAGTTAGGGCAGACCTGGAACAGAGCTTGAGGCAGAGTTAGAGTGGAACTTGGGGCAGAGCTTGGACTCCCCCCCCCCCCCCCCCGCCCAAAGAAAAAGTCACCCCCTGCATGCAATGAGCAGCCCTAATCTTGGGAGTAACTTGTGTACCTGATTCAATCCTGCTTGTCGACAGAAAAAGTAATGTTGATGTTTTTTTCAATCGGCAGCAGATTGATAAAAGCATGCAATCTCATATACCTCCCTGAGAACTGCATGCATTAGTGAGCTTTGAAACCAACTGTGAAGCTGAGACTACTGTGTGCTGAAAGGGTCCTGCATGATCAGAACTTTACACTAAGTTCTGATTTCTGGGAGAGCTATGCTGTTCTGGTTCTATAAGATGACATCACCCATTTGGGTGCCTTATCAATCCTGCTATGTACCGAAAAAAACTGATGCAGGTGAGCAACATTGCTTTCACAACCCTCCCCACTGCTGACACTCCTGTGAGCAGAAAGAGATTTTGGGTAGCTGACCAACAGAACACTTTTCATGAACAGAACTGCAGCAAAAGGAGACGGGTGGTATTTACCCAGTAGGGATGTGCTTTTATTTTTTCAAACAAAAATGGCAATAGTGCACCCTATAGCACAATAGAGCACACTATTGAAAAAAAATTGTACAAAGATGAAAAAAAGAAAAGAAATTAAATTTTTTTGGCCTGCGCATCCCTAGTACCCACTGCTCGGAAGAATTCAGAGTGGATTCAGAGTTATTTAAGTGACTGATCAATCAGTTGGTGTACTAGACTATGGATGAAAACACTCAAAAGCGAGGATGGCCAAGTGCCCTCTCTGTGGCAGCATAATTTTTATCAGTTTGGAACTGAACTGACTGCAGACAGCTG
The DNA here is from genome assembly GCA_033557465.1 of Ichthyophis bannanicus. Classification (NCBI taxonomy): domain Eukaryota; kingdom Metazoa; phylum Chordata; class Amphibia; order Gymnophiona; family Ichthyophiidae; genus Ichthyophis; species Ichthyophis bannanicus. Next base: position 28,777,410 of record CM066038.1, read on the forward strand.
CAATCTGTGGTTCCAAAACTGGTCTGATATTTCTTTTCAAGCAGCTCTATGGGCAATTTGAAAATACACAGTTCTTATTGCCTGTAGAGCAGTCCTCAGGACTCACCGATTCAATGCATGAGATAGATTTATGCAGAATGGAAGAGGCACATACAAATCTATTTCATATATATTCATTATGAATATCCTGAAAATCCAACTGGCTGGGGCTATCCTGAGGACTGGGTTCAAAACCCCTGTTCTACAGCATGCTTATCACATCTCTATCGGGCTCTACTACTAGGGCTCAAAACATAGGGGGTTCATCATATTATGGGACATGCTATGTGGCACAGGTGTTACAAGCAAAAGAGCACACGTCTCACATAACTTGAATTTCGCACTCAATAATTTGCTGTCACCACTTTCATACTATAGAACCTTCAGGTAGTGTACTTCCAGCTTGCAAGAGCTAGATAATTTTCTGCTAATGCACCGCAAGACTGGCAGTCCCAACACTCTGCTAAGGCGCTTGAAATATATTGCCTTATATAATTTCAATGGGAAGTATGCATCACAATCGATGGCCTTCATGTGAATAAAACCGAGAACATATACACACTTTGCAACATGCAGATCATGTTGACCCCTAACCTAGAAAAGGAGCAGCCGGGTCATCCTGAAGGTTCTGCAAAGGATTCCCATTTCTTAGGGATAGGAGCGTCTGAGTTCCATAATGCAGTGGTTTTAACTTGACACAATCATATTTTGTTTCAGTATTTCTGCAATGTTACAGCACAGTGCATGGTTTTCCTTTGTATCAACAAGAAGTTCCTGTATTATTAAATTAAATTGCTGGAAGGGTTATCTCCGCTCTATTTAGAACTATTTTTCTATTTTTTCTCTATTTTGGTCTTTGTGACATAAGCAACTGCATCCCAGCTTTACTGTGACATAAATCCTTAGAACCAGAAAACAGAACATGGCAGCTTGCTACAGTTGTTAATATACAACTATGTGGCAACCAATATAGACCAAAATTTATTGAACACAAAACTAAACTTTTGTTAGATTGTTAATTTACAAAGTTGTTTTTTCTTATCAGCATAAAGGTGCAATTTCATTGTTGAAGCTAACCATAAACAAACAAAAAAAGAGCTTTTAGAATGCCAAAAATCGTAAAGTTACAAGGAAATGACATTAGTATTGCATCTGGCACTTGTTATATAGAGCAAAGCTGGTTTCATGATGAATAAGGGACCAACTGTTCAATCATACGCTCCAAAACCAATCACTCAGCAATTGTACAGTAATTTAATATGCAAGGAAAATGCAAAAGCATAATATAGGGAATAGAAAAATTAAAATAATTATGCAAAATTAGTTTTAAACTGAAGTCCATGTGACTATATTTCTTCCAGCAGATTACTGCCTCAAGTGTTTTCAGCTGAAAGTTTGTACTAAAAGACACATCGCTGCCTTACAGAGAGTTATGAATGGCTTTTAAATTGCTTAGCATAAAACATTTGCTGAAAGTTTGCCAAACATCTCACAGTTGATTGCAAACCATAGTGCTGGGGGGGGGGGGGGGGGACCTTGAAACGCCACACCTCAAGAATGTTTTTGACTGGTTGACTCTTTGGCTTCACCACCTGGATTTGTCAGGGCCTTTTAGCTGCTGGTGGTGCCTCTGCTGGGAATGTGCCCTAGCCAGGCCTGGCTGCTCTCCCCTATCACCCCTCTGACAGATTCAAACACAACAGGGTCTGTTGGATGACTGACACATTCCTCCCCTGTCTGACTCTGAAAGGACTTCATTTAACAACCCTGGAGTTGAGCTTTTGACTGACAGATTGAGGAGAGGGGAAAGTCATTCAGTTCCATTAAGCTCAGTAACTGCTATGGAACAAAACACCTTAAAAAAAGAAATGAAAAAAAAAAGAGCAATGAAAACTGGAGGCATAAGCTTTAGCGAGAAAAAAAAAAGAGGACTCTTTTCAGGTTCAAAGGCACTCTTTCTCTTTATATTCTATCAATCAGGGCAGAATTCCCAGAAGGAATACAGGTCAGCTCTCATTGGTACCATTCAGCTGTCAGTCACCCTGACATGAACACCAAAGGGCCTCATGTTGCACTGCGGAAACTGTCTATCAGATAATCAGCAGCTGCTATGACATCATCTACTGGAGTTTTCTAGGACCGATTATGGAAATCAGAGCAGCCAAAATCCTAGGTCTCTGCTCCAACTCGCCGTTCACAATTTCCCTTTTATCCAAACCTTTATTTCTTTAGCAAAGCAGGCTAAATAACTCCCTAGCAAAGAATACACACCAACTTGTATAAAATAAATATAAAATCAGGCCAGGTTGCAACAAGAAGGCAGCTATTTTACTAGTCTATAATAATCAGAGATATTATGAAATTCAATTATTTCAGATGATGAATTCCTCTCTATATTCCACATTGAAGACTATTAGAATGTATAAGCCTTCGTGTGGTAATCGAGCCAAAGTACTTGTGTGCTGCTGTTGTCAGAAGGCTATTTTAGAAGCCTGGTTTTGTGTTAGTCAGGGATAATTCAGTTCTAGATGTAAACTGGTTGGCCGGGTACGTGGTCACCCACCCAAAACTGTGCACCTGTCTATCACAGTACTTTAATAGTGCCTGCCAACATTCTGCAAGTGACTGCCATTGCATTACCCCTCGCAAGTTTTATATAGCATAGCTGTGTTTGCTACCTGAATTCAGACACTAACCTTTCACGCTTCAAAATGTCGGATTTACAAAGCACCGTTCACTACACATTTTAACACGTAGTCACAGAGGAGAGGGAAGAAAAGAAGCTATTAGTTTCGGCTCTCCCTACAGGATATGGTAAACGTGGACTACCGTTCTCTGCCACCTGACCCAAAAGACTAGCTGCTAGACACAGGTTGTTCCCAAATTGTTTCACTTGGGGAAGTGGCAGGATATTTCAGAGATAAAACATTTCATATTATCAAAGCATGAGGCTGCATGAAAACAACCTGATTCCCGGTATGAAATCTTACATAAGAGATTCTTTACATTTGATTTTACTTTTTTAAATGTTACCTAGTGCGAAAGGGAGTAGCTTCTGGTTACGTTGAGTACTGCTGCCCACAAAGGTACTGGTTACACAAATGAATTTACAAGCTGGTGCAATGTCTGCAGTAAAATTTGAGTTGATGATATTACCCAGCTGGCTTTGACTAGAAATTGTTTTATTTGTGACGGTCAATTTTTCCAGCAAATGAAAGGTATGGCCACGGCGTTACCATGACACCCTCACTGGCATATACGGTACGTGGCCGCCTCTGAAGAACAGTGTGTATATGCTTCTCCATCTTGCCAGTATAGGAGACTTTGGAAGAGGTTCTGGAGTGACACGTTCATATTTGGGTGTTAGATGTGCCTCATCTACATGAATTTGTCACATGCTTGCATGTGTGCAATAGCAATTTGCAGTTTAGGAGTCATTTTGATTTAAATATTTTTCCTTTTTTTAGATGTGGCAGTTCAAAAACAGATGCATAAATTCCATAACTCCTCTACTGCTATCCCGCTCTCAGCTGGTGTTCCCCAAGGGTCTGTCCTGGGCCCTTTCCTTTTCTCTCTCTATACCCAGTCCCTTGGTGCACTCATCTCCTCCCATGGCTTTCAGTTCCATTTTTACACTGATGACTCTAAGATCTGTCTCTCTACACTTGATATCTCTCCAGCAATCCAGGCCCGGATCTCTGCCTGCTTTTCTGATATCACTGCCTGGATGTCCCACCATCATTTGAAATTGAACATGGCCAAAACCAAGCTTCTAATTTTTCCCCCATCCTTCCTTTTCAATCCCTGTTGATAACATTCTTCTACTCCCTGTTTCCTCAGCCTGCAACCTTGGGGTCATCTTTGACTCCTCCTTCTCCTTCTGAACACACATCCAACTGATAGCTAAAACCTCTCGTTTCTTTCTCTGTAACAACAGCAAAATTTGCCTCTTCCTTTCTGAACACACTACTAAGACACTTATCCACTCTAGTCACCTCCTGTCTTGATTATTGCAACCTCCTTCTTGCAGGTCTCCCCCTGAATCATCTCTCTCCCCTTCAATCTGTTCAATACTCAGCTCTGCAGCTAATTTTCTGCCAGCCCTGATATACTCATATAACCTTTCTTCTCAGATCACTTCATTGACTCCCCTTCCGTTTCCATATCCAATTCAAATTTCTCCTCCTGACCTATAAGTGCACTCGTTCTGCTGCTTCTCACTACCTCTCGTCTCTCCCTATATCCCTCCTCGTGAACTCCGCTCCTCTGGTGGATCACTTCTTGCTGTCTCCTTTTCTTCTACTGCCAACTCCATATTGCAATCGTTTCACCTTGCTGCTCCTTATGCCTGGAACAAACTACCTTAGTCTACGCGTCAGGCTTCATCTCTCCCTCTTTTCAAATCCATGTTAAAGGCTCACCTCATTGAGGCTGCTTTTGGATCCTGTTCCGCTTCCTCTCCTATAAGTATCCTTACCTTCCCTAGTTGTATCTTTGTCCTCACCTGTTGTAGTGTCTGTATAAATGTTCAATAGTAGTAGTACTGCAAACATACTGATCATAACAACAAAGTTACTATCTTAGGGCACTGAGAGACGGCATTCTGTTTTAACAATTACGACAGCTGTGTACCATTACGATTGAGTTTAGATTGCCTGCATAAGACATGTTTTTTTCGATTCTTACAGAAAGGTTATCCTTTTGATGTACTCAAGCATGCTTATAAATGGGAACTATAAGTACAAAGTGCTATCTGTTTTTTTCTTCAGCACTAAGAGGTCCTCATGCATATTGTGCACTATTGTGGCTAATAAGGTCCAGGGCATTATATTAAAATATTGGCCCCTGTTGGATTCTTACAGACCATTTAAAGATTGCCCTTTCTTTCCAGAAACCTGAAAGGCCTTTTCGTATCTTCATACCTACCACCACTGAGAGGAGAGCCACCTTCATATCCAATTGGCCATTTTAAGCGTGGACAATGTGCTGCTTGTGAGTGCACATCACTAATACTAATCATAAAGATGCAAATGTTTACTGTTACTGATCCATAAATAGTCTACCTCTCTGCACATAGTTAACCTGTTCTCCAAGTTATATACCCTGTTTGATGTAAGTTCAATGTAGATCATTTCTCATTGTACAATTTTGTTGACTGTGAACCACGCTGATGGTAAATAGTGCGGTATAGAAAAACTATAAATAAATAAATAAATAAATAATCACGTTTATGAGTTACAAAACATGCAAATTACAAGGCTAACAATGTTGCTTTCAATGATTTCTTGCCCATGCCTGCAGCACTTCATGGGGAAAACCACCCACATGATTAAAACTCATTTTTTTATTCTCTTAGCCATATTCAGGAAAATGTCACATTAGCGTTGCCACATTTTGAATGAGAAAACCCCGACACCTGTGGGTCACCATGCTTCTCCCATGCCCCACCCCCAGTCCCACCCCTGCCCCGCCCCAGTCCCGCCCACACTCCATCTGCTAAGCAGCTTGAGGCTACTCAGGAGACCTCCATCAGCATTCCTGTCAGTGAGGGATAGTGCAACGTAATTGTGTTTAGGATTGTGAAGCACAGGCAGATACTTTGCGATTTTAAGTGTGACTTCATTGTACCACTGTCACTGGCAGAAATTCTGGCAGAGGACGACCACATAGCTTCAAGCCTCTTGCCAGGAACATTTTGTCAGAGGTTTTTGGAGATTAGCATACAGAAGTTCCAAGGAGGTTCACAGAACTGGTGTGTGGTGAATGAAGTATTAATGCAGATCTAAGGGGTATGTTTACTAAACCGCGCAATTGTGCGGGGCGCACTTGAGCGTACGCTAAGGTACCTTAGCGCACACTAATAGTGTGTTTTTGTGCCCCGCACACGTGCGCGCTGCACTAACGGGCCCGCACAAGTGCGCGGCACACTGATGTGCGATAGAGGCGTGGAAAGGCATTCCGAGGGCGGAGGAAGGCTCCCGAGGGGCGGAGGGACGGGGTCAATGGGTGGAGAGTGGGAGGGGAGCGGGGTTGAAATTCAAGCTAAAAAATACCGCGAGTGAAAACCTCGTGTTAGAGCCGATTTCAAGGGAAGAGAAACCATTTCCGTCAGCAATGTACAGCAAAACCGGGGAAACCTCCAAAACGTGAGCAGTGTGATACATGTGCACAGTACAAAAGGGCAAATAAACCTCAAAAATGACCTCAAAAAATTGGGGAAAAAACATAACCAAGCTGGCCAATAGTGATATCAATGGGAAACATTAAAAAACACTCCCAGGAAAGCTCCAAAAAAAAGAAATAATTTTTGGAAGGGTCTACGCTCCGTAGACCATTCCAAAAATCTTTTTTTTTTTTTTTGGAGCTTTCCTGGGAGTGTTTTTTAATGTTTCCTGGGAGTGTTTGTTAATGTTGCCCATTGATATCGCTATTGGCCAGCTTGGTTATGTTTTTTTCCCCTTTTTTCGAGGTCATTTTTGAGGTTTATTTGCCCTTTTGTCTCCATACAAGGTGAATGAGCCCACAGTAAAATTGTGCAGAGCAGGGTTTATGACTCGTTCGGCCAGGTTTCCTATCTCCAGAGACTGCACTGTCTCCGTGGCCACAGTGTGGTGCAGCGGACAAAACTAGTGCCTGCAGGACCAGAGGTTCACAGGTTCAAATCCCAGCTGGGGCTCCTGCCAACCCAGTCCCCATATTTTACCCACCACTAAACAGAGATAGTAAAGACACTCCTTTATTGCAGAGAACATAAGCATGGGTCAAACACCTATATTTTACCCTACACCGCACACACACCATAACAATGGGCATTACCTACAGCCGAGTCCCCCAAATGCAGTCCTGGAGTGCCACAACTCAATCATGTCATATGCTTTTTCCAAGATAAGGACATGTCAGCATGTTGGCGGATGGGTACAGGTGGTGGAGGGGGCAGTGGCTGCTAGCCACAGCAGACAGTGGCCTAGCCCTGTGCAGGCTGGCACCATCCACTGCAACAGACAAGCTCTGTCGGATGTACAGTCATGGACTTCCCAGGGAAGGCAGTATATCTGTGGCAACATGGTGGTGCAGTGCACACAGACAGTGTGTGCAAGAACAGAAGGTCACAGGCTCAAAGCCCAGCTGGGGCTACTGCCAATCCAGTCCACATATTTTTCCCCCAACTAAACCGTGATAGTAAGGACAAACCTTTATTGCTGAGAACATATGCATGGTTAATACGCCTAAATTTTACCCCACCGAGCACAGACACCATAAACAGGCGCATTACCTAGAGCAGAGTCTCCCAAATGCAGTCCTGGAGGGCCACACACCATTCAGGTTCCATGCTGCCTCTAATAAAGATGCCTGTGCTGCATATCTATGCACCACCCACATGCATATTCATGAGGGACAGCATGAAAACACGAACAGTGTTTGGCACACCAGGACTGGAGTTGGGAACCTCTGCCGTAAAGCAGCAGCCAACAGGGGCAGACACACCCACACCCACAGGCCCCATTGGCCAATGCCTCCTGGAAAGGCAGGACATTGGGCCCTGCGTGCATCTCCCAATACTAGCCCTTGCATACCTCAGCAATGTAACCCTACACCTGGGTATACGGTACACAGCTCTCAAACGTTTGCTATGAGTACTGGCAGATAGAAATTCCTACGTTAAGTACAGTTTGCTGATTGAGCTCCATCATAACAATCATTCTGATGTCTGCGGTGTGTGCTTCAGGTCTGGTCTCTGACAGTGTTTACCACCCTGGGGAGTGCCCCCCAACAGTATTGCGTAGCATATCCATGCCTGTACTGTGCCCAGGACTGGTGTGGTGGGCAGGGCTGATAAACTCCTCTATAGTAGCACAGTGCTGGCATAGGTGTGGGAGTGTGTGTCTGTCTATACAGTGTGTGGTGGCTGCAAACACCTTCCACAGCCCACACTGCCAGCACTGTTGCCAGTATTGGCCTGCCAATGTGCATAATGAGGAGCAAGGTACCATGGGTATAGCCCGGACAGGGTGACCTGGCCAGGATGCATTTGCACAGGGCATAGGGCACTGGCTGGGACATTGTAGTGGCCGGCGACCACCTACACAGAAAGGGTGACCTCAGTATGTCCTGCTGGGGGATCACTCTCACCCTGACTGTGTAGTGATGACAGCATGGCTAGGCACCCCCATAGTGCTATATAGTATTTTTCTCATGTGATATTTATGGGTTTCCTTTTGGGGCCCAGTCACTGATTTATCTGCTTGTTTATGCTGACATCCCAGTTCTGGGTGCATGCATTGCCATTGGGAACATGCACTATGGACTAGCTAGCAGACTGTTTGCAGCTGGTAGGTGTCTTGATGGAGTGGCTTGCAGGGTGCAGTGGCTGAAGGCTTGCTGCAGGAGAATATCAGATAGTAGTGGGGTGCAGCTTAGCATATCCAGGCTTAATGTCTGTCTACTATTGTTTTATGGATGTGTACAGAGCTGCATTAACTGCCTGTAGGGTGTCTGTTCCCCAGCAGGCCTGGGGTTGATGGTCCCCTCTACTGCCACCATTGCAGGGAGGTAGAATGTGGATCTGTTGATAGGAAACCCTGTTTGTCACCCTTGGCCCTGGGGGAGGGGTGGTGGTGCATGGCCTACCTAGAGGTCCATAGGGGCTATACCTGACTGAGACAGACAGAGATATCCAAGGCGTTTCTGCAGAAACTACCTAGCTCACAGATTAACACTGCTTTGGACCTCTAGCATGGCCTCTTTTAGTCATGGAAGGTGCTGTGGACCTGGTGCTGGGTGCCTCACCGCACCCTCAGGGTGAGCACAGTACCCGCACAATGTGACGGTGTGTAGCTACTCTGTGCCAGTAAAACACATGGTCAGTACCCCCTACCAGGCCGAGGTGCTGTGGGGGTGCACATAGTCACTTCCCCCTACCAGGCCGAGGTGCTGTGGGGGTGCATTCCCCATCTTGTGTTTATCTGTGGACAGCTGATTTGAATGTGCAGTGCATCATGGGTACGGGTGGGCTAACCCTATCCTGGTGACCACAGCACACTGTCTGTGTGGTGACGTGCACTCCCTCTGCAGCCAGCCAGGGGCTTGCTAGCAGCTGTAGGGCTGTAGCACAATGGTTACTTCACTGCCTATGGAGCCAGAGGTCATGGGTTCAAACCCACAGTGGGGTTCTTTGATGGGGCTGCCCAGAGCATAATCTCTTTTTAATGTACATTATTGCTGCCAGCAAAAACACCCTCATCGTACTGTACCCATAAGGTGCCTCAGAGGGTGCTTTATAGGGCACCCTATAGGTTACCTTATGGTTACAGTCCATATAAGGTGCACTATATGTTATCCTGTGGAGCAACTTATAGGGTGCCCTATAGGGGACATTTTAGGGTGCCGTGGCGGACAGTGCACTTTATAATGTGCCCTATGGAGTGCCTTATAGGGTGCCTTATGCGGCACCTTCAATTACGGCACTTGAGGGCGTGTTTGCTGGCAGCAATTAATAAAATAAAAATAAAGTGCTACAGGAAACAAAACATACATAACAAAGTTGATGCCTCAGCCAGCCTTACGTATTAGGCACACTGGGGAGCAAACTCATGACCCCTGTATCAGCAGTCAGTGCCTTAACCATTGTGCTCCACTGTTGCTCCTCCTTGCATGTCAGCGCACCTACTTATGCTTTTCATTCCTTAAACTGCACAGTGCTGCCATCAAAAACAGTACTCTGACCTTGCGGTACCTCATACGGCACCCTATAAAGCGCCCTATAAGCAACATTCTAGGGTGCCTTGGCGGACAGTGCACTTTAAAATGTGCCTTATGGGGCACCTTATGTTAACACGCTTTGAGAGTGCGTTTGCTAGTAGTGATAATTAAAATAAAAATAAAATGCCTCCTTAAGCAATCTTCCCCATAATACATCATGCCTCAGCCAGCCTTGTTCATTGGGCACTGTGGGGGATTGAACCCCTGATTGCTGCACCATTGGTCAGTGTCTTAACCATTGTGCTGTGGTTCTGTTCCTGTGCTTGCACATCAGCGTGCCGCCTTATGCCGTCCAATATTAAAATGCCTCCTAAAGCAATAGCACACTGCCTTATGCCCATCAGCGTGCCGCCTTATGCCGCCCAATATTTAACTGGCTTCTAAAGTAATGCCTCAGCCAGCCATCTTCATTGGGCACTGTGGGGGACTGAACTCCTGATCCCTGCACCATTGTCAGTGTCTTAACCATTGTGCTGTGGCTCTGCTCTTATGCTTGCCCATCAGCGCGCCACTTATGCCTCCCGCGCAGCTTTCTCATGCGCTAATGTGCGAGGTGCACATGGGCGCAGCGCACCTTAGTGCATATTTAAATCACGTTTTTTCTTTTTCAAAAAGAAACGCCCACTCCTTATATGGCACCCGCACACTAGCGTGGCCCGCACATTAGCGGGGTTTTAGTAAACATACCCCTAAGTTAGAATGTGACCAAAGATTGGTAAGTGTGCCTCTATTTGTGTGCATTTTAGCTCAGGAAAATTTACTGCTGAATTTATTAATCTAGGGGGTACCTCAGCATCATGGTACTACCACTATAGGGCAGGCTGCCAAACATTTATTTATTTATTTATTTATTTAACAGTTTTTATATACTATCTTTCTGCGATTCAAGACGGTTCACATAGAACAAAATAAGGCAGTATATTTCAACTGTTTACAATGGAATAACATAATAAGGATACATAGGCATAAATGTGAAACTTTATACAGTAATCAACTATTTACATAGGGATATATGGTTACAGTGAGGTTGTAGGAGTGAGTTTGAAGGGCAGGAGAGATGGGGGAAGACAAAGGACTGAGGACTATGGAGGTAGGGAAAAATGTTCCAGGAAGAGGTGAGTTTTTAGCTTCTTCCGGAACTCAGAGTGGTCAGAGCAGTTTCATAGATCATGAGGTAGGGCATTCCATAAGGACGGGGCATAGAGGGAGAAGGTCCGGTTACAAGTAGCTTGATTGCAATATCTCTTATTTGTTGGGATGGTAAGAAGGTTTTTGGTGATGGAGCGGCGTGATCTATTGTTGTGGATGATGGATAAGAGTGAGAAGAGGCACGGAGCTGACTCATTGAAGATGATTTTATGTGTGAGGGTAAGTACTTTAAATTTAACTCTGGATTGAATGGGAAGCCAGTGGAGATCATGGAGGATTGGTGTGATGTGAGATCGTCTAGGGTTGTTGGATATGAGATGAGCTATTGTGTTCTGGGCCATTTGGATAGGTTGTGTACTGTTCTTGGGAAGGCCATGGTAGATAAGGTTACAGTAGTCAAGAGAAGGGATTGTAAGGGCCTGGCAGACAGTGTGGAAGGAGTTAGGGTTTAAGAGGGGTTGAATAACATAGGTTGTGAACTTTAATGCAAGCTGTCTTATACAGTAAATTTTGTATAATAAGGTGTTTTACATATTTTGCAGATCTTTATTATTTAACATGCTCCTGTCATTCTAATAGAAGGGGCAAAAGGAACAAATCTCTCTTTTTTCTTATTGCGCCGTGAATAGTTTGGCTCTTAGGATCTAGCTGCCCACAGCATTGCACTCTGCTAGGGTGGCAGAACGGTTATGGCAAGAAACAATCACAAAAATCCCTTCCAGAGTGTTTTTATGCTAAGTCTTTTCCCCATTTGGTGAGGTTAATTTGCAGACTGCAAATCACCTCAGCAAATGGGAAAAAGACTTAAAATAAGCATTTCCACATTATGTACTACCTACAAGGATAAAGGCAGCCCTGATGCCGTCAATAAGGAAAGGGTCAGCAGAAGCTGAATTAATTGCTGAGGCACCAGAATAGCAGGAATATCAGTGAAAGCTGACATGGTTTTGTGGGTATGTGATTTAGCTATGATCTGGCTATCTCCTAATGTTATCGTTGTTGGGCAGTTAATTTCATGGCTGTTTTTTTTTTTTTTTGTGCTTCTGATACTTAGCATGCATGTCCCGCCGGCGTAGAGACACTCTAAGTTTAATAAGGCAGCGATCATGGTGGAGAGAAGACTGAGTCTGCCCACGGGACTCCGGAGTGGTATCCCGTGGGCAGGCTAGAGGCAGTTTAAGGCAGTGATCACAGATTCGCAGCCCTGCAAACAGCCTTCTTTTGCCCACGGGACATACAGGCTCAGCACTCTCTGCACCACACCTAGCGATGACGGTGCCCCTGCTGCCGCGCAGTGCTTTCCCCACACAGCAGCGGCCTGCGCGAGAGATGGGTCCCCGCACAATGCGAGCAACAGAGTGACACAGAGAGCAATTATGCTGGCCAAGCTCGGGCCGCATCACCATTAGAGGCCCTGAGAGTGGCTTAGGCTGGGATTCCTACCTCCAGTTCCAGGGTGGTCGGTGGGACCATGGTGGCTGTGACAGGAAGGGCTGGGAGGGGGTGGGTGAGGGTCACTTCAGCCTGATACAGTCACGTTGCTAGGTCCACTCCCAGGCGCAGTATAGCGCAGCAGCACCATCCCCACATAAAGACCCTGGGAAGTCCGGTAGCGTCAGACTCACTCATTGTCACCTGACTGGCACTTTCTCTCTCTGGCTCCGGCCTGCTTCAGACATCTGTAAAGCCAATGGTAACGAAAGCACTTGCTATTAAACCTTCACTCCATGGTTGATTTAAGTTTCTCCACTGCAATTATAGTTACTTCTGTACTGGAAGTTAGCTGTAGTATGCCTGCTTATTTTTAAAAAAAAAATTGATACTGCAGGGATTAGGACTTGCTCCTATACTCTTTAATCTCCCCTTCAGCAGCATTGGTGCAGAACTTAGAGATAGGGGCTATTACTATACACATGAAATTTATCTATTAGCTTTCATCGAGGAATCACACCCCGACCTTTCAAATCTGAATAGTTGTGTCAATGCAGTAACCAATCAGCTGTCGAACTATACGGTAAAATTGAATCCTCATAAATGTGAGGCTCTGTGGATTAGTGTGTAAAAGGCTAAACCCAAATGGCTCCTTCAAGCCAAGGGAATCTGCTTCCAATCAAAGACATGGTAACAGTGATAGGATTATTACTGACTCTAAGTTGGCTTTTCATGCTTATATCTCATCCATTGTTAAACGTCCTTTTTCTTCTCTGAGACATATTTGATTTCTTCAGTTCTTACACAAACAGGATATTCATATCTTGATCCACACTTTGATAATACAGAAACTAGATTATGGAAATGGACTCCTTCATGATAGTACAGCTACCTCTATTAAGAGATTACAATTGGTTCAGAACTCTGCCCTGAAATTGCTTTGCAAAACACACAAATATCCATATTTACCAAAGCTCTTCCCCGAAACATCAACGGCCCTGAAAAAACTCCTTCTTTATAAAGTTTTTTTTTCATTTTTTTCTTTTTCTTTTATCTTCAATATTTCTCTTTCTCTCTGCTCTCCTCTAGAGCATGCAAAACTATATATAGAAGACATCCAAAAATATTTAAACTTTGCTAGAGTTTACCAAGCTTTATTTAGCTTTAATGGATTGTTGATTAACCAATCCCTTTCCATTAGCTAATCAAAAGAAAAATGAAAGAAAAACTGTATAAAGAAGGAGTTCTTTCAGGGCTGTTGATGTTTCAGGGAAGAGCTATGGTAAATATGGATGTTTGTCCTATATCGAAGCTCTAAACCTCATTGATTCTGTGGTCCTTTTTCTCCTTTTTATGAAATATGAAGAGAATGAGCCTACTATGAAGGTATGAATAATAGTAGAGTGATTTTTAGTCAATTTCACTCTGGATTTTTAATCAATTTCACTCTGGAAGTGACATTTATTTGTATTTTTTTTTCAGACATTCTGGCTGGGATGTCCTTCTAAAATCCCCATCAGTATGTGTAAATTAGGCCCCACCTCTGCTCCATTCAAGTTCTGGCCCCATACGCACTCCACCTGAAATTACACATGATGGGATGTACGTGCATGCCCACAGAATAGCAACCACCTAAAGTGTACACATAAGTGCTCATTCATATGTGTAAGCCTTTTAAAATAGGGACTTGTGCATATAAATTGCATGTAACTTTCCACATGCCCCTTATAAAATCAGCCCCCTAATGCCTTAGGTGAGCTCATCAGACACTATAGGCTCGATTCTTGGATTCGGGTTGCAGGGCTGCACATTCCGGTGGGACATGCAACCGCGCAAGCCGTCCGAACCCGATTCCCCCTCCAGCTCTCCCCATACGTCCGGTAAGGAGGGAAGGAGGCAGGCCAGTCCATCAGGACGTACAAGGCCGATTTAGGTCATGGCCCTGTATGTCCTACCAGGTCAAAGGGGATGTGCTGCTTATTCCACCACAAAGGTGGAATAAGCAGCACCAACCCGGCGATTAGGCCTGGTGAGCCCCCCTTGGGGCCGGAGCTGGGTGCGGTGGGGAAGAGGGGGGCTGAAGCCGCAGGAGTTGGGGGCACCAGGGGGAGGATGTCCCCAAAGGTTACAGGTGCACTCTGGGCCATCCACGAGCCTGATTCTGTGCACCATTGGAATGTTTTGTTCCCACAGTCCAGAATCTGGTCCAAATGGGCCTGTCTTGCTTGGGGTCATCCAGATGGCCCGTATGTGTCCCTACGTGAATCGGGCTCCACGTTTTTTTCTACCTCCAACTGTGATCCAGCTGTTCCCTGTAAAATAGTTATCTCCAAGTTATAATGCCCTGTTCAATGTAATTTCAGTTTGTTCAATGTAAACCACACTGATGCAGAATAGCGCGGTATATAAGAGAATGTAAATAAATAAATCCAACTGCTTTCAGTTATTTGGGACCTCATTTATGGAAGTCTGCCACCATTTTGAGACTAAATTGCATATTCACCCAGTTGTTTAAGCAGGCATATGAATTATAACTGTGCTTAGTTATTTATTTTATGAGTCTAATAGATTGCTTTTTCCTACAGTCAAAGTGATTTACATTACAACTCAGTAACAGTTCACATTGTAACAGGTAATGCTTTATAATATAACAAGGTAGTTGTTAAAGTATCAAACACTGGTATGGTAACACTTGAGATCAACTTATATACATATGTAATCCAGCGTTTTACAATATAGTTTATGTGTATCATAACTTGATGAGGTTTAGTATGGGGGGATCCATTGAAATGTTAACATTGGTAGGGTAGACCTTGGTTAGTGGAGGGTCAGTAGGTTGGAATGGCGGGGGATGGGAGATTTTATAGCTGTGCTATGTTATTGTTCCCAAATGTTCAATATATAGGAAAGTTTTTAGCTTTTTTCTGAAGTCTTTAATGTCTTTTGTCTCTCTGATGTTCTGTGGGAGTGAGTTCCATCGTGCAGGTGTGGCTAGGGAGAAGGCCCTCTTGCAGGTAATCTGTTTGGATTTTGAATGGACGCTTGATACAACTATCTGGTTCTTATTGTTGGTTCTCCTGGGTCTGGTTTCGGGGTATTTGGCAACTAGCATTTGAAGAGCATCTGCAGAGAGTTGATATACTATTTTAAATCTGGTTAGGAGTGTCTTGAACTTAGTCCGTGATTGTATGGGGCGCCAGTGTAGTTGATTCAGTATGGGTGTTATGTGGTCGTGTTTCACTGATCCTGTGATGATGCGGACTGCTGTATTTCGTCCATCTGCAGTGGATGAATTGAGTGCTTAGGAAGGCCTTAATATATTATGCTGCAGTAGTCCAGGATTGGTGATGTTGTGGCTTGACAGATGGCTTGGAAGTCATCTTGGTTGATCAGTGGTTTAAGTTTTTGAATGACTTTCATTTTGTGGCATGCGTTTCTCATAGTTTTATTTATCTGTGATTGTAGGTTGAGAATTTGATCGAGTATGATCCCCAGATATCTCACTTCATTCTTTACTGTTATGCTGCCATGTGTTGCTTATAGAAGGAGCGGGGATGAACGCTATGGCCAGCATTCTGTCCCGCGAACAGTGATGTTGGATGTCCAGGATGGATGTCCAACCTGAGCTCAGCCCTGGAATGCTATCCCAGTCCTACTGCTCCCCGCATGCACAGATCATTTGTGTGGGGAGCGCTGAGTGGAGGGTGGGAGGGGCGGGAGGGGCGGGATGGAGGCAGAGCGGGGGCGGAGCCATACTCCAGCACATACAGAGGCCATTCAGGTCAGGCCCCAGTATGTCCCCCAGCACCTGTATGGACGCCTGCCTTATTCCATCCCAAAGGTGGAATAAGTGCCGGACAGTGCAGAGATCACATGCTTTAGCTCCCCCTACCCCATTGTGCCACCGTGGGAGAGCTTCAGCCGCCTGATCCCAGCCATGTGAGCTCCTGGTGAGGGGCAGACAGCAGGGTGACAGAGATGCTCAGGTCTGGCATTATCGGTGTCTCTGGCTGGCACACCAGCTGGAGTATTGTGCGGGCTGGACAGGCGGATTCATGGATGACTCCTGCCATGGAATCGGGTGCATGTTGGGCCATCTATGTGCCAGATTCCACAACCATGGGAACATATAGCTCTGCGGTTTCAGAATCAGGTGCAACTCGGCCCCGTCCATGATTTGGGCATCCCATCGGCCCGGCCATGCACCTTTCGGAATTGGCCTCCACGTTTCTAGTGATGTGGAGTGCTTCTGTTTTATTGTAGTTGACCTTCAAATTGTTTTCATTGAGCCATGTAGTCATTGCTTCTGAGCATTTGGTTATGCTTGAGTAATCAGGTTTCTCTGCGTGGAATAGTGTATAGATCATTATATCATCTGCGTATAATCGGTACTGTATGTTGTGTTTTTTAATAATGTTACATATGGGTTGTATATATAGGTTGAACAGTAATGAGGATGTGGATGAGCCTTGTGGGATACCCTGATGTAATGTGAATGGTGTGGATTCGTGTTGCCCATCTTTGACTAGCAGCTGCCCATTGCTGGGTTAGATACAATTGGAATCATTTGATAGTATAATTGTGGAGTCCTATTCTTCTTAGTTGTTGTAGTAATATATAGGGGGAGACATTATCGAAGCCAGCAGATATGTCTAAGAAGATGAGGATGACGCCAGTCTTAATGTCGTCTATGCTCCTTATGATGCTGTTGAGGAGGGATGTGAGCAAGGATTCTATGCCATGGTTGGGTTTGAAGCCATGTTGATGGAGGTCTAGTGGAACATGTAGGTTCATGACGTCTTGTAACTGCTGATGCACTGCTTTTTCTATGATTTTAGCAATGAGTGGTAGGCTGGAGACTGGGCGGTATGCTGCTGGGTCGATTAGAACTGAGTGAGGTGTTCTTAAGGACTGGTCTTATTATGGTTTGTTTTAGTACTTGGGGCATGCATCCTTGAGTGAGAGATATTTGAATCATTTTTTGTATGGTTGAACTTAATTCCTTTCTGGTTAATTTAATCCATAACATAGGGCATGGATCAGCTCAGAAAGTGGAGATGTTCAGGTTAGCGATGATATGTTCTATCTGCTCTGTAGTTGGGGATGTGGAAATTGCCCCAGGATTTGCTGGTCTTGAGGTGTGTTGTACATGTTAGCATTTGTGGTTGGGTATCAGCTGTGGGTTGTTTGTATTTGTCCATTAAGTAGTTAGCCATTTTTTTGTGGATGTATGTCCTCTCCTTTCCTTGTGTGGACTCCTTAGTGAGAGTCTGTATTAAATCGACTAGCTCCCTGGATTTATTGATAGCTTTCATTATAATGTTTGCTTTGGTGAATAAAGTGCCTACCTGTCACTTTGTCTGAGAACCTGCTGTTTTTTGTCCCTTGTTCCCATGTCCGTGGTTTGCTCTCCATTGGACTCCAGCATAGGGGATTGGTCATTCTGCCAAATCAGGAATTTTCTTCCACATTTAATGGAACTGGGAAGGGCAGTGCAGCCCCAGGATTCACGGCATAAGGTCAAGTGACACTATTTTTAAAAATGGCAGCAGTTGGGTAGGAGTGTGTAGGTATCACTCTTACCCCTGTTCTACTAACAGGTACTGCAGGGGGAAGGCTTAATGGATGCCCACAGGCTATCAATGATTTAAGCAAGGTTGGGGAGCTTTGTATCAGGGTCCATGGGCCACCAATGATTTTCTTTGGGGGGGGGAAGCAAAGGGAGGAGAGGGGGAACATGATTGGGGCCCATGGGCCACCGAGGATTTTTAAGAGGTGGGAGGAGGGATCGGAGCCCACCGGGCTACCAATACTTTTACTTCTGTTGGGAGTTGGTGTCCGATGTTGTGCCAGTGGCTCCTGGCTAGATCTTTGCACCTGCTCAAAGCTGGGGTACGGATCCAGCACAGTTTTTTACATTGGACACAATTAAATATGCAGCACTTTGCATGTGATTTGCATGCCCACTGCGCTGTACTTTAGAGCAGTAGTTTTTCTGTCATTTTTCTGGTGCTAGCTTGCTTTCTGCATCGGAGACAGGGCTGGCCTGTTCATTGTGCAGGAATGTTGTCTGCACATGGCTCACACCTCGGGGGGCCCCACGCCTGACCAGCTGCAGAGGAAGCTGGGGAGGCCCGAAACCCTGGCTGACCTCAGAACAGCTGTGGAAGTAAAGAGCACATTTGCCTTCTGTCCTGCGGCTGTGATAAAAAGAAACCTGCAGTCACACTGAGTGCTGGGAGGTTAAACGGGGGCACATCTGACATGCCCCTATTTGACCTTCCAGCACTCAGTGTGCCAGCAGACTCCTTTTTATCACAGCCATAGGAGAGAAGGCAAATGCACTCTTTACTCCCACAGCTATTCAGAGGTCAGCCGGGGCTTCGGGCCTCCCCAGCTCCCTCTGAAACCGATCAGGTTTGGGCCATGTGCTGGGGGGCAGGAGGGACTGGGGGCTAGAATGGGAATGTGAACGGGGGTACTGGGGACTAGAATGAAAATGGGCCGCTGGAATGGAACAGGGGGAGATTAGGGGCTAGAACAGAACAGGGAGGGGGGGCCAGGACTGGAAATGGGCTGATGTTTGGGGATGGGTGACTGGGACTAGAAGGGAGCAGATGCTGGGAGGGGCTGGAAGTGAACTGATACCGGGGGGCTAGGACTGGAAATGGACTAGGGATGGGGGACTAGTACTAGAAGGGAACTGGTACTGGGAGGTTAGTTCAGGAAATGGTTGATGCTGGGGGACTGGAAGGGAGCTGATGCTGGGAGAGACTGGAGGAGGACTGATACTAGGGAACTAGGACAGGAAGTGGGCTGATGTGGGAGGGGATGGGTGAATGGAACTGTAAGGGAGTGAATGCTGGGAGGGGCTGGAACTAGAAAGGAGCTGATGCTGGGGGAGGACCAGAAGGAGTTGAGGCTGGGACTGGTGGGGGGAAAAAGAAGTTGGGAGAGTAAGGACAGAGAGGTGAACAGATATTTTGTGTGTGAGGGAAGAAAAATCTATGATTGGCTGAGTATTGGGAGAGTAAGTGGGGATTGAGGATAGAAGGGTGAAATTTAAGTAGATGAAAAGGAAATAAGAAATGGGGGAAAGAGCAAAAGGGAAAAGATCAGTATGTTAGAGACTGATGTAGAGAGAATGGAAAAAACTAGAAGAGAAAAGAAAGGACAAATGGAAAGCAGACAACAGAGAATTAGCAGAAGACACGAAGAAAGCAGAAGAAAGTGACTGAAGCAATTGCAACTGAAAAATAAAATGCACAAACAACAAAAGTTAGAAACAACCATTTTATTTTGAACTTATTAACTGGAATATGTCAGCTCTGGGAAATGTACAACACTAACATTTTGCATTTTGTTTAGTACAAGAGGAAATTAATTAATAGTTTTATTTCTCCAGTGCTGTTGTACATTCCAAGTTTGGCATTTGGGGGTTTCCAGTTTAATTATTGTCTTCATATTTCTAAATTGTGATCCCTTGTTCTTTGTGTGGTCACGGTCTGTGTTCTGCATGTGTAACCGAGCTGAGGTATTCTGTTCATGTAGTTTCTCTGTGACAGCGCCACTTGTTCTCTTTTCCCCCAGTGAGATACATTGGTATTCTCTGAGATGTATTGGTTTAATATTTGCAGCGTTGCCCTTTTGATAGGTAGGGTTTGGTGTTTTGTGAGTCCTGGTAGTGGTGTTATGATATGGTGGGTTTGCTATGGGTTCTAAATAGTCCGTGTTTATAGTACTTCCTAAAGTGCCTGATGGTTGGCACTGGAGTATAGTAATGTAGAAATCTGATAGTCTCTTTATCCTCACTGCCCATGCAAATAGTATTGAGACACTCATTAAGAGGCATGTCTATTAAAAGATAGTGCACATATTTATACTCTAGAGGACAGGAGGGACAGGGGAGATATGATTCATCTTTTTTTTTTTATTTACATTCTCTTATATACTGTGCTATTCTGCATCAGTGTGGTTTACATTGAACAAAATGAAATTACATTGAACAGGACATTATAACTTGGAGATAACTATTTTACAGGGAACATGGGCTATGGAGGGTTAAGTAGCTTGCCCAAGACCACAAGGAGCACCTGTGGGACTAGAAACCCCAGTCCTTCCGGCCCAAGGTTGCTGTCCTCTAGTGGGATTTGAACCCCTGACCTTCTGGCCTGAAGTACCTTGCCCCAACCAGTAGGCCACTCCTCCACATTCATACCTTTAAATACTTAAGGAGTATTAATGAACAAACAAACCTTTTTCAAAAACGGGGAAGCTGTGATTCTAGAAGGCATAAAATGAAGCTGCAAGAGGGTAAACTGAGAGGCAATGTCAGGAAATACTTTTTCACTGAAAGGGTGGTGGATGCTTGGAATTCCCTCCCAATGGAAGTGGTGGGGGAAATACAGTGATAGAATTCAAAATGGCATGGGACAGACACAGTGGATCCCTTTATAGAAACAGGATAAAATCAAAATAAACTTAATTGTCTCTGATATCTCAACAAGTCAAGGTGACCTGCACGGAGTGGTGGGTACACCTCTAAACAAAGGCATGGGGAGGGGTGAACTGCACAGAGCAGCGGGTGCACCTGCTCTTGCCACCTTGCTGGGCAGACTATATGGACCATGCTGGTCTTTATCTGCTGTCATATACTATGTTACTATATATTAACATTTGTAAATGCGCATTAAGTGTCGCAACACCCATTTATTTCTATAGGTGTAGTGGCACTTAACGCACATTAATATTTAGTAAACATGCCCCTAAATCATTGCCAGGACAAAACAGAGGCTTGTGAAGGGCTCCTTTAAAAGCTGTCTAAAATTTTAGATGGGCAACATGTATATTTTAAAATAAAATAAATTAAATTCATGCAAATAAGGTCCAGTGGCTATGCAAATGAGGTCCCGCAATAAGTCTCCGCACATTACCGTTGGGCCGCTCCTGATCAGAGAGCAAGCATAGCACAGCAAAAGCAACCAGAAATGTGCTGTGCTAAGGTTTTCTGCATGGGCTCCTCTATGTGCAATTCTCTAACCCTCCCCCTTTGTGAGTGAGTCTGCCCTGCTTGTTTCCAATGCAGCAACTAGCAAAGAGAGGGTGGGTAGGATCCAGCCAGTGGGAAGGCTGTGGGGGTGGAGCACTGCAAGACTCTGTCTTAACAGGAAGGGAGGGGATGAGATTGGAGTTTCTACATGGAATGGGAGATGGAAAAGAAATGAATCCCCCATGCTGATAAAAATGCCATAATGCACTTTTACAGGAAAAGCAGTTCCAACCGTTGTAGTGTTGTTGTTGTTGTTGTTGTGTAGTGTACTAACACTGATTCACAGTAACAAAGTGATCACTGAATTGTACCTATTAAATAGCCTTCCCCTCTCATCTCATCTCCTCTCCTTTCACCATCACAAAGATGCAGAGAACAAACATAGATATAAATATAAACACACATATATTCGTACATTAACATATCCACACATGCACGGACACATACATGCAAGAATTCACAAACACACGTGCGCATTTATACAAATGCACACAGACATACCAGTCCACAAAGATACATGTACACATACACAAACAAAATTGAGGCACATGCAGACAAAAAAACAGATAAGCATAAAAAACGGAGATATGATATGTGCACATACACACACGCATGCATGCATAGAGAGGTTTGAAAAGTTTTATGAGCCATGCTCTGCATTTATTTATTTATTCATTTAACTGTGTTTATATACCCCTAATCTACGAATCAGAGTGGTTTATATGTTAATAACATAGCCAACATAGCTTTACATAGAACAGAAGTGTTAGTGGGGAACCATTAAATTAGGTGTTAGGGATCAACTATGGTACAGGTTAGTTTGTATAAATAATGCACATCAGGAACATATTGATATGCTTATGGGAGGAGGGGGCAAGAGAGGTGATGGTGGAGGAGGAGTGAGAGGGATATTTCGTTGAAGTGTGGTAGCACACTGGGTGGTTAAGTTTCGTCGTTGATGAAGCACTCGAGAAAAAGGAAGGTTTTGAGGTTCTTTCTGAAGGCCATTATATCCTTTGTGGCATGGAGGTTGTCTGGGATCACATTCCACAGAGTCGGCGCAAAGAGGGAGAAGGCTCTCTTTGATGTTGTGCAGTTGGTCTTGGTGTTTAGTGCTAATATGCATAGCGTGTTGAGGGAGCCAGGCCTTCCACTTCTCTTGTCTGGTGTCTTCTGAATCAGGGTGGATGATGAATAGGTCATGGATAACTTTGAAAATTGTATGGACTTATATTTGATCTTTTCAGTGATGGGTAATCAGTGCAGCTGTTTGAGTAGAGGGATGATATGTTCAGTTCTAGAGGTATTGCAGAGAACGTGCGCCCCAGTGTTCAGGGCTAGCTGTAGTGGATGAATTGTGGATTTTGATAGGCCTTGAAAGATGAGGTTACAATAATCAATGTGAGGGAAAGTAAGTGCTTGAAGAACTGTACGAAAATCATGAGAGCCCAGGAGTGGTCAAAGATGTGTACCATCTTGAGTTTGTGGTATGTGCACTTTGTGATGTTGTTGATATGGGAGGATAGGGAGAGGTATTGATCTGTGGTGACTCCTAGGCAGCATATTTCAGGTTTTACCTGCAATTGCTTACCAGCGATGATTATGGAGGCAGCTGGGGTGAAGCTGTTGTCCTTGGTGAAGTAAAGTACATCTGTCTTCTTGTAGCTTATCACCAAGTTGTGTTCTGCCAGCCATTGGGTGATGGCGATGAAGCATTTCTATAAGTGGGTAATTGTGGGTTTGATAGTATCGATGGGAGTGTATAGCATCACATCAACTGCGTAAATGTGATATAGTGTTCTGTGTGTGTGAATGATTGTACAGATTAGCTGTAGAAAGATATTAAATAGCAGAGAGAATAAGGCAGATCCCTGAGAGACTCCCTAGTGTTGGGTGTATGGAGTTGATCTTTTGGTGCCAATCTTTACTTGGATCTGGTGATTTGAGAGGTAGGATTTGAACCAGTTGAGCATGGTGCCTCTTAGTTCGATAGTTTGGAGTCATTGGATGATCAAGTTGTATGAAACATAGTCAAAGACTGCCTTGATGTCAAGAAAGATTAGGATAAAGCCTTTGTTAGGCTTGACAATGCCTTTTATTAGGTTGTCTATTAGGGCAGCCATGAGGGATTCGATTCCATGACACGTTTGAAATCATATTGTTAGGGGTTGAGTGGGAAGTTAGAGTCTATATGGTCCTGGAGTTGTATCTGAATGATTTTCTTTATTACCTTTGCCAGGAATGAGAGGCTGGCAATTGGTCTGTATGAGGTTGCATACTTTTCCCACTTGCTCACCCTAATTTTTGCACAAGATAGCATGGAAACAGCATTGTTAATATGGAATAATTGGTGAAGTAGTGTTGGGGATTTTTTTGTTTTGTACTATTCCATATAATAGGATCCTGTCAGCCTATTTATAGTTTGTCTTCATTCTTGCATGTCTTGTTTTAAAAAGACAACCTAAGTGCCTAGGTATCTTTATAAAATAGGTACTTAGATATACATATTCGGCCATTTTCTGCATGTAAAACATGTTTTAGACGAGGAAAATGATTTATAAAATTCCTCCCTAAGTGGAACAATATGGGGGAGGAGTTGAGAGGATCTTTAGACATATTTTCAGTTTGCTACACACATTTGAATTCATACAATTTTTTAACTTGTGCTAGAACTTTTCAACATGTGAAAAACGACTTTGCAAGCATTGATTCATAGGTAAATGTGCACATTCAATCAGTTCTGCATGCAGGGTTCTCAACCCATTCCTCAGTGCACACCCAGCCCGTCACGTTTTCAGGATGGTGAAAATACACGAGATAGATCTGCATGCACTGCCTCCATTATATGCACATCTGCTTCATGCACGTTCATTGTAGACATCCTGAAATCTTGATGGGCTGGCTGTGTCCTGAGGACTGGGTTGAGAACCACTGCACTAAATTATTTTAGGTGTAGTAACAATTGCACATCCTTAACATAAAGCAAATAGTTCCACCTTCTCCCCTCATCCCAGTCTATTACTTTCTCTCACCTTCTTCTAATTTTTGCACCATCTCCTGATTCTTCCTGTCTTCTCTCCTAACCCTTCTCTCTGCTTATCTCGCCTATTAGCTTCCTCTTTCCTGTTGTGTCCCCTCTCCAAGGCAGTCAGCAAAGAACAGAAGAGGAGGATCCAGTGCCTGGAAATGAATTCCTGAACTCAGAGAATCCCTAAGTACACAACGCCCTGTACAAAACAAAACAAAACAATCCCCCCCCCCCCCCCAACAACTCACTCACATCCTCACATATACCCTGGAGCAATGAATAGCAAGAAGAACTACTACTACTACTACCAGTCGTACGCAGCGCTGTACAGCACAGACATGTAAGAGACCATCCCTGCTCATCAGAGCTTGCAATCTAGTCAAGACAAAACACACGAAACACGGGAGGTGTAGGCAGGGGTAGAGCAAGGGAGAGAAAAGGAGATCAGGTGAGTCAAGATCCAAAAGCAGCAGCGAAGAGGTGAGTTTTCAGCCTGGACTTGAAGAGGGTTAGAGAAGGTGCCTGGCGTACAGACACAGGTAGTTTGTTCCAGGCGTAAGGCACAGCAAGGTGAAAGGAGCAAAGTCTGGAGTTAGCAGTAGAAGAGAAGGGCACAGATAGAAGCAGTTTGCTAGAAGAGCGGAGTTCCTGAGGGGGGTTGTAAGGAGAGATAAGAGAAGAAAGGTACTGAGGAGCTGCAGAGTGAATGCATTTATAGGTCAGCAGGAGAAGTTTGAATTGGATGCAGAAGTGGATAGGGAGTCAATGAAGTGACTTGAGAAGAGGAGTAATATGGGCATGACGAGGCTGGTGGAAGATTAGCCACGCAACAAAGTGTTGAACAGATTGAAGGGGAGCAAGATGATTCAAAGGGAGACCAGCAAGGAGTAGGTTACAGTAGTCAAGACGGGAGGTAATTAAGGAGTGGATAAGCATTTTAGTAGTGTGTTCAGAAAGGAAAGGGCGGATTTTGCTAATGTTATAGAGAAAGAAACGGCAGGTCTTAGCTACGAGATGGATGTGTGTGGAGAAAGAGAGGGAGGAGTCAAAGACAACCCCCAGATTGCGGGCCGAGGAAACAGGAAGGAGTACAGAGCTATCCACAGAGACTGAGAAAGGAGGAAGAGGAGGGGAGGTTTTAGGGGGAAAGATAAGAAGTTCAGTCTTGGCCATGTTCAATTTCAAACAGTGGTGAGACATTCAGGCAGCAATGTCAGCAAGGCAGGCAGAGATCCGGGTCTGGATTGCCGGAGAGAGTTCGGATGTAGAGAGGTAGAAGAGAGGTAGATCTGGGAGTCATCAGCATTCAGATGGTACTGAAAGCCATGGGAAGAGATAAGCGCACCAAGGGACTGGGTATAGAGAGAGAAAAGGAGCGGACCCAAGGCAGATCCCTGGGGTACACCAACTGGGAGCGGGGTAGCGGAGGAGGAGGAGCCACCAGAACACACACTGAAGGAGCGAACACCTTTAGGGCTGAACGGGACAATGAACTTCTACCCCTGCCTCCCAAACCGCCTAATTCCTGATGCCATGTGAGGCCATTTGAACATTGGTCTTCATTTATTTATTATTATTATTATTTAACATTTCTTTTATACCGCGCTATTACAATCAGTGCGGTGTACATTGAACAAGAACATACTACAATGCATACAAGTAACATTGAGTTTACAATGAACAGGGAAACTTAACAGAGGACAACCGGGGGAACTATGTACAGATTAACTTAATGCTATATACAGTAAAATAAAACTCGTTTGAATGAATGTTTGTGCTCTTTGGTTGGTTTGCCAATAGGACTAGAGAGAAGGTTGACCAACTAGCCCTTTTCTGGTTGTATTGAGGTGCTAGTTTTGCCAATGTCTAGGTTGTCATCTGGGTAGCATTTTGTGAACAGATGGTATTTCAATGCTTTCCTGAGTAGGATTAGGCTTTTAATAGCACGGATTTCGTGGGGAAGTGCATTCCAGTTTAGAAGCGCAAATAAGGAGAAGGCCCTGTTGGAGGTGGCCTTCGTGCACTTCGTTATTATTTTCGGGACTATTAAAGTGTTCATTGATGTAGGTCTCCTTTTTCTGTTTTCCAGGGTGCCATGGATAAGCTTGCTGATTGGCGTAGGAGGGTAGTTATTCAGAGCCTTGAAAGGACTAAAGACTTATACTGGATTCTGGCATGTAAAGGTAACCAATGCAGTTCTTTCATGATGGGTGTTATATGGTCGGATCTTGATGAGCCGGAGAGGACTCTGGCAGCTGTATTCATAGCTAGGCGGAGCGGATTTAGAGTTCATTGAGGGAGACCATGGAGGATGATGTTGGCAAAATCCAGGTGTGGGAGGACTAATGCCTGGAAGGTTGTTCGGAAGTCTGTGGGATCTAGTAGGGGGCGGAGGTGACGTAACGATTTGATCTTATAATATATGGTTTTTGTGACATTCTTCACATGAGTTGACATATCCAGGTGTTGGTCCAATGTGATGCCGAGGTAGCGGATTGTAGCTTTTGATTTCAACTCAACGTTGTTGACAAGTAGTGATGGAGGAGGTATGAACTTACGGCATTTAACCTCCCCTACCCCCCACCCATTTATGCACGGGCCGATGTGAAGGTGGAATCAGTAGGATACTACTATAACTGTAATGAGGGAAATTCGGATCATTTTCAGTATAGAGAAAATCTAGGATTTTCCAGATCCTCTGATCATATAACGCCGAGATACCCAGGGCCACCACAGTACCTCTCTTGCAGCTCAGCACAAAAGCATTGAACACGCTGTATAGTTAAACTATAAACCTCCTGCATCTTACATACACTGCCAATGTCCAACATCTCCCCTTCCCTTCCCTATAATACTCTCCCCAGGAGTCCAACAACTCTCTTTCCATAACTCTCCTTTTTCAGGTGTCCAAAATGACCCTTTCCCTGCCCTGTCAACTCCCCAGCTGTCCACCATATCTCATTCCCTAACCTCTCTTCAAGTGTCCAGCTACTCTTCTTCTGTACCCTGCTCCCCCTTTCAGGTGTCCAACTGTGCTTTAGCCACTACTGGGGGCCGTATCAGCATTGGCACTATAGACCTCAGCAGCCGTAAATGAAAGCTGCTGCTGCCGCCACCCTCTATCCAATTCCAAAACATAGCAAAAGCAATTCCAAAACATAGCAAAAGCAGCTGCCTTGAGACCTTGAGCAGATGTGCATATTGAACCCCCCCCCCCCAAACAGTAAGTTTGGAAAGGGCAGGATGCAGTCTGCCGTGAGCGGTGGCTGCTTTCTCTGTTTTAGAGTTGGCCTGATGGAGGACGGCAACAGCAGTAGTTTTCATTTAGAGCTGCTGAGGACTGTCATGCTGGTGCTGCCCCCAGATTCATGCCAGCCTAGGTAGATGCCTAGTTTGCATAGTGGAAGGACCAGCCCTCTGTTTATGTGGGTAATACAAAGTAGTCCCAAAAAGCACCTATTCTATAATGAGAACACGGGCACATATCTACCTTTATAAAATAGGCTCCTAGACCAGCCGTGACAGCACACAAATGTCCATGGACAAATTTACACCTGCTTTATAAAAGGTAGAAATGTGTGTATGTTTGCACCCAAGTAGTTTATAAAATATGCACCTTTGTTGCAACTTTGCCTCTGCTCCTCCTGAACCATACCCCTGGGAATGTGTGTGCACAGATCACGTAAAAGGAGGCAATGCTCATTCCATCTGCCCACTGTTTTATAAGGAGGCACACGCTTTCAGGCACCACTGGGCATTACTGTAGTCATTAATGCACCTATGTTGCCATATAAATGTGTCAATGACCTCTTCAAAACCTCCTGCCGGCATAGAAGTATGCACACTGCTTGATGGTGTGTATTTTGCTGGTCGACATGCACATAGGCAGAGTTAGGGCAGAGCTCACATATAGATTGTAAAAATACTATCATTTATGCACATTCTTGGAAAATCTACTGACAAGTATGGTACTTCCACTAGCTCTGGGGCTGGGGTGAATGTCTACAGTTTAATGCACGGCATGATCTCCACTAGTATTTCACAAAGACAGATAGGTGCTAACTTGTTTTTATAAAAAGGGTTTAACATGGGTTCCTTAAAAAGCATCTGTGCTCTCTTATGAAATTACCTTTGTTATGTGCAATAGCACTTTTTTATAAAAGCCCTTTTCTGCATTTGTGATCGGCTTTACATATGGAAAAGGTTATACAAAATTATCCCCATAAAAGGAAAAAAGCTTTCAGTTGGTGAAACTTTGATGTACTGTGCACAGACGTAACTATAAGCTAATCCAGTCAGTTTCAGGACCTGCATTTAAGTATGAAGAACACTCACGCACGTATCCAGCACATACACAGCAAGATATCCACTGACTTTTTGTTTTAAAAGTATCTTCCAGACAAGTACACTAAAATATAATTTTTTGTGCCATCAAGTCAATGCCAACTCCTGGCAATCCAGCAGTCCCTGTTTTTTTTTTTTTTGGCAAGGTATGACCAGAAGTAGATTACCAGACCTTTTCTTCCAAGGCAATGGAGGGTAAAGTGACTTGCCCAAGAGCTCAAGGAGTGTTAAGAGGAATCAAACTCTGATTGCTTGGGTACTAGGCTATTGCTCAAACCAGTGGGCTACTCCTCCACTCCCAGTATACTGTAGACCCTTTATCATGCAACCCAGTACAACCCGGGGCTGCTTACAACACAATCAAGTATTGGACCCTCCCCCCCCCCCTTTTTTTTTTTTTTGCTATTGCATATTACACTGTAGACTCAATATAATGCTGATTCACTTACAGCTTGGTGAAATATCTTGGACCCCAATGTCAATGTTTTATGGGATCTACAGAAGGGTTACCAGATTTTTGGAGAGACACTCTGGGACACCTGGGCAGGGCTGAGCTGGGCTAGGAGGGACAGGGGTCTCCCTCCTCAGGCACCTTTTCCTCGTGTATTTTGAAATGACCAATTCTAAGAAGCATTCAGTAATTTCAAAAAAAATTTAAAAAGAGGGTAGCAGCCCTTATCAAGTTATATGTGCAAGTACATACAGGGTGGCCCAAAAAAAGTGAGAACATCTCGTAGCATATAAGTTATTTAAAAATTCAAAAAGACAGATGTAAACGATTGACAAATTTAAAAAAAAAAGATGGCAACCGAAAATTGTCGAAATAAAGACGTTATATAGCTAAAAAAGGTAAATAAGTAAACTATTTAAGCTTTTAATTTACGAGATGTTCTCACTTTTTTTGGGCCACCCTGTATATAAACTTTACTGCTTGCAATATGTGCATTTGAGTCAGTGTTGACTCCTGTCAACCCAGCAGCTCCTGGGTTTTCTTGGTAGTGCGACCAGAAGTAAATTGCCAGGCCTTTCTTCTGAGGCAATGGAGGGTTATGGTTATGGTTATGGTTTAGGCACTTGATATACCGCCCTTTACTTGGTCATCAGAGCGGTTTACATGAATGTATATACTAACAGGTACTTTTTATTCTCTTGGCTCCGAAGAGCTCACAATCTAAGTGTCCTAAGGCAATGGAGGGTTAAGTGGCTTGCCCGAGGCCACAAGGAGTGGCCATGGGACTAGAGACCCCAGTCAGGTGACTAGCCCAAGGCCACAGTGAGTGCTAGTGGGAACCTGAACCCTGGTTTGCTTGGTTACTAAGCCAGTGCTTAACCAATAGACTACTCCCCCACATATACATATAAATACTCTATATATTTCTAAAATCCCTCCACTTTAAAAAAAAATGTGAATTTTACATCTGCTCCTACCAGGATCGACAAGACTGAAGAAGAAGCAATATCTTTTGCCTCTGTCCATTCTGACATTGGGGACAGGAGGTGGTTATAGTTCATAGAGTCAG
Organism: Ichthyophis bannanicus; assembly: GCA_033557465.1. Classification (NCBI taxonomy): domain Eukaryota; kingdom Metazoa; phylum Chordata; class Amphibia; order Gymnophiona; family Ichthyophiidae; genus Ichthyophis; species Ichthyophis bannanicus. The sequence goes on from CM066038.1 coordinate 28,807,729, forward strand.
GGACACTACCTCAAAATTGGGGACAATCACTGAAAATCTGGGACATCTGGCAACCTTAGTCTACGGCGTATGTCTTGACTTAATCTACTATCTGAAAACCTTGCGTGCAGGAGAGATAGGAAACAAGTCTTTATCTCTCGTCAACACAATGTTTGAGGGGCTCTCCTTATGTGCTTTCGACCTGCGGTTAGTTTTCTTTCTGAGAGCAGGGTACTTGTGGAATTCGGAGTGTCAGGCAAGGAGACTGTTGCTTTCCTGCTATGGTGCAGCAAATCATTCTTCTTCTCTCCTATGCCTCCAAAACATCTCAGCAGCACTGCAAGCAGAATTATCCTCCCTCTCACAGCATACGTTCCCCCCACGGTTTCCAACTGTTCTTTTGCAGTTCACAAACATACTCTAAAATCTGCCATGGCAATTTTTGTGCTTAGTCCGTCGTACAGAGAAAAAGCTCTGGACAGCCCTGGCTTCCAACCAGAATCCACCAGAAAACAGTGTCATTTTAGGCACCGAGGGGCATACAGAGGCTCAGGACTGCACAGCAGTCACTTCAGTTTTCTATTGTAGGCCGATTTTGCCTTGTAACTTGCATCGTAAGCAAGTTGTAACCAATTTACCATCAAGTGACTATTTTGTCATTGTCCTCTGGGAGAACACATTACTAAAGACAGATAGGCAAACGGTACATATAAAGCTCCATTCACAGGTATTTGGGCTGTAGGAAATAGTGTCTGGTGAATGATGGCCTGGGTCACATTCCCAAAAACATGCACTGCCCAAAAGGGACATGCTAATTTAGTAAGAATGCAAAAGCACATTGCAAAAGAGCAGTCATGCGTAGGTGCCATAGTCAGCCACTAGGGTCACTTAGAAAGGCTTTTCCGTGTGTAAGGCCTCTTTTACAGGTTGAAAACGTGTTTTTCTAAAATCATACGGTTGTACGTGTTTATATACATATGAGCAGTAACACTGACGTGTGTACTTATACCTGTTCTGTGTGTAGATGTTCCCGGGGATACAGTTGGAGCAGAGATGCAATATGCGTGTCCACACATAGAGTACAAGCCCCATTTACATAACCCATTTGGAGGAATTGCCCCCAGTACATGCCCACATTTACACCAGCATCGCAGGAAGTGTAAGCTCTGCGTCCTGGTGCTTGTTCTTGAAAGGCACTTAGGTGTCTATATTCCCTTTATAAAATAAGCATAAAACAGATGCATGTTTCAAATATTTTTAGGCCTCCTGTTATAGGTCCACAAAGGACAACCAAGACTTTAGAAGGAAACTAAAAACTTTCCTGTTTGTAAAATACTTTGGAACTGTTGCATAGCCCACCATGAACAAGCCACACCCAGCCACAAACAATATACTTATACTGTATCCTTTATCAATGTTAATCCAAGTTACTAATGTTAATTTAAATTCCAAGTTCAATGTTCTTTATTTAATGTAATTTCCTATTCTATGTGACACTGTAAACTGCTTTGACTATAGGATAAAGCGGTATAAAAAACCCGTTAAATAAATACATAAAAACTGCTCTTGTGAAGGGAATTTTATAATAGGTCACCTAGGTTTAGAGCAGTGGTTCTCAACCCAGTCCTCTGGGATCCTCAGGCCAGTCAGGTTTTCAGATATCCACAGTGAATATGCATGAGATAGATTTGCATGCACTGCTTCCATTGTATGCAGATCTATCTCAGGCATATTTGATGTGGATATCCTGAAAACCTGATTGGCCTGAGGGTCCCAGAGGACTGGGTTCAGAACCACTGGTTTAGAAGTTTAAAAAGTGACTCTTTTAATCCTTCTTTATAAAGGCACATGGGTGCCTGTGTGGCTTTGAAGCACTAGTGATAAGCCAGTAGAAAAAAATTGCAGCTAGATTGAAGCCATAGACGTTCATGCTTACTGGGGAGCAGATGTAGATGCTTGCATGTAAAGTCCATACATTAGTGCACATTTTATAAACTACAAGTGTAAATTAAATCTCATCTCCGCCCACACTCCATCCAAATTCCATCTAAGAACACGCTCACACCTGGGTTGCGCAAAAGTAGCCGTCTTCTTGACATCACACATGCATATATGTATACTGGGGACATTTTGTGAAAGCCCTTTTACATGTGTGAAATTACCTCCACTATATCTTCCATATTCTGAAACATAAAGCTTTCCCTTTCTATGCCTACAGGAAAAAAACTATAATGAATAGCGGCCATAGCAACAGAATTGCTCTATTATATTATCATTCGCTATGCATACAAGTGGTGACAGGCAATGCCTGCTATAGCAATGAATGTAGATTGGCCAACCTTGGAGAAAGGCTCTCTGGGTAAAGCACATGCTTGAAAAATGAATCTAAGATCCAAACATAATTATGACTTCATACCATATGCTAGCCATGTGTCCCTTTCATTCTTCTGTTACTGAATATGAAAGTATTTAAAAAAGAAATTACTGGCTCTAATATGTGGTGAGTGGAGTGGAGGAGTAGCGAAGTACCTAAAAGATTCAGGTTTGATTCCCAGTAGCTCTCCTTGTGACCTTGGGCAAGTCACTTTACCCTTCATTGCCTCAGAAGAAAAGGTCTGATAATCCACTTCTGATCATACCTTGCCAAGAAAACCCAGGGGTTGCTGCGTTGCCAGGAGTCAGTATTGACTTGAGAGAACTTTTAAAAAATGTGGTGAAATTTATGTTTCATTACTAAAATAACTTATTTTCAATTGTTATCAGAAACATAGAAACATGTCAGCAGAAAAAGACCATATGGTCTATCTAATCTGCCCTTCCGTAGGAGTGGCCTAATGGTTAGAGCACAGGCATGGGAACCAAGAGACCAGGGGTCAATTCCCACTAGCACTCCTTGTGGCCTTGGGCAAGTCACTTAACCCTCCATTGCCTTAGAAAAATCCAAGTTATCAATGTCCCTGTTTAGCATACATCACAATGTAAACTGCTTTGATTGAAATGATAAAGTAATATAAAAACCTGATAAATAAATATCAACTACTATAGTCCCTTTTTTCCCTTAGAGATCTTCTGTGTTTGTCCCATGCCTTCTTGAATTCAAATAATGTCCTCATCTCTACTACTTCCACTAGGAAACTATTTCACGCATCTACCACTCTTTCTTTAAATGAATATTTCTGCATATTACTCTTGAGTCTATCCCCTTTCACCCTCATCCTATGCCTACTCGCTGCAGAGCTTACATTCAATCAAAAGAGGTTCTCCCCTTGTGCATTTATGCCACTGAGGCATTTAAACATTTCTGTCATATCTCCTCTACCCCGCCTTTCCTCTAAGGTGTACATATTAAGATCTTTAAGTCTGTCCCCATATGGTTTATAACAAAGACCACTAACCATTTTAGTAGCCACCCACTGCACTGACTCCATTCTGTTTATATCCTTTTGAAGGTGCGGCCTCCAGAATTGCACACAATACTCCAAATGAGATTGCACCAGAGACTTATACAGAGGCACTATCACCTCCTTTTTTCTGCTGGCCATTCCTCTTCCTATGTACCCAAGCATCCTTCTGGCTTTCACCATAGTTTTTTCTACGCGTTTAGCCACTTGAAGATCATCACAATCACACCCAGGACTCGCTCTTCTTTTGTGGACACTGTACCACTCCCTTGGATTTTTGCAGCTCAAATGCATGACCCTACATTTTTTAGCGTTAAATCTCAGCTGTCAAATTTTAAACCATTCTTCAGGCTTAGCTAGATCCCTCATCATGCTATCTACTCCTTCCTGGGAGTCTACTCTATTGCAGATTTTGGTATTATACACAAAGAGGCAAACCTTATCTGACAGTCTATCTGCAACCCCCCAACCCCACATCACCTTTCACCCATCCCTCCACACCCACTGCCCCTCACCACAGCCCCTCACAGTAAGGTTACAATTTCTAGTTTTTCTATTTTAGTTTTATATGTTTAAAGTTGCCTGCAAATGTTTTCAGTTGTTCCATGTAAACCGTTCTCTGTTATACTCCTAGTAAACCGTTTTGCCTAGTAAAATATGGTATATAAAACCAGTTAAATAAATAAATAAATATCACTAACAAAGATGTTAAAAAGAATTAGACCAAGGATAGATCCCTGTGACACACCACTGGTAACATACTTCTCCTTACAGTGAGCTCCATTTACCTGAACACTTTGTCGCCTCCCACTCAACCAATTTCTTCCCTAGTCAGTCACTTTAGGGTCCATCCCTAGAGTGCTCAATTTATTAATAAGTCATCTATGTGGAATAGTGTCAAAGGCTCTACCTCGGTCCAACTCTCTGGTCACCCAAAGAAATCAATCCAATTTGTTTGACAGGAGCTGCCTCTGGTAAACTCATGCTGCCTCAGATCCTACAATCCATTGGACACCAGAAACCTCACTATCCTCAGTTTTAGCAGTGTTTCCATTCATTTACTCACCACAGAGGTCAGACTAACCAGCCTGTAGTACTCAGCCTCATCCTTACCTCTGCATTTGTGTAAAGGGACCACATATGCCTTTCTCCAGTCCTCTGGGACCACTCCTGACTCTAAACATTGAAAAGGTCAGTCAGTGGAGCTGCTAGAACTTCCCAAAGTTCCTTCAATATTCTCAAATGTATCCCATCCGGCTCTATTGCTTTGTCTACTTTTAGTTTAGCTAGTTCCTCATGAACACAGTCCTTTGAAAATCGTTCAAGATCTCCTTAACTTCTGCTTCTATTTGTGGATGTTTTTGGAGGTTCTGCTACTGGCTCTTCATCTGTGAACAAAAATATTGGTTAAGCAATTCCGCTTTATCCTCATCAGCTTCCTCCCCTTTACCCTTGAGTCTGACAAAACCACTTTTGCACTTCCTCCTCTCGCTAACATATCTGAAGAATGTCCTGTCTCCCCATTTTATTCCATTGGCTTTTTCTTTTTCTTTTTGTATCTTTGCTTTCCTGACTACTTTCCTAGCATCTTTAAGTTTTTCCTCTCTCTATGATCTCTTGTATTTTAGGAAAGCCACCCTCTTTTTCTTCACCTTTTCAGCTACTTCCTTTGAGAACCATAGTGGCCTCCTTTTCCTTTTGCATTTATTTACTTTTCCAACAAAAAGGTTTGTTGCCCTTAAAATATCCCCTTTCAGTTTTGTTCATTTCTTTTCTACATCCCCCAGCTGTTCCCATCCCATTAACAACTCCTTGAGGTATTGTCCCATCTTGCATTCATCTCCAAAATGCAAGCTTCTCTGCCTCAGCCTTTACCCTCCACAAGGAGAATTGACGAGAATACCACCTGTGTACCTATCTGCTTCACTCTCTGTCCCAGATCCATGAAGTCACTTTAGATACTCTCAGAGGGATACCTAACAGTATCATATGTGCCGACATGGATGAGCAACATTAGATAATAGTCAGTAGGCTTAATGAGTCTCAGCAAACTCTCTGTAAGATCTCAGATTTTTCCACCTGTCAGACAGCACACCTCTCTGAACATCAAATCTGGTCAGCAGATGGACGCCTCAGTTCCCCTCAGTAGAGAGTCAACAACCACCACTACCCTTCGCTTCCTTGTTGCCACTGATTCTGCAGCTTTGGGGTGCTTGAGCTATGGTTCTTCCCTTTCCTGGTAGGCTTCCACCTGACACAGTCTGTTCTTCTAGCCTTCCATTCAAAGCAAGCTCTTTGAAGTCACCATGGGATATGTTTACTAAAGGTTCTTAATGTGCGTGGCACGCATGAGCGCGCGCTAAGGTACCTTAGCGCACGCTAATGATGCTTTATGGGGCCAAAATGTGCTTTAGTGCGCGCTCATGCGCGCAGCGGCGCAAGCGAGCGCTGAAGGCGGGGAAAGGCTCCCGGAGGGCGGAGGAAGGCTCCCCAGGGGCGGAGAGAAGGGGTCAATGGGTGGAGAGTGGGAGGGGAGAGGCTCCCCGCACATTAGCGAGGTGAAATTCGAGGCCAAAAATAACGCGAATGAAAACCTCGCGTTAGAGCCGATTTAAAGGGAAGAGAAACCATTTCTGTCAGCAATGTACAGCAAAACCAGGGAAACCTACAAAAAAGTGATAAGTGTGATACATGTGCACAGAACAAAAGTACAAATAAACATTGAAAAGGACCCCAACAAAATTAAAAAAAAATTACAATCAAGCTGGGCAATAGTGATAGTAATGGGAAACATCAAAAAACACTCCCAAGAAAGCCCCAAAAAATAAATATGAATTTTGGAAGGGTCTACGCTCCATCCCCATACAAGGTGAATGATCCCACAGTGAAATAGCATTGCTCAAGGTTTCCCTCTCCATCAGACAGGTTTCCTATGGCGTGCACATGTGCGGCAACAGCAGGGCGGGCATGTCGGAACGGCCAACTGGACAGATGCTTGGAAATGGGATACAGAGGGCTGCAGGCGGCACATGCTGTGGTGCAGCTGGGGCACAGTGCGGACTAGGCAGATGCCTAGATGGCACTTAGGAATGCTGAAACTGACCAGCAGCCAGACAGCAACTGATGAGGGCCCAACATGGGCACGAGAGTGTCTATCACAGTGTCACAGGGGATAGTACCCAGCAGGTACCCCCAAGGGCACAGAACATTGGTAGGCGGTGTTGGGCGGAAGCGTGGATGCCTATGCAGGCACCCCTACCCCAGAACACGCACCATAGGCAGCCGCCTACCTGCACACTGGATGGCTTGAGACTGCACACCACAAGCACCACCAGCAGAAGGGCATGTCAGCATGATGGCAGAGGGGTACTGGTGGTGGAGGGGGGCAGTGGCAGCTGCCCAGAGCCAACCATGGCCTAGCCCTGTGTAGGTGGGTGCCATGCACTGCAACAGACAGGCTCTGTCTGAAAAACAACCATGGTATCTCCAGGACCGCACTGTCTCTGTGAGCACAGTGTGGTGCAGTGAACACAGCCAGTGTGTTCAGAAGCAGAAAGTCACAAGTTCAAGTCCCAGCTGGGGCTACTGCCAATCCAGTCCCCATATTTTACCCGCTACTAAACCGTGATAGTAAGGACAAACCTTTATTGCAGAGAACATACGCATGGTTCAAACGACTATATTTTACCCCACCAAGCACAGACACCAGAAACATGCGCATTACCTAGAGCAGAGTCACCCAAATGCAGTCCTGGAGGGCCACAAATCATTCAGGTTTTATGCTGTCTCCAATATAAGGCCATGTCAGCATGGTGGCGGAGGAGTACTGGTGGTGGAGGGGGCAGTGGCAGCTGCCCAGAGCAGACCATGGCCTAGCCCTGTGTAGGTGGGTGCCATGCACTGCAACAGACAGGTCCTGCCAGACAAACAGTCATGGTATCATCAGGGAATGCACTCTGTGGCAACACAGTGGTGCAGTGCACACAACCAATGTGTTTGGAGGCAGAAGGTCACAGGTTCAAGTCCCAGCTATGGTGCCTGCCAACACAGTCCCCATATTTTACCCACTACTACAACATGCTAGTACAGACAGAACGTTTAGTGCAGATGACGTAAACATGCCCAAAACACCTACATTTTACCCTACAGAGCAAAGACACCATAAACAGGCGCATTACCTAGAGCAAAGTCTCCCAAATGCAGTCCGGAGGGCCAAACACCATTCAGGTTCCATGCTGCCTCTAATAAAGATGCCTGTGCTGCATATCTATGCGCCACCCCCATGGTATGCAGATGTATCTCATGCATATTCATGAGGGACAGCATGAAAACCCGAACAGTGTTCAGCGCACCAGGACTGGAGTTGGGAACCTCTGCCGTAAAGCAGCAGCCAACAGGGGCAGACACACCTACACCTACAGGCTCCATTAGCCAATGCCTCCTGGAGAGGCAGGACATTGGGCCCTGCGTGCATCTCCCAATACTAGCACTTGCATACCTTAGCAATGCCACCCTACACCTGGGTATACGGTACACAGCTATCAAAAGTTTGCTATGATTACTGGCAGATAGCAATTCCTACGTTAAGCACAGTTTGCTGATTGAGCTCCATCATAGCAACCTTTCTGATGTCTGTGGAGTGTGCTTCAGGTCTGGTCTCTGACAGTGTTTACCACCCTGTGGAGTGACCCCCAACAGTATTGCGTACCATATCCATGCCTGCACTGTGCCCAGGACTGGTGTGGTGGCCAGGGCTGCTAAACTCCTCTATAGTTGTACACTGCTGGCATAGGTGTGGGAGTGTGTGTCTGTCTATCCAGTGTATGGTGGCTGCAAAAACCCTCCACAGCCCACACTGCCAGCACTGTTGCCAGTATTGGCCTGCCAATGTGCATAAGGAGGAGCAAGGTACCATGGGTATAGCCCGGACAGGGTGGTCTGGCCAGGATGCATCTGCACAGGGCATAGGGCACTGGCTGGGACATTGTAGTGCCCGGCCACCACCTACACAGACAGGGTGGCCACAGCATGTCCTGCTGGGAGATCACTCTCACCCTGACTGTGCAGTGAACACAGCATGGCTAGGCACCCCCATAGTGCTATATAGCATTTCTCTCATGTGGTATTTATGGGTGTCCTATTGGGGCCCAGTCACTGATTTATCTGCTTGTTGTGTATGCTGACATCCCAGTTCTGGGTGCACGCATTTCCACCAGGAACATGCACTATGGACTAGCTAGCAGACTGTCTGCAGCTGGTATGTGTCTTGATGGAGCGACTTGCAGGGTGCAGTGGCTGAAGGCTTGCTGCAGGAGAATATCAGATAGTGGTGGGGTGCAGCTTAGCATATCCAGGCTTAATGTCTGTCTGCTATTGCATTATGGATGTGTACAGAGTTGCTTTGACTGTGCTGTAGGTGTCTGTTCCCCAGCAGGACTGGGGTTGATGGTCCACTCTACTGCCACCATTGCAGGGAGGTAGAATGTGGATTTGTTGATGGGAGACCCTGTTTACCACCCTCAGCCCTGGAGGAGGAGGAGGATGGTGGTACATAATCCTCCTAGGGGTCCATAGGGGCTACACCTGACTGAGACATGCAGATATATCCAAGGTGTGTCTGCAGAAACTACCTATCTCACACATTAGCACTGCTGGGGACCTGCAGCATGGCCTACTTCTGCCATGGAAGGTGCTGTGGACCTGGTGCTGGGCGCCCCACCGCAACCTCAAGGTGAGCACAGTACCCGCACAATGTGACGGTGTGTAGCTACTCTGTGCCAGTAACACACATGGTCAGTTCCCCCTACAAGGCCGAGATGCTGTGGGGGTGCATACCCCATCTTGTGTTCATCTGTAGACAGCTGATTTGCATGAGCAGTGCATCATGGGTACGGGTGGGCTAACCCTATCCTGGTGACCACAACAGACTGTTTGTGTGGTGACGTGCAGTCCCTCTGCAGCCAGCCAGGGGCTTGCTAGCAGCTATAGAGCTATAGCCCACTAGTTACTTCACTGCCTGTGGAGCCAGAGGTCATGGGATCAAACCTACAGTGGGGTTATTTGATAGGGCTGCCCAAAGCCTTATCTATTGTTAATGTACATTATTGCTGCCATCAAAAACACACTCAGCGTACTGTACCCATAAGGTGCCTCAGAGGGCGCTTTATAGGGCGCCCTATAGGGCACCTTATGGTTACCGTCCATATTTATTTATTTATTTAACATCTTTTATATACCGCACTATTTGTTGTCAGTGCGGTTTACATATAACAAAGTTGCACATTCAGAGGACAATAGTGTGCTTACATTATAACAGGAAACTTAAACTTAAACATATAAGGTGCACTATACGTTATCCTGTGGAGCGACTTATAGGGTGCCCTATAGGGGACATTATAGGGTGCCATGGCGGACAGTGCACTTTATAATGTGCCCTATGGAGTGCCTTATAGGGTGCCTTATGCGGCACCTTCAGTTACGGCACGTGAGGGTGTGTTTGCTGGCAGCAATTAATAAAATAAAAATAAAGTGCTGCAGGAAACAATACTTACATGTCAAAGCTGATGCCTCAGCCAGCCTTACATATTAGGCACACTGGGGATCAAACTTATGACCCCTGTATCATCAGTCAGTGCCTTAACCATTGTGCTACACTGCTGATCCTCCTTGCATGTCAGCGCACCTACTTATGATTTTCATGCGTTTAAATGCACAGTGCTGCCATCAAAAACAGTGCTATGACCTTGCTGTGCCTCATAGGGCACCCTATATGGCGCCCTATAGGCCACCCTTTCAGCAACATTGTAGGGTGCCGTGGCAGACAGTGCACTTTAAAATGTGCCCTCTGGGGTACCTTATGGGGTGCCTTATGCAGCACCTTATGTTACAGTGCTTTGAGAGTGCGTTTGCTAGCAGCAGTAATTAAAATAAAATTAAAAAGCCTCATAATGCAATATTACACATAAATGGTAGTGCTTCAGCCAGCCTTACTCATTGGGTACAGTGGGGGATTGAACCCATGAACCCTGCAGCATCGGTCAGTGTCTTTACCATTGTACTGCAGCCTTGTTCCTCTGTTTACACATCAGCGCGCCTGCTTATGCTTCCTGCGCGCGTTCCTCGTTCGCTACTGTGCGCGGCGCACAAGAGCACGCGGCGCGCGCTAATCCCGTTTTGCTCTATTTTTAACCAGACCGCCCACTCCTTATATGGCATCCTGCAGACTACCGCGCCGCGCACGTTAAGAGACTTTAGTAAACATACCCCTATGAGCTCTAACAGCAGAGCTTTACCCAAGAACACAAAAATTCCTCTTTTCAATACAGCACCAGAAAAAGAATTAGCCATTAAAAATGAAAACCAAAACCCCTTTAAGAGCTCTCAGGCAGAAAGCTTGTATTTAAAAGCCACAAAGTATTACCTTAAATTATTGTATTTTAGGAATTATGTTCATTAGTGAAATGCACACAATTTATAACTTGTTCATTCTGTTAGCAATGGAGAGGGCTAGCTTTTACTTTTAACTCATTATCTTTGCTATGGCTACAAAGGAAGGTTCATCCTTATTTTTGAAAAATTATGACAAAATTGATCTATCATATAATAGAAAGCCAGTCATGCACGTTGCTATTTATTTTCACAGCCTGTACAGTTCTAAGTATCAATAAGCATGCAGCAATCCCTGCAAAATGCTACCAAATAGAGCTTTCTGCAGAAAACAGTGGGGCCAAAATTCTATGGGCTGGTGTCTGATTAACTAAACTCGATAAGACCCACCACTGAATATAACCAAAGTTGTCCAGATAAACCTATGTAAATAACTTAAGGGCAGCTACTTTGGCAGCCTGACTTACCCAGTTAAGTTTAACCAAATACCACTGATATTCAGTGCTTTCCGGCTGTACTAAAGCTGCGCCCTTTGAACACTGGAAGCACCACCTCTTGTTAACTGCATAAAGAGTGCAGGGCCGGCTCAACCATTAGGTGTGACTAAGTGATCACCTAAGGCAGCAGTTTAAAGGGGCAGCAAAGAGCAACAGCAATTAAAGCAAACAATAGATTCCAAAGGCCGCACAAACTCAAGGAGCCTTCAGCACATGCTTTTAACTGAATGGAGAGAGCACTCCATACATACAAAGCAAGGTGAATATTTAAAAGCATGGGCCCGATATTCAAAAAAAGCTGAGCTCCTAAATTTAGGCTTCTAGGTTAGGCTTCTTAATTTGTGCCTTATTTTCAGCCACACTTAGGAGCCTAAGAGCCCACTGTTAAATTATGATGGCTTTGTGCCACTACGGTGCATAGCCATCCGCTCCAACCCTTAACCCCGGATATTCAATGCCAGGGTCATACATGGCCCAGGTATTGAATATCTGGGTTTCCCCCACAGCCTCCCAGCTGCAGTAGCTAATCGGGCAGTGGCAATGTTGCATGCTGTCCGGTTAGCCCCTGTGGCTATAAGATAGGCAAGCTTTTGCCTTACCTATCTTTTAGCTGCAGGTTGCTAACTAGGCAGCATGAAATATCGTCACTGCCCGGTTAGCGACTGTTGCCACCTCCACTCCTCCCCAAAACGCCCACAACACACCCTGATGCTAAGCGTTTAACATTGGGGCATGTAGAGGAGAAGATCGGTGATATTCAGCAACACTAATCATGTTACTGCCGTTGAATATCCCACTGATCGGCATTTACATGGTTACAGGGCTGTAAACTATGTAAATGTCTTTCAAATATCGGGCCCTAAATTTTCAGCCAGTTTAATAGTAAGCTTGCAGCGCTGCCTCCATAGCCACAGTCGGGGGGGGGGCACCCCCTCTCAGCCAGTGCCTGTGGCAGGCCGTACCCACTGCTTCACCCTTGGTACACCACTGCAGTTAGTCCCAATACATTTTCAAAGAGATCAATTTAGGAGCCTAACTCTGAAAGTTAAGAGTATAAATCCTTTAAATATCAGACCCATGACGTTCAACTGCACATTTTTATAGGATTTATTTATTTAGTTATTTAAAAGAATTTCTATTCCTCACAAACAACCTAGCAGAGTACAGAAACCATGCATAATTTCATGCACAGTACAATATTAAAGACATAAAACAATAAAAAATACCAAAACTACAAATACTAACAATAACAATAGACTAAGGGGTATGTTTACTAAACTGCGTTAGTGTGATTCGCGTTAGGAGCCGTGTTAGTGGAAGAAATGCCAAAAAATGACATGGGTGGTACATCGTTAGTGATAACGCGCGCTATAACACGCCGTGCAGCAACGATCGTTACAGGGCGCGTTACTGCACGTTAAGCGTAAGAAGGCGCGCAGACACCAGAATACAGAAACAGAGCTGTAGCACAATGGTTACTACACAGACTGATGGTACAAGGGTCATGGGTTCCATTCCCCAGTGTGCCTAATGAATAAGGCTGGCTGAGGTGTCATGTGTAACCCTTTGAAAGCCTACTATAACATTTTAATCAACAGTTTGCAGCCGAGTTAATGTTTGCATATGTCAGGAAAATTGTACCCATCTTATTCAATATGTTCCAATAGTGACGTTCCCTCTGCCATGGTCATGTATTATATACCATTTGATAGGAATATTTAGGCAGATGTTTGGATCCTGAAAGTTTTGGGCTTGGCCTGGAAAGGGTTAAGTATTGGGCTGTGAGGAAGTTGAGTTGTACGTTAATAGTGCTGCCAGCAACCACACCCTCACAGTGGCGTAACCTAAGGTGCCACATAAGGCACCCTAGAAGGCACTCCATAGGGCACATTATAAAGTGCACTGTCTGCCAAGGCACCCTATAATATCCCCTATAGGACACCATATAAGGCACCTTATAAGACGCTTTATAGGGCGCCGTATGAGGCGCCCTATAGGGCACCTTATGAGCCACCCTAAGGTGACAGTACCCTGAGGGTGGTTGTGCTGGCAGCACTAATATACAATAAAAATAGACAATGCCTAAGACAGCCCTATCGATGAACCCCACTGTGGGTTGTGAACCCATGACCTCTGGCTCCATGGACAGTGAAGTAACCAGTGGGCTAGAGCTGCTAATAAACACCCAGCTGGCTACAGGAGGACTGCACGGCACCACACCCACATTCTGCTGTGGTTACCAGGGAGATTACATACCACCACCCAACCCAACCCAACCCACCCTCTGGGGCTCAGGGTGGGGGACAGGATCTCCCACCAACAGATCCACTTTCTACCCCCCTGCAATGGTGGCAGGAGAGGGGACCATCACCCCAGTCCTGCTAGGGATCAAACACCCTACAGGGCAGGCAATGCAGAGCAGTACACATCCATAACACAATAGCAGACAGAAAGTCTGGAAATGCTCAGCTGCCCCCCACCATTATCTGACATTCTACAGCAGCAAGCCTCCAGCCGCTGCACGGTGTTGCAGCAAGACACATACTAACTGCAGACAGTCCGCCAGCTAGTCCATAGTGCATGGTCCTGGAGGAGATGCATGTACCCAGAATGGGGATATCAGCATACACACCAAGCAGATAAGTCAGTGATTGGGCCCCAAAAGGAAACCCATAAATATCACACAAAAAAAATGCTAGATAGTACTATGGGGGAACCTAGCCATGCCATGGTCACTGCTCAGTCAGGGTGAGAGTGACCTCCCAGCAGGACATGCTATGGCCACCCTGTCTGTGCAGGTGGTACCGGACACTACAATGTCCGGCCATTGCCCTATGCCCTGTGCAGATGCGGCCAGGCCAGACCACCCTATCCAGGCTATTCCCACAGTACCTTGCTCCTCATTATGCACATTGGCAGGCCAATACTGGCAACAGTGCTAGCAGTGTGGGCTGTGGAGGGTGTTGGCAGCCACCACACACTGGATAGACAGACACACACTCCCCACACCTATGCCAGCATTGTGCAACTATAGAGGTGTTGGGCAGCCCAGGCCACCACACCAGTCCTGGGCACAGTGCAGGCATGGCTATGGTACACAATACTGTAGGAGTCACTCCCCAGATTGGTAAACACTGTCAGACACAAGACCTGTAGCACACTCCACAGACATCAGAAAGGTTGCTATGATGCAGCTCACTCCGAAAATTGTACTTAACCTAGGAATTGCTATCTGCCAGCAATCATAGCAACCTTTTGATAGATGTGTACCATATTCCCAGGTTTAGGGTGGCATTACTAAGGCATGCAAGTGCTAGTATTGGGGCCTGTGGGTGCGGGTGTGTCTGCCCCTGTTGGCTGCTGCTTTACGGCAGAGATTCCCAACTCCATTCCTGCGGTGCAAAACACTGTTCGGGTTTTCATGCTGTCCCTCATGAATATGCATGAGATACATCTGCATACCATGGGGGTGGCGCATAGAAATGCAGCACAGGCATCTTTATCAGAGGCAGCATGGAACCTGAATGGTGTTTGGCCCTCCAGGACTGCATTTGGGAGGCTCTGCTCTAGGTAATGTGCATGTTTATGGTGCCTGTGCCCTGTAGGGTAAAATGTAGGTGTTTTGGGCATGTTTACAAAAGGTTCTGTCTGTATTAGAACGTTATAGTAGTGGGTAAAATATGAGGACTGGGTTGGTGGAAACCACAGCTGGGACTTGAACCTGTGATTTTCTGCTTCTGAATACACTGGTTTTGTACACTGCACCACCATGTTATCACAGAGATGGTGCATTCCCTGGTTATACCATGACTGTTGGTCAGACAGGGCCTGTCTGTTGCAGTGCATGGCACCCACCTACACAGGGCTAGGCCACGGTCTGCTCTGGCCAGCTGCCACTGCCCCCTCCACCACCAGTATCCCTCAGCCACCATGCTGACATGCCCTTCTGCTGGTGGAGCTGGTGGTGCGCAGTCTCAGGCCATCCAGTGTGCAGGTAGGTGGCTGCCTATGGTGCGGGTTCTCGGGTAGGGGTGCCTGCATAGACGTCCATGCTCCCCCCCAGCCCCGCCTGCCAATGTTCCGTGCCCTTGGGGGTAGCTGTTGGGTACTATCCCCTGTGACACTTTGGGAAACCCACTCGTGCCCATGTTGGACCTTCAGCAGTTGCTGTCTGGCTGCTCCACTGTTTCAGTATTCGTATGGGCCACCTAGGCATCACCCTAGTCCGCACTGTGGCCCAGCTCCACCACAGCATGTGCCACCTGCGGCCCTCTGTATCCCCTTCTCCGGCATCTGTCCAGTTGCCATTCTGAAATGCCCGCCCTGATGTTGCGGGACAAATGCACCTGTCCGATGGTGGGGAAAACCCTGAGCAGCGCTATGTCACTGTGGGCTCATTCACCTTGTATGGGGACGGCGTATAGACCCTTCCACGATTTATATCTGTTCTATGGGGCTTACTTGGGGGGGGGAGGGGTTGATGTTTCTCATTGATACCACTATTGGCCAGCTTGGTTATTGTTTTTTTCCAGTTTGTTGGGGTCATTTTCAGTGTTTCTGTGCCCTTTTGTTCTGTGCACGTGTATCACACTTATCACTTGTTTTTGGTTTCCCTGCCTGGGCTGTACATTGCTGACACTGAAATGGTTTCTCTCCCCTGTAATGTGCCTTTAACAGTAGGTTTTCATTCGCGTTGGAATTCAGCCCTGAAATTCAGCATGTTAGTGTGAGGGGAGCCTCTCCCCACCCACTCTCCGCCCATTGACCCCTTCTCTCCGCCCTCTCTCCACCTTCTGCGGAGCATTACGCTCGTTAGCGCGTCATAACGCGCGTTGTATAACGTTAATGCTCCTTAGCGCATCATAATGCGTGTTATGACGCACTTACGAGCGTTAACGTTATACAACGCGCATTATTCACAATTACCGCAGTTTAGTAAACATACCCCTAAAAAAGAATAAAAAAAAAATCAGTATATAATAAATGAAAAATAAACCATCTGTTGTGGGAGGGGTGGTATTTTTACTATCATAATTGCTGAGTTTAATTATTAAAATTTAGTGGGTTAGGAGGGCATAAGAACATAAGATTTGCCAGACCAAAGAACCATCAAGCCCAGTATCCTGTTTCCAACAGTGGCCAATTCAGGTCTCAAGTACTTAGTAGAATCCCAAAAGGTAGACAGATTCCAGTAGATTTCTCCAGTTCACTTTAATAATGGTTTATCGACTTTTCCCTCCAGGTTCTTGTCCAAACCTTTTACTGCCTCCTCCAACATCGAATTCCAGAGTTTAATTGCATTGACTGAAAAAATATTTTCTACCATTGAAGTCTATATAGAATCACCCTATATTTAAAATGTTCATTCAATTAACAACCCTGACATGAATTCTGCTTCAGGGTTCTTCCTCTTACAGGGGAGGAGGGGGCAGTATTTAGATTCAATTCATTCTCTCTTTTTCAAGTGCTTATGTACCTTATTATAATAGTGCCTACACTGACACACTCCCAGTAAATTTTTGTGCACAAATTTATACCTGCTTCAGGATAGGTGTAAACATGTGCATGTATTCTACGTTGTGCGTGTGTATTTTATAAAATGCACACGGGTACAAAAAAAACCCTGTATCAAATAAAATACTATTTTTGTTGGACTTACTATAGACAGGACACATGCACAGATCCACAATGTTACTTTCCCTGTGAAAACTTTTAACTGTTTTCATAAAGATTTTTCAGTACAATTTAGGAAGGTACTTCAAATACATTTTCAAGTAATCATTTTTCCATCATTATTAAAATCAAAAAATTAATCTGACGTAGTCCATAGAATGTCACTATGTTTCAATGACAATCTTATTCCATCTGCATCCAGGAGAATCCAGCTGCAATATTATTCTTCAACCATATAACCAAACTCCCAAAATGCAGACAATTTACTTCAGTGCATGCATACAAGCTGGGTTCTAGGATATTTCAATCTACCTTCCCTACAAGAGTCTCACTCATCAGCTTTTCTTGAAGCTCTTGAAGAACTAGGATATAGCCAACTGATCAAGGAACCTAGCCACGACAAAGGAGGCATGCTGGACCTGGTATTCACCTCCCAGACAACTTCCACTCCATCCAACATTCCCGAGCTGTCCATTACTGCAGTTCCTTGGTCAGACCACAAGCTGATAGTATTCCAAATTCCCTTGCCCAACAGCAATCAGAAAGAAGCAAGGAGACTGAGCAGTCCTACCAAAGCACCACCACGAAGATTCCAGGCTTTTAACAGAGACCTGATCCTAAACACAACTCACCCACTACTCACCTCTACTGCTCACAGTCCTAAGGATAACGTTTCCAACTGGAATAAGACCCTCAGTTCAATTGTGCTACTTCCACCATCTAACAAACCTCCAGGGAAGCAAGCCTCCGCATCTTGGTACTCCGCAGAACTGAAAACCTCACTCGCCCTCCTAAGAAAGCTTGAATGACGCTGGTGCCACTCCCACTCGACCAACGATCAAAGAGCTTACAATGATCACCTGTCATTACATCACAAAGCAGTAACGACGAACATGAGATAATTCTACACTGACACTCTAAAACGTTCTCTGAACAAGCCACATGATGCCTTCGCTCTCATTAACAACCTAACAAAAGAACCAACCTCAGTCCAACCTGTTGAGATCCACCCTCAAAAATTTGCAGATTACTTACAATCCAAGTTATGTCAGACCAACAAGGCCTCATCTTCCAACGCCTCTCTCGAGCCAAGCCACAGAACACTGCTCTCCATTTTTTCTATACCACCAAAGCAGCACATTGAAGACACCATTGCTGCAATCAACACAACAACGGCTCAATCTGACCCCTGCCCTGCATTCTGGATTAAAGAACTACGATCCTACTTGAGCCCTTTTATAGCCAGACTCATGGACCAATCCTTTACAACAGGAACATTCTCGCAACCCCTCAAACAGACGTCCATAAGACCGCTGCTGAAAAACAACAAGCTGGACCCCAAGAAGGTGGACTCATACCAACTGATTTCAAGCATACCCCTACTAGCGAAAATAATTGAAAAGGAAGTCCAATGTCAAATTCAAGATCACATAGACACTTCCGCGCCACTGGACCCATGCCAATATGGCTTTAGAGAGGCCCACAGTGTCGAAACACTACTCACCACACTCTTCAACAGCATAATTGCAGGAATAGACAACATCCGTCAAGGGTTTGTCCTTATCTTCATGGACATTGTGGCAGCATTCGATTCAGTAAGCCATGAGCTTCTCCTCAACTGTCTCCAAGAGAAGGGGATCACAGACAAAGCACTAGACTGGTGCAAGTCCTACCTCTCTGACAGATGGCAGCATGTACGATCAGGGACTACATCATCAGAGCCTTTCCACCAGAAGCAAGGTGTCCCGCAGGGTTTCTCCCTCTTCGCCCTGATGTTCAACATATACATGCAGCCCATCGGTAACCTGATCCGTTCCTTCGACGTTAACTGCCTGATATATGCGGACGATGTACTGCTATACATGCCTTTCTCGACTGAGAACCCCAACCTCTCCCACTGACAAACTGCTTTAACGCAGTGTCCAACTGGCTACAAACCCAGAACCTCAGAATTCAGCATAAGAAATCAGAGGTCCTGTTCATTATAAGGAATCAAAACTTCTCCACGCCGTCCTCTCTAAACGTCGACGAAGCAGAACTCCAGTCCAAACCCATGATCAGGTACCTGGCAGTCACACTAGATCAGCGCCTGGACATGAAGACGCACATAGGCAACATGGTGAGAGCGGTGTATCACAAGATCCGATCTCTCAGGTACCTAAGATCCTTGCTAACACCAGACGACTTCAGGACAGTCTATCAGGCACTAATCATACCACATCTGGATTATGCAAACTCAATTCTGCATGGACTCCCTCAAGCCACGCTGAACCCGCTGCAACTAGCAATGAATGCTGCGGCAAGAGTTCTCCATGGAGCATTCAGGAAAGACCATGTTATCCCCATCCTGAAGCACCTACACTAGCTCCCAATACACAGCAGACTCACATACAAAATCTTACTGCTGACATTCAAGGTCGTCAACAGGCTCTCATCCACATCACTGGCAGAGCTGATCCAGACTACACCCCCCAATAGGTCCAGAAGATCTACAGCAGTTAATACGCTGATAGTCCCGAAATCAATAACCCTATGCACATGCTCAACGGTAAACAGAGCCTTCAAATTCTGTGCGCCAAGATGCTGGAATGCCCTACCTCCCAGCATACGAGCAATCCCTGACCTAACACAGTTTAGAAAGGCATTGAAGCACCATCTCTTCCTCCAATATTACCCCCAGACAGCGCCTTAATATCCTCATCCACCACTTAGCCAACACAGTTCAGTAAGCCCTACCACACAGCCAAACATGACTACGTCCAGCAAGGTGATACCTATTTTGCCATACAGATGTACATAGTTGACCCCTTGTTATCCAAGTTCTATTACCTTGTTCAATGTAAATACGAATCAACTATTGAGATGCGTAAGTTGTTGTATGTAAACCACACTGATGCCGAATAGCGCGGTATAAAAGAGACTGTAAATAAATAAATACATTGCAGTAATCCCCCCAAAACACATCTCCGGAATGCCCATTAAAGTGTCCTTGTCAAGACATGTGCTTCTATGCAGGTATACCCATAGCCATCTTCCATGTATCAAATATTGCATCCATAGTGCATGCAAATATGAAGGCCCCAGCTTTCAAAATCATTCTGTGCCTGTAGTAAATGTTTTTAAAACAGAGCTGGAATTACATATTTATTGTACCTTAGGTTGACTTCTGCAAAAGATTTAGGGGGTAGTTAACTATTGTGCATTAACAGACTAACAAACGAGTTTCTTAACATATGGCAAAATCATGTGTTAATTTACCACAACACGCATTACCAAATAATGAGATGTGAAGCATGCAAAGCACCTCATTCTTATATAAATCAAGCAATACAGCTTTTGTTGAACTTTGCTCAAAACTGGCATTATTTTTTCATCCTGGGAGCATTAAGCTGATAATCTGTGGCTCGATAATTCCAGGTGCCATCTTAAAGCGGCCATGGTAAAGTTGAATTTGGTCCACCAATCAAACTGCCACCCCTTGTGGGTCATCTGCAGATGCCCCACAAGAGCACCCAACCTACTGAAGGCATCACCCAGCCCCCTCGAAGACACCCTTTCATCTCCAGAATATATCTGCCCACTGCTGAAGGCATCCCCAGACCATCATCATAGTCCCACTCCTCTAAAGACACCTCCTCTGGACCCCCATCACCCCATGGACTCCCTAGTACCCTACAGGGGTTCCCTGGTTTCTAGGGGCTTGGGCAGGATTGATCCCCAGTTGCTCCTGCCCCACCTGGAACTGGTTTCAAAATGGCACCAGTTTAACCCTAGCAATATTCTCATGGTACTACCACTAGGGGTAAAAATCTCTTATATGGTAGCTTGGCCCCTAGTGGTGCTACTGCAAGTTTAGGGGTCAACTGGTGGCATTATTTTGAAGTCGCTGTTGGATGGATCAGGAGCAAATAAGGATCATTCTAGTACCATAGACACAAAGGAACCCTGGATTAGGTACTGGAGGTAGTGGCAGAAACTCATATTGAGAGCCCCCAAGCAAAATATTGGAAAGGGCCCCCACAGAAGGGGAGAATCCACCTCAGAAGATATGTAAGAGGCAATAAATGGGCCCCCTCAGCTGGAGTGGAATTTACTTCACAGACCAGAGGAATTCTATGGAGAGGAGCCAGGTGTCTTCAGCAGGGGTGGGGGCCTGTGAGGGAGGATCCAGGGATGCCTTCACAGAGGGTGGTGATGCCTTAAGAGAGGTATGGAATATCTTCACTGAGGTAAGGAAATATTTTCCAGGGGATCAGGTGATGCCTTAAGTGCAGGGGGGGGGGGCTAGAAAATGTCTTAGTATTTGATGGGGGGGGGCAGATTGCCAGTTTTTGCACTGGCCCCTTTAACAAGTCTTCCTGGGAGCATCAAGCCACATTTTAGAGGCTTGCTGCTCCCAGAGAGCAGAGTAATGCAACTTACAAGGTTGATCACGAGTTATGTTATTAATTTACCACATGACTCACAAAGTAAAGTAAGTTGCAGTAAAATATGATATATTACCGCTGCTTAGGATCTATCCTCCTTAGATATACATTGAAGTCAATAATAGGTATTAAATAATTAGTTACTTCTCTCTCTAGAATACTTCACTAACTTTTCAGAAGTCTAACATTTGGTAGATGTGCTAAAGTCATTCTGTTGCTCTATCAAATTTTCATAGCAGACTTGTAGAATAAGTTAGAAAGTTTATTACACCTCAGGTGCTGTAGTTAACTGTCTTTGCCAATCATGTGCTCCATTAGCATGAGCTGCCTGGCATTGTTCATGGCATCTAAACTCTTTCTCCAGGGCATCTGACTCCCTCCCTTCCTTGGCAGTAGACGTCCCCCTGATAGAGAGCTCTCCAGGGTGAAATAACATACCCCTCCCCAAAAAGAACACACAAACCTCTCTGGCAGAAGCCCCCAACCACAGCAAAAATACTCTCCTTTATCAGAAGAACAATTGCCCCTAGCAGTTGAAGCCTTCCCTAAGATTAAAAAAAAAAATCTCCCTTCATGCTTGGACATTTAGGTGCCAGTTTCAAATTGATGCCTAACAAGCAGACAAGAAACCAGTAGGGATGTGGCTTCATGGGCATGCATTCAGTTCATTTTGAAGACACGCAAATCGCCTTGGTGCACATAAGCCTATGAATTAATGCATATGCAATCAATTTGGGTGCACAATAAAAGCCCTGACATGCACACAAGGTATGCATCTAAACCAAAGGTGTGGGGAAAAGGATTTTAAACAAGCATGAACCAATTGCACCCGCAGCCCGTTCACCGCAATAAAGTGTGGCTTGTCTGCACTAAGTGCAGGGAGGATAGATCTACGAGCCCCATTGCAGTTAGTTAGAAGGCCCACACTGGTAGTGCAGGTCAGAGGCACACCGCCAACATGGGGCGTAGTAAACATGCTGCTAAATGAAGAAGCAAACCACAAGGAGCAACAGGAAGTTGTGTTGAAGCGAGGCAGAGAGAGGCAGCCGTGAGCATGGTAGTGTGGGCACTTTAAAGCCTGACACAGCAGAGGCATCACCATGCTACCCACCCCACCCCCCACCTCCTCCAGGTGAGAAGATGGATGCTGGCAAGGGGGCAGCTTGGTGGGCAGAGCAGCAATGAACTGCCTCTTTGCTGGGAGGAGGGGGCCAATGCCGCCCACCAGAGCCTGCCCCCCTAGGCAACCCAGCCCTTGGTGCAACTAACAAATTCCTCACCCTTTTATCCCCAATTTATACCCCTCATAGTTGAATCTCAAATAATGCAATAAGGGGCCAAATTTCAGCAGCAATGCTCCAAGCTTTTGAAGTGCTTGGACACTGCTGCTTTAATTAAAACCGCATATTCAGCACTGGAGCTTATCTGGAATCCAGCACTGAACGTCTAGTTTCACCAGACAGAGCGATTGCTATCTGGTCAATGGTGATATTGATAGCAAAAACCACATAAAGGTACCACAGCCATTAATTTGTTCTAACTTTACGTGGTTTAGCTACTGGGGTCATTTTAAATGGCTTAGTTGTGATTTAGGATGTTTGAAGATGTGCACATGGACATCGAAATCACAGAGATGTCGCCAAAGCCATTCCACAAATGACATTTACACACATCTTCGGTGCAGGGGCATCCAAGTAGGCAAGGGGGTATGGTGGAGGCGTGTCTGGGGAGGTACAATAGACTTACCTGTCTCTGTCTGATTTCAGGAACGACAGGGACATCCGCAGGCTCATCCATATTTAGACCTGCTGCAGGGATGAAGAGGCATCAGGAAAGTGCTAGTTTTGGCCTTAAAAGATCCAGAGAGTGCAAAGAAGATGGTGAATTAAGTAACTAATCTAAGATCACAAATACCCCTGCTGGGATCTGAACCCTAACCACCCTACCCACTACTTTCATCAATATGCTATTAGACATCCATGTTCCAAGATGCTATTCTGGGAGATGTCTATGTAGACATCTCTATACATGTCTGTATCGGGTACGTCCACATTTCTGAAATAATTCCTGAACTTGCAGGTGCCTGCTTTTTTTTTAGATGTTTTGGCTTTGACATCTCAGGTTGCACTTGAATGTTCCATTGTAAAAGGTTATCTGGTTAGTGGCTGAATATCGCACTAACTAAATGTTTGCCAGGACATCCCTCGCTCCTCCCACAGACTGCCCCAGTTTTAACTGAATGTCTTTCCTGTGGTCTGTGGTGATATTCAGATAATGCTGCTGAATATTGGAATTGCTGTGATTTAGTCAAATAGCAGGTCCTGTTAATCAGCTAAACCCTTTTGAATATCTCCCCTAAATGTCTATTGAGGCTGATATACTAAAATTTAAAGTTTTTTAGCAAAAGGTTTTTTAGTAAAAGAAATGTGCAAAATACCCCAAAACATGCAAAAGCTTTGAAATTTCTACTTTCTTTATGATTTTTATGCAAAGACCTCTTTTTCAAAATAACTTTGCTCCTTCTCCTTTGTAAATAGCAAGGGGGTCATTTTAAAAGTCTTAGTTGTGATTTACATGGTCATATCCAAATTACAGAGACATCCCTGGAGCCATTTTACTAATGGCTTTTAAAGACAAATCCGGTGTGACGCTGTCCAAGTAGGGAGGGGAGGTGCAATTGGCTTAGATGTCCTTGCTCACGTTTGGACCTGCTCCAGGCGCAAAGAGGCATCAGGAAAGTGCTTGTTTTTGCCATGATCCATCTGGGGAGGAGAGGGGAGGTAGAGAAAATGGAGAGTTAAGTGACTAGCCTGAGATCACATAGAGCAGTACTGGAATTTGAGCTCTGGCCCTAACCCACTACTCTAACCATTAAGCTATTAGACATCCCCATTCTGAAGCACTAATCTGGGGACAGCTATATAGACATTCCCTTAGATGTCCATATCAGGCACGTCCACATTTGTAAAATCATGCCTAAACTTAGATGTGCCTGCTTTTTTTTTCCAGATATTCTGGCTAAGACATCCCAGATTGCACTGGGACGGTCATTGTAAAATGTGCTGCTAAAGTTTCACCTGTAGTCCACTGTGGGAACATTTCACTAAAATTATGCATTAATGAGCTGCTGCTATTTTGCAATATTATTCAAAGCAGTTCGTTAATACAGAATTCAATGAAAGGCAGCACTCAAAAAACATGTTCATAGGCTCCATAGCAAAGTTTCTTGTATACGTTTACATCAGAGCAGCACGGCTTTTCTGTAAATACTATTAAGCACAGAACCAAATGACTACCTGAACCTCTGGAAATTTAGTCATAGAAACATATGTATGACAACATCTTTGATAGAAACCACAAAAGCAGTATGGTTTGATAGGTGTTGTCTAACAATTCAATGTGTGCCTTTGAGTCAACACTGACTCCAGGCAGCCCAGCAAAACCTGGGTTTTCTTGGTAGTATGACCAGAAGTAGATAGCCAGGCCTTTCTTCTGAGGCAATAGAAGGTTAAGTGTCTTGCCCAAGAGCCACAAGGAATCAAACCATAGTTACTGGGCTACTAAGCCAGTGCTCTAACCACTAGGCTACTCCTCCACTCCTGGGCTGTTTAAACTGCTAAATTTTCAGTGGACTCATTTCAAGTCAGGTAAAGGAAATTGTGCCAAACTGTAGTGCTCTAGCAACTCAGTCCATTTTTGGAAAGGAAATCGTATTCCGTTGCAGGATCTGAGCCAGCTGTAGAGGAAGCCTGGGAAATAAAGAATGATAGTTAATTCCCTTCTAATCGTAAAACAGGGAAATGAAATGATACATGTGAATCAGAATATGCAGTAAAATGGTTTCTTGTGTATTTTCCATATGTGAGCTTTTTCTCATCATGAAAGCGTAATTAGATCACATTGTGAGAGTAATTTTCAAACAACTGACATCACTACAAAGTACATGGGCACTTGTCACTCACATATAATTCTGTGCAAAGATTCGGGCGTCCTGGTCAAATTGCACGTTTCAATGAATCTCAGGTGAACAAACGCCGGCACAACCTCTGCATGGTGCAGCTGCACACGACACCTTCCAGAAAATGTTACTGCTTAACTGTTATTTATTTGCTGATTTTTAACAGGTTTTAAATTACAAAACGTGAATATGGACACGCTTCTGGGCAGTAGCATATAAGATCTCCTTGAGCAGAAATAACAGTTTCGGAATGGTTCCTGTAGCCAGATAAGAGCCTTTCTAGTCTTACTCTTGGAAATTGTTCACATTCTTCCTTGCAGAACTTTTCTGGCTCATAGATATTTTAAGTCGTCTTGCATGCACTGCATATTTGAGATCTCCTACAGACGTTGCTGGCGCTCACAGGCAAGACTGGAGAGCAGTGAGAAGAGGAAATCTTCCCCCAGAGATCACAGTTCAGTCCTAAAGCAAATGGAAGCAGGTTCCCATTTAGTCCAAGTATTTGGTGCCTCTAAATTTGGCACCCTAGGCAGTTACCATGTCGCCTATGCCTAAATCTGGGCCTGCTCACAGATATTCAACAAGATGCAAGACTTGGGACCATGACAGCCATTCCAAATCTTCCTTTCTTTGCTGTATGTCAGAGTTGATTTTGAGGCCTGTTGCAGATCATTGTCTTGCTGAAATAACCAGCTTGTTCCAGTTTCAGTGGCTTCAGTGGCTAGAGGACACTAGCTTCTGGGATATGTTGGTGTTCACTAAGAGTGTGCATTTGTGAGCTTGCAGTCAATTCTTTTGGACACCTAAAAATTTAAAGTTCATACAACTTGCTTGTACACACGCAGTAGCGTACGTTCTAATGAGGGGCTCAAGTAAAATTTTGCCAGGATTTTCGCACAGTCCGGGGGAAAGGAAGCAGCCCCATCCCATCCTCTCTAGCATACTTACTTCAAGAGGTTTTCTGCGCCACCTCCCTGCTCCTCTTCTCTCTTGACTGAAACGTTTTCAGGCCCGACAGCCTTCACTTCATGCTGCCAGGCCGACGTGTGGCAACTCACTGGATAGCGGTGACAACCTAAGCAGAGAGCACTTAGGACAGCTTTTCTGTTGTCCTAAGTTATGTGGATAGGCTATTTGCATCAGGCTGAAAATCTGTGACACTTACCTGAACTGTGGTGGGGGAGGGGCACCTTAGTTCTGGGTTTGAGCAACAAGGAGGGAAGAATGGTTATTACCTTGCCTGTCCCCCCTCTCCATCCATCCCATGACAGCAACAATACCAGTTCCAAGCAGACAAACTGACAGAGACATAGAAACAGTAATGAATTTCCCCGTTCTGTGCAAAATCTAAAGATAAGGGATGCAAATTCTAAAAACTGACCTATTCAAATCACTAAATTGAAACTCATTTTTTTCTATCCCCTCTGTCCCCATTGTTGGAATCAGGAAAAGAAGGCTGCCAAACAGGTGGGAGTCGGGGACTCTGCTCTAAAATCTGGCAACCTTATATGGATAGGAAACGAATATCCGGATAGCCATCAGCATCTTCCTCATCCCACCCATGGAACACCCCTATCTGAGTCATTGGTCGTTGCCTTCATCTTCACAACAGTTTAGTCACACTGGAATCCCACAGGGGTTCATTCTTTTGCAATTTTCATGGCGCCTCCAGCAGAGTTAACCCAGTCTCTTGCTTTCACAGCATGCATTTATCCTGGCCATATTCAACTGGTTACCGCCTTCGACTTGGGAGGCACCCAGGCTATTCCCACCCTCATTGTTAAGCTAGAAAAAAATCACTAGTCATAAAATGATGTTAAATCCTGCTAAAACTGTGGGCATATTCTTTGCCAGTAATGACTCAACCCCTCACCCACCAACACTTTTCAGACATAGAGTAGCTTTATCTATCAAGCACACCATTCAGGTGCTATTACTGGATGATAAAGCTTCCTTTTGTAATCATATTTCAAAAGTGCTTAAAAAATCTTTCTTTGCTCTATATCTGATTCGGTCAGTATGTTCCATGGTTCACAATTCATTTACAGGGTGGCCCAAAAAAAGCGAGAACATCTCATAAATTAAAAGCTTAAATAGTTTACTTATTTACCTTTTTTAGCTATATAACGTCTTTATTTCAACAATTTCCGGTCGCCATCTTTGTTTTTTTAATTTGTCAATTGTTTACATCTGTCTTTTTCAATTTTTACATAACTTATATGCTACAAGATGTTCTCACTTTTTTTGGGCCACTCTGTATACATAAATTGGTTTATCGCCTGATTCTGAGCGTTATACTGGATAAATGAAAAGTAGCAGTAGTAGTAATAGTAGTAAATAAATAAATAAAAATATCCCTAATTAATTCTGATTTCTCCCTTTTGTAACATTCTTTTGGAGGGCAAGGTGAAAGCTGGCAGCACCAAGATTGATACCTTATGGGATCCTGAGCCTTGCTGCTGGGAATATACATTAGCAATATTACCTCTTTTTTAGGAGTCATCTCCTTAATTACTCCATGTAGCATCGGTGCAGTCCCATCTCGTTAAATCTAATAGGGAGACCAAATCTTTTCTTAAACATAATTAGCATGCAGAAGCAGTATGTCTTGGGAGCGATCTCTTCTTATAAATCATGTGTTTCCTCCAAGTACACCCATCATCTCAAACTGCAACACTGGTCTATATGTCTTAGGAAAGTTTCATGTTGTTTCTAAACAGCCATTATTCTAGCTGTTCTAAAAAATAGCAAGATTCTTTAACATTTTCAGGCTACATAGAAAAGAATATGTTCTTTGCTAACTCACTAAATTAAAACGCGTTGATTGTTCGCTGAAATGGATTGTTTAAACCACTTTTGAGATCACTTTAAAAAGAGAAAATGGACTTATTGGAGGTTGCTGATCTATAGCAATCTCATTGTCTTGTCCGACAAAAAACATTTTCAACTGAGCTTTATATTTTAGACTGGAGCATATGTTAAATATAGGTACAGTATTTGAGATTACACTAGGTGGAATTCATTCGCCTATATTACTGGTCCTTTTGATTGATATACAGTAACTTACTAAATTGAGCAGTGGTTTTAAATTTAAGTGTTTTAGGCTCCTCAGTAGACTGCAGTTTCAGCAGTTCTTATTAGTATGTACATTTAATTTGAATATATTTGGTTCATATTTGCATAGCAATACAATACAGTTATATTTGCTATAGATGAATTAATTTCAATTTGTTGCCCTGAAATCCTGTATATAGTTATATTCAACAAAATGTAATTGGCATGAAAGTGGTTGATATGTACAAGTCTGAAATATGCTTTGGCTGCGTTTGTACATACAGAGAAAGATATCTAAGAGGTTCGGATATAGTCCTCTACATAATGAAGCAGAAAATCCACCATTTCAGTGAGCAAACTCAAGTGGGGGAATTGTAAAAACTGTATGTGTGTTATAAAAGTATAACATATGCTACAAGGGAACAAGTGTTCCCTTGTAGCAAGTTTGCAAGTTCCAGCAACATTAACCCAAAGCAGCAGTGGTATGACTGCACTGTGCTTCCAAGAAAACAAAGGACAGCCTGCACAGCGCAGTGATTAAACCCCAAACCATAGTGGTATGATTCCTTTAGATCTAGAAGAAAGTGCTGGGGATACAGAGACCCCTAAGGTTCTACTACGAAGCCTCTAGTAAACCTACTGAATTACTCTATTGTGATCTTTTTGCACCATCCAGTGTTTCCAGAACTTGGCAGGGCTCTCCTTACCAGTGGGGTAATAGTAGGAGGAGACCTCAGTTTGGAAAGAAACTGGCTGGTATAGATACCTAGCTCCAAAAGAAGATCTTTGTCTTTGGCTGGCTAAGCCACCGCCCACTCAATCAGTTTCTAAACTGGACAGTCACTAGGACTTGCAGTTTATGTATAAGTCACCTATGTGGTACTGTGTCAAATGTTTTGCTAAATTCTAAGTCCACTACATCTCGTGCTCTCCTTTGATTCAACTCTCTGGTCACCCAGTCATAGAAATTAATCAGATGTGTCTGATAAGAGCTGCCTCTAGTAAAATCATGCTGCCTCACATCCAAAGGATTCCAGAAACTTCACTATCGTTCTGTTCTAGCAGCTTTTCCATTGATTTACTCACCACAGAGGACAGACTAACCGGTCTGTAGCTCCCAATCTCCTCTTTATTTATTTGTTTGTTTGTTTATATATATTTCCGTTAGCAGTTCAAGACGAGTTACAGTCAGGTACTCTAGGTATTACTTCCACTTTTGTGGGGAGGGATCGCATCTGGCATTCTCCAGTAATCTAGAACCATTCCTGATTGAACAGAAGCATTGAAAAAGTCAGATAGCAGATCCACCAGAACTTCCCTAAGTTCCTTCAATACCCTTGGGTGTATCTTATCAGGCCCCATCGCTTTGTCTACTCTTAGTATGGTTAGTTTCTCACGAACACTCATGAAAATCATTTGAGATCTGTCTCCCTTCTGTTCCTATTTGTGTGCATTTTCTGAACACAGAACAGAAATACTTGTTAAGCAAGTCTACTTTATCCTCATCAGCTTCAACATATCCCTCCCCTCCATCATTGAGTTTACAATATCACCTTTGCACTTCCTCCTCTCACTAACATATCTAAACAAAGGTCTTATCCCCCATTTTAATGTATTAGCTGTTGTTTCCTTCCATTTGCATCTGAATAATTTCCCATCGTCTCTTAGCTTTAGCAGATATTGTTGCTTGTCTTCCTCGTTCTGTGATCCCTTATCCTTTATGAAGGCTAACCTCCTTTTCCCTATCTTTTCAGCCACTTCTTTTGGGAACCATAGCAGACTCCTTTTCTACTTACTTTTATTTACTTTCTTAATAAAATGGGTTCAGTGCCCTTAAAATTTTCCCCTTTTTTATTAAAGTTTTGCATATAAGACAAAATCAAATACAGAACAAGAGAAATAAATAATCAAAAGAAAAAATGCAATTTATAAATCCAACCAGAAAACAAAATATAATAGCCCATGTCCAGGGACTATCGAGGCACAATAAACCAATATACTCATATCAAGGAAATTAGGGGGCGAGGAAGAAACCCCCACTATTACTGGGTATAAGCATCAATTAGACCCCTGTATCCGGCACCTTTTTATCAGTCAAAAAATTCTCCAACTGAGAAGAATCAAAAAAATAAAAAGTATTACCCTTCCAAGTAACAATTATATACCCAAGCAAGCAACCTTATTAGTTTCATTTCTATCAGTGACAGACAAGACTAAGGTTTTGAAGCTTTTTTTCAAATATAAGACAATTATATTTTGTGGTAAGAAACTGAATGTATTCCCAGATTTTCCAGGAATACTCAGCTTCAGAGTAAACAGTTTCTAGCTCTGAAACCTAAAGTTTTGGGGATAGGTGGTCCTTCAAAATATTCCCTTCAGTTTTGCCTGCTGCTTTTCTATATCTCCCACCTGTTCCTATTCAGCTAATAACTCCTTGCGGTATTCCTCCATTCTGACAAAGTTAGTTTTTCTGAAGTCTAGGACCCTCACTTCTGAATAAACCATTTTCATCCATATCCTAATATTGAACCACCACATCCAGTAATCACTGAATGTCAGATGATCATCCATTGTAACATCAGAAAGAGTCTTCCCATTAGTAAGCACAAGATTTATTTATTTACATTCTCTTATATACTGTGCTATTCTGCATCAGTGCAGTTTACATTGAACAAACTGAAATTACATTGAACAGGGCATTATAACTTGGAGATAACTATTTTACAGGGAACATGGGCTATGGAGGGTTAAGTGGCTTGCCCAAGACCACAAGGAGCACCTGTGGGACTAGAAACCCCAGTCCTTCCAGCCCAAGGTTGCTGTCCTCTAGTGGGACTTGAACCCCCGACCTTCCGGCCTGAAGTACCTTGCCCCAACCACTAGGCCACTCCTCCACTCCAACATCCAACATGGCTCTTCCCATTACCATTTGTCAGAATAGTTGTTCCTATAGGGCAGAGGTACTCAAATCCAGTCCTGGAGGGCCGCAAACCAGTCAGGTTTTCGGGATATCCCTAATGAATATGCATGAGATAGATTCAAATACAATGGAGGCAGTGCATGCAAATATATCTCATGCATATTCATTAGGGATATCCTGAAAACCTGACTGGTTTGCGGCCCTCCAGAAGTGGATTTGAGTACCTCTGCTATGGGGGAATCCAGGATCTTTCTAGTTCTAGACGACACTGCAGAGGGAATACTGAAATCATCATCTGAGAGACTGAAATAACCCTATCAGTAGCACTTCTCCTATCATAGCAATATTGTGAATGCCTTCAATTAAATCTCTGCCCACTGCTTCTGCTTATGAAGCAGATCTGTATATCACACCAATGTAATTATATGTTCCATTCCCTCTTTCCAGATTAACCCACAGTGTCTCCTCCTTATCTCTTAGGCCCTGAATTTCTGTTGCTTTAAAACTATTTCCTACATTTGGCACTACTCCTCCTTCCTTTCCTCCTATCCTGTCCTTCCTGAATAGATTATAGCCTACTCTGACATATACCGGTCATGGTTCTCCATGAACCATATCTCCTTGACCACCACTAAATCCAAGTCAGCCTCTTCCATTATAGTTTCTAGATCCAGAATCGTATTTCGGATACTTCGGACAGGTTTCCAGATTTTGTCCTTTTATCCCATTTCTACACAGATATTTCATGTTTTACTTACCTGAGGGCTTTCTTCCCCCATCCCCAGCAAACCTAATTTAAAACCTTCTTCAGTAGGTTAGACAATCTGTTGCAGAAGACACATCACCTTTCTTTGACAGATGTATACCACATGGTCCAGGAACCCTGAAACACTCTCAATGACAACATCCACAGAGCCATGCATTTATCTCCAGGATACGAGCTTCTCTGCCTCAATCTTTACCCAGGGAGGTTTGAGAAGAACACACCCTGAGTCCCTATCTGCTTCACCCTCTCTCCCAGAGCCATAAAGTCACTTTTGATACATTCAGAGGGATACCTACTAGTATCCAATATGAATAAGCAGCATTGGATAAGATTAGGCTTGATGAGTCTTGGAAAACTCTCTGTAATGTCTCAGATTTTGGCACCTGGCAGACAGCATACCTCCCAGGACATTATGTCTGGTCAGCAGATGGATACTCTCAAAAGGGAATCATCAACCAACATTACTCTTCATTTCCTAGTAGTCACTAACCTGGCAACTTTGGAGTCTTGAGCTCCAATTCCTCCTGATCTTGAGATATTCTCAACTCTTTTATGTACTTTGAGGTCTGGATACCTGTTCTTCACTTCAAGGGAAGATGTAGTTGGGGTGTTGATTCTGCAGGCTCTAGTGACCTATATCCATACATCCTCTCTCTGTCCCATTTCATCTTCTTTTCCATTGGAAATCTTTGATTCCTCAAGAAGCATTTCATCGATGTAGCTCTCGCTGTCATGGATGCTGTCTGGACAGAGGCAGAAGCTGCAACAGGGGAAACAGCTTTGGCAGCATGATGCTTCCCAGCCATACTTCAGTTGTAGGAGCTTTGGTATCTGTTGAAAAAATGAGGAAAAAAAGCTGCTAAAGTTCCAACCTTTCCCTCAGCTGTCTTGTAAGTCAGAAAAGCAGCTAGCCTCTTTTATGTGAGACCTAACACTTCTATTCTGATTCACTGCAAGCTACAAAAATGTGTTTTATGTAGAACTACCTAATCAAAGCTTCCTAAAATATAACTAATTTTCAATTTTAACACACAACAAAACCTTTGCTTCCTTGTTTTTCCTTTCCAACCAATAGCAAGATTTGAATGGTGGGGTGGGGTGGGGAGTGGGAACTAACACCTCAGAAGTGCTGTGACTTATTTTGTGGAGAATAGAGAGAGCTCCTAGCAACAGGTGAAGAAGATTTCCCATTTAATTTAATTTAAACAGGCTTTTGTACCCCCACTGCTATCCTACTACTACTACTGATCATTTATATAACACTGCAAGGCATATACAGCACTGCACAGACACATGTAAAAGATGGGCCCTGCTCTCGAGCTTACAATCTAGTCAAGACAGGGAACACAGCAGGTGGAGCAAGGATATATCTAGGGGAATGGTAAGGAAACACGTACTTGAAGAGTAGGAGACTGTACAGATGAGGATCCAAAAGTGGCCTCAAAGAGGTGAATTTTTATCCTGGATTTGAAAAGGGTCAGAGATGAAGCCTGTCGTACAGACTCAGGTAGTCTGTTCCAGGCATAAGGAGCAGCAAGGTGGAAGGGTCGAAGTCTGTAGTTGGCAGTAGAAGAGAAGGGCATAGATAGAAGGGATCTGCCAGAAGAGCGGCGTTCCCGAGGAGGGGTGTAGGGAGAGATAAGCGAGGAAAGGTAGTGAGGAGCAGCAGAATGAATACACATATGTCAGTAGAAGTTTGAACTGGATACAGAAACGGATAGGGAGCCAATAAAGCGATTTGAGAAGAGAGACTACATGAGCATAGCGAGTGATGGAAGATTAGCCTATAGCTGAGTTTTGAATAGATTGAAGGGGAGAGAGATAATTCAGAGGGAGACCCCAAAGGCAGCTTACATCATCATAGAATATATTAAACATTTACTTCGTACATTAAAACATATATTTATTAGTAATACAAAGCCATCCTATCTAGCAATAACATGTCAGCCATTCAATTCAAACAGCCTTTAAAAGAGCCTCACTCATTTACAGTAGATTATCTCAAATCCATTAGATCAAGCCACTGTGCAAACAACCAGACCTTTGGCATTTTACAAGACCTTAAATTCCTTCCAATCCTTGAGGCGCTTGAGAACTCCATGCGAATTTGTAATTTAAGATTTTTGAATTTTCCTTGCACCTCCCTTTTAACACCAAAAATTCTTTTTGATAATTATGTTAAAGAAATACTAGCTATATCCGACGTTATTGATGTTTTGCAGATATATTATATTCCTTCTGGCACTAAAAAGGTTAACCCCATAGAAGGTGAATTAGATGAACTTGTTCCCAATGTTGCAAATCTCACTAATTTTCTAGAGGACTCCACAGATACTATTAATACCCGGTCCACTTTGCTGGTCACCCTACCGTCAATTTTGGTTAAACAGCGTATTTTAAAGGCTTTTTTTAAGGTGAAGTCAGCTGTATTTTGTGGACAAAAAATTAATATTTTCCCAGATGTGTCTCGTAGCACTCAGATGCGTCGCCGACAGTTTCTATCTTTAAAGTCGCGCGTTTTGGCTCTGAGTGCTACATTTTTTCTAAAATGTCCTTGTAAGTGCCTAATATCTTATGAAGGCGCTTCTTTTGTATTTCTTGAGATTACACATTTGGAAAGGTTTTTGTTGGACAAACAAGGTTCACTTGGGTCTCATAGTGTAGTTATTTCCTCCTAAGGTATGGTCAATTGACTTGGTTTCTATATTATGTGTCTTGTTATTTATCAATGGTCAGCTCCCATGATGTGGACTGTGATATCTGTTTGTATTACATTCTGTTGTGTTTATTTTTCCTTTGCTCGTGTTTTCTTTATTATGTATTATAGCAGAGATTTATCTTATTCTGATTTGGTTATTGTATATGACTAAAAGACTTTAAATTTAAAAAAAAAAAAAATTCCTTCCAATCTTATTTCCTTTCAAAGTTTATTCCAAATTTAAGGCACCAAACCTCTCAAGGTCTGATTGCTTGCTAATGGCTGATAGTCTACACTACTTGATGGAAGGAATTTCCATCACACATCCTGCTTAGACCTTAAAGGGCACTGTGGTTCATGCTGTTGTTGTTAAGTGCTGTTGAATCAGTGTCGACTCCTGGCGACCCTCTGGATAGTTGAACTAAACTTTGTTCAGTCTTCAGCCAAGCAGCTCATAGTTGATAGATTGTATCGATCCATCTCATTGCCGGCCTTCCTCTTTTACTTTGACCTTCTAACTTGCCAAGCATTATGTCTTTCTCCAAAGATCTCTTTCTTCGCATGATGTGTCCAAAGTATGAAAGCCGAAGTGTTGTCATCTGAGCTTCTAAGGAAAGCTTAGGTTTGATCTCCTCTAGTACTGACTGGTTTGTTCTTCGGGCGATCCACGGTATACACAGTATATGGTTCATATTCCCTCACAATTTCATGCAAATAAGCTGGGTTACTATACACTTTATCAAATCAGATCCAAACGCCCTTTCTCTCCTCAT
Organism: Ichthyophis bannanicus; assembly: GCA_033557465.1. NCBI lineage: Eukaryota > Metazoa > Chordata > Amphibia > Gymnophiona > Ichthyophiidae > Ichthyophis > Ichthyophis bannanicus. Next base: position 28,843,261 of record CM066038.1, read on the forward strand.
CTGCACTCACTACACTCCTTCTTAGTCTAGTTAAAATTCGCCTTGATTACTGCAGCATCATATATGCTGGCATCCTTGAGTATGAGCTTAAATGACTACAAGCTATCCAAGTACTCTGCCGTCAGAATGCTCTCTCATGCTTCAAAGTATGACCACATAACACCCTTGCTAATAAATCATGACTGGTTGCCCATTTATTACAGGATACATTTAAAATTTTTGACATTAGCCCATAAAGCATTACATATCGATCTTCCTCCTACTTTTCCTCTATAACCAATCTTCACACTCCTCACAGGGTCCTCCACTCAATTCATGCTAACTATCCTTTCTTTCCGTCTGCTGCACAAGCCAGATATGAGTCCACCAGACACTCAGCCTTTTATTTTCTTGCACCAAGTCTGTGGAACGACTTCCTCTCAAAACTCCACTTAGAACTTTCTTCCACCAAATTTAAAGCATCTCTCAAAACCTACCTATTTCAGAAAGCCTTTCATCTCTCCTTACTGATTATATGGTTGCCTGATTTACCCACCTTTGCTGCCTGTTTTTTTGCTTGTTTTCCCTCAATTACTTTTGTCACTATCTGTCCATATGTTTCTTCCTACTTTTTCTTCTTGTGAATGGTTCTGTTCCTTTTATTAATGGCATTTCTTTCTTAATTTTCCTTTACTTGTTTTAATTGTAAACCACTTTGTTGGCTCAAAGAGCTCTTTGTGAATCAATTGCAGCCTAGATAGTGTCTTTTTATTTATTCCCCAAAAAAAGAAAATCGCAATAATCAAACTCTGAGATCACAACTGTTGTACTATTGTATACAGATCTGATTCCAACAAGAATGGTCTAATCAGTCTGATCCGGCTCAGTTTCCACAATGACTTATGCACCACCATGGAAAATGTTCATTCATTGATAAAGCAGAATCTATGATCACTGCCATACCCCAGGGTAGAAGGAAAGTACAAAGTGAACTATTCTGTTTTAATATTTTTATAAAAACCAAAGCAAAGACGGGACAAATTCCACAGGTAGAATCAAGTCATCAAGAAGTTTGGAGAAAAAACATGGACACTGTATATATGAGGGGTAAAAAGGAGAGCACTGATCCTAGGCTAGGGGATTCAGTCCGGGAGTGTAAATATCAGTGGTGGGAAAGGTACAGAAAAAAATCACTTTCCTAAGTGGAGCCCCTAGCCCCTTCTCCCAGTAAGGTGGCATGGCATTGGACAACACATGCTTGAAAGCAAGCCATCATGAAAGAGATGGGGTGGTGTTGGGCAGCACTGCGGTGACACCAAGGGAGGCCCATCCCAAAGAGTGAGATCTATCATCCCAATGAATGAGATTAAAGGCCAGTGTGTGAAGTTTTCCTGATAGTACATTTGCGATATAAATTTGGAAAGATCTGCGTGTGGTATTGCTTTGCAAATGAATCGAGCACCACAAAATGATACTTAGCTTCCTTTGGTTTTATTTTAATTTCTAATTTTTTCACTCCCTCCCTCCCTTCAGAACCGAACTAGGACATTTCTCTGTAGAACTCACCATCCTAAAAAAAAATGTCAGATTCTGGTTTCATCTCTACTAACATAAACCTTCTAGGAAGGTGGAGGCACTGAAAGTGCATGTGAGGAAGGTGCTTTGGTATGAGAGCTGGAGATCTCCACCCAGTGCTCATGTCACACACTGGATGCGTGTGACTTGGGTAAGTATGGCACTGTTGTAGGGCAAGCAGCAGGCAGCATGGTGACACAATGCCCTGGATGACCTGAAGATGACTGAGAAGGTGAGATTTAAGAGGTTGCTGCATCTCTTAATTCCTAATTACCAAGTGCCCTGCAGGACAACTTTCAGTAGACAGTTGATCCCTAGTCTGTATAATCAGAGGGATCCCAGCTGCAACAGAGCTGGCAAGGTAGTAACCTGTAGTAGCGTGTATTTTACCAGTGGCATCCGGACTAATCAGAGCACTACACATGCCTATCTCTCCCTGATAACACACTGGTGACAGCTGGACAAGGCAGGAACAGGCTGTAGATCTAACGGTGGAACAACAGGAGGAGGAGGCTGCCAGTGGATGGATGACAGGCCAGGTGATAGATGACAGCCATACTTGGATCCTTATCTTAGCAGAAATAAGGGTGATGCTGCAGGGCTGCCACACAGGGAACAAACAGAGCACCGTACTTCCAGGTTTCTTTCAGATGGTAGAATGAATATTATTAAGGTAGTGAGGAAGAGGGGCTTTCAGGGGAGCTGCACCTGTTTGTCAGAGACTCCCTAGGCCTGGGGACAAGACAAGCTACAGCCCTGTCCTAAATATTTTACAGGCGAAGTTAGAGCTAGTGAATATTTTACAGAGAGAGAGAGTTTTCAGAGGCAAAATTGATTCACAGCCAAGGTTTTTGGTGATGATGGACTTCTTGCTTAATCAAGTTGAGCAACCCCTTGTACAGTGAAGGAGGATGTTAGCCGGTCTTTGTGACCTACAGAAGAAAGGAACTATCAATCTCCAGGCAACACACTGACATACTTGTATTGGGGAAAAAAAGCTGGTGACTGAGCTTCAGAAAAGGGAACTCCAGAGGCAAGGGAGCAATGGTGGTACTAGATACACCATCAAGCAGTATTGGAACCATGAGCATCACTCTGTCATGGATTATGGTAACATGCTATCATGCATTGAGGGCATGCATGTACAGTGGTAGATCCCTCAGCATACTGAACACACATCAGCAGTCTGGCCAGAATTTCCTGCCCTTCCCTCTAATCAGTGTCCCCAGTGAATATATTTCCTACATGGCAGGGGGCTTTGTGGGGCCACATTATTTATGGCTACAACTGGAGAAGGTGGAAAAGCTAGAATTTCTGAAGACCAACCTCTCCTTGTTTGGTTTCCCTTCATTTTGAATGAGGAGGAGGAATAAGTGTAGAGCTGTACTGAGGGGAAGTTGCCCACACTCTTTGCCTATGGAGGGTAATTTTATAAAGTTGCACCTAGTTAACATATTTAACGAACACTAATCATGCCTAATTTATCAAATCAAGTATGTGCGTACTTAACTTTATAAAATCGGGATTGGATACACATGGCAAATCTAGGCGCAAGCACTTACATCAATCCTAGGGCTGATGTAAATGCCGACGGCTATATTTTTAATGAGTGCACACTAGTTATAGTATTTTATCATTTTCACACATAAATTTGCTCTCTGCCCTATCTCCGCCCGTGTGCAGGCCCACACTGAAAGTGCATGCCATTGGCCTGATGTGCATACATAGAGAATAGCAAGTGGCCAAAAATATGCATGTAAAGGCCCATCCTGTCATATAAGTCACCGAGAATACATGATTTATGTGCCTTGATGGTGTGTATCTTTACTCCTTATAAAATGACCTCCTCCGTGTTTACCTGTGTTTTTGATGGTTTCCAGTGCAATCTGTCTGGAATGGTGCCCATTTCCAATGGCCATCTTTCAGTCCCCAGTGCAAGCTTAAAAGAAAAAAAAAGCAAGAAAAAAAATACAAAAGCAAAACTCAAAATAAACAGAAGGAAAATAAAAGAAAAAGAACTGAAAAAAGTCTCCCTCAGATGCTGCTGCCAGTGTCGCTGTGCTGCCGTTTCTATCACAACCTGCCCCTTTCTTGCCAGTCCTGCCCTCAAGATCTGGTCCTCAGCCATATTGCAGCAGTTGCAACTCCTGCTCCTACCTTCACAGATACTCTGTAGCCTGCTATCGCATTTCCAGTGAGTCCGTTTAAGCCCATATGGCAAAACTGAAAAAAAGAAATAAAAAAAGACCTCTTTTCCCCTTGCCTCTCACCCGCTCCCACTTGTGACATTCTCTTGGCTCTGATCTCATGGCTTGTCTCGCCGCTGCCCTTTATCCTTCCCCTCCTGATTCGCATGGTTCATGCAACCCTTCTTGCTGTGTGGCTCTGTGACCAATGTGCTTTGGTTTTCTTTAGGCCACATCTCATCCTCCTCCTTCTTTATGTCTTTGTGAGTGTCTTTGGATTGTCATTCTGTGCCTTTTTGGTTGTTCTCCCACTGCTATGGCATGCAGCTCCTAACAGCCGAAGTCTGAGAGAAATTAAACCCAATATGGTGTGGGGATACTACTAATCTACTAATCGATGGTCCTTGAGCTCTCTCTTCAAATTTCCATTACCGTACTTGTTTGGAGGTTCTAGCAGGAAAGGAAGGAGCATGGGGCTCTGATAGAGGAAAGGGACACTTGCCTATCCACCCTGACAACCGAATCAATCCGAGCTACCATGGAGTAACAGAGCATTTTCACATACACCATCCTCCATTACTTGTCAATTATTGCTCTTCTGCCACAAGTATTATTGGCCTTTCATCATAGGGACTTCCAGCCCATCTTGCTGCTGCGTTGGTCTTCCTCAGCTCTTCTGGACTGTCACCGCCAGTGCTGAAACATCACCCCCACTGCTTGTGGGGCCTTCACTATGGTGCATCCTCTGATTCTTATTTAACTTCCTCAACATGCCATCTAAGGAGTCCATGAAACCTTCTTCTACCCCATAGTGGAGTGAAGATCTTCTTCTATATGTAAGGTTTCTATGCTGGGGCTAAAGTCCTCAGTGCCAGGAGTCTAACTGTGGGAACACAGCTTAACTGAATTCACTTCACTTCACTCCTGTGGCTTGGGTTCATGCTGCCTCTTCTGCTGTTGTGTTGACTCCCATGCCTTGCAGTCGATCTAGATGCTGTGCTGTTCCCTTTGGCATGATTTAGGGCCTTGCAGCCAATCAAGGTGCTGTGCTAGCCCTCTTAGTGTGCTTTAGGGCCTTATAGGTAATTGAGGTGCTATGTTGGTCCTCTTAGCATATTTTAGAGCTTTGCAGCTGATCTAGGTGCTGTGCTGGTCCTCTGGGTGTACTTTTATGCCTTGCAGCCAAACTGCATGTGGTGCTGGTCCCTTTGTGTTTTTTTAGAGTCCTACAGTCAATCAAGGTACTGTGCTGGTCCTCTTGTTATGTTTTAGGACCTTACAGGCAATTGAGCTTCTATGACTACCCTCCTTAGGTGTTTTAGGGCTTAGCAGCTAGTCAAGATGTTGTGCTGGTCCTCCTGGCTTGTTTTAGGGCCTTGCAGCTGAAATGGGTGCTGTGCTGGTCCTCTCAGTGTGTTTTAGAGCTTTGCAGTTGATCTGGGGGCTGTGCTAGAATGCTTGCCATTTTACTCTTTTCAAAGTGCCTTTGTGTACTTCTACCAATTGTGGTGATGCTTTTCCCTCTTCCAAAATCTTTCCATGTTCATTCTACTCAATAGACTTTTGGGGAGAAATGGGAGGAATGCCTGAGCGGTTCACAATAGGTGCATTCTGATGAACACAAATGAGCATGTAAATAATTCCATAAAGCATGTCCCACACGCTTTCTTCCCCAGTGCACACCTCCCATCCCTGCTGGATTGAGTCTTAGTGATTCAGATGCATATTTCATTTTCTTTCTTGTAAATTCTACTATTAAATATAGTGATAGAACCATATGGTTTCTTAATGGTTGCTATGAAGGAATAGCTTAGTGGTTAGAGAAACTGAGTGTGAACCAGAACAACTAGGATTCAAATCCTGTATCTCCTACTGACATTCTTTGTGACCTTGGGCAAGTAACTTTAACCTCCATTGCCTCAGGTAAAACCAGACTGCAAGCCCATTTGGGCAATGAAATAACTCCTGCAACTGAATATGTAAATTGCTCTGAGCATGGATTTGGGAAAAGCAAGTAATAAAGTGAAAATCCAAATTCTACATACAGGGCACCAAGGAGTATGTCTACTAAACCGCATTAGTTTTGGCTGCTAACAGAGTGCATTAGCAGCCAAAACTGTGTGATAAGCAACAAGCCTCCACGTTATTTGCAGCAGACATTCCCTGGAGAGGTCCTGTAGATACCAAGAAACGTTGTATTTCCTGCAGAGACCACAAGTTACCTACCTGGGCATATACCATGGGAAAAGTCCCACGGTGCCTGCCAAAGCAGGTACCGTGGGTCTCCACAGTAAATGAATGAAGAAGGATGGAAGTGATCTGGTGCACAAAGCTGCCATGTCCCCCAAATGCTGCCATCGGGCCTCCCACCCAATATTGTTGGTGCCTTGGTGCTGCGCTCCGTGCCGACAACAATGTAAAAAATTAACGTGTGTTCTCCCCCTTTAGCACCCATCCCCACTGGACACTTCCTGATCCCCACTGGGAGCTGCCCTGGGGGAATTGGTGCACCCCCTGACCTCTAAATCCCAGGTGCTGTAGTGCAAGAGCAGGGCTCCTGTCCCATCTAGTAGTCCACACATAATGGCCACCATCACAAGGTGCTGCACTCTAGCCTCTCGCTAGGGAGCAGCACCGCACGATTGCAGCCATCTTTATTAGGGCCTATGACAAGGGCAGGAGCTTGTGATGGTGGCTATTTTGTTCAGGGTGCTGAATGGGACAGGAGCATATAGAATCGTTCCTGCCCCATTCTTCCGCTATAGTGACAGGGATTTAAAGGTATATGTGGGGAGGGTCAGGGGGCCGTGGACCCCCCTTTTGTAAGGGGTGGTGGGAGTAGAAGAAGGGACCAAGGGCCCCCCACCCTTGCACTTGTGTATTTGGGGGGAGGGGTGGGCCCTAGCCTGATTTGCTAGCTGGGACATTTTTTACATCAGGGGTGTACCAATCCCCCAAGACAGCTTCTGATTGGGAGCTGTCCAAGAGGGATCGGTACTGTGGGGGGGGGGGGGCACACATGTTAATTTTTTATATTGTCAGTGCTGTGATCCGTGGCACTGCAGCACCGACAATATTGTGGGAGGGGGATGCCCAATCACCGCACAGGGAGGCCTGATCAGATGCAGGGCAGAGCTCACATTATCTGCTGCTGCCATTGGACCTGATTTTGGCAGCCACCACATGAAATCTTTTACTCACTGTGGCTGCCAACTATGGCCACCCCCACTCTCCACCCAGATCCACCTCGATCATGCCCCTAGGGACCTACACCACGCAAAAATCAGATATCGTGGAAAATTGCCTGCAATAGCTGATTTTTTTGCAGGTTAGCTGCTACCACGGGGCAATAGTCCTGCATTTAGCCCTGCAGTAGTAGCTAATGCACTTTATTAGACATATCCCCTAGTGACTGAGCTGTATAGCTTTCTTAATGGTTGCTATGTATGCTGGCACCTAGTAATTGAACCGTATTGGTTGCTATGGGCGGCATTCTGTGACGCAAATAGCGGGATTGGACAAACAGGCTGGACATCCAACCCACATTCAGCCCCCCAAAGCTGAGTCCATCACCAGCGTTTCTCGCACATACACAGCATTTGTGAAGGGAGCGCTGGATGTGTGCAGGAGGGGGCAGTGCCGGGGTGGAGTGAGGGAGAGACCAGGTGCCGGGACATACAGAGGCTATTCCCATCAGGCCTCTGTACACTTCCCAGCACCAAGATGGACATCCAACTTATTCCACCCTAATAGCGCAATAGGTCCTGGGGGCTACTCCGCTCACCCTCCACAGTCCCCCGTAACACATGCTGATGGCCGGACAGCATCATGCGGGGGCCACTGTTGGGCAGGGGATTCCGTTCTGCCAGCTGGATGAATTGGTGCCATGGAAATGGGATGCCAATACACTGGCACACCAGCCATTGCGTTCTGTGGTGGGGACGGACAATGTGGAAGACGTCTCCATCCTTGGACTATTGTGCATGCTGGGCCATCTATATTCCCAATTCCACAATTGCGGGTGCAATTGCGGGTGCACAGTTGCGAAATCGAGTCCAGTTGAGCCCTGTCCATTTTTTGGATCTGCACACAGCCCAGGCGTGCACAGTTGGGAATCGGCCTCCAGGTGTACAGCATCCTAGAGCTGGAGAAGCGCAGCAATTCCAATTGCCTTTGGACCGTGGCACCCTGTAGTTAAACTATAAAATACATCCTTTAAAATCTGTTGATGGTAACATCTAATCTAATTGAGAGCCTGTTTACTAAATGTAAATGCACACTAAGAAGCATTAGTGTTTGCTATCTGCAATCACACTAATATTATTCCTATAGACACTGTGGTAGATAAATCCCGTCAGCATATACTAATGTGTAGTAAGCAGGTCCCTTTTGTTGTTGTTAAGTGCTGTTAAGTCAGTGTCAATTCCTGTAACCCTAATTGTCCATGTTGTGACCCTCCTCTGGGTTTTCTTGGCAAGGTGTGACTAGAAGTAGATAGCCAAGCCTTTCTTCTGTACTGTAAGTTTATAGCTCCTGGTATTCCAAGGCAGTCTCCCATCCAATTACTAACCAGGCCTGATCCTACTTAGATTCCAAGAGCAGGCACACTCAGGGTGGTGTGACAGTATTAAATAAATTCTTTACTTTTCTTTTATTAGTCTTTCCAGGCCAACAAAATGTTTTGGTACTGTTCCATTCCAATTGCTCATTCCCACTCCTCTAGGTCTGAGACACACACAGAGACAACACACGCACATGGACAGCAGAAACAGACATACGCACAGCAACACTAATACAAATGCATGAGCACATGCAGAGGCAACAAAGATACGAATACACATGCAAGCACACACACACACATGCAGAGGGGTTGGAAAGAATTCCATGAGCCATGCTTCACATGCTTTCTCCACTTGCTTGGTCTTTATCTGCCTTTATTTATTTAGACAGATTTGTATACCACCTTATCCTACAATCAAAGTGGTCACATCACAATTGGAGGGTTACATTTAACATGAGAGTACTTAACATCATTATACAATGAACTCGTCGTATGTCTAGTTGGGATGAGTGTGTATCAAGTTGGTGGAGGTAGTTGCATTACTGTTCGGGTGGAGACTGTCTGCTCATATGTTTCTGTAAAGAGCAGGGTTTTAAGGGCCTTGCGGAAGTCTATGATGTCATTCAAGGCCCTCAGGCTCGTTGGGAGGGAGTTCCAAAGTGTGGACGCCAGTAGCGAAGGAGCTCTTCTTGAGGTTGTTTGTTTAGTCCTGTGATATCCTGCAGGTGTGCCGATCATGTAGTCATTATTGGATCTTCTTGGTCTATTGCTGATATCCCTTGTTATGATATCTTGGAGTGCATCTGCCGAGAGATGGTGAATGATTTTAAAGATGATCAGGACTGTTTTGAATTTTGCTCTGGCTATCATTGGGAGCCAGTGCAGTTGCTGTAAGATGAGGTGATGTGCTCAGTTCTTGGAGTGTCTGTAATGATGCGTGCTGCAGTGTTTTGCATCATTTGGAGTGGGTGTAAAGCCTGCTGAGGGAGGCCTTGATATAGCGAGTTTCTGTAACCAAGCAGAGGTGTGATGAGTGCCTGGCACACCGTGCGGAAGTGGTCCTGGTGGAGTATTGGCTTGAGCTTTCTGATGGTCCTCAAATGTTGATAGGCCTTGTTTGCAGTTTTGGTGATGTGGGATTTCACGTTCAGAGCTCTGTCCATTGTGATTCCCAGATACTTAACCTCATCTTTGACTACTATGAGTTTGCCTAGAATGCTGATAGTTTGTGGTGGATTGAAGGTGGGGTTCCTGGTGATGAACATACCCTCAGTTTTATCATAGTTGACCGTCAGGTTATTGGCTGTGAGCCAGGCATTCATGTCTTTAAGGCATCTGGTTATTGTTGTGGTGTCAGGTGCTTGTAGGTTGATTGGAGCATACACCATGATGTCGTCAGCATAGAGGTGATAGTGAAGTTTGTGGTGTTTGATGATGTTGCATATGGGTTGGATGTAAATATTAAAGAGCATTGATGACAGGGCTGAACCTTGTGGTATTTATTCCCTGCGTGATGGGGAACTGCAGTGATTTCTTTTGGGCGCATTTGACTTGTTGCGTTCGATCTTCCAAGTAGGAAGTAAACCACTTCAGGGTATTCTTGCGTAATCCTATCTGTTGCAGGCGCTGCAGTAATCTGGCGTGGGACACGGTGTCAAAGGCTGCCGAGATGTCCATGAACACTAGCAGGAATCCGTTCTTTATGTTATCTATGCCTATGTTATCTATACGTTCATCCTTTTCCTTTATTAATATTATAGGCTAAGCAAACAGATTTTTAATTTTTTTATAAAATTAGTAGCCCAGGAATGGCAAAGGCAAATGCTTCAACATATTTTCAGAGTCAGTGGCATTTTTAAGGGACTTTCTTACCTTAAAAATAGCCAAACCATAGATAAATAAGCTGTATATCTTACATATTCATAATATTTATCAGGGGAGGAGTGGCTCAGTGGTTGGGACAGGTTACCTCAGGCTGGAGGGCCAGGGGTTCAATTCCCACATAGGAATAAGTAACCTCAAGCCAGAGGGACTGGGGTCTCTAGTCCCATGGCCACACCTTGGGCAAGCCACTTAACCCTCCATTACCTCAGGTACACTTAGATTGTGAGCCCTTCAGGGACAAAAGAATAAATAGTGCCTGTTAGCATATATCTGTAAAACCACTTTGACCCAGTACATAAGCACAGCTAAATAAATAAAATATAAATCAGTCATGTAATGTTACAAACATGGAAATAAGGTAGAAATTCAAGGTGGAGGAATCACCACATTTGTTTTATCTTTGGGATACATTGATAATGGCAATATGATGGGATCACAGTCATGTATTAAATGATTTTTTTACCCCAAATCTTTATATTAAAATCAAAACTATATACAGACAGCTTTGAAATCTGCTGCGGGTAAGTCTTGGAACTTTGATCCTGCTTATGTGGGAAATATTTGGATGGAAAATAGCACATGTATATCTGTATATTCCATCGTTATGGTTTTTTTTTTCTTTCAAGACATGACTCTGCTCCTGGGCATGCCTCCTCTAATATGGCTAACAGACACGCACCGTGAAGCAAGAAGTGCAGTTTGCAGACAGCCAGTTTACTAGGATATATTGCCATTGACCCACGTAAATGGTTATGAAAACTGTCATATTGCTGTAAATGGAGAAAATTACAAACGTCCAGATCCACAAACCAATTATGTGCTGCACCCTTGGCAAAGGAAGGTGTGCATCCTTTCTAAACAAATTACCTTGAAACACTATTTACTTGTTCTGTACTAAATACAATATTCAGCAGCACCTTATCTGACTAAACATATCCAGATAATTTACCTGGTTAATGTTAACCAGAGACTCAAAGGGATAGTCAGTTAGGGAACGGCTGGCCCCAGAATTAGTACACAAACGAACACACACACACACACACACACATGCTCCGTGTGTCAAAATGTATTATTTAGCTTTGGATGGCCTGGCCTGGTTTGCCTGGTGGTTGGGCCGGCCCTAAGTCTAGGCAGTCCCCAGAGTTGGTTCATGGTGTTCGCATCCAAGGCAAACCTTAAGCTTTACAGCCATCCTGGCTGTCAAAATGTATTGTTTAGCTTTGGATGCCCTGTGCTTTGCTGCCTCCTAGTTTATCTGAGGTCGGGCTGGCCCTGTAACCAGTTATATTGGTGCCACAGAATATTCTTGCAAAAGATAACCAGATAAGTTATCCAAATTATTTTTATACCTGCTATTTCTGTGGCACGATCTCATAGTTTATCTTTAACCAAACAGCGCTGAAGATTGATGCTATCTGACTAAATCATAACCAGGCTCTTAGCATGCCTGTTGGCTTTCCTCCTTTTCACCAGCTAATGTTTGGCTGGATGGCAAGCTGTCTGGCTGAAAATTAACCAATCTACGGGTCCAAATATTTAAAATGGGCCCAATATTCAATGTGATTAATGCGGTTAGCAGCAAAACACCTCATTATTATGTGAATCAAATAACACAGCTTGTGTTGAACTTTGCAGGCATTAGAAAACAATGCCATCTTTGAGCTGGCCCTTATTTAGCGGCTTCACCCCATGCAGTGGCACCATTTTGAATCTGGTGCCTAGTGGTGCAGAAATGACTGGAGATCACTCCTGCCCCTCCCACATGACACCAGGAAAACTCCCAGAGGCCATAAGGGCATCTTTGAGGGGTGGGAGGTCAGGGGGTGCCTTTGGGATGGTAGGGGATCTTGCTGAGGGGTCAGAGAAGTGCTTTTGCAGGGGTGGGAGAGTCTTGATGTGGGGTCCATGCAGACTTTACTTCTGGCCCCTTTAAGAAGGTTCCTCAGAGCACTGGGCTGCACGTTAGCAACTGAATGCTCCTTGGAAGAATAAGGCAGCTTTCAAAACTGAACCCAAGTTGCTTTAGTCATTTAACGTGGGACTTACTAACCTATGGTACTGAGTTATTGCATATTAGTGACTCCCAAGGTAACTTAAGCTGTGGTAAAATGCAATATTTTACCTCTGCTTAGTAACTTCCCCTTAAATTGTTTGGATATCAAGTCCATTATTTAAGAAATAAAATTTGAATCTGCAAAGGTTGTGCATATATTGAGGGGGATTTTAGAAGGGATGTCAAAGTGCAATCTAAGCCAGAATATCTGAAAAAAAGCAGGCGCATCCAGGTACAAACATAATTTCACAAACATGAACGTGGGGCACCTACATAGACATCCCCAGAACTGTACTTCTGAGCCTGGATATCTAGAATAGCCTAATGGTTCGAGTAGTGGGATAGGAACAGGAATGCAAGGATTCAAATCCCACTGCTGATATCATTGTGATTGTGCTGAGTACTAGGGGTGCTATCTTCTCTACACCCTCTGGATGTTTTTCATCCAAAATAAGCATTGTTCAGGTGCCTGGAGCAGGTCTAAACTTAAGGAGGAGCAGCCTAGTGGTTGGGGCAAGTTTCCTTAGGCTGGAAGGTTAGGGGTTCGAATCCCACTGGAGGGCAGCAACCTTAGGCTGGAGGGGCCAGACCTTCTAGTCCCACAGGTGCCCCTTGTGGCCTTGGGCAAGCCACTTAACCTTCTGTTGCATTCAGGTATAAAATGTAGATTGTGAGCCCTTCAGGGACAAGGGAAATATATACTGTACCTGAATGTATACCACTTTGATGCAGTATATAAGCATTGCTAAATAAATAAGCAGATGGGATGTCTGACATCCGTGATGTTTCTGAGATCAGGCAGGGATATCCAGGTTTCTGGGAAAGCCCCAACCTTACTACTACTACTATTTAACACCTATATAGCGCCACGCACACAGCGCTGTACAGACATGAATACAACAGACAATCCCTGCTCATCGGAGTCCTGCTCATCAGAGTTTACAATCTAGTCAAGACAGTACACAATACAATTTAGTGCAAAGCATAGTGTGGTCATACAGTTAGGATATGCAAATGATGGGGGGTTAGGTTAAGATGAGGGATAGAAAATGATGGGGTTAGGTTAAGATGAATGATAGAAGGCAGATCAAACAAGGATATCCAGGTTTCTGGGAAAGCCCCAACCTTGCCTCCACTACTCTCCCCTTCAGACTCAGATGTCCCCAGAGCCAACTTCAAAAATGGCTCTGGAGACATCTGTATAATTTGGATGTCTCTATGCCGTTTTCAGATATCCAAGGTAAAGAATAGAGCTTTCAAAATGGCTCCCATTGTTTTCTTGTCTAATGAGCAGTGACTGTTTGTTATTCTAAATTTATTATTATCTTGTTCCATTGTTTGTTGCACATTTCTTTTTGTGAATAGTTGGACAAGACTAGATTAAACCAACAAATCTGGAATACATTTCTCTAACAACTGAAAAAATATTATTACTTAGAACATAAATTCCTCTGATGAGTAACTCATTTGAGTTGAAAATCACAGTTTTCATCCAAATTAAACTTTCCTGGTACGTGTGAAGTGTGTATTGTCCCATTAAGAGATACTAAATCACAACAGAGTACACTGTTCATCAACAATTTCAAATGATGTAGTTTGTACCTCTTTCAAGTCACTCCCCACCAAGCTATGTTTATGCGCCTCAGGAAGATTCTTCCGACATTGTTTGTCTTACTTAGTATTCAGACTTAGCTATTCCTATGCATCCTGGCAACACTTAACGGAAATTTCACTTAGGCAAAACTTCTTAAAACAAACAATTGGGTTGTAGCACTTCTGTTACTTTGATACTCCGGACACCACAAGTGGGGAAAATATTTGCCAAAGATGCAAAATCCTTTCTGGAAAATAAAATGACATTGTTAATGAGCTAAACTAGCACTCCTAAGTGTCAATTTAAATGAGGTACTTCAGCTGTTGGCGGAAAATGCTACTCAAAGGAATATGATGCTAAAATATATTAGCTATACATTCTCAAAAGATAAAATTAACCAAAGTCTGAAGAAGGGACTTACGTTAGTCCAGTTACAGCAAGATTCCCCCTACTCTGGTCAAAGACAGGAAAAAGAAGATAATCTGCTTTTCCTCTTTCTCCATTTTCTGCACTCTTCCTTCTCTCCAACTCTACTATTGAACGATACAAAGTTGATATATGTGAAGTTATTCTGATGAAGATCAGATCAGAATGGTTATTCTTTGTATTACCAAATGATGTTACTGATTTGAGTTTGGGCTTAATGTTGATGTCAACATTAACAAAGCATGAAGGAACATAAACAGCATAAAAAATTTTAAAGTTATCTCTCCATGGAGGAGGTGGCTGTTCCATTGACCCTGTTGTAGCCCCAATCTAGCAAGGACTGGATAAGAACTGCCCCATGGCAGTAGTGCAGGCCCAAACTTGCTGCCACAGTAGGAAGGATGGAGGAAACAGCTGTAAGCATGAAGACCACGGTATCAGGGACAGCCATAGCAGTCTTAAAGGGGCCGTGACCATAGCCATGTGAAAGAGCCACCAAAGCAAAACTCCACCCCTTCAGCAATCATAGCCGCAGCCAGAATTAGAAGACACCCCACCAAAGGAGATCTTCTGGGGAACTCTGCAGGAGACGAGCAGGCAAAAGAGCCTCAATGAGGTCAGTGGAAAAACTGAAAAGATGCTCTAGCAGGAAAGAGGGGCAGGGGCAGGAAGGCTCCCCCCTCCCTACCCTAGCACTGCTGTGGCCTGAGGAAGAACCCATGCCCAGGAAGTGACAGAGGATCAAGGTTTACCCCTTCTCCCCAAGCAAGAGGAAGAAGGGACACATTGCTCTTGAATACATTTAAAAAGATGTGGAGCCCAATGGATGCTACAGGAGAGGATTAGAAGCACATGGATCCATGAGCAGAAGAGAAAAGCACCTGCTGAAGATCAAAGGAAGCCACATGCAGAAGAGGAGGAACTGGACAGAGGATATGAAGAGACCTCCACCCCCTCCCCATCAGCGAGAGAGAGAGAGAGAGAGCAGAGTCAGAGAGTGAGAACAGTGAGTGGAAGCTGCAGTAGGGAGTTGTGTTGCCCTGCCTGGGAGAAGTGAAGTGCTCTGAGCAGAAGGAAGGGATAAAGTAGAGCAACAAGAGAAGCTGTGACCTGAGGCGAGTATCCGAAAAGAGACCTAGGCCAGCAAGGAAGCCAACTTGAGATGTTGAGAGATGGGTTGCAGACCGTAGATAACCAGCAGCAAGAGGGGTCAAAAGAAGCCAGTGAAGAGAGACTGACTGCACTGAGATCCATAGAGCCTGCGGAGACTGGCCTAGAAGTCAGCAAAAGTCTGAGAGAAGTAGATTCCCATAGCTGTAAGGAAAATAGTCTCTTGCTAAATAGAAAATTGTATTTTAGTTTTTTAATAGCTCATAGCAGTACACACATGCAGAGTAGTCATATTTCTGCATGAAAAGCACCAAAGCTGGTATGGCCAGCTGGTCTGCCTCCCAGGAATAGTGAGATTTTATTTGACTTTGTTGGTCAGAATCAGGTACAAGGGATGGGAGGACATTATGGCCCACAGTATGGGAGACATCCTCATGTCCAGACATCCTATTGTATCCAGCACCCGTGCTTCATGGAAGACCAGACTATAAAGTGCCCATCAGTGAGACCATTTCATATACCCACACCCACACACACTGGCCAGCACATTTAGTATTTGAGCTCAGTTATAGGGCTTTGGTAGAGCAGAACTCAAACTGTAAATGAGGTAAGGACAATGCCTACCAGGAGTGAAACAGTTACATGATTTGATGAAATCCAATCAGGGCCGGCCCGTCCATTGAGCAAGAATGTTTTTTGCACAGGGCCCCGCGTTTCAGGGGGCCCCGCACAAAGAACATTCTGCTTTTTTTTAAATTACATTAAAAAAAAAAAAAGCTGGCTCTGGCTGCTGCTGCTGCCGCCGCGGCAGCGGCAGAATGGAGTGTCCCACAGAGCCTCCTCTGCTCGCTGAGCCCCTCTGCAAGGGCTTTCAGATTCGCGAGGGGCTCAGCGAGCAGAGGGGGCCCCGTGGGACCCTCCATTCTGCCGCTGCCGCGGCGGCGGCAGCAGCCAGAGCCAGCTTTTTTTTTTTTTAAATTTTGCCATAAGCCGATGGGGGGGTTAGGACTGGTAATGGGCTGGGGAGGGTTAAGACTGGCAATGGGCTGTGGGCTGATGGGGGCTGTCTGGAAATGGAGCGATGGGGGGTTAGGACTGGTAATGGGCTCTGGGGGGGTTAGGACTGATAATGGGCTATGGGGGGGGCTAGGACAGGAAATGGGCTGATGGGGAGGGGTTAGGACTGGTAATGGGTTATAGGGGGGTGTTAAGACTGGTAATGGGATGTGGGCTGATGGGGGGTTAGGACGGGTAATGGGCTATGGGGGGGCTAGGACAGGAAATGGGCTGATGGGGAGGGGTTAGGACTGGTAATGGGCTGTGGGCTGTTGGGGGGGTTAGGACTGGTAATGGGTTGTGAGGGGGTTAAGACTGGTAATGGGCTGTGGGCTGATGGGGGCTGTCTGGAAATGAGGTGATGGGGGGGTTAGGACTGCTAATGGGCTATGGGGGGGTTAGGACTGATAATGGGCTATGGGGGGCTAGGACAGGAAATGGGCTGATGGGGAGGGGTTAGGACTTGAGGTGGGCTGATGTGGTTAGGACTGGTAATGGGCTGTGGGCTGATGGGGGGTTTAGGACTGGCAATGAGCTATGGGGGGCTGACTGGAAATGGGCTGATGGGGTTAAGACTGGAAGTGGGCTGATGGTGGGTTAGGACTGGTAATGGGTTACAGGGGGGGCTTAAACTGAAAATGGGGTGATGGGGGGCTAGGACTGATAATGGGTTGGGGGGTTGCTATGACTGGAAATGGGCTAAGCAGAAGGGGAGGCTTGAACTGCAAATAGCTGATGGGGAGGGAGCTTGGAATGGAAATGGGCTGTGAGGGAAGGGAGCTAGGACTGAAAATGGGCTGATGGAGTAGCTAGGATAGGACTGGAAATGGGCTGTTGGGGGGAGCTAAGATTGGAAATGGGCTGTGGTGTGGGCTTGAATTGAAATGGACTCATGGAGGGGCTAGAACTGGAAGTAGGCTCATGGGGGGCTTGGACTGGAATTGGACTGAGTGGAGGGGAGCTAGGATTTGACATGGGCTGATGGTGGGGCTAGGAAATGACTAGAAATGGGCTGATGGGGGCTAGGATTGGAAATGAGCTGATGAAGGGACTCAGACTGAAAATGGATGGGGGAGCTAGGACTGGAAATGGGTTGATGGGGGGCTAGGACTGGAAATGGGCAGATGCAGGGACTAGAAGGGAATGGATGCTGGGTGAGACTGGAACTAGAAGGGAGCTGATGTTGGGGGAGGATTAGAATGGGATGGGGCTGGGAGAGTAAAATGGAGAGGGGAAAAATATTTTGTGTGGGAGGGATGAAAAATCTACAATTGGCCGGGTATTGGGAGAGTAAGTGGGGATTGAGGATGGAGGGGTAAATTTTGTGTGGATGAAATAGGAATGAGGAAAGAGCAAATGGAGAAAGATTAGTATGTCAAAGCAGATGTAGAGAGAGAGAATGGAAAAAAAAACTAGAAGAGAGAAGAAAGAACAAATGGACAGCAGACGATGGACAGTTAGCAGAAAACATGAAGAAACCAGAAGAAAGTGGCTGGAGCAATTGCAACTGAAAAAAATGCACAAAAGGTAGAAAGATATCTCTTTATTTTGAATTTATTAACTGGAATATGAAAGCTCTGGGAAATGTGCATCATTAACGTCTGCGCTTTGTTTGGTACAAGAGGAAATTAATTTATAGTTTTATTTCTACAGTGTTGTTGTATATTCCAAGTTTGGCTTTTGGGGTTCCCAGTTTAATTATTGCCTTCCTGTTTCTAAATTGTGATTCCTTGTTTGGTGATGGTCTATGTTCTGCATGTGTAACTGAGCTGAGGTATTCTATTTATGTAATTCCTATTTGACATTGCCACTTGTTCTCTTTCCCCAGTATTCTCTGAAATGTATTGGTTTAATATTTGCAGTGTTGCCTTTTGATAGATAGTGTATGGTGCTTTGTGAGTCCTGGTAATGCTGTCAGGATACGGCAGGTTTGCTATGGGTTCTAAATGGGCAGCGTTTGTAGTAGTTCCTAATGTGCCTGGCGGTTGGCACTGGATTATAGTAATGTAGAAATCTTTTAGTCTTTCTTTATCCATACACTCATTAAGAGACATGTTTACTAAAAGTTAGTGTATGGTAACATTATGCAAATATTTATGCAAATACGGCCACTTATGCAAATGAGGTCCCGCACCGAGTCTCCGCACATGGCCCCGCACCCCCCTTGGGCCGCCCCTGAATCCAATTAGTCCTTTGACTCTGGGGAAAAAGATTCCTAGAAAGATATCCACTGCTACAGGGATTGGCTTCTGAAATAATTTGTCCAGCACATGGACGGTTAAGAATAAGAATAACCCCCTAGAGCTGCTGTTAAATTTTAGTGTGGTTGAATAAAGTTTTTTTTAGTGAAGGATTCCCCTTGAGCTGTTAGAGGGAGACCTTGCCCTTGTGGGGAAATCTAGCTTGTGGAAACTGTTGTTAAGTTCGATACTGCTGTTGGGTCTGTGGAACTAGCAGTTGTCATTTGATGCTGCATTTCTAAGGTTTAATCTGTTTAATTTGCCCTGCCTTTTCTTTCTTATCCTACTAGACCTTGCATTAAAATCTCCTTGCATTGTATTTGTACTGAATAGTTAATTGCTTTGTTACCATGGATTTAAATGTGCTATGAACTGCTGCCTGCGCAAGGCTTTCCGCAAATTCCTTTCTGCATTGGTAGCGTGAAAAAATGTGCATAGCTAACCTGTGCGCAAAGCACAATGCATTTTACTGCAGCAGCCTCAGACTGTGATTCTGGGCAAAGAAGAAAGCACAGAGAGACAGAGGAGGAATCAGCACAGAGGCCTCCACAAGCACAGAGGACAGTCAGTTTCTCTAATACTTTGTGCCATGCACCAAGAGCAAAGCCTGTGATGGGTAACAGTTTAGAGGGACACAGGAGTCGGTCATCTTTTCTGCTAAACTGAAAGTGCAGCTGCTGAGACTTGCCACAAAATTTCCCAGTTTTTCAAAGGAGGAAGAGCTGAGAAACAGGCTTGAGCCTGACAAAGCTCATTTGATCCACTGGTCCAGAAGATATGAAATGATCTAGAGGCAACTCAAGGGCAACAGGACACAGACTATCCTGGTCTTCATCCAAAGGCCCAGACTACAGGCTTACCAGGAGGAGGATAGTTGCCAGATTTTGTAGAGCAAATCTGGGACACCTGATCAAGGCTGAGCTGGACTGAGAGTAGCAGGGGTCCTCCCGCTGCTATTCAGAGGTGAGCCGGGGCTTCAGGCCTCATCGGCTCCCTCTGCAGCTGGTCAGGCGCGAGGACGCCTATGTGCGGGGGCCATGTGCATGTAACATTCCCTCACGATGGACGGGTTGGCCCTTCATCAATTTAAAGTACCGTCTTGCTACTATCAGCATCTAATGTAGCTGTACTAATAGCTGAGCACCAAGGCAACATTCCCAAAAACACTTTCCGAAATTGCATTTTGTGCAGTTTGTAATCACTGTAGCTGCCTCTTCGCCAAACCTAAATAAAGATTACTCCTGATGAAGTATGACAAAAGTTTGAACACTAAAGTATGAAAAATTGCTAAATCAAAAAAATATTTTAATCTTTTCACCCCTTTCAATTTGTAATAGACCATTTTTAATATATGAGCTACTTGTAGGTCTGCAGTCAACATTCATCAAATAGAAAACTAAATTTCTGATAAATTGGAATTTCATACCCAGCAGAGAGCTTGTAGTTTAAATTTAATAGTCACTCAGAGCCTAGTAACAGCAAAGTACTTTTAGTTTAAATTTAAAACACAGAAGAGAGCTTTCTGGTTACATTTGGAACCCAGCAGAGAGCTTGTAGTCTAAACTGAATAGTCACTCAGGGCCTAGCATCAGCAAAGTACTTTTAGCTTACATTTAAAACACAGAAGAGAGCTTTATGGTTAAATTTAGAAACCAGCAGAGAGCTTGTAGTTTAAATTTCATAAGAAGTTAGAGCCTGGCAGCAGCTAAGAGCTATAATTTAAATCAAATCAGAATATAGCTTACCTCAGCAGCACAAGACAGGGTACTGTGTAGCAGCCCTCTTTTAATAAGTGTTATTTCCCTCCCTCCCTCCCCACACCCACCCACCCCTGGGATAATCGTAGCTTTATAGGTACTTACACACCTTAAAAGACAGGAGGTGCTCTCAGGTGAAGCTTATTACCAAAATCAGTCATACACTAAGGACTGATTTGGTTCTTATGTTCTTATGTACTCAGATCAAATGACAACAGATCTAATGAAGAATGGGACTGAGCCATCCTATCCTAAGAAACTCAGTCGTACTTGTATTAAACATCAGTTTCTTCTGTGCAAAACAACTCACTCTACTCCTTAGACCTGAGTTCATTTTGCCAAAGGCTTGTTTCAAAACTTCCCCTAAAAGGAATACTAATTGTACATCAGCGCAGAAAAAACCTGGAAAACCTCATTGTCTAAACAGCATTCTAGTGGGGATAAACTAGATCCCTGAGGCACACCACATCTATATTCACAGAAGTCTGAACCAGCATCATCAATCAATACCCGATATCCCCGCCCTTGTAGAAAAGAGTTCAGCCACTAGAGGACCTTCCCTGCAATCCGAATCCCCTCAACGCGCTGTACTAAAATAGAGAGAAAGAAACGGCCATTCTGGCTGTATAAGTCAATTTCTGCAAAAGTGAATCTTGCTCTACAATCTCAATCAGAATCATAGAAGCAGTTGCAATAAATTGGAAAGTGCATGTTTTACTCAGTGGCCTCATGGGGTCTGTGTGTGTGAATGTGGATCAGATCTGTTATAAAGCGGTGGGCTGAGAGCGGGGCGGGTGGGGGACAGTATAAGACTTGGGTGTTGATTGAGATTTGGATTTAGCTTGTGTCCTTCCAGTAGTAGTTCAAGCGAGTTACATTTGGGTACAGTAGATATTTCCAGTCTCTGCTGTGTTTGCTCTCTATGTTTGTAGCTTAGATTAGGGGGTGGGGGGGGGGCAACTTGTGGCTGTAGATACAAGGAGGTGTTTCTGCAGGAGAGACTGTATATGTGGATGGGGTTGTGCTGGAGTGGAGAAGTGCCAGTGGATAGACTGAAAGTATATATGGGTGTGGGTGGGGAATACGGGAGTGAAGGGAGATTTGGGTGCAGTGATGGTGTAAGGTAAATCAATCCCTCTTTTTCCCCTTTCTCTCTGTTTGTTGCCCCTTCCCTTCTGCTCCTTACCCCCTTCCTTCCCTCTCTCTCTCCTTGGATCTGTTCTTCAGTTTAGCATGCTTCTGGATGCATCTTTGCCAGTAGGAGCTAGGATCTATTCCCGCCCTCCAGCTCTGGACTACATAGAAATCTGACCCCAAACTTTGCAAGCAGGAACTGGTGACCCCTGAGGGTATTTGAATCTCCACTGCTACACATCCAGCTGCTGGGAACCTAGCCAGTTTGTCCATCAGCCTTCTCGTCACCATCGCAAGAAATTTTAAGAAATTTAAGAAATTTTCCTATGCATATGTTTCACATGTACTTTTGAAACTAAAACATCTGCATACATATGGCTGGATGGATAAACAGACACACCCTCCCCGATAGGTACCATCGGTCTAGTAAAATTCACCTAAAAAAAGAAAGAAAAATAATTACAAATCGCTAGGCTCCCAAACTTGCAAATCCCAGATCACTAACTGGCCCATTAAATCAGCTCATCTGTAGTTTATAACGTAATAGGTAATCTATCATACAAAACTTTAGAATTTAGATGTTTCTCTATAGTTTGGAAAAGATAGGGGGTTTTTTCTATGAAGAAAAGCAAATAACATAAAGCAGCTATTCCTATTACACTCTCTCTCTCTCCAAGCAAACTTCATATTTCCAGAGTTTCTGAAGGGAGGAAAGCTGCAACTTTTGTTGTCATTTGATGTTATGGTTTTAAATTGAATTAATTGTCTGTTTTTTAACATTTTTTCATGCTAAAACAAGACTTGCTTTGGCATGGAAAAATGTTAAAAACCAGATAATTAATTCAATTTAAAGCCATAACATCAAATGACAACAAAAGTCATGTATAAAATTCCAGCTTATAAGTATGACCAGTAGTACCAGACTCTATAAGTGAGCTTGCTGTTCAGTCCGGCTCCTTCCTAGCTAGCCATCAGGACCATACTGATTAGTTATTGTCAACTACCCCATCACTTGCATTACTTGTCCTTGACTTGGTTGATTCTCTTAGTAAAAAGCCTGGGCAGGATATTCAGGAGTGGTCTAGTGGTTGGGGCAAGGTACTTCAGGCCGGAAGGTCGGGGGTTCAAATCCCACTGGAGGACAGCAACCTTGGGCCGGAAGGACTGGGGTTTCTAGTCCCACAGGTGCTCCATGTGGTCTTGGGCAAGCCACTTAACCCTCCATAGCCCATGTTCCCTGTAAAATAGTTATCTCCAAGTTATAATGCCCTGTTCAATGTAATTTCAGTTTGTTCAATGTAAACCGCACTGATGCAGAATAGCACGGTATATAAGAGAATGTAAATAAATAAAAATAAATAAATAAATTCAAAGGCATTTACAAGGTTTGCACAACTGCAAACCATGTAACTTCCACTGAGCTGGATATTCAGCAGCACTAACATGGCGGTTAGTATCAGAGTGTGTTGAGGGTGTGCTGTGGCAGTCCAGAGGCGACATCCATCGCTAACTGGGCAGCGGTGATATTGAGCTGTTGCTCGGTTAGCAACATGTGGGTAAAGTCAGGCGTGGCAAAGGCTGGCCTAATTATACCCGTGGAAGCTATCCTTGTACCCTGTACCCTGGTGCAGGGGTCTGGGGGGGGGGACCAGTGGCAGAAACCATACATGTGGTGCCTGTCTGTCCTTGAAAGCAGTTCTGCCACCACTGCCTGGCACACATGGGTATGCTCCTGCCCCTAGGAATGTCACCAGACCATTGCAGGATACAGGTATGCACAACAGGCAAAATGGTAGTGGCCAATTGAGCACGTGTGTCCCCCCTCTCTCCCATAGGGAATATGGAGTACACCGGACACTAGAGGCCCTGAAATGCCACTTCCAGGCGCTGAACCGGAGGCGACCCAACCAGCTCCAGCAGATCAGGGAGCAGCTGGTGGCTGAGGAAGGTCAATGGGGTACACAGTAGTGTCCAGCAGATGTAGGGGATGGCAGCCATGGCTGCCAATCTGGTGCAGGCAGACCACCTGGTGGTGGACACTTCCTGTATGCAAAGATGGGACCATGCTGGGGGCAACTATGCCATCCCCTGGTGCCACCAGCCTGTCTGTGCACCAACCAGCACACACGACATGCAGGTGTGCGCAAACCTGGCTGGGGCATGGCACAGAAAGGCAGAACAGGGACACATACCCCTAGTGGAGGCCTCAGGACACATAGTGAACCTGCACATGCTGCCACCCATACATGCCCGGTGTCTGGGGGGCTGGCAGGGCAAAGCACAGTATGTGAGGGGGGAACAGAGCAAGTTTGAGGTGGGCAAAGGGGCATGCAGTGTGCACTGTGGGGGAGGCAGGCCCCTGGGGGCCAAAGGTGAGTGGGCGATGCATGTGTGGGTGCCTCAGGGGCCTACCTCTCCCACAGTGCACACCAGGGCCATGTTGGTACGTACCACTAACCCACCTCCCCTTTCTCCACAGCTGGTGCCAGGGGTGCCAAGGGGACTGCTGGCCTACCACATCAGCCACCCAGGAGCGGCAGGGCTGCACCAACCGAGCAGAGCAGCAGCAGCAGCAGCAGTACCACCAGTGGTAATGGTGATGAGGAGGAGATGCCGACATCATCAACAACAAGTGACACTGCTCTGGAGGACACCACATCAGAGGAGGGGGGCAGTGAGGGGGCCATGGCACAGTGAGAGAAGGAGGTGTCAGAGGAGGAGGAGGGATCAGAGGACCAAGGGCAGGATAGGGAGGTGGGGTCAGAGGAGGAGGAGAGATCAGAGGACCATGGGCAAGATGGGGTGGAGGGATCAGAGGAGGAGGAGGAATCGAAAGACCAGGGGCAGGGTGGGGTGGAGGGGTCAGAGGAGGAGGAGGGATTGGAAGACCAGGGGCAGAATGGGGAAGAGAGGTCAGAGGAGGTGGAGGAGGCTGGGTGGACCAAAGGCAGGGTGGGGAGGCTGAGGTGCGAAGGTGAGAGCATAAGAACATAAGATATGCCATACTGGGTCAGACCAAGGTCCATCAAGCCCAGTATCCTGTTTCCAACAGTGGCCAATCTAGGTCATATGTACCTAGCAGTTTCCCCAAAAGACACAGGTTCCTCAATGCTTGTATTGGGTCAAGCAGTGATATCCCATGTCCCTTTTAATAACACTTATTAAAAGAGGGCTGCTACACAGTACCTTGTCCTGTGCTGCTGAGGTAAGCTGTGACCAACTTCCTGGATGATTAACAGTCCTTGCTTGGAAAGAAACTGCTGCTACTAGGCCCTGACTGATTTAACAAAAAACACTGGGTTCACAGACTAATTAGCTTTAATACAAAGAAGTCCTTTCAGAAAATTCCCAGAAGTATATACTCACAATTGCAGATCTCTCTCCAGAAGTAGCAGTCCCTTTTTCTAGTCCTTCAAAACTGAGGATCACAGAGCTCCGGTTGAGCTATTTATGCCTGTGCTGCTGAGGTAAGCTGTGACCAACTTCCTGGGTGATTAATAGTTCTTGCTTGGATAGAAGGAGTCTTTCAAAATAGCCTTTTGACCTGCCACCTGGTGTTAACACCTATTGAAAAAGTTTCACAGGTCTCTTGCCCCCTAGGTAGAAGGCCTCTTTGTAAAGGTCTCTAGAAGACTTTATTTGTTGCTCAAAGAGTACTGACCCTGTTTTGCATTTTATGCTAAGTTATTTTCTGATTTGATTTAAATTACAGCTCTTTGCTGCTGCTAGGCTCTGACTTATCATGAATTTTAAACTACAAGTTCTCTGCTGGGTTCTAAATTTAACCAGAAAGCTCTCTTCTGTGTTTTAAATTTAAGCTAAAAGTACTTTGCTGATACTAGGCCCCAAGTGAGTATTAAATTTAAACTACAAGCTCTCTGCAGGGTTCCAAATTTAACCAGAAAGCTCTCTTCTGTGTTTTAAATTTAAACTAAAACTACTTTGCTGATACTAGGCCCTGAGTGACTATTAAATTTAAACTGCAAGCTCTCTGTTGGGTATGAAATGTAACCAGAAAGTTCTCTTCTGTGTTTTAAATTTAAACTTCAACTGCTGCTACTAGGCTCTGACTGATTTAACAAAAAAAACACTGGGTTCACAGATTAATTAGCTTTAATACAAAGAAGTCCTTTCAGAAATTCCCAGAAGTATATACTCACAATTGCAGACCTCTCTCCAGAAGTAGCAGTCCCTTTTTCTAGTCCTTCAAGACTGAGGATCACAGAGCTCTGGTTGAGCTATTTATGCCTGTGCTGCTGAGGTAAGCTGTGATCAACTTCCTGGGTGATTAACAGTTCTTGCTTGGATAGAAGGAGTCTTTCAAAATGGCCTTTTGACCTGCCACCTGGTGTTAACACCTATTGAAAAGGTTTCACAGGTCTCTTGCCCCCTAGGTAGAAGGCCTCTTTGTAAAGGTCACTAGAAGACTTTATTTGTTGCTCAAAGAGTACTGACCCTGTTTTGCCTTTTATGCTAAGTTATATTCTGATTTGATTTAAATTACAGCTCTTTGCTGCTGCTAGGCTCTGACTTATTATGAAATTTAAACTACAAGCTCTCTGCTGGGTTCTAAATTTAACCAGAAAGCTCTCTTCTGTGTTTTAAATGTAAACTAAAAGTACTCTGCTGATACTAGGCCCAGAGTGAGTATTAAATTTAAACTACAAGCTCTCTGCTGGGTTCCAAATTTAACCAGAAAGCTCTCTTCTGTGTTTTAAATTTAAACTAAAAGTACTTTGCTGATACTAGGCCCTGAGTGACTATTAAATTTAAACTACAAGCTCTCTACTGGGTATGAAATGTAACCAGAAACCTCTCCTCTGTGTTTTAAATTTAAACTTAAACTGCTGCTACTAAGCCCTGACTGATTTAACAAAAAACACTGGGTTCACAGATTAATTAGCTTTAATACAAAGAAGTCCTTTCAGAAAATTCCCAGAGCAGAGGGGGTGGCAGGTGGGACGCAGGAACCACCCACCAAGTACCCCAGGTACGATGACAGGGCACAGGGCACCACTGGCAGGCAACTAGAGGTGGAGCTGCACCCCTCGGCAGAACCCCACAGTCCTCAAGTGTGCCTACCCGCTAACCAACCAAGGGGCCATGTGCCCACCACATGGTGCAGCACGGGCCAGGGGTGACTCAGAACGGTGCTGTGGTCTACCTCCCACAGCTGGTGTCCTCCACAGCCACTCCAGCACCTATGGACACACCCTGGCCATGCCACACCCAGACCCTCAGTGCCATCACCCCCTCATCCACAGAGTGACTGGGCCCTGCCCGCCCTGGTAGCAGAGGTGCACCTCCTCAGGGAGGAGGTGCGTACCACAGTGCAGACCATCCGCTTGCACCTAGAAGCCCTCACAGCAGCTGTGTCAGGGCACAGGCAGGGCCTCCCTGCACCATAGGGCAACCCCTGTCAGATATGCCCTGGGCGTCCCTTCACACCTATCATGCCATCGCTCAACACTGTGAGGGTATGACATCCTATGGCGGCAAGCTGTCACACAGAGATTCAGTACCAGATATGCCTTTGGAAGGGGCATGGCCCAGCTGCATGCTCTACCCGCGTATGCATAAGAGAACCTATGTGGGTAAGCATCTCGTTGCTGCTTCACGATGGGTGACAAGGCACCAGCAGCAGCAAACCACACAAGAAAGGCAAACTTCATTCCATCCAAGACAGCCATGGTCCTGGAGCTCATCCTGCAGCTGCACACCACCCTCTTTGCGGCTGAGGATGCCAGCACCCAGCAGGCAGCATGGCGGGAATCGCAAGCAGGGTCAATGTGGTATACCACTACAACTGAAAGGTGGAGGACCTCAAAAAGAAGTGTCACATGGTCTGTCAGGCAGCAAAGGAGAAAAGGGCCAGAAACAGCAGGCTACTGCCTGCACAGCAGCACAGCCTCACCCCACTTGAGAAGCAGGTGCTGCAGTATGTGGAGGAGGTTGCCATTGCAAGGGTTCTGGGTTTCAACAGCTCCACCACAGGCACACAGGGGGGTGAGTAGAGGTGCACCACAGCTCAGGTGTGGCTGCAACAGCCATGTTTGTGTCCCCAGTGTGCCTCCATCCACCCAGCCCATGCCTGTCCATCTATCAGAACACGGATGCTGCGTGGGGTGGGTACAGTGTGGGACTTGCACCACCTGCTGGTTCTGTGGTAAACTGTGTGCCACCCCTCTGGCCATGCCAGCATGCCATATCACTAACCTCTGCCAACTTTGCTCTCCCACATACCCGCCAGGGACACCGCCTTACCAGCCTGGGTCCAATGCCCATCATGGAGGATGCCAGTGACCAGCCAGGGTGCAGCATGGCCTTTGTTGTTGGTACGCCAGCCAGTGATGCAAAGTGGCCCACTGCGACAACCAGTGCAGAGGAGCTGTTGTGTTCACCACCCAGGGTGGAGGGGCAGTCCAGTGTGACTGCCAGTTTTGTGGGGCCAGCTGCGGATGGCACACCACCTACTGAGCTACAGTTTGCCATCCTGGAGGAGCCAGTGGGTGCAGGGAGGGATGACCTGGGCCAGAAGCTACGACAGGAGGGTATGTGCCTGGTAGCAGGCATTGAGGGCATACTGTCAAAACTGCAGGGTATCTGACAGGACCTGCAAGCTGCAGAACAGGCCAGGGAGGCTGAGCGTGAGGAGTGGTGGGACTACAGACTGTGCATGGAGCACCATATGGACGGGCAGCTGCGGCTGATGTGGGAGATAGCAGCATGCCAGGCATCTATCACTGGCTCCCTACACAGTTTGGTGGGCCTCATACAGGCACAGAAGGTGGGTACTGGGGCTGCCAGTGCAACAGCACAGCCACCTGCTAGCCCTGCGCCATGTTCTTCAGACTACCCTGCTGGGGAGGGTAGTGGCACCACTAGCACGTCCTCTGACAATGCTCCACTGTGTAGCAGTGCACATGTTAGCAAGTGCCCATGGCCAGCAGGGAGCCCTGAGGAAGGGGATCACATGGGGGGAAATAAAGAACACTAACACAATGGATGGTAATGGGCACTTTATTGTGTCCTTCAGCACACATTACATGGTACTGGGCACATAATTGGTGATTGTGTGTGTCCAACCCTGGTGCTGGTTCAAGGCAGTCACCTCAGAAACTTTCCCATATCACCCATGAATGGTGGACCAGTGCCCTGGTCTGCTGCTGGGTCCCGGACTCTGCACCATCACCATCTGCTGCCTCTGCAGCCTTCCACTCCTCCACATCTGCTAGCTCTGGGTCTGGACTCCACACATCTGTGCCAGGTTGTGGAGTATACGTATGCAGCAAATATCTGGCATACCTGCTCTGGACTGTAGAGGAGTTGCCCACCGCCCCTGTTGAGGCACTGGAAGTGGTTCTTCAGCACCCCAGGTGCTCCACAACCGTCCGTGTCTGCTGGTAGGTGTTATTGTACTGCTCCTCTTGCCGACTTGTGGGGTGGCGCACTGTGTTCAACAGCCAGGTCCTCAGGCGGTATCCATGGTCACCTGTAGGGGCAATGTGAGCTGTGGGTATGTGCATTGGGTATAGTGTATGGACTGCTGTGGACGGAGTGCAGTGGTACTCATGTAGTGCAACACATACACATCTATCATCGCCTGTTTGCAGTACCCACAGCATCAGACTGCAGCAGGCATCCATTCTGGGCCTGTCTTGGGGCTTACCCATGTGCACACTCACTTAGCAGCCATGCATCTCCAAGCTGACCTCCGGCTACTGCCTGTCCCAGGCTAGACTGTGTGAGTTCAAATGCATCATGGCAGGACCCTGGGTAGTGGGCACACACATCTGTGAAATCCATGTTGGCATCCACAATGACCTGCATGTTCATCGATGTGTACCCATGTCTGTTCCAGTATGCCCTCTGCTCCAGCAGTGGTGCCCGCCGTGCAATGTGGGTGCAGTCTATAGATTCAAGCACCAATGGGAAACCAATAACACTGTAGGATGCCTGCATGGTCTCCAGCCACCTCTGCTTGTCTGGGGGAGAGCTATGAGGTGGTACATCCTCCGCAGCAGGGCTCTGGTGAATGTTCTGATGCAGTGGCTGGCAGTGGGCTGCATGATTCCAACAGTCGCCCCTATCACTTGCCGGAAGTTGCCAGTTGCAGGGAATCCCAAGGTAGTGATCATCATGACCACTGGCAGGGCCTGGCTTCTGGATGTGGAGGGCTCCAGGTCCACGCTGAGTATGCTGCACAACATGGTTATCGTTGCCCCATCCAGTCTGTATCTCTGGTAAACCTCCTCCTCTGTCAGTTGCAGGTAGCTCACCCTGGGTCTGTGTACACATGGGGCACAGTACCTGCGTCTCGGGTGCTGGGCCACTGCCTCTTGCTGGATCTCCACTGCCTGTTGGATCAACTGCTGTGCTCGGGCACGGCATGTACATCTCCACCTCTGGATCACTATGTGCATGGCCCATATGGCCTCTCTGCCTGTCCAGCAGAGCTTTACATCTACCCGGTTCGGGTGCAGGACTGCTCCACACCCCTCGCTCTCCTGTACCCTGTTCCACCACTACACGGGTTTGCGGCTCACTATCAGCGATCGTATGTGCCAGGTTCCATCGCTTAAGGCTACGTGGTTAGTGATGTCCAATGTAGGTGCACACAGGTTTAAAAAATCTGCTTTACGCGGATTTCACCTCAACACGGCCCCGTTCTGCCCCCAGGCTTCAGCACCTAGCGCTGTGCGGGTAGCTGGGCCTCAACGATTCAAGCCACCTTGTTGAATATGTGGTTTACACGGTTATGGCAGTTTTCCATGGGTAAGGCCGGTACTTACTCATGTAGCACACGCCTAGGCCTTCAAATATCAGGCCCATTATCTTTATATTTTGCAAACTACAGGAGAAATGTATCACTATTTCTATTTCTCTGTCAGTTTGTCTGCTTGGAAGTGACATTATTGGCACCCTTATATTTTAGGTATGTTATGTAGAATATCTTAAGAAATAATTGGAATGGTTCCAACTGTATATAATCATAATATTTTAATAGTATGTTCAAAGGTATACAACACATTAAAGATGTCTGTGCAACAAGCACCATACCTAGTCCTGTGCAAGTGATGCAGCTGCACAGGATGCAAAGGCTTATGGGGCGCATTTCAGCTGCCTGCTGTTGCCCTGCCGCTGCCACTTTTTATTCTCTCAGCGGCAGTGGCACCAGCAGCAGCTGAGCAGACCTAAAATAAAAAAACCCAACCATGCCGGTCTTTCTGCAGGTCTGGTCCCTCCCTCCTCTGCCAAGATGTCAGAGCAGGGAGGGGTCAGATCTGTTTAAAGAGTGGAGTCGAAAGCCCGCATTTTTTTTTAACAGATTTTAAAGTTAGGTCTGCTCAGCTGCTGCCTGCGCCACCGCAGAGAAAACAGAGGGTGGCAGCAGCAGGGCAAGGGCAAGCAGCGACTGTACAGAGCCATGGATGTATGGGGGGGGGGTGTGCGCCTGATGTGCAAGTTGCACAGGGCACAATTCTGGTTCAGTATGACCCTGTGTGCAGCTTTGGTATGGTAATTTCTGAGAAAAACTCAAAACCTGAAGAGGATTAATGGCACCTCCACAAATTTGGTTGCACAACCCTTGCCAGTAATGACAGGCTCCAAATGTTTCTTGTAGCCAAATATAGGTTTTGTATATCTGTCTGCTGCTAGTTTCTACCACTCTTCAACTGCAATTTCTTCCAGCTCATGAATGTTTTCAGGATTCCTTTTACCAATGGCAGATTTCAGCTCTTTCCAAAGGTTCTCAATTGGATTGAGATCAGGACTCATTGCTGGCCAGTTTAAAACATTCCATTTTTTCCTTTTAACCATTCTTGGGTACTTTTGGATGTATGTTTTGGGTTATTGTCCTGCTGGAGAACCCAAGACCCTCAAACCAGACCTAACTTTCTGCTACTAGTTAGCACATTTCGCTCTAAACTACCTTGGAAGTCCTCTGACTTCATGATTCCTTTAATACGTTCTACATCTCCAGTTCCTGAGGCAGCAAAACAGCCTCACGTTATCGAATCTCTACCATATTTAACTGTAGAAAGGGTTTTTTTTCCTTGTAAACATTATTTTTTTGCCTAAAAATGTATCACTGGTCAAAGAGCTCAAGTTTTGTTTCATCTGTACACAGAACATTATCCCAGAAGGATTTTAGTTTATCAAGGTGGGTTTGGGCAAAGATCAGTCATGCCTTTTTTCAGTATGTCTGTCTTTGAGCAATAGGATCTTCCTTGGCCTTCGCCCTTAAAGTCCTTCTTTATTTAGAGCACAGTGTATGGTGTGGGTTGAAACCACCACTCATATTGTTCCAGGTCAGCCTTAAGCTCTTTGGATGTTGTATGTGGTATTTTTCCAACAGTTTGCACTAACCTTTGGAGACTTCTTGGATTAACTTTCCTCTTCCCACCACATCCTGGGAGGTTCTTGGCAGTTCCATGAGCAGAAAATGTCTTAATAGCAAGGTGAACTGTAGACACAGGAATCCCAAGGTCTTTGGAGATGGCCTTGTACCCCTTTGAAGTTTGGTGTTTGGTGATAATGACTTTTCTGACAGTTTCAGGCAGCTCTCTCATCTTTACCATTGTGAAAATAGAATAGGGAGTGAATGTGGCCATTTAAATATCAGAGTCATCATTTATTGGTTGATTCAAGTCATGTGAACGCTGACAATTGATCACAGGTGCATCTAATTTTACTACAATGGGAATGTGGTTTTTCTGTTCAAACTGATTTGAATTGTTTATAAGGGTGCCAATAATCATGTCCTAAGGAGATTAATCTCCTTAAATTTTAGAATATATAAGCGGGGATTAGGGTAGTCTCTTTTGACTGTTAATAATTATGTCCTGGTAATGTCCCAGGTTTTATACTATTTCCTTTTTTAATTAGTCTTGTTTTATTTGATTTTTTTGTGTGTCAAATATGTGTCCATAGATAGCCCTAAGCTATTTCTCTGCCCACTTTTTTAGGAGATATTGGGCATTAAGGGGTTGATCTGCAAGAATGCCAATAATGTTGACCACAACTATATTGTTGCTGTTATGGAATTGATGGGGGGCAAGGTAATGGCTCCTCTTCTCTATCCCTTTCTCATGCCTTGTTGCTCAAACCTGGAATTAAGATATTTCTTCTCCCCCCCCCCCACCCCCACCAAAAAAATCTAGTAGCCTTATCTTAAGGTGACCAAATAGGTAAGAAGGTGACAGCCAAAGCCAGAAGGATGCATGGGTACATAGGAAGAGGAATGGCCAGCAGTAAAAAGGAAGAGATAGTGCCTTTGTATAAGTCTCTGTGAGATCTCATTTGGAGTAATGTGTAGAATTCTGGAAGGCCGCACATTCAAAAAGATAAAATGGATAGATTTGGCACAGAAGATGGTTACTAAAATGGTCAGTAGCTCTCATCATAAAGCACATGGGGATAGACAAAGAAGGGAATGGGGAGATATAATATAGATATTTAAATATCTCCATGGCATAAATGCACAGGAGGAGAGCTTCTTCAATTGAAAAGAAGCTCTGGAATGAGAGAGCATAAAATGAAGATGAAAGGGAATGGACTCAGGAGTAATCTAAGGAAATATTTCTTTATGGAAAGTGTAGAGGGTGCGTGGAACAGGTTCCCAGTGGAAGTAGTGGAAAGTGAGACTATAACTGAATTCATGAAAGCATGGGACAAGCTACTGCTACTACTACTACAATTTAGCACTTATAAAGCGTCATGCACGCAGCACTGCACAGCTAACCTACAAGAGGTAGCCAACATACAAGTGACAGTCCCTGCCTGTCAGAGTCATGCTCATCGGAGCTTACAATCTAGTTAGAACAGTACAGAGCATTAGTCAGTTAGAAGAGTACAGAGCATTAGTCAGTTCTGCGGAAGGTATGGTGTGGTACAGTTTGGTCTATAATTTGATCGTAAACGTTGACGGGGGTTAGTGTAAGATGAGGATGGAAGACAGGATCTGAATGCAACGGTGAAGAGGTGGGTCTTCAACCTGGATTTGAAGAGGGCCAGAGAGGGTGCCTGGTGCACAGACGCAGGTAGGCTGTTCCAGGCGTATGGTGCAGCAAAGTGAAAGGAGCGCAGTCGGGAGTTTGCGGTGCGGGTGAAAGGCACTGATAGAAGTAATTTGTTGGCAGAGCGCAAGTTTCGAGTGGGGACGTAGGGAGAGATAAGAGATAAGAGGTATTGAGGGGCCATAGAGTGAATGCATTTATAGGTCAGCAGGAGAAGCTTGAATTGGATGTGGAATAGGACAGGAAGCCAGTGAAGTGACTTGAGAAGAGGAGTGATATGGGCATGGCGAGGCTGGCAGATTAGTCAAGCAGCATGATTTTGTATAGATTGAAGGGGAAGGAGGTGGCTCATGGGGAGACCAGTGAGGAGTAGGTTGCAGTAGTCGAAGCAAGAGGAGATTAAGGAGTGGATAAGCATTTTGGTAGTGTGTTCAGAGAGGAAGAGGCGGATTTTGCTGATGTTGTAGAGAAAGAAGCGGCAGGTCTTAGCTACAAGCTGGATATGAGCGGAGAAAGAGAGAGAGGTGTCAAATATAACCCCTAGATTGCGGGCCGAGAGAACAGGAAGGATAGTAGATCCATCCATCTGGACTGAGAGAGGGGGAAGTGGGGGGGAGGAGTTGGTTGGAAAACAAGGAGTTCAGTCTTGGCCATGTTCAGTTTCAATCTGCGATGAGACATCTAGGCAGCGATGTCCGAGAGACAGGCAGAGATCTTGGACTGGGTTGCCAGAGAAATATTAGATGTAGAGAGGTAAATTTGGGAGTCATCAGCATAGAGATGGTACTGAAAGCCATGGAAGGAGATAAGCGCTCCGAGGCCTTGGGTATACAGAGAGAAAAGGAGGAGGCCCAAGACAGATCCCTGAGGTACACCTACCTGGAGCAGGGTAGGGGAGGAGGAGAGGCCACCAGAGCATACACTGAATGAGCGATGGGAGAGGTAGGAGGAGAACCAGGATAGTATGGAGTCCTTGAAGCCAAGCGAGGAGAAAGTGGTGAGGAGAAGGTTGTGGTCAACGATATCAAAGGCAGCAGAAAGGTCAAGAAGGATGAGGATAGAATAGAGGCCCTTAGATTTGTCCAGGAACAGGTCGTTGGTGACAAGCACAGGACCTCTGAAAGAGAGGAAAGGATTGTAGAGTGTAGAAGTCCCTATGCATGGATGGACAGACTGGATAGACCGGACAGTCTTTATCTGCCAACATTTTCTGCTTCTATGTAACATGTCTTTAGCCATTCCTTACAGGGTCTCAGTTTTCTATTTAAAAAGGGAATACTCTGACCTACCAAGCAAAAGGATGCTTTTCACTATTATTCCTCTCCTTTTTTCTGAACAGATGTACTCTTTGGCCCCCAAAAATCCTCTTCTTCTGAAAACGGACTTCAGTCTAAACAGTTTCTCATGGGAAGGCCAATAACATGGCTCTTGGAGGGATCTCTTTCTTAGATGGCTTTAAAAAACACAGCTCTAAGTTGTCCTGGGATAGCACCACATCAAAGCCTGGTTCTGCTCTGCAAAAGCTGAAGAAATATTTAAATATTGCCCTTGCCTGCAGCACTCCGGCCCGCCAGCAGCTCTCCCGGCCGGGATCGAGCAGGCCGGAGCACCGCGAGGAAGACCATCCCCTCCTGCCTCCCTGCCCAATCCGGGCAGCCTGCGGCCAACTTTAAAGGAGCGCCGATCGGGCGCGTGCTCCCCTTGCCTGCAGCACTCCGGCCCGCCAGCAGCTCTCCCGGCCGGGATCGAGCAGGCCGGAGCACCGCGAGGAAGACCACCCCCTCCTGCCTCCCTGCCCAATCCGGGCAGCCTGCAGCCAACTTTAAAGGAGCGCCGATCGGGCGCGTGCTCCCCTTGCCTGCAGCACTCCGGCCCGCCAGCAGCTCTCCCGGCCGGGATCGAGCAGGCCGGAGCACCGCGATGAAGACCACCCCCTCCTGCCTCCCTGCCCAATCCGGGCAGCCTGCGGCCAACTTTAAAGGAGCGCCGATCGGGCGCGTGCTCCCCTTGCCTGCAGCACTCCGGCCCGCCAGCAGCTCTCCCGGCCGGGATCGAGCAGGCCGGAGCACCGCGAGGAAGACCATCCCCTCCTGCCTCCCTGCCCAATCCGGGCAGCCTGCGGCCAACTTTAAAGGAGCGCCGATCGGGCGCGTGCTCCCCTTGCCTGCAGCACTCCGGCCCGCCAGCAGCTCTCCCGGCCGGGATCGAGCAGGCCGGAGCACCGCGAGGAAGACCACCCCCTCCTGCCTCCCTGCCCAATCCGGGCAGCCTGCGGCCAACTTTAAAGGAGCGCCGATCGGGCGCGTGCTCCCCTTGCCTGCAGCACTCCGGCCCGCCAGCAGCTCTCCCGGCCGGGATCGAGCAGGCCGGAGCACCGCGAGGAAGACCATCCCCTCCTGCCTCCCTGCCCAATCCGGGCAGCCTGCGGCCAAGTTTAAAGGAGCGCCGATCGGGCGCGTGCTCTCCTTGCCTGCAGCACTCTGGCCCGCCAGCAGCTCTCCCGGCCGGGATCGAGCAGGCCGGAGCACCGCGAGGAAGACCATCCCCTCCTGCCTCCCTGCCCAATCCGGGCAGCCTGCGGCCAACTTTAAAGGAGCGCCGATCGGGCGCGCCCGCGCCTGGCGGGCCCGCACCTGAGGGCCTCGCCAGAGGGCCCTTTGGCGTGGCCCTTAGGCGGTGGTCCGCAGCCACGGTAACGGACATCTTCACTACCTCGTCCCCAGCGAGAAGAGAAGCTCATCAGTTCCCTATGGACAAAAGAAGAGCACAACCGACTCCAGCTTAGTTATTCTGCCTCTTTTGAGTTCCAGAGTCCATTGAATTGTTCCAGCAACCAAGTTTGTAACATAATATCTAAGTATATTAATACCACATTGTATATACTACTCAAGCATTACCTAATCCAAATTGCTGTCATACTGCTAGCTTTAGCGCTCATGGTCTACATTATTTTGAGCCTTTCTGATTTACTGTTTGCCTTACAATACAATAGCCTTTCTGTTATCCTGTGCTTACCTCTCAGTTATCAATTAATTGTGATACCACTTCTGTGGTCTACTATTTATATTTCCCACAATGTTATCACACTGGGTACCTTCATACCCCTTGACCCTTGCCATTTGCTATATTCTAATAGCTCTGACCTTTGACACCTTAGCTCTTACCTCACCTCATAACTCTATACCTGTCCTTCGAAGATCTTGGAGGAGATTCCCTGACTTCACTAAACATCAAACCGAAACACCCCGGAGCCTACCAGGCCCACATGTTATCTATGTGGACCTACAGCAACACAACCTATCCCGACGTGTGCAGCACCACCTTCCCCCTGAGCTTAAATGTGCACTAATAAATGCACGATCAATAAGAAAGAAATGGCCAGCTTTAACCGATATGCTCTCAACTTATAATCTTGATATCCTATGTATCACAGAGACATGGTTATCTGCATCTGACTCCGTGATCCTTCACCAGAGTGTCCCCCCCAACTTCTCAGTCCACTCATGCCACAGAGCTGACCAGCGTGGTGGTGGAGTACTCATCCTAACAAAAGCCGATCTCAACTTTCAGCTTGCTGCCTCAAGTAGCACCTCGACCCTAGACTCCATCACCATTACAAATAAACAAGTCACCATCAACTTGATATATAGAACACCTTCATCATCTCCAGATGACTTAGCCACAATAATTGATCTTGCTTGCAATACCACAAATCCGAATACTTTGAACCGGGTATTAGGCGACTTTAACCTCCCATCCATTCAAGACAGTCACACCAATGCCTTTAATGATGCTCTCAGTGAGCTAGGCTACATTCAACTGGTTGATACCCCTACCCATATAAAAGGTAACATACTTGATCTGATCTTTGCACCACAGCCAGCCCTCCTTCACGGGTATAAATCTCAACTAAATGTAAGCCCAGTTCCTTGGTCAGATCATCTTCTGATACGTTTCCAGATTCCGACTGGCATCATCTCTGCCAAAACCAATCCTGATGTTAAACCCACCTCAGAACACTTAAAGCGCTTCCATCCTTTCAACAGAGAAGATTTGTTAAAGAGGACACAGAACCTACTTGACCTTCACGATCAAGGCCTCGATGACATGGTTGCCTCCTGGAACTCAAACCTAGATGCTGTTATCCACGCACCTGCTACAAACGAAGCACCACATAAGAAAAAGAATGCTCCATGGTACTCCCAAGAGCTACGCGAATCGCTCCTTCAACTCAGACGTCTTGAGAGGCTCTGGAGACGATCAAGAACAACTGAGAGCCACAAAGCATATACATCACAATTAGGAAAACATCATTTATCCGTGGCATCAAGCATGAAACAATATCATGCAAACAGACTACAACGCTCCCTAAACAAACCTCACGTGCTCTTCCAAATTGTAAAATCCCTAACAAAAGAACCATCTCAAGGGAACTCGACTCACCCAGACCCGCAGGTATACGCTTACTACTTGCGAAACAAAAGTAACCAGCTTATTCAACCTACTAAGCCCCTCTTCTCAACTAGTCCACCCTTATCTGCTCCTCAACCCCCACTTGATCATTCCTTAAGTGTGACCCAACACACCATCACATCCTTCTCTACCCCAACCAACAGAGTCATTCAAGACACTATATCAAGTATAAACACCACTACTTCACCCTCTGATCCGTGTCCAGCTCCCTGGATAAAATCCCTACGTGCTGAGCTCAGCCCTTTCCTATCCAAGCTTATAGATGTATCATTCTCTACTGGAACATTCCCTCGAAGCCTGAAACAGACCGCCATCAGACCTCTCCTAAAAAACAATAAGTTGGACCCCTCAATGATGGAATCCTACAGACCTATCTCCAGCATACCCCTCCTATCGAAAATCATTGAAAAGATCACTCAACGTCAATTACAGGATCACATAGATACCAACGCGCCACTGCACCCCTGCCAGCACGGATTTCGTGAAGCGCATGGTGTTGAAACGCTATTGACAACCCTATTCAACACTCTATCCATAGGCCTGGATAACATCAGACAAGGCTTTGTTCTAATCTTTATGGACATTGCCGCTGCCTTCGATACAGTAGACCATGAAGTCCTTCTTCGACGCCTCCGAGAGAAGGGAGTCCACGGTTCGGCGCTATCATGGTGCGCGTCATACCTCTCGGATCGTTGGCAGTACGTCCGTTCTGGCCCCTCCACATCCGACCCCTTCCTCCAAACGAAAGGGGTTCCACAAGGCTCCTCCCTATCTGCCTTGCTGTTTAACATTTACATGCAGCCCATCTGTGACCTTATCCACTCATTTAACATCAACTGCCTTGTCTATGCCGATGACGTCTTGATGTACATGCCAATCTCGACTGAACATCTTGACCTCTCCCCTCTAATCAAATGCTTTGACGCAGTCACAGACTGGATAAATGCGCAAAGGCTTAAGTTAAACTTCAAAAAGACAGAAGCCCTCTTTGTCACCAGGAATCCGGCATTTATTCCACCCATATCCATCAAAGTTCGTGACGCAGAGCTCATATGCAAGGCTTCAGTAAGATACCTGGGAGTTACACTTGATCAGCAGCTCAACATGAAGGCTCATATCAACAACATAACAAAACTGGTATATCATAAAATTCGGACCCTTCGCCATCTTCGTCAGCTGTTAGAACCTGAAGACTTTCGAACTGTTTTTCAGGCCCTAATAATGCCCCACCTTGATTACGCCAATGCGATATTACATGGCCTTCCAAAGAGTACGACCAACCCCTTACAACTTGCAATGAACTCAGCCGCAAGATTCCTCCACGGAGCCTCCAGAAGATCC
Source organism: Ichthyophis bannanicus (assembly GCA_033557465.1). Taxonomy (NCBI): domain Eukaryota; kingdom Metazoa; phylum Chordata; class Amphibia; order Gymnophiona; family Ichthyophiidae; genus Ichthyophis; species Ichthyophis bannanicus. Next base: position 28,882,650 of record CM066038.1, read on the forward strand.
CACATTACTCCTATACTAAAACAGTTGCATTGGCTCCCCATACAAGCCAGGATCTCTTTTAAGATTCTAACTATGACCCACAAGGCCATCAAGAAATACCCAGCCACTGCCATTTCTGAGCTAGTATCAATTACACCTCCTAATCGGGTAAGAAGATCCAATGCCTCAAATACCCTCATTCTCCCTAAGGCAAGCACTAAGTGCTCCCAAGTTACCAGTTCTAGAGCCTTTGCCTTCTTTGCACCATCCTGCTGGAACGCTCTACCCGCAACTATCAGAACTATCAGTGATCTCTGTCAATTCAAGAAGGCACTGAAACATCACCTTTTTCTTCTTCACTATGATGCCTCAGTCTCCACCTCACATCCACCCACTTCCACACCTCAACGCAGCTCCCCAAGCACACGCATCTCACACTCTTGACTGAATACTCGCAATCACACATTTAACCTTCCCCCACTATGAGATGCTTGTACAGTTCATTTAACCCTTTATATAGCTACATAAAGTGGTTTGTATATATTTATCATGTTTTTCCCTGTTAAAATTGTTTTAATGTATACCCAAGTTATGATACCTGTTTTTTGTAAACACAAATCAGCAATCTGAGATGTGTAGTTTAATGTTCACTGTAAACCGCGCTGATGTCAATAGCGCGGTATAAAAGAGACTTTAAATAAATAAATAAATATAATGCAGCACAGAGATTCTAATATCATCTGTTAATGGAAAGACTGCCTGGCCATACTTTCCAGGCATACAGAAAAGAACAGATTAGGGAACTGGGAATGAGGTCCACCTATAACATGGAAAAAATTTCTGTTGGCCTACTTGACACTAGGGTAAATCATCTCTGGTTGATTTCTTGCAGCTTCTCGCCTACCCTCCTTTCCATCCTCTTTTGTTCCCATAATAAAAGGACCTAATAAAGCCATATCTTTGTCCTCGCTCTTTCTTTATCTTTCCCTTTCCCCTTTCCTACTATGGTGCCTGAAAGTGGGATGGAGATTTGGGGACGGCAGGACAGCTATAATGTGGACCTCACAACTCTAAGGGGATCTTTTATTAATGAGCGCTAGCTAGCAGTGCCCGCTAAAGGTGCACTGGGACACGCATTGGCGACTGATGCAGGGCCATGACAGCGCAGGATGATTCCCATGTTAACTGTGCAACCTGTGTTAGAGGTGCAAGCAGGCGGGCAGGGGCAGAGAGTGGGCATGGTGAGCTCAGTGAAGTTAGCACTCTGTGGGACAGGGCTCGTGTTAACAGCCAGGGAAATGCTTTCCATGCCCCGGCAGTAAATGTGGTGGTGTGGCATCTAATGCACCATGGTTTTGGCGCTATTAGTATGTTAGGTGCAAGAACACCAACGCCATGTTTCCAGCTCCAGCTCCCCGATAGGCATCGGGCAAGGGAACGGGAAGCCTAACTCCTCCCCGCTCCCCAGCACAAAGCCAATCAGGGGTCTAAAAGACTGCCTTTAAATTTAAAGTGCCATCAGGCATGCCCATACCTGGTGGGCCTGTGCCTGAGAGCCTCGCCAGAGGGCCCTTTGATGCAGCCCTTAGGCAAGGACCAAGAGCGAAGACACCAAATAGTAGGTAACCTTATATAAGAAACAACTAAACACCAATATGTCAGCAGCATAAGAATATTCACTTAGGGTAATGACAAAACCTACTATGTAACTGCTGCTACACCCAGGTAACTGTACCAAACCTATTGTTTAAACTTTAGCTATCTTCAGACACCTGTACAAAATCACCATGCTCTCATTTTACCTTGAAATATATTGAATACTTGCACTCATACTTTTAGCAGCAGCACACAATAACCTCAGCACCCCATATTTCCTCTCACACACCCTCTACAATTACCGATCAGTACCCTCCCCCCCTTCTTCGTCCTATGCCTCCAAACCGATCACGACAACACTCAACCAGATGCCTCATACCTATACAACCCGCTCTCTGCATCACCCCAATTGCTACTACTCCTGACACAACAACTCAGGTGCTCCAGTGTGCACTGATCAATGCCAGATCAGTGAAAAATAAAGCCCAGACTATCACAGATCTACTTACAGAATACCAACTAGACATACTGGACCTGATTCTGAAGGAGGAACATCCTGCCCACCCGGACATCCAGGATCTGGACGGGCTGGTCTAGTCCCCGATTCTGAGACCGTGGGACCTAGACATCCCTGTGGAATCCCCCAATTTTGTGCCACCAAATGTCCCATCGTTCCCTGCACAGGCATAACCCAGCTCCTGCATGGAGTCATGGTGCCATGGTGTCCTGTTGCCATGGCATCATGGCTCCATTTAGGAGCCGTGATCCCTAGCTGCCATCACAAAGTTCATTCACCGCAGCCCAACCCCCGATACGGCCTTCCAAAAGCAGGATCAGACTGCAGAGAAGCTCCTGCACCCCTTGTCCCACTGACCTGGCTCTGCGCCACTGTCCCCCAACATCCAGGGGAACTTATACCACCTCGAGGTGGAAGAAGTCCCCCATCTATGTTGACGACTCCAGATGTACGGGGCCAACCTCAGGATCAGCCCTGTATGTCCAGGGTCACACTCCCACCCTTGCTCCTCCCTCAGCCAGCTCTCTCCCGCCCCCATCCAGAGCTCCCCGTACATCTCCTATGTACATGCGGGGAGATTTGGGCAGGGGATACGGTCCCGGTGTTTAGCGGGGATGGACATCTGACCCGGACGTCCATCCCCGCTAAACACAGCTCAGAATGACCCCTACTATGTATAACCAAAACAGGGCTCACAGACACCCACAATGTCATCATCAATCAAATCAAAGCAGGAGGCTACTCACTATTCCAAAGAAGAGGAGGAAGGTATTGCTATTAACCAAATCACACCTACATTTCCATCCTCTATCAACTAAAAGCACCAACGAAATCGACTCAGTCACTATCTCAAACAACTATTTAACCATCATCCTCATCTACCAAACACCTGCTCTCTCATCAAATGATCTAATTGAAAGCATCATTGAACACACCAAAACCAAGAATGACATTTTCATCCTCAGAGGCTTCAACCTCCTCTCTTGTCACAACAACAGACACATTTCTCACAGCCATGGAATCATTGGACCTAATCCAAATAGTGACACCCCCCACTCACAACAAAGGCAATACCCTGGATCTAATCTTTACTCCCATCCACCCAATCCACACCAAACCTCCCCCCCCCTCACTAAAAACCTACCCCATGCCTTGGACCGATCATAGACTCATCACCTTCACTCTCCCCTAAAATTGCCAGTAACACAGACAGACCACCAACAAGCAACACAACATTTCAGACATTTCAACAAGGACACCTTCCTCAAGAACACATTGCCACACCTAACCACAGACACATCTGACTCCACAATATTGATGGACAACTGGAATAAAGTGCTCAGAGCTGCAGTTAAACTACCACCTAATCAACAAAAACTTCCCAAAAAACATCACATCCACAAAACTCCCTAGTTGTCTCACCTTCCCTACAACAACTAAAAACTGAACTAAGATGAATTGAGTGAAAATGGCAGAAGAATCACCTTGGTTGAAGACTGCAACAGCTACTTTGTACTACTACAGAACTACCACAACATTGCAAATAAAGCCAAGAGAGATTATTATATAAAAATCATCAATACCGCAATAAATCATCCAAGAGAACTATTTGACCTAGTCAGATGCCTCATAGAACCACCCACAAACCACAACCCAGCACCCACCATCACCCATCAACAACTAACTGCACACTACAAACAACTACCCCCCTGCCCGAACCCTACCACCTTCCCTCGTACCTCTGCTATTCCTAGCAACAATTGCTGGCTCACATTTCAAACAGTCAGCAATTAAAATGTTGAGCATATACTAACTAAGCTAAACACCTCCACCTCACCACTTGACCCATACCCAACCAACTGGGTCAAAGCAGCAAGAGCTAAATTTAGCCAAGATAATAAATGAAGCACTTCAACAAGGAATAATGCCGAACAGTCTCAAGCTCTCTTCCATTTGTCCTACTCTGAAGAAACCAAGCCTCGATCCATCAGACCCAGTATCATACTGACCCATTGCCAGCCTCCCATTCCTGGCTAAAGTCATAGAGAAAAATGTACAGCTCCAGCTCCAAAACCATATTAATGAAAACAACCTGCTTGATCCTCAACAGCACGGTTTCCGTCCGATGCATGGAATAGAAACCCTAATGACTTGTTTCATTAACACCCTAACCCAAGGCATTCAAGACCACACACAAAGTTACCTACTGATATTCCTTGATATCTCCGCAGCAATTCGATACAGTCGACCATAATATGTTACTTCAGAGACTACAACTATTTGGAATTCAACACATCATTCTCAATAGGTTCCAATCATACCTCACTGACAGGCAACAGCAAATAAAGATAGGTTCAAACATCTCAAAATCTTACCAACAAACGCAAGGAGTACCCCAAGGTTCCACACTATTCACACCCCTTTTCAACCTATAACTAAAACCCCTATGCTCTATTATCAAAAAGCACAACATCCACCTTCATCTATATGCTGACGATATTATTTTATTTATTTATTTATTTGGACGGTTTTCTATACTGCCCCTTCCAGAGATCAGGGGTGGTTTACATAGAACACAACAAGTTACATTGAACCAAGTATAACTATATACATTCTAACAACTAAACTATGTACATTGTATCTTGTTAAGTATTTAAATTGAGACATAAAGCAACATTGTAGCAGTTTTTTAATGATTGTTGTACCGATCAGTTGCTGAATATGCTTTTGGGGAGTTTGTGAGGTATGTAGTCTTGCCTCTAATTAGGTTATGCCTTGTGTTGGGGGGGGGGGTGGTTGCTGTAGTGTTCAATGAAGAGCAGAGTCTTTAATTCCTTCCTGAATGTTTGTATGTCTTTGAGTGATCATAGTGAGTCTGGTAGCGAGTTCCAAAGTACTGGGGCTGTGAAGGTAAAACGCTCTGTTGCTTGTTATCTGTTTGGTTTTACGTACAGTGGTGGGAATGTTGAGGAGGTTCAGTTTACTTTTCCCTCTGTTTCTGGTGTTGAGCTGAGCAGTTATAATGGATGACAGATATGATGGTGCAATGTTGTTGTGTAGTTTGAATGTTGTAATTATCATTTTGTATTTTGAGTGACTTGCTATTGGGAGCCAGTGGAGATTTTGTAGGATAGGTGTGATATGGTCAGTTAAGTGTGCCTTGGTTATGATTCTGGCAGTGACATTCTGGGCTAATTGGAGGTGGTTTATGCTTTTTTGGGGGAGACCTTCTAGTAAGCTATTGCAGTAGTCCAAGTGGGGTGTAATTAATGCTTGGACTACCGTTCTGAAGTCATGGGGTGTGAGGAGGGGTCTAAGGAGTTGCACGGTTCTTAACTTGAAAAATATGGTCCTTGCAGTTTGTTTTATGTGTGGCTCCATGTTAAGGGTTCTGTCTAGGATGTTGCCCAAGTATTTGACTTCCTGTTTTACAGGGATAGTGGTGTTGACAATGTGGATTGTTTGAGGGGGGGGGGTGAAACTATGGTTCCTTGTGGTGACAAGTACTTCTGTTTTTTTAAGGTTAATTTTGAAGTTGTTTAAATGTAGCCATTTTTCTGCTTCCTGTATGCATTCGGTTATGTTGTGGTATGTAGGGTTATGTACATTTATCTGGGAGTGGTATGTAGGGTTATGTACATTGATCTGGGAGTAGAGTAGGATGACATTATGCTTTACTGCCCACTCCACTCCAATCAACTGGACTACACACAAATTCAAAACTGCTTCACAGAAGTCACCCATTGGCTCTCAACAAATAACCTATCAATCAACTTCAAAAAGACTGAGGCTATGTTCATTACAAAGGATACCTCCTTCACACCTCCAACCACTATAACATTAAACAACATCCAGATAAGTGTAAAAATGGAGCTGAAATACCTCAGAATACTATTGACCAGCAACTCTTCTTCAAAGCCCAAGTAGCAATGACAGCCAGAACAATCTATTTCAAAACAAAGACCCTTCAATGACTCCGTCCCCTCTTCGAACCAACAGATTTTAGACCAGCTCTTCAAGCACTCATTCTCCCCCATGCAGACTACTGCAATAATATCTACCAGGGTCTGCCTCAATCCACACTTCTCCCTCTTCAAACCGTGCTACACACCGCTGTTCATACTATCCAAGGAGCTGCTAAATTCAAACACATTACCTCCATCCTGAAACAATTACACTGGCTATCAAATATAAATGCATCCTCCTCACTCACAAAGCTCTTCATTCCAACCAAGAAACCTGCCTCTCATCCTTGCTACAGAAACCCTCCACAAACAGACCACAAAGACACTACAATCAACAAACTTAATATGCCGCAATCCAAAACCAAATACAGCCAGCAAACATGCCGCAAAGCTTTTGAACTCCACGCTCCTTTGCTTCCAGACACCCTAAGAAATATTGCCAGTCTCCCCTCCTTCTGCAAACACTTGAAAACCCACCTATTCACTGAACATTTTGGTCCCTCCATCTAATATCCCCTTTAACATGACACTATCAAAACTGACTCGCAATTGTGAATAGTTGTTGAACATACTGTTTAGTTTCAATATTTCTATTTTACTACATATACTATGTAAGCCTAATAATGTTATCAAAATGTTCACTGTAACTGTTATTCTGTTTCTTGTATGACATATGTTCATTGTAAAAAAAACTTTCTGTTCTCTGTAAACCGCTTTGACCCTGTGAAAAGTGGTATATAAGCCTAGCTAAATAAATAAAACAACTTAGCGCCTGTTAGTAAAAGACCATCTAAGGGCTCCTGAGTTATTTTTTAAGTTAAAGAAATCATAAAGGGTTAGCTATGGTTGACGCTCTCTCCATTTCCTATCCTACAAATACGAGTATAAGTGCAAAGTTGCTTCAGTCAAATCATAATGATGTTAGAATTTGAGAAAGTGCTTCAGAAAACGCATGCAATTGTAAATGCGCAAATACTTTGTGGTAGTCAACTGAAGCTGCCATTTTGATGTTAGGGCAAAAGGTGCACTCTGCTCCCAGAAACAAAACAAGCATAACTACAAAAGCACTGTCAAAGGGAACCTATAGAAAGTTTGAAGCAGAATTAAAGGAATTCACATAAATAATTGTGCTATCTTTTATGCAGCCTACTTGTTCCCTGGGGCAGCGGAGACTTTATAAGGATGTCGGAGACCAATCCATCATCACTGGTACTAAATCACAGGGAGAGGGAGGGGTAAGAGACCAGAATGGGGCAATTTAGTGCCAAGGCAAATGTTCTTTTTGCAATGTGCAACAGCATTAGACAAATTTTTACTAATCCAGTAGCTTATTTAACAATATAGTGAGTAGCAAAGAGCCAGATTCAAACACGTTTCTTCTAAATTCCAGTATGCAAATACAACCCCAGCCTGGTTTTTAAAATTCTGTATGGCGAAAGAGTCTCGGTGAATGCCTTGATGGGCCACATATGAATCTATGCCTTCTGTAGAATAATTATTGGGTGAAATTTGTATTTGCATAAAGGTCTCCCCCCCTCCCCCCTCTATGGGATCCTTTGCAGTTTAACAAAGTCATAAATGTAAGTGTACTTGAGGAATGTCAGGCAAAGGGAAAGGATAAAATATGACTGAAGTTACCCCAGGCTTTCTAAAGGGCTTCTTTCCATCAATCCACATCACACTAAATGAGTGAGTCTCTTTCCTGTGATGCAGAACCATCTAAATATGCTATCAATGACTTCACGGCTTAACGTTTTGAAAGAATTTCAGAAAGCAAGGCTCATCCTGTTTGCCAGCTGAATTCTGCTTTTTTAATTCAAGTTTCTGACACGGGAAGGACTTTGCATGTGCAAGTAACAAATTCTGCAAATTTGCAAATTCTACAGGACTTCCATGAATCTAGTGGGGTCTTTGCACTAACGCTTAAGGTACAATTGTATAACCGAGTGCATGCTTCAGGAAATGTATGCGCTCACATTTATGTCCCCGGCAACATCACTGCTTAGTTTAGATAACGTTACATGGGAAGGGGCTGAGTACGTTTAAGTTTATATGCATATCAGATACATGATGTTCTAAGAGCCTATTTTCTTGCATAGAGCCCTGCTTTACATATGAAAATGTCATTTAAAATTGTCCTCCCAATGAGCTTTCCAAAGCCAGTTAGTGTGCACAAAAATAGCGTGCTATGCTAAAAGATCCTAGTGAGCTGTTAGGTGTGGGTCAGGCTCGAGCCAGTGCCCCAGGGCATTCAGGGCACAAACCTCCCAAGAGCAGCTATTTTATCTCATGGGGATTATGTTACAGCCGGTTTACCGTTGGCTGTGCCATGTGCTGCATGTTTGTTTTCTTGTGTGTCCTATTGGCACAGGAGAAGTCAGTCGAGATGGGCTGAAGTATTTCTTCTCAGGCTCCAGCTATGCTGCCTGCTGCTTCATTGGTTTCCTGCCATCTGTGATTTACTCTGCTAGGCCTTCAGTATCTCATCTTCCTGGATCTTTGTACTATTTCCTATCTGTCAGACATACTCTTTGACTTGATTTCTGGGACTTTGTGATTCCTGACCTTTGCCTGCTTTGTCTTATTTTCTCATGGGCTGCTTGTGTGCTGTGAAGGTAGAGTGAAGAATGCACGCACCTCTGTACACTTTCCTGCACTTGGTTCTTGGTTAATCGTGGCAAGCTTCCCCAGCAACAAACCCTCGTGGCTGCCTGTCCCATCCTGGGGTCCCTTACATGTGCATGAATATTAACCCGGTCTGAAGAAGTTAGTGTGTATATACTAATTTTAAGTATGTGTACATACTTAAAATTAGTATGTACACACATGTAATGGAAGGAACTTCAGATGGAAATAAGACTTTAGCTGCTGCATGTTAAATAACATTGGACGCTCTCTCCCATGTCTTATTTCAAACACACTAGCTAAAGTCTAAAAGTTACCACCTGGTCCAACCAACTGTTTTTTAGCATTCTGTTTCAAGGGCTCTGCTAACAGGATAGATTAAGAGTTACTAATGGAAGAGGCAGGGCTGTGTGTGTGAGAGAGAGAGGGGAAGGGAGGAGGTCGCCTGAGAAGAATGACAGCAACATACACATGAGCATCTCAGACTAGCTGAGTTCACTTTAGCATGTGCATGCTATTTACCACCCAGGCACTATTAGCACATACAAGTTAAAGTTGGATGGTTAGCAGGCACATTAATAGCATCCATACATTATTACGGCTATTTTTTCTGTACACAAGCATAAAGTTAGTACATTGGGGCACGGGCAAGATGGCAGCCTGAGTATTTGGAGCTCTGAACACTTCTGCTCTGCAGATGGGGAAAAGGAAAAGGAAAGCTGCGAAGCACCTCTCAACAGCCTGGCTCCCTCTTACCTCTGGTCTGATTGATCAATTTGCTTTGCAGGAAGCTCTCCAAGCCACCAAAATGGTGGGAGGTCCATCTGTATTGACCCTGAGATCTATGGGTCCAGGGCACCTTTTGGACCTAGAAGCATCACTTTCCCCATGAAACAGCATCTTCCCCCCGATGGTAGCAACATCCCAGGCAAAGGGCTCGGGCACAGAGGCACTGAAAGTCGGCGGCATGGCAGTGTCTGCTTGAAGGGGTGCTCCCATTGTGGATGTTTGTATTGCCAAAGTCTCTGGGCAGCTTGGAGTGCTGCGGGGTGAGTTGAAGAGCAACAGGAACTGTGAGGTTTGACCAGAGAACCTGACGCAGCCAACCAGTTGCCACAGCCAGATCTGCCAATGACCTTTCCTCCTTCTACTGTATGTCATTCTCTTTGAAAAGGCCTAAGTAAGTTACTTTAGATTCATTGTGGGATGCCCAACAAATGGTGTCTTTTGTTCAGCAGAACTCTGTTTCCATCTTAGAGAATCAGACTGCCATTGCTTTAGTGGACTAATAAGATTGGCTTGGGTTATTTTCTTTTTTTTGTTGTGTATTTTTTCACTTTCTCTTGAACTTTGTACCAGCTTAATCTTTTTTTCTGTATTATTTGATTTGTAAATTAAAATTACATAAACATAATTAGTTTTTTTAAAAGCTTACGCATTGCCGAGGGGGCGGAGCCTGATGTCCAGCGGGATGGTCGCATAACGCTGAGGCTCCCGAGAGGCCTACTCAGAATCCTGAATTAACACCGTACATACTTGGAACTTCTACTCTGATCTTGCCGGGGCACATTGGTGAGATGGCGGGGACCAAACCCACGCGCCTGGAATTTGGATCTCCAGCGGCTTCTCACGGCAAACGTTCCAAAACTGAACCTCCGTCCCCGCAGAAGGGGCTGGCCTTGCGCGAGGGCCCCGAAATGCAGCAGGAAATCCTCGCAGAGATTAGAGGGGTCAAAGACCTCGTGCAGTCAAACGGTGAAGCACTCCGAGCGCTGCGGGAAGATTTTGGTGTGCTGCAAAGCAAGCTAGAAGGGCTTTCTTCGCGTCAGGACAAAATGGAGAGCATATTGGACTCCCATGTGGCCCGGTTGTCCAAACTCGACAAAGTTGAACGTCAGGTGCGGGCCTTGCAGAAAGAAGTGGAAGATGGCAATAATCGAGCGCGCCGCAACAACATACGACTCGTGGGCATACCGGAGGGAGCGGAATCGGGAGACATGAAAGAGTTTTTATGCAAAATCCTCCCTTCCCTGCTCCAAATCACCTTTGCCAAAGATTTGGAGATCGATCGCGCTCATCGTGTACCCACAAGCATAACGCTCAACAGGAAGACCCCACGGCCTATCATTTTTCGACTTTTGAGATATCAACACGTTGAGCAAATTCTAAATGCCTCTCGGGCAAAGGGCCATATGGAGTTTGAGAGCCACAAGATCTCCTTCTATCCCGACTTGGCTAAACCCACGGTCGACCGCCGAAAGCGCTTTCTGGAATTCCGACCGAGGCTTCAACAACTACAAGCACGCTATGGCCTGATGTACCCGGCCAAGCTCCGAGTCACGCTTCACAATCAGACAAGAACATTTGAGGACCCTGATCTACTAGCGGAGTTTTTGGATTCCAAAGAAGCCGACTTGATGCGCTGACTTCCAGAATATTCCTGCAAGTATTCTCATATCCGCTGTACCTGCCATATTGGATCTGCCGCAGCCCAGCAATGAGTCTGGCGAGGGCAGTTTGTTGCCTTACTTTTGATGATATCTGTTACCCGACTCCATCTACCCACAGTAGCCTCGATGAGTATCAGAGACAGTGTTAATTATGGACTCTGGTGTTTCCTTTCTTTTTTTCATGTCTTTCTATTCCTCTCTAGGGCCTCCTCCCGCAGACATATGGTCGCCATATTCTTTGGGGGTTTTGCTTCTTCTCTAAGATACTTTGGTACATACTTTTCAATATGGGGTGTATTAGCCAGAATACTCGGTGATTATGTCATTGTTGCACAGATTCTGATTATGTTGTATGTTTTCAAGCGCCCTTACTTAAAATGTCTATTACTGATTGATGGCACCATGTAAGATTTTCTCATTGAACGTAAAAGGAATCAATAATGAGATAAAACGGAATAAAATCCTAAGCTACCTAAGTCAGGAAGCTGCGGATCTGATTTTTCTCCAAGAAACGCATTTAAATTCGAAGGAAACTCTTAAACTCAATATTAAACCTTACATGGTGGCCGCCTATTCCCCAGCCGTTTCTAAGAAATGTGGGGTTGCCATACTGGTTAGGAAATCTTTGCATGCTACTATTATTGTGACTAGCTCAGATACAGAAGGTAGATGGTCCAGAGTTCACCTCAAGATAGGTAGCCTTGAAGTTACATGTATATGCCTATACGCTCCTAATGTGGATGACCCTGCCTTTTTTGCTACCATTGCTCAGGTTGCGCAGGCCTCTGCTAATACTTCATTGATAATTGGGGGGGATTTCAATCTAGTCCTTGATCCCCTGATTGACAAACAGCCGCCTAGGACAAGTGGTCCCCCCAAGAGTCACACCACGCTTACCTCCCTGGTCAAAGATCTTGCTTTAGTTGATCTATGGAGGTTATTACACCCCAATGAGCTTGACTTCACCTTCTTCTCTTCCCCTCATAAATCCCAGTCTCGCATAGACTTCTTTCTAATATCAAAACTGTTAGTTCCTCAGGTGGACACTGCAAGGATTCACTCCCAACATATTTCAGATCATGCTGCCATTTCCTTTCAATTACACACTACTGCACCCCAAGGGAATTCGGGGGCCTGGTTCTTTGATAGAGCCCTGTTAACTCAGCCAGAGTTCCAGTTAGAAATTCGAGCAGCCATACAGGATTACTTCCATTTTAATCTACCCCAGGATACTGCGAATTGGGCTTGGTGGGAGGGCTTCAAAGCGGCCATTCGAGCAACGATCACTAGCTATCAAATCCGCCTGCGGAAACAACGCAAACAGCAGCTACTCATACTAGACCAACAAATAAAAGCAGGCGAACGAGTTCTAACTTCACGTACTGATCCATGTGTATTAATTCGATTACAGCGTCTCCGTTTTCAATATAATTCAATCCTCTCAACTGCAGCTTCTAAGAGTATAGAGCTTCAGCGAGGGACATATTATCGTGAAAATAACCGAGCCGGTCGACTCTTAGCCAACGCCTTGAAAGGTCAAAAAGAAGCCAAACGCGTAGCGGCCCTTCGAGCTCCACAGGGAGGGGGCATAGTGACCACAGACTCCGACATTGTAGAGCTCTTTCGGGATTTCTATACCCGCCTATATCAATCTGAATGTGAGTTCTCGTCAGAGATATTCGAGCGATTGCTTTCTGGCATTCAGCGGCCGACCCTCTCTGACGATGATAGGGATGCGATGGATGAACCCTTTTCTACTTCAGAGATCCAATCTGCCCTAAAACGAACAGCCTCGGGCCGTGCCGCAGGGCCCGATGGTCTCCCGACCGAATTCTACAGAACGTTCAGTGCAGATTTAGTTCCCTATTTAAAACTCTATTTTACTGCCCTTGCGGTAGATACATCCTCTTTGGGATCCTTTTCTGCAGCTAATGTGGTAGTATTTGAGAAGGAAGGCAGAGACCCGCTACTTACCGCCAACTACCGTCCAATCTCCCTACTTAATGCCGATTATAAGATCTTCGCAACGATCTTGGCCACCCGGCTATCTGACAGGATGGCCACCCTAATTCACCCCGACCAATGCGGTTTTATACCCGGCAGATCAACTGCTGACAATGCTCGGACCTTGTGCCATGTGCTATCCAGTGCTGCCAATCTAGATCATCCATGGGTGGGTCTTTCCCTGGATGCTGAAAAAGCCTTTGACCGCCTAGAATGGCCCTTCTTATTCGCAGTTCTCCGATGGTATGGCTTTGGGGAGGGCTTCCTCCGATATCTCCAAGTCATGTATACTCAACCCGTTGCCAGTATTTGTGTAAATGCCATCAAGTCTCAGCCATTTAATCTCCAAAGAGGCACGCGTCAAGGTTGCCCCCTATCACCAATGCTCTTTGATCTCTAGCTCTTGAACCCCTAGCCCTCCTTATTAGACAGTCCGCACGTATTCGAGGTGTCCCCTTCAGTCATAGGGAGATTAAACTCTCTGCATATGCAGATGACCTTATGCTTTTCGTATCCCTTGATTCGGTTCCAGCTGTCTTGGATCTGATTGACGGATACTCACAACTATCGGGCTATAAAATTAACTGGACCAAATCTGTAGCATTCCCACTGAACCGTTGGGTACATGAGGCTGACATGCAGGCCTTTCCCTTCCTTTGGCAATCCCGCATGGTGAAGTATCTCGGGGTCCATTACTGTTCTCCTTTAGAAGACACTATCAGTTTTAATGCCAAAGAGGTAGTCTCCAAAGTCCGTGAGCTCACGAATCGTTGGTTTCCCTTATCTCTTACATGGTGGGGCCGCTTAGAAACTGTGAAAATGATGATAGTCCCCAAAGTGAACTACATTTTAGAAATGCTGCCATGCTTACTCCCGCTACATACTTATAAAGATATTGAGGGCCTTCTCGTCCGTTATCTCTGGCAGGGCAAGCCACCAAGGATAGCTAAACAAAAACTACAGTCTGCAAATGAAAGAGGGGGTGCCAGATTTCCTGATTTTCTTAGATATCATCAAGCCTTCCTACTTAAGCAAGGTGCCCGATGGCTAGATGCCTCAACAGACAGCAGACCAGTTTGGCTTGACATAGAAGAGGAGCTTAGTAGCCCAATTCCGTTGACCCATCTCCCCGGTATGTCCTATCGAGTAGACACCCGCCATCCACCAATGATTGTTGATACTCTTGCGGCCTTTAATACTCTCATTCTATCACTGGGCCCGAACGTATGTCCTCAGGACGGACTCCCGCTATGGAATAACCCCAGAATTCAAGTCCTAAATAGAACGATAGCATGGAAACCCTGGTACTCAAGGGGGATCTGGACACCCCAACAGCTTTTCTCTGCAGCTCGTTGGAAAACCTTTTCTGATTTACAAAAGGAATTTGCGTTACCAGCGAAACACTACTTTCAATTGATGCAGCTTCAACACTGCCTCAAAAGTGCTCGAATCATGCCGCCCTCTGCCCCTACTGAGGACGGGCTATTAGAGATAGTTCACTCTATTAGTAGTACACATGGGGTAGCCTCTAACTTTTATAAAATATTATGTCAGGGTACAGACATGGCCACTTTTAGAGCCCAACAAGCCTGGGAGCGCGAACTGCAAACCACTTTAACCCCTGTGCAATGGAGCGTTTTCTGGAGCAAAGTAGTGCGGGTTTCCCGGTCTGCCTCTGTTACCCAAACTCTCTTCTTTTTTGCACACAGATGCTTTTATACCCCAGAAAAAATAGCCAAATGGAACACAAATGCTAGGGACCAGTGTTGGTCTTGCCATACTGCTGTGGGAACCTTCGCTCATGTTATTTATGAATGTCCTCAACTATAAGTTTATTGGGGGCGGGTCTGGGGTCGTATTCAATTTATCTTACACCTTCACGAACCTCTCTCTTGGAAGATCGTGGGACTCCGCTCTGTGGCGGAGGTCCCCTCTCTTCCTAAGAAGGGTCGCTTTCTCCTTGATTTCATGCTGGGTATAGCCATATGCTTAATCACGAGGAATTGGAAGGATAGCTCTCGACTTACTGTCAATGAATGGTGGAACCTCGTCTGCTTATATAGTAAATATGAGCAGATACCTCGGAGAGCTATTCCCCATGCCCAACCTCACTCTCACTTGTCTAAATGGCAGATGCTTAATGATTATGTACAATCTGCTCATTGCTCCAACATGCCTGTATAATGTGCACTCATCATGTTTCAGATCACCGTTAGGTTTTGTAACATAATAATGTAAGTACACGCCCGCTTCGGGAATGATTAGTTTTCTAGAGAAGAAGCAGGGGGGAGGGGGGTGGCAGGGGTTTACTTTGGTGTATGTATTACACTTTATGTATCTGTCTTTTAGCTGTATGTCTTCCTTTTCCTTTGTTGTTATAAAATGAAAATAAAGAATTTAAAAAAAAAAAAAAGCTTACGCATTGCCCCTTAAGTGTAATTCAATGATACATAAGTTAAAACTTGAAGTGTGTGATTATTGCAAAGGCCTCATTATTGGTTTCTTTTGTTGTAAATTCTTACAAATATATTTGCTACTTCACTGGCGAAATACAAAGATTATGATATCCCAGGTGAGTTTGGTAGAGGCATGAAAAAGTATTTCACTCAAGAAGATGGAAGAATGCCTGTTTACAAATAAATGGCACCAGGACGAAAGGTCAGTACAAGATCTGATCCAGAATGTCATTACAATAAAGCCAACAGACAGGCTAAAGAGAAACTAGATAGGTGATTGATTGATTTATTTAATGTTTTATACCGCGCTATTTAACATCAGTGTGGTTTACAGGTAACACATTTGTGCAGTGCAGGCAAAATAACTTCTTGGAAAGCACTTATGCGGCCAGCTGGATGAAAAATTAGAACCATCTACCAGAAGTCAGTAAGAACCAGGACTTCATCATTCACATGGTAAATTGAGAACGTACCTCAGCCAAAAATAAGCCATATACTAATGGGCCAAAAGGGTGGATCTGAAACAGCATCCCTCCAAGCCTGTCATAGGGAGCGTCCCTCCAAGCCTGTCGTAGGGAGCGTCCCTCCAAGCCTGTCGTAGGGAGCATCCCTCCCAAAGGCAGAGGCAGCAAGTGGTTGGTGAGCAGAGGTTACTGAAACCTGGCCCCCTAGAAATCTTAAACACACAAGAACACATAGGAAGATACTTCAGACTGTAAGAGGAAAAAATCCCAAGGAAGAAGGAAAAGACTGAGGCCATGAAACGGAACAACTTATGACTGACTACTGTGGATGTCAGAGCTGGACCTTGGTGAAATTATTCCAACTAGGGGTCTACATGTGGTACTAGGTAGAATCCCCATAGGTTAGTCATATGTTGTTGTTAAGAGCCATCAAGTTGATATTGACTCATGGCAAACCTGTGGATAGCTGTCCTAAACCGTGTTCAGTCTTCAGTCAGGTGATTGATTGTTGTTAGAGTGGCATCCATAACTGCTATAATTGTATTGATGCATCGCATTGCTAGGCTAAACATGATGGGCCTGATATTCTGTTTGGCAGGCTATGTGCAGTCACGGTGCATAACCACGCCCACCGACCTCTAACCCCGGATATTCAATGCTGCACAGAGGAAACCGCCGCAGAGCCTAAGTGGGTAGCGGCAATATTTCACCACTACCCAGTTAGCTCCCGAGGGTAAAACTAGGCATAGCAAATGCTGGCCTAGTTTTCCCCACAGGTCGTTAACCAGGTAATGGTGCAATATCGCCGCTACCCGGTTAGCAACAGTCTCCACCTCTGCTCCGCCCCGGAACGCCCATGACACACCCCCAATGCTAACTGCACAGCATCGGAGTGTGTAGCAGGATTAGAAGGGGATATTCAGCGGCACTAGCTGCGTAAGTGCCTTTGAATATCCCTCTCAGTGGCAGTTATTCAGTTTACAGGGCTATAAGCCATGTAACTGTCCTTCGAATATCAGGCCCGATGTCTTTCTCTAATGATATTTCTCTTCGCATGATGTGTCCAAAAATGTGAAACTCAAAGTCTTTTCTTTTTATCTTCTTTTTTCTTATTTCTAAATTTACAAACATTACATCAAGCAAAATACATATACTTGAAAGAAAAGAAATAACCCATAATAAATAATATATCATAAGAATAACTATGTCAAACAAGACAATATAATAATTATGAGCTAGACACTAATAGCCCTCTAGATGGAGAGGGGATCCTGAAATAAGGCTTTATCACAAAAACATATTCAATAAACAAACAGCAATAAGTGACCTACAAAAAAGTCAGCCCCATGACCCTAAATATCAAGCATCCTGAAAGAGAGGATCTTAATGGATTTTTGTAGTATCCAGAAAAGAACGTAACTGCTTAGGGTCATAAAAAACATATCTTAAAGAAGAAGATTTAATCAAACATTTGCATGGGAGCCTCAGCAGAAAAGAAAAACCAGATGAGACAACCTCAGGATGCATTGACAAAAATAGGAGTCTTTAAGATTCTGCTTTATCCTCATGAGTTACTACATATTTCTCCCCTTCACCCTTCAGTCTGACAATACCACTTTTGCACTTCCTCCTCTCGCTAGCATATCTTAAAAATGTTTTGTATCCCCCATTTTACTGTGTTAGCTATTTTTTCTTCCAATTGTATCTTTGCTTTCTTAGCTACTTTCTTAGTTTCTCTACGCTTTTCTGAATATTGATGCTTGTCTTCCTCTTTCTGTGATCTCTTATATTTTATGAAGGACACTCTTTTTATTCACCTTTTCAGCTACTTACGAGAACCATAGTGGCCTCTTTCTCATTTTACATTTGTTTACTTTCCTATAAAAAAATAATTGTTGCCCTTAAAATATCCTCTTTCAATTTCACCCACTGCTTTCCTACATCTTCCAGCTGCTCTCATCCCGCTAACAACTCCTTAAGGCATTGTCCCATCTTGGCAAAGTTAGCTTTCCTAAAGTCTAGGACCCTCACTTTTAACTGGATTTTATCAGCCCTAGCCCTAATACTAAACCACACCATCCAATGGTCACTGGATGCGAGATGATCACCCACTATATCAGAAACACTCTCGCTATTCGTTAATGCCAAATTCAGTATGGCCCCCTCACATGTGGGTTCTCTTACCAGTTGCTGGAATAGTTCCCCCTGTAAAGAATCCAGGATATCCCTACTGCTAGATGAAACCACAGCAGGGATATCCCAATCAATATCTGGCATATTGAAATCACCCATCAGCAGTATTTCTCCTTTCATAGAAATACTGAGAATGTCTTCAATTAAATCTCTGTCCAGTTCTTCTGCCTGTGAAGGAGGTCTGTATATAACACCAATGCAATGCAAATGGATGCTCCATTCCCTCTTTCCAGTTTAACCCACAGTGCCACAGTTCTTCACTGTCCAATGTTTGCATCCATATAACATTATTCAAACATCTCTGCATTTACAAATGGACTTACAACACTGAGAGGGTTTTTTACTAATGGGCACTAAAATGTTGCACCTAACACACCAATAGCACCGAAACCATGGCGTGTTAGGTGCAACACCACCGCGTTAACTATCGTAAGCGTGGAAAGCATTTCCCTATCCCATAGAACAGGCTGCATTTGAATGGGTGCATCTATCGCCAACTATTGAAGTGGCACGCTAATACAGTTAGAGCGCAGTGTAAACACAGAGCTAACTGCACCGAGCTCACCATGCCCACTCTCCGGACTTTCTCCTCCCACACAGGTTGCACAGTTAGTAAAAGGCCTCCTGAATTGCCATTGCTTGGCAAACCCCAAAAACCAACATCTAATTCAATATGTCATTTGCAAGTAGACACAATAAAAATATTACTTGAGAGCGAACCAGGATAATGATATTTATAAGGTCTTGTGGATGGCAATCCCTGCATTACACATCCATATCAGGAAATTGCACCATTCCTTGAAAACAGTTTTTGGCAGTTCCTATAGGATAAAATAGTCAGATTCATAGGAAATTTTAAAATCACAAGCTCTTAGCTCTAGCTCTATTTTGGCCCGCCTCAAATTGAAGATGTACAGTCAAACTATTTTTGATGTTGGTTACACCTGTGGCTTGTAAAGTCACAACCTGTGTTTCTAATTTCAAAAGGCTAACATCTATCTGGCCAATTCTGGTCTTCCAGTTTGGTCACTGCCTCCTCAGCAAAAATGGATATTTGTTTTCTCAAATCCCCTGTAGCATGGACTCTGTACAAGAGACAATTTTTGAGATGTCTACCAAGGAAATCTCACCACCCCAGACCCTATGTGGCCTCATAGCCAACCACAAATGTGCTCATTTTTTTGCAGAAGTACTCCCCCCCCCCCTCCAATGCAAGGTCTTTTGAAATATACAAAGAAGAAACCTCAAGCATAGGCATCTGAGGAGATCCTGCACCCTAACTAACCCCAGAGTCACAGAGAGAGAACTCCAAAATTCTCACAATGGGATGGGGAAGGGTCCTAACAATTAGGCTCTAAGATGCCCCTAATGGTTGGAGTTCAGTTACCTGAATTTCCAGTGCATCAGTGCTTAATAAAAACATAAGAACATAAGAATTACAATACTGAGTGAGACCAAAAACAAAAGAGCATAAGAATTATTATACAGGGTCAGACCAAAAGTTCATTAAGACCAGTATCCATTTTAAAAGAGTGGCCAACCCAGATCGCACACACTGTACCTGGCAGGATCCTAAAAACGTAGATAGATTCCATGCTACTTACCCCTGGGGTTAAGCAGTGGCTTTCCCTAAGTCTTCCTTAATAGTGGCTTATAGTTTTTTTCTACCAGGAATTCATCCAAACCTTTGTCAAGTCTAGCTATGCTGTTTGTTTTTACTACATCCTCCTGCAACAACTTCCAGCCCTTAACTATGCATGGAGTAAACAGATATTTTTTCTAATTTGTTTTAAATGTAGGGCCCAATATTCGAATCGGTAGGCATTGCTTGGATGGCAAAAAAGATGACTTACCAGTGTAAAGACACCATAACCAGGTATAACACATTTTGGAAAACATGGTTACTGTTGAAAATCCCCCTACTATGGGCAACGTTAACCGGATGTCCATGAGGACATAACAGGGCATGGGATGGGCATGGCCCTGTTGTACCCGTGTAATGTCGATATTCAAACAGGTAGCACCCGAGGATGTCATTACTGAGAGAGATGCTAGGTGGGGGGCTGCTCAGGATCTTCCAGAGTTGGAGACACACCTGAAGATCCCAAGCACAGAAGAGGAGGTGGCAAACTGCTCAGATCCAGCAGCAGGCAGTAGCCCAGCAGTCCAGGCGCAGGTACTGGGCCCCATGTGTGCACAGGCCCAGGGTCAGCTACCTACAACTCACAGAGGAGGAGGTGTATCAGCGGTACCAGCTTGTCAGCGGTACAATCACTGAGCTGTGCACCATTCTCAGTCGGGACCTGGAACCATCCACTGCCAGAAGTCAGACACTGCCTGTGGCAGTAAAGCTCACAACTGCCCTTGGCTTCCTGGCAACTGGGAGTTTCCAGTATGTAGGCGGGGCAACAATCGGCATTACCCAGTCTGCAATATGCCCCTGCATTGATATTGTCACCAGAGCCCTGCTGTGACGATTGGGGCATCTCATCACATTCCCCAGGACACCACTGGAGTGGCAGGAGACAATGCAGGCCTTCTATAATCTTGCTGGATTCCCATCAGTCCTCAATGTAATTGATTGCATGCATATCTCACTGAGGGCACCCGGACAGGACCTAAGAGCCTACAGGAACCTGAACAACTACACATCTATGAACATGCAAGTGGTGATGAATGCCAACATGACCTTCACCGATGTGTGTGCAAGGTTTCCGGGATCATGGCATGATGCATTCATCCTTGCCCAGTCTGGCCTGGGACAGACAGCAGCCAGTGGACACCTTGGAGATACCTGGCTGCTTGGTGAGTGGACACAGCTGTGAGCCAATGTGAAGAAAAGCGAGCAATGCATGCCACCCTGTGTTGGCACACCCCAGAAAGGGATCCATGTGAGGGTGCAAATGACCCCTGAGATGCCCCAACCCAGGTGCAGAGTCTGATGAATGAACTGAGGGGCCTAGATGTGGTGATGCGCAGAGGAGATGCAGCCACAGGGGGAACACCACCCAACAGTTGTAGTGGACACATATGCATATAAATGGACCAGACCTGTCAGAATCCAGGAGTGTCAAACACTAACCTAGCTAAATGGAACTAGCTGTTGAGGGGGATCCAGGAATGGAGCATGGAGGGAGCATCTCCTCCGACCCGACTGTAGGTGTGCCAGGTGGGTTTGTCCCAAGCTGAGGGCCCCCATGTAGCTACACAAACCATAAGCAAATGATATGTATTGTAAGGGTATAACCATACTTGTAGGGCAATATGTGGAAAATGTGTTACACTGTGGACACTAGTGCTGTGATGCCTTAGATTAGAGTTGCCATCATGCAAACTTGTGCATGAACAGGGCATCATGGAGACACACCTAGACTCTGAACAGAAGGCATGCACCAACATGGTGCACCTGGCATGGCTGTAACTGTCTCCAGAATGCACAGCCATATGGTAACATCCTGTGAAGGCCACAACCATGATGTCCACCATCCCACTCCACAAGCTCCAACACATTCTGTACAAGTGCAATACTGATGTGTGCATCTCCCTCTGCCTCCATAGGTGACCATGGTTATCCCCTCAAGACCTGGCTGCTGATACCACTGCATCATCAACAGACCCCCAGAAAGAAAGCTACAATGTGGCCCACCAAAGGACCAGGGCTGTTGTGGAAAGGGTCATTGGGATCCTGAAGAGCTGCTTCTGATGTCTGGAATAGAGTGGGAGTGAGCTCCTCTATAGTCCAGAGTAGGTCAGCAGGATCTTTACGGCATGCTGCATACTGCACAATCAGGTGAGGCAGTGTGGCATTCCAGATCCTAAGCCTGAGGTAGCAGATGACAGATGCTGCGGAGGCATGTGATGGGGATGTGACATAGATGGGGAGCCAACAGTTGGCATGACACTGGCCAATCGGCCCTGACTCATCCAGGAAACATTCTAGTGACTGTGACAATACATATTATCCATCAGTGAGTGACTTTATTTCACCGCAGTGAGTTACAGAAGTTATGTAGCTCTCCTATCACCCCTATCCCCCAGCTACAGATCCGGCCATGGATGCTTGGCAACACGGGCACTGCATCACAATGGAGCAGTGTTTGACGTGGTACTCGCTGCATCCTCCCCATCCCCTGTGAGGTAGTCTGATGCACATGGGTCAGTGCCAACTGGTGGTGCTTGCAGAGTGCCCTTGCCCAAACCCAGTGCCTTGGACCTGCATGAGTTTCACCAACTGGCATAATGAGCCAGCAATTGTAGCCTGGTAGGCCTCCATCTCCCGCATCAGCCGCAGTTGTGCATCTTGGTGATACTGCACATTCAAATGGTGGTCCCGCACCTCTTGGTGTGCAGCCTGCATCTCCTGCTGGATGTTGCACAGATCCAACTGGATGTCCTAAGTGCAGGCCAGCAGACGCGCTCCCTCCTGTAGCAATTTCTTATCCACATAATCTCATCCACTGTATGTTAGCTCATCCAAATGTGGAATTCCAGTTCAGTAAGAGGTTGCTCAGCTGGCTCCTGCTCTGCCTACCTGGCAGCCACATTGACCTCTGGGGCTGTGCTGCAGCCTGGCCTTTCTGGGTGGTCAGCAGCTGTAGGAGGAATGGCTCCTCCACCCTGGACAGCCCCAGGCTGGGAAGGTCCGGTCACTGGCTGGTCTATGGGAAGGCATGAGAGACACAGGTCAAGGCACATCATTTGGTATCTGGATATGGAGGGCATACAGACAGTCCCAGCATGCACCAAAGAGTGGAGAGGTTATATACACACACAAACACAAACACACACAATAGCACACATTGTAGGACTCTACAGGGTAGGAATCTGGCCTGCTGATAGCTACAGAGGATGGATGTGCACACACACAACCAGAGCCCCAGCCTGCCCAACATACTCCTAGGGAACCCACATAGTGGCAGCCAGTCACCAACCTGGGTACTCCCCAAGCCTGGACAAAGCTGAGAAGTGAGGGACTACACTGTATGCATGCCTCATTGTACATGATAAGCAACTCGGCCAAGGTGCGCACATACTGTACATAGGTCCACTGTCCCTAACAACTGTGCTATCTAAACCATGCTATGTTATCTAATGTGGGTGTCAGGCCCCAGGGCCGGATTTACCTTGAATTTTTAAATAACTTATATGCTACGAGATGTTCTCACTTTTTTTGGGCCACCCTGTAGTATAGGGGGTGAAGTACTTTTGTCCACTAAAGAAGAGCAGGACTTAGGCATGGTTGTATTTGATGATCTTAAAGTAGCTATACAGGTAGAAAAGGCGACAGCAAAAGCTAGAAGGATGCTTGGGTGCATAGGGAGAGGAATGGCTAGCAGAAAAAAGGAGGTGATAGTGCCTCTGTATAAGTCTTTGGTGCAACCTCATTTGGAGAATAGTGTGCAATTCTGGAGAACACACCTTCAAAAGGATATAAACAGGATGGAGTCGGTACAGAGGGTGGAGACTAAAATGGTTAGTGGTCTTCATTATAAAGCATATGAGGACAGACTTGAGGATCTTAATATGTACACCTTAGAGGAAAGGCGGGATAGAGGTGATATGATTGAAGTGTTTAAATACCTCCGTGGCATAAATGCACAGGAGGAGAGCCTCTTTCGATTAAAAGCAAGTTCTGCTATGAGGGGACATGGGATGAGGGTGAAAAGGATAGATTCAGGAGTGATATTCAAAAATATTTCTTTATGGAAAGAGTGGTGGATCCGTGGAATAGTCTCCCAGTGGAGTCTAGGCCCTCGGCCGGGGCTGGGGTCACGACACATCAACATCCAGCAAAGAATATTTCAGGGAGATTCCCTGTCGCCACTTCTGTTTTGTATGGCATTTAATCTAATGAGCACTCTCATCAGTTCTTTGAGATACGGATTTAGCCTGAATCCTAAAGAAGGTAACAACCCAGAGGTAACATCCCATTTGCTATCTGCAGATGATCTGACGCTCTATAGTTCCAGTGACCAACAATTAGCAGAGCAACTCTGTGTAGTGGAAAGCTTTTCTGATGGCATCAAGATGACTTTTGGCATAGAAAATATGCTAAGACAACTCTTTTTAGAGGAAAATTGAACAAAACAGGCATCTCCCTGGCTAAGGGCTGTGACATCATGGAATTTGAACAGGAAAGCATATATAAATATCTTGGCATAAAGGAAGGAACAACACTCAAGCAGAAATTACTGAGAGAAAATCAGTAATACTCTAGAAGATTAAAATCATTATTGAAAAGTGCCTTAACATCATGGAATAAGATACAAGTCATCAATCAGCTGGCAACAGGGCCGGCCCATCCATTGAGCAAGAATGTTTTTTGCACAGGGCCCCGCGTTTCAGGGGGCCCCGTGCAAAGAACATTCTGCTTTTTTAAAAATTAAATCTAAAAAAAAAAAAAAAGCTGGCTGCTGCCGCTGCCGCCGCAGCAGCAGCAGAATGGAGTGTCCCGCGGGGCCCCCTCTGCCTGGCTGAGCCCCTATGCAATGGCTTTCAGATTCGCGAAGGGAGAGTGTCTCCCTCGTGTCTCTGTTAAGCCTGCAGGGGCAGATGGGAATTTTCCCATGAGCCCCTCACGTCTAAAGGGGCAGATGGGAAATTTCCCATTAGCCCCTGCGGGCTTAACAGAGATGCGAGGGAGACACTCTCCCTTCGCAAATCTGAAAGCCGTTGCCGAGGGGCTCAGCCGGGCAGAGGGGGCCCCGTGGGACACTCCATTCTGCCGCTGCCACAGCGGCAGCAGCAGCAGCCAGCTTTTTTTTTTTTTTAATTTTCCCTGAGTCAATTTGGGGGGGTTGGGACTGGTAATGGGCTATGGAGGGGGTTAGGACTTGACTTGAGGTGGGCTGTGGGTTGATGGGGGGGTTAGGACTGGTAATGGGCTAAGGGGTGGCTAGGACTGGAAATGGGCTGATGGGGAGGGCTTAGGACTTGAGGTGGGCTGTTGGGGGGTTAGGACTGGTAATGGGCTATGGGGGGTTAGGACTGGTAATGGGCTATGGAGGGGCTAGGACAGGAAATGGGCTGATGGGGAGGGGTTAGGACTTGAGGTGGGCTGTTGGGGGGTTAGGACTGGTAATGGGCTATGGGGGGTTAGGACTGGTAATGGGCTATGGAGGGGCTAGGACAGGAAATGGGCTGATGGGGAGGGGTTAGGACTTGAGGTGGGCTGTGGGGGTTAGTACTAGTAATGGGCTGTGGGCTGTTGGGTGGGGTTAGGACTGGTAATGAGCTATGGGGGATTAAGACTGGTAATGGGCTGTGGGCTGATGGGGCCTGTCTGGAAATGGGGTGATGGGGGGTTAGGACTGGTAATGGGCTATGGAGGGGTTAGGACTGGTAATGGGCTATGGGGTGGCTAGGACAGGAAATGGGCTGATGGGGAGGGGTTAGGACTTGAGGTGGGCTGTTGGGGGGGTTAGGACTGGTAATGGGCTATGGGGGGTTAAGACTGGTAATGGGCTGTGGGCTGATGGGGGTTAGGACTGGTAATGGGCTATGGGGGGTTAGGATTGGTAATGGGCTATGGGGGGTTAGGACTGATAATGGGCTATGGGGGGGCTAGGACAGGAAATGGGCTGATGGGGAGGGGTTAGGACTTGAGGTGGGCTGATGGGGTTAGGACTGGTAATGGGCTGTGGGCTGATGGGGGCTGTCTGGAAATGGGGTGATGGGGGTTAGGACTGGTAATGGGCTGTGGGCTGATGGGGGCTGTCTGGAAATGGGGTGATGGGGGTTAGGACTGGTAATGGGCTATGGGGTGTTAGGACTGATACGGGGCTATGGGGGGCTAGGACAGGAAATGGGCTGCTGGGGAGGGGTTAGGACTTGAGGTGGGCTGATGGGGTTAGGACTGGTAATGGGCTGTGGGCTGATGGGGGGGTTAGGACTGGCAATGGGCTATGGGGGGCTGACTGGAAATCGGCTGTTGGGGTTAGGACTGGAAGTGGGCTGATGGGGGGTTAGGACTGGTAATGGGTTATAGGGGGGGCTTAAACTGAAAATGGGGTGATGGGGGGTTAGGACTGGAAGTGGGTTGATGGGGGGCTAGGACTGGTAATGGGTTGTGGGGTTGCTAGGACTGGAAATGGGCTGAGTGGAAGGGGAGGCTTGAACTGGAAATAGCTGATGGGGACGGAATGGAAATGGGCTGAGTGGAAGGGGGGCTTGAACTGCAAATAGCTGATGGGGAGGGGGCTTGGAATGGAAATGGGCTGTGAGGGAAGGGAGCTAGGACTGGAAATGGGCTGATGGAGCAGCTAGGATAGGACTGGAAATGGGCTGTTGGGGGGAGCTAAGATTGGAAATGTGCTGTGGTGGGGGCTTGGATTAAAATGGAGTCATGGAGGGGCTAGAACTGGAAGTAGGCTCATGGGGGGCTTGGACTGGAATTGAGCTGAGTGGAGGGGAGCTAGGATTTGACATGGGCTGATGGTGGAGCTAGGAAATGACTAGAAATGGGCTGATGGGGGCTAGGATTGAAAATGAGCTGATGAAGGGACTCGGACTGGAAATGGATGGGGGAGCTAGGACTGGAAATGGGCTGATGGGGGGCTAGGACTGGAAATGGGCTGATGCAGGGACTAGAAGGGAATGGATGCTGGTTGAGGCTGGAACTAGAAGGGAGCTGATGTTGGGGGAGGATTAGAATGGGATGGGGCTGGGAGAGTAAAATGGAGAGGAGAAAAATATTTTGTGTGGGAGGGATGAAAAATCTACAATTGGCCGGGTATTGGGAGAGTAAGTGGGGATTGAGGAGGGGGGGTAAAATTTGAGTGGATGAAATAGGAATGAGGAAAGAGCAAAAGGAGAAAGATTAGGATGTTAAAGCAGATGTAGAGAGAGAGAATGGAAAAAAATTAGAAGAGAGAAGAAAGGACAAAAGGACAGCAGACGATGGAGAGTTAGCAGAAAACATGAAGAAACCAGAAGAAAGTGGTTGGAGCAATTGCAACTGAAAAAAAATGCACAAAAGGTAGAAAGATATCTCTTTATTTTGAATTTATTAACTGAAATATGAAAGCTCTGGGAAATGTGCATCATTAACGTCTGCGCTTTGTTTGGTACAAGAGGAAATTAATTTATAGTTTTATTTCTACAGTGTTGTTGTACATTCCAAGTTTGGCTTTTGGGGTTCCCAGTTTAATTATTGCCTTCCTGTTTCTAAATTGTGATTCCTTGTTTGGTGATGGTCTATGTTCTGCAAGTGTAACTGAGCTGAGGTATTCTGTTTATGTAATTCCTATTTGACATTGCCACTTGTTCTCTTTCCCCAGTATTCTCTGAAATGTATTGGTTTAATATTTGCAGTGTTGCCTTTTGATAGGTAGGGTATGGTGCTTTGTGAGTCCTGGTAATGCTGTCAGGATACGGCGGGTTTGCTATGGGTTCTAAATGGGCAGCGTTTGTAGTAGTTACTAATGTGCCTGGCGGTTGGCACTGGATTATAGTAATGTAGAAATCTTTTAGTCTTTCTTTATCCATACACTCATTAAGAGACATGTTTACTAAAAGTTAGTGTATGGTAACATTATGCAAATATTTATGCAAATAAGGCCACTTATGCAAATGAGGTCCCGCACCGAGTCTCTGCACATGGCCCCGCATCCCCCTTGGGCCGCCCCTGGCTGGCAATGCCTGTACTGTCATACAGTTTGGGTTTGTAGACTGGCTTCTTAAAAATCTTGAAAAACTGGATGTGCGAACAAGAAAACTCCTCCATTCCCATGAGGTAATTTGCAAGCATCAGTGTATGCCACGACTGTACATCCCTGGAGTTGAAGGAGGGCTAGGACACATAGAGCTTGATTACATATACAGAGCTATCATAGGCCGCCAGGCCTACCTAACAGTATCATCTTTACAGTATTTATTTATTTATTTAACTGTGCTCACATACCACTTTTCACCAGGTCAAAGAGGTTTAAAATAAACAAAGCAGTTTTTACATGGAACATATAATTATCTTGGGTACATTGAACAGGATAACATTGTGGTGAACAATCAAAAAAAGATTTACATATATGTTAACCTACTAATGAAAAAAGTGCTGAAATATAAAAGTAAACATTTAGAATCTGTCTCCATTGTCAAACTTGAACAAGCATTCTGATGACTAGAAGGAATGAATGAGAATCCACAAGCACACACAGGAAAGGAAGCAACAGAATTTGCAAAACAAGAGAAAAAAACTCTTCAAAAAATTAGTTCAGCAAATGAGTTAAAACAAGTGGCAAATGCACAAATATAGTGGGGAATACAAAGTGTTACTCCAGGAACCCTTTGTCGATCAAGAACAGACGCATGAATGGTTAAGGAGAAGTGAACTGAAACCGAAGGATGAGAGACTGACAGCTGCAGCCCAGGACAGCGGATTATGGACGAGATGGTTTACAGCAAGCATTGAAAAAACTGGTAAAACAGACGTGTCAATTTTGTAAGAAAGACCTGGAAACAGTGCAAGACCTTGACCCAGTACAAGCATTGTGGAACTTGTGTCTCTTGGGGAAACTGCTAGGTACAAATGACCTAGATTGGCCACTGTTGGAAACAGAATACTGGGCTTGATGGACCTTGGTCTGACCCAGTATGGCATATCTTATGTTCTTATGTTCAGTGACTCACTACATAGCTGGCTGTGAAGTTCTGATGGCGGAAAATTTCTGTACAGAAAGGCATAACAAAGTAGCATGCCTCATACATTGGAAACTCTGTAAACACTACAACTTCACTGTGCCTGAAAAACACTGGGAGCATGGCCCTAAGAGAATTACAGAGAATGAAGAGGTTATGATCACCTGGGATATTTCCATTCTGACGGGTAAGAAACTGGATGCGAGGAAACCCGGCATAGTGGTAAACAGAAAAACACCAGAACGGCATAGAAGTGTTGGTTCCCAGTGATTATTTTGTGAATTGTGTAGCGAGGCAGAAGATCCTAAAGTACCAAGAAATGCAGTCAGAGACCAAGAAAATGTGGCAGAGAGATAAAGAAATATTGTCCATCGTGTTGGGAGTCACAGGCTTCATAAAGAAGAATTTCCAAACACATCTTGACAAACTACCCATACTTGTTACATCTTACAGCTCTAAAAGGAAGCTCTCTTTGCAGGGGCGGCTCAAGGCAATCTGCTGCCTGAGGCGAAGTATGAAAAGGCGCCCCCCCCCCACACACCTTAGAGGGGGGTGGGGCTTTTTCAGAAATCCAATCAGTGACTGAACCAAAACAAAAAGCCGATTAGATTATATGGAAGAAATGCAAGATGTTTGCACACAGGGCCATATCAAGCTGCAATCGCACCCTGTGCGACTTGCAGCTTGGACAAACGCCCCCCCCCCCCCCGCCATACCTCTGTCCAGCACTGCCTGCTCTTTCCCTGCTGCTGCCACCCTCTGTTTTTTTCACGGAGGTGCCGGCAGCAGAGTAAGTGCAGGCAGCGCTGGACGGAGGTATAGGGAGGGGGCAGGGCCGGCCCGTCCATTGAGCAAGAATGTTTTTTGCACAGGGCCCCGCGTTTCAGGGGGCCCCGCGCAAAGAACATTCTGCTTTTTTTTTCTTAATTAAATTTCAAAAAAAAAAAAAGCTGGCCGCTGCCGCCGCCGCAGCATGGAGTGTCCCGCGGGGCTCCCTCTGAACGGCGGAACTCTCCCAGCGCGGCTGAGCCCCTCTGCGCCGGCTTGCAGATACGCGAAGGGAGAGTGTCTCCCTCGCGTCTCTGTTAAGCCCGCAGGGGCTGATGGGAAATTCCCCATCTGCCCCTGCGGGCTTAACAGAGACGCGAGGGAGACACTCTCCCTTCGCATATCTGCAAGCCAGCGCAGAGGGTCTCAGCCATGTCGGGAGAGTTCAGTCGGGCAGAGGGGGCCCCGAGGGACACTCCATGCCGCCGCCGCGTCAGCGGCCAGCTTCTTTTTTTTTTTTTTTTTTTTTTATTGCCATGAGCCGATGGGGGGGGGTTAAGACTGGCAATGGGCTGGGGGGGTTTAAGACTGGCAATGGGCTAGGGGGGGTTAAGATTGGCAATGGGCTCGGGGGGGTTTAAGACTGGCAATGGGCTAGGGGGGGTTAAGACTGGCAGTGGGCTAGGGGGGGTTTTAGACTGGCAGTGGGCTAGGGGGGGTTAAGACTGGCAATGGGCTGGGGGGGTTAAGACTGGCAATGGGCTGTGGGCTGATGAGGGATGTCTGGAAATGGGGTGATGGGGGGCTTAGGACTGGAAATGGGCTATGGGGGGGTTAAGACTGGCAATGGGCTATGGGAGGGGTAAAGACTGCCCATGGGATATGGGCGGGTGGGTTAAACAGTGGCATTGGGGGCTGTAAGACTGGCAATGGTCTGTGGGCTGACGGTGGCTGTCTGGAAATGGGATGCTGGGGGGTTAGGACTGGTAATGGGCTATGGGGGGGTTAAGACTGGCAATGGGCTATGGGGGGATCGGGTTAAGACTGGCAATGGGCTATAGGGGGGTTAAGACTGGCAATGGGCTGTGGGCTGATGGGGGCTGTCTGGAAATGGGGTGATGGGGGGTTAGGACTGGTAATGGGCTATGGGGGGGTTAAGACTGGTAGTGGGCTGATGGGGGGTTAGGACTGGAAGTGGGCTGATGGGGGGGGTTAGGACTGGTCATGGCCTATGGTGGGGTTAGGACTGATAATGGGCTATGGGGGGGCTAGGACAGGAAATGGGCTGATGGGGAGGGGTTAGGACTTGAGGTGGGCTGATGTGGTTAGGACTGGTAATGGGCTGTGGGCTGATGGGGGGGTTTAGGACTGGCAATGGGCTATGGGGGGCTGACTGGAAATGGGCTGATGGGGGGTTAGGACTGGAAGTGGGCTGATGGGGGGTTAGGACTGGTAATGGGTTATAGGGGGTGTCACGGGGTAGAGCAGGAATTACCTATGGAAACAGAAAGGGCAGGGCTAGGTAGATCTGAAACTGACAGATCCAAGCACATGCTGCAGGGTTGCTATAAGCAACCATGGAAAACAAAGGTAACCAGAGGTAGAACGTGCTCCTGAAAAGGATTACCTCATCCTCAATCAGTTAATGAAAGGCAGCTGAGAGCAGGGCAAGGTCAACAGAATGCAGGTAGTGACGCAGTTAAAATGCATACAGAGTCACTTACCGGCAGAACTAAGCAGGATTTCTCAGAGAGCAGAACTAAGCAGGATTTCTCAGAGAGCAGAACTAAGCAGGATTTCTCAGAGAGCAGAACTAAGCAGGATTTCTCAAAGAGCAGAACTAAGCAAGATTTCTCAGAGAGAGGAGCTAACTGGGATTTCTCAGAGGAGAGAGACATTAAGGATACCACAACAGCTGGGGCAGAAAAGGAGAATACTTCTCATTGGAGTTTGAATAAAGTTCCTAAGGAAAGAATATCCAAGGGCAATTGCAGGGTGCTAGGAAGCACGGAGCAAGAGGCCAGTGAAAAGAATCACAGAGGAATTCAATCCAGCAGGAAAGAGAAACCCTTGAGAGACGGTCCTTCTGCTAACAGGTACCCAGAAAACAGTAAGGGGTTTAGAAGGGACACTTACCTGTTTAAGAACCAGCCAGTGGCTAGAGGCAGTAAGAAGCCTGCTTTTAGAAGTATCAACACTGACTTTCCATGCTGTAAAAGCTCGAGAGAAATCCTCTCTGAGGACTGGCTGAAAGCCTGTAATAGAGAGGGCCTTAGAAGCAAAAGTTTTCCCTATACACAACTAGGAAGGTTGGGTTCCCTAGGGGCAGACTGTGAGAAATACGGTAACTTCCCATCCTACCTTGATTAAGGGGGGAAGGGAAGTCTTGCAGAAGACGGAAGCTTGCACAGCCAAGAAAGGAGACACAGCTGTTCAGAGAGTAGCAACCAGGGAAGCTACGAGGCAATGGACTTTGAATTAGCTGAAGATAATACAGAGGTATCTCAAATGGAATGTGCTTTGACCCTGGCTAATGATGTGTCTTCCTTATGCTAAGCTGTGCTAAGAAGATAACCTTTTAAAGAAAAAGGATTTCTGAAAACTACCTGTATAAATTTAGTAGCTGTTATATTTTGAGTTAAGCTGAAATTAAGCGCTTTTGGTTCCAGTAGTATTTTTATTTGTACCAGAAAACATGGTCTGTTTCTGTTAATTTCTCACGTGCAAGAATCCACCTGGAAAGGGATAATAAAAATACCTATTACTAAAAAGCCTGGCTGCTCGTCACAACTACAACCTTTACAACGGCTAGTGGGAGATAATTCCCAGGGGGCCTTAAAAGAGCCCCAGCTACATTAAAGAAGAGGCCCCACTGAAAGTCCCCTAGGCTGCCTCCTAGTGGGGTAAGTAGGTGGGTGACAGTGGGCTTAAACTGAAAATGGGGTGAGGGGGGTTAGGACTGGAAGTTGACGGGGGGCTAGGACTGGTAATGGGTAGGGGGTTGCTAGGATTGGAAATGGGCTGAGTGGAAGGGGAGGCTTGAACTGCAAATAGCTGATGGGGAGGGGGCTTGGAATGGAAATGGGCTGTGAGGGAAGGGAGCTAGGACTGAAAATGGGCTGATGGAACAGCTAGGATAGGACTGGAAATGGGCTGTTGGGGGGAGCTAAGATTGGAAATGGGCTGTGGTGGGGGCTTGAATTGAAATGGACTCATGGAGGGGCTAGAACTGGAAGTAGGCTCATGGGGGGGCTTGGACTGGAATTGGGCTGAGTGGAGGGGAGCTATGATTTGACATGGGCTGATGGTGGGGCTAGGAAATGACTAGAAATGGGCTGATGGGGGCTAGGATTGGAAATGAGCTGATGAAGGGACTTGGACTGGAAATGGATGGGGGAGCTAGGACTGGAAATGGGCTGATGGGGGGCTAGGACTGGAAATAGGCTGATGCAGGGACTAGAAGGGAATGGATGCTTGGTGAGACTGGAACTAGAAGGGAGCTGATGTTGGGGGAGGATTAGAATGGGATGGGGCTGGGAGAGTAAAATGGAGAGGGGGAAAATATTTTGTGTAGGAGGGATGAAAAATCTACAATTGGCCGGGTATTGGGAGAGTAAGTGGGGATTGAGGATGGAGGGGTAAAATTTGTGTGGATGAAATAGGAATGAGGAAAGAGCAAAAGGAGAAAGATTAGTATGTTAAAGCAGATGTAGAGAGAGAGAATGGAAAAAACTAGAAGAGAGAAGAAAGGACAAATGGACAGCAGATGATGGAGAGTTAGCAGAAAACATGAAGAAACCAGAAGAAAGTGGCTGGACCAATTGCAACTGAAAAAAAAAGCACAAAAGGTAGAAAGATATCTCTTTATTTTGAATTTATTAACTGGAATATGTCAGCTCTGGGAAATATGCATCATTAACGTCTGCGCTTTGTTTGGTACAAGAGGAAATTAATTTATAGTTTTATTTCTACAGTGTTGTTGTACATTCCAAGTTTGGCTTTTGGGGTTCCCAGTTTAATTATTGCCTTCCTGTTTCTAAATTGTGATTCCTTGTTTGGTGATGGTCTATGTTCTGCATGTGTAACTGAGCTGAGGTATTCTGTTTATGTAATTCCTATTTGACGTTGCAACTTGTTCTCTTTCCCCAGTATTCTCTGAAATGTATTGGTTTAATATTTGCAGTGTTGCCTTTTGATAGGTAGGGTATGGTGCTTTGTGAGTCCTGGTAATGCTGTCAGGTTACGGCGGGTTTGCTATGGGTTCTAAATGGGCAGCGTTTGTAGTAGTTCCTAATGTGCCTGGCGGTTGGCACTGGATTATAGTAATGTAGAAATCTTTTAGTCTTTCTTTATCCATACACTCATTAAGAGACATGTTTACTAAATGTTAGTGTATGGTAACATTATGCAAATATGTATGCAAATAAGGCCACTTATGCAAATGAGGCCCCGCACCGAGTCTCCGCACATGGCTCCGCACCCCCCTTGGGCCGCCCCTGGGAGGGGGAGGAGGAGGGGGGCATGTGTCCAATCTGAAAGGTGCCGGCACTTTAAGAAGATCTGTCCCTCCCTACTCTGACATGGCATCGGAGAAGGAAGGGACCAGACCTGCTTAAAGTGCTGCAAAAAGGCTTAGGGAGCACATTTCGTCTGCCTGCTATTGTCTTGCCAGCAGTGGCAGGGCAACAGCAGACAGCCGAAATGCACCTCCCAAACCTTTCTGCCCTGTGCGGCTGCACCGCTTGCTCAGGGCTAGTTACGGTGCCCTTTGCACACCAAGGAACTAAAAGACAGCAAGAACCAACAGCACAGTTTATAAAACTAAATTATAACTCATTTTTATTTTGTTGTTATAAACTGCATTATGGTTCTTGCTTTTTCTTTAATAACATATATTCTGCAGCCACAGTAGGTGCAGAGCATAACCAGGACATTCACCCACAGAACTCAATATTAAAAAAAATAAATCTGATTCTGATCATCTCACTAACAGCAACAACAACCACTATTTTCCAGTACCAGGCATATTGTGAACTAATACAAAATCCTACAACAAAGAGCAAACCTACCATACCATACCATATCAGCACAAACTTCCAAAACTCACATAAGGAGCCCATACAAAAAAAGCATCACTGTAAATACTACAGTGGGCCCTGGAACATCCATACACCCATTTGAAAAGATGAACCAGTCAAATTACTACAGTACAGTATAGATCTTTATGTACAAGCTCCATGTTAACAGAACACCTGACCTCAGTCAAACACTCGCAACATCGACCCTCATCAAGTACAGAATAAGTAACCACAATCTAAAGTAAAAATAAAAAAATGTAGACTAAATTGAAATTGAAATCCCAAGAAGCCAGAGTCCACATGCCGTGCAATATCAGATAAATAAGAGATGCAGTTCCCCAATATTGTGTAAAATATAAAAATAGCACAAAGTCCAATAACTAAAATTAAATAAAATTATTTTTTCTACCTTTGTTGTCTGACCATTTTATTCTCTGATCATGCTGGTCCCGATCTGAGGCTTCAGCTTTCCTGTCTTCTCTTAGCTCTCTTTTTGTGGTCTATGGTCCATCTGCCTTTTCTTATCTCTTCTTTGTTTTCTTCACTTCCTTCCATCAGCCCATTTCCAGTTCTAGTAACCCTCCCCAGTATCAGCCCCCTTTCCAGTCCTTCCCTCCCAGTACCTTCCAATGTCAACCGCCTTGCATTCCCATGACTGCAACTGCTGTCCATTCCCTTTCAGTCCCCCTCTTTCTTCACTGTCCAGCCCCTTCTAGTCCAAATACCATCCCAGGTATCAGCTCACGTTCACTCTCAGTGCCACCCTCCCAGTCAGCTCCCTTCCAGTCGCCCTACCCTCTGTCCATCCCCCTTCCAGTACCATTTGCATGTCAGCTCCCCTCCAGCCTCCTCCCCATTACCCAACCACCTACCACTCCCATCCCCAAATGTCAGCTCCCTTACAGTCCCCCTTCAGTACATCCCAGGTGTCAGCTCCTTTCCAGCCCCCTCTTCCCCCATGTCAGCTCCCTTCGTGCCCCCTCCTTCCCCTGGCACACCCTCTCATTATCTGCTCCCTTCCAGTCCTATTCTACCATCCTCCTGCATCAGCCCATTTGTACCCTAGCCCTAGTTTTCTTCTAGGGCCAGCAGCACTCTCCTCCCCTCCCCTATTAGCCCATTTCCAGTCCTATCCCCTTCAGCCCACTCTAGTCCTAGCCCCCCAATCAGCCCATTACCAGTCCTAGCTCATTTCCAGTGCTAGCCTCCCATCTGCCCATTACCAGTCCTAACCCCCCCTATAGCCCATTACCAGTCCTAAACACCCCCCATCAGCCCACTTCCAGTCCTAACCCCCCATTAGCCCATTGCCAGTCCTAGCCCACCATAGCCCATTACCAGTCCTAAACACCCCCCAACAGCCCACTTCCAGTCCTAAGCCCCCATCATCCCATTTGTAGTCCTAGACCCCCCCATAGACCATTACCAGTCCTAACCCCCCCCCCCATCAGCTCATTTCCAGTCCTAGCCCCACATAGCCCATTACCAGTCCTAAACAACCCCCATCCAGTCCTAACCTCCCCCCCCACTCAGCCCATTTCCAGTCCTAGACCCCCCCCCCTTCCAGTCCTGGCCCCCAGGAAAATAATAACCCTCAAATTTCTGCCACTGCCAAGTCCACTTCTCGGCAGCGGCAAACTCACCTCTCCTCTATAGCAGCCGCGGCTCCTGCTTCTTGGAGCCGCGGCTGTACTAGCACGAGGATCAGCCAGCCACTGCGGAGCCTTCCCGTGCAGCAGCGTCCCACCCCCAAAGGAAGTTACAGTGGGGGCGGGACGCTGCTGCATGGGAAGGCTCCACAGTGGCTGGTTGATCTCACACTAGTACAACCATGGTTCCAAGAAGCAGGAGCCGCGGCTGCTATAGGAAGGAGAGGTGAGTCTGCTGCTGCCGAGAAGCGGACTCGGCAGCGGCAGAAATTTGAGCGCTTGGATTTTTTTTTTTTTAACATTTGAAGGCGAAGTGAGGCGGCTGTTTTTGGGGCAAAATGCTGCCTTTAAAACTTCGCCGCCTGAGGCAACCGCCTCATTTCGCCTCATGATAGAGCCGCCCCTGTCTTTTTGACACGATGCAAGTACTATGCCGAGCTTTAGCAGTAAATTTGAGAGACTAAGATCATACTCCACATACCCTGGCTTAGAAGTGAGGTTCATGACTGTCATGGCATGCACAAAATTAACCCATTTGGAGAAACTTTCCTTATACAATTTGGAGCCTATATGATTGCCATAGTAGGATGGTTAAGAATACACATTCCAGTTGAAATGGGCAAGGGGAACCCTTAAATATCTGGGAATGCACTTAAGTAAAAATTGGCAGGTAATGTACCAGAAGACTATCAGTGACAAAACAGAATATTAGACAGCAGTGGGAAAAATAGAAGGATTTGCCCTTATGGGTTGAGTGGCTTTATTTAAGATGGTGGTCCTCCTTAAGATCCTTTATCCTTTACAAATGGTCCCTTTTTGGATCAGAAGCAGTGAGGAGAGGATGTTTAAAAATATAATGCATGTTTTTCTTTGGAGGGGGAAGAACTCCAAGGTGAGCCATTACAAATTGATTTTTGACAGAGAGAAAGGTGGCCTATATTTGCCAGATTTATAGATATATAAGATTACTGCTAATTTGTGATGGTTGCATGAAACCCACATGGAGGAGACGAGATATCTCCTGGGGAATACTTTGCAAAAAGTGTGTCTCACCTATATGATTTTATCACTTTACTGCATAGTAACTATAAGGGGGGGGGGGGGGGAGCGGAATGGACCAGAGTCTTGCTGAGACCATTGAGGAAGACTTGGTGGTGGTGGCATCAAAGATTGTGAAGGGTCCTGGTAGACAATGTTGGCTTTACAAAGGAACCCTGACTTTGCTCCGGGAGTGGTTCAGATTCGTTTTGGGATTTGGGCAGCTAATGGGTGTAAACGATTAGTTGATCTGCTGCTGTTAGAAAAAGACAGCTTCCCGACATTCAAATAGATCAAGTAGAAGTGAGACTTACCAGTCACTCGATTCATTACCTGAAAGTGTACCATTATTATGAGACTTTACAGCAAAAGAGTGCTGCAAAAGTGGTAATGCAAGAGGTAGGCAAGGAATTTTTCATTCTCCTGATTAAATGTAACACATTAGCTCAGTAGAGAACATATTATCAGGCAGCTAGAGAGGCTACATGCATAGACCAATTGGCAGGAGAGTGGATTTAGGAATTAGGTGTAGAGATCTCAAAAGAACAGCTCCAAAAAAGTTGGAAAGAAAATAATTGTATAAGTTATTTGCATGGATATACAAGAAGTCCAGTTTACAGAAAATAAATTACATTAAGTAACAGGGATACATATGAAGTTGTGGAAGGAAGGGAGATATTCCTTCATTTTTTTCTGGAGTGCCCCAAATTACAGAAACTATGGTTGCAAGCTTTAAAACCAGAGAAAATATTATTCAAGAACTCATCGACTGGATGTACAATATACTCTTACAGTATTAGGGAATTGGAGAAGCTTCGGGGAAGGGGGTTAAAACTGTCCAAGACAAGAAGAAATGTATCTTAATTACTCTTTTATTAGTCCACAATACGATACTTAAATACCAGCTGGATAGGGTAGGATGACCCCCCCCATATGAGGTATGGGTGGCTCAGATGAAAACAATATCCAACATGGAAAGACACTTTTATAGGTGGGATAATAGAGTGATGGGACTACACTACAAAGAATTGTGGTTCATTTTATTAGAAAAGCCGAGGATTGGGAATTGGAGAAGGGGACGAGAGTATGCACACATAATCACACAACAGGGGGAAGCAAAGGATGCATGGTACTGAATGGTGGAGGATGGAGTGACTGAGGGTGCATGGTGCATGGAGGGAATAGAGGGTAATAGTTTAAAAACACAGATAAGACTACATGGAAGCAACAGTCCTTGGAGAAGAGACCACCCAGGGATGGGAAGCGAACCGATATTTGTCAGCATGGTACTTTCTTGATTATTGTGTTTTGACATTATCCATTGTAACTGGTGCATTTCATGACTGGCATCATTTGTACTTGCGCTGTAGTTTACTGTGGAATAAAGAATAAAATAAAAGAAGAAACATAAGGTAATCCACATAAGGTAAACAACATCAAACATGGGAGAGCTTCAACATACCAACAAAGTAGCAAGTAGAAGACATTATATCTGGACTAAACACTACAACTTCACCATCAGACCCATGCCCAGTGACATGGCTCAAAGCTACAAAAAGCCAACTCTCTCATCACATTCAAAAAATCGTCAAAGATTCACTCCAACAAGGATACATGCCACAACCCCTAAAGCACGCAATGATACGACCAATACTTAAAAGTAGCAATCTGAGCCCCTCCGAACCAAAAACATACTGTCCCATCTCCAGCCTGCTATTCCTTGCTAAAATCGTGGAAAAGGCAGTGCAAAAGCAACTTCAGGACCATATTGATATTAATGCCCTACTGGACATACATCAGCATGGATTTAAACCCCAACATGCCGTGGAAACACTACTAAACTCCCTCTTTGACAACCTACTAAGAGGCATGGACAACATAAAAAACGGCTTCCTGCTAGTGTTCATGTACATCTTGGCGGCCTTCGACACTGTGTCCCACACCAAGCTATTGCAATGCTTACAACAGATAGGACTATGCAAGAATACCCTGAAGTGGTTCACATCATACTTGGAAGGGCGAACGCAACAAGTCAAATGTGACCAAAAGAAATCACTACAATTCCCCGTCACACAGGGAATACCTCAAGGCACAGCCCTATCATCAATGCTCTTTAACATCTACATACAGCCCATATGCAACATCATCAAGCACCACAAACTTCACTATCACATTTATGCTGACAACATCATGGTGTACGCTCCAATCAAAATACTAGCACTAAACACAACAATAACCAAATGCTTCAAAGGCATGAATGACTGGCTCAGAGCCAACAACTTAACGGTCAACTACGATAAAACTGAAGCAATGTTCATCACCAGGAACCCCACCTTCATACCTCCACAAACTATCAGCATCCTAGATAAACACATAGTAGTCAAAGAAGAAGTTAAGTATCTGGGCATCACACTAAACAGGGCTCTAAACCTGAAATCCCACATCACCAAAACTGCAAACAAGGCCTATCACCGATTGAAAACAATCAGACAAATCAAACCAATGCTCCGCCAGGACCACTTCCGCACAGTGTGCCAAGCACTCATCACACCACTGCTTGATTACGGAAACTCACTATATCAAGGCCTACCTCAGCAGACACTCCACCCACTAAAGATGGTACAAAGCACCACAGCACGCATCATTATAGACACACCAAGGACCGAGCACATCACTCTCGTCCTACAGCAACTGCACTGGCTCCCAATGGTGACAAGAGCTAAATACAAAACAATCATGATCATCTTCAAAGTCATTCACCATCTCTCAGCAGACGTACTCCAAAACGTCATAACAAGAGACATCAGCAATAGACCAAGAAGAACCAATAATGACAACATGATCCGCACACCTGCAGGCTACCACAAAACCAAACAAACAACATCAAAAAGAGCACCATCACTACTGGCATCCACACTATGGAACTACTTCCCAACGAGCCTGAGAGCATTAGATGACCTCAAAGACTTCCGCAAAGACCTCAAAACATATTTATAGAAACATATGAGCATCCAGGCAACATCCCATACCCAAACTGAAAAACCACCTACCCCGCCAACTAAACACGCACCCATCCTATCCACACACCCAAGTTTATCATACCACGTTATTAAATACCCTCATGTTAAATGTTACCTTTAATTGTACTGTCTAAATGCTGTTATGTAACTGTACTGTCTAAATGTTTACATGTACCCTAATGTTAATTGTAACCCTCCAATTGTGATGTGACGTGACCACCTTGATTGAAGGATAAGGTGGTATACAAGTCTGTCTAAATAAATAAATAAATAATCCAATGATGATTATTTCTTTCAAATTAGCAATAACAAGGGAAAAAACTGTAATAAAATGGAAATTAACAAATTACTTCTTGTAGATGATTTCATATTCTGTCTTTGCTCCTGATTCCATTCCTTCCTATAGTACAGTACCAAAATCGTCGACAGGGGTTGATTCCTGCTATCTGCCAGCAACATAATACTTGTATTAATGAGAGATAGATGATGTCTCACCCATCATTCTGACTCAGGAGTTCAGATATTTTATTGATTATTTCCAAGCTGTACTGCCTGCATGTGCTTTAGTATTTTACAAGATAATGGGAAAGCAGAAAAAGTTCAAATTAAGGGCTACCAAGACCTTAGGGTCCATCGCTGAAGATCTGGGAATGGCTGCAAGTTGACTCTCATCTTCCTTGGGCTCCCTTACATAGAAGAGGCTATTTAGGCAAAATTTACACCACGATGGGGAATCTTTGTGAGGATCTTGGTCAAAGTTCATTGAGTAAACATGCGCAATTCAATACACAGACACTGTTTCAGGTATTTAGTACCATGTGACTGTTTGGGGGGAAAGAAATATTATCAGTTAGAAGCAAAGTTGACCATTTCCTAGTGCAAATTCCAATTTCCATGTTGCAGTTGAGGTAATAATCATGCCAAAAATGCCAGAGTTCACCAATTCATTTTTGGTAAAACTGCTTAGCTAATGTAGTTAATGTTGGGTCTTTGGGAGCAATACCAAAAGCCCTTTCCACAAATAAAAGCACATTTTATTCATGTAGAGCTATCATTTTTCCATCTTCGGAAAAGAGTACATTTCCAGAAAATGAGCTCACACAACAATTTGCATATACGAGTATATTTACACCCAATACCCAATTTACGAGTATAATACCCAATACCCATATACGAGTATATTTACACCCAATACCCAATTTACACCCAACACCCAATACCCAATACTCGTATATTTACACCCAGTACCCAAAAGATACAATAAACAGTTGAGCCATATTCAAAAGGGTTTATCTCATTAGCAGGACCTTGAGAAGGATATGGGTCTAATACTCAGTAGGACTTAAACATTTACCAAGGGCTGGTGTAAGTCTGCTGGCCTTGGCTATACGTATAGCAGCTGAATGTTGCCACTGTGGTGGGTAATTTTATAAGGATGCACCTATTTTTCAGTCTAACAATGCACGTAAATGTTGATATTTCAGTTATTTGCACACATAAGTGGCCACATACACACATAAATAAACTCTTATAAAATACCAACCAACGTAACAGTATGCGCATTGTTTACATGATATGTACTTTTACTATGGGCATGCACATCCTTCAGTGAGTTGCAGCACAACCCTTTCACCCTGATTCTGTTCCCTGTTTTGTCCGAGTTCCCTTCCTGTATATACTTGAAGACACAGAACATATGACGTTGCACTGTCACACAACATCCATAGCTTTATGCCATATTTCCCAGGTTTTCTGGGAATATATTGTCTGAACGGAACATGGCCACGAAATGTAAGTAGTTGCTCATCCACGGTAACATTTTCACCAGGAACAAAAGGTGTCACTTAGAGTTGCTTCCCAGGTATCAAAAATGTGTCTGATTGGAGCAAGCTTATCCACGCCTCGTTGTTCACGTCTGTTGGTTGCATCATCAAATCAGAGAGCACAAGAAATTTGCTGAAAACGGTTACGGGCCATATTTTTGCCGAAAACAGAATGACCATCTTCAAGGTTCCACAACTGAACTATGGATTCATTTCGTGACTTGTACACGCCTGAGAGGATCAGAAGTCCAAGAAAACGTTGAAATTCTCCATCTGTCAAATCTTTCCAGGTGTCGTCATAAATGTGTCTTCCTTGTTTGCTCGTCCACATCATGATTTCATTCAATAAGTTCTTCCTCATGAACAAGTGGAATGCTGCGAGAGGGCCATCAACATTTCGTACAGCATACCTTGTAGGACCTTGTTGTACGGGCATGATATTAGCTCTGGCGTATCTTACAGCAGCTTGCTTTATAGGTTTCCTGTTCCATGATGTGGCATCCTTAGATACATAGGCTTCAATGGCAACATTTGTGCTTATAGTTGATGACCTCTTAGCTCCTCTACGACCACAACTAAGATTCCTCACAGATGATACTGACACCGAGGACTTCTGCCTTCTTCCCCATCCAGCACAGCCTCGACCTGTAACTTGACTCTTTGCTGTAGGCGATGTTACCGGCTCAACATCAGTCTCACATTCACTTGGCGACCAACTGCTGTCGCCATCTAAATCATGACTGTCATCATCAGATTTATCGCCCGAACTTGGCTGATATGCCTCTTCGCTTGCTGAATATGCTGCAGAGCCTTCACTGTCAGCATCTCATTGCAATATTTCTCTTACTTGGGCAGCTGAATACTTTTGTTATGACATCATAAACAATAACCTAAAATAAATAAAGAAAGATAAAGTTGAATAAAACGCAAAGGAGTTTTACTATAGGTGTACAATAATCATGATGAACGAGCTGAAAGCCTTTAGATTTCATCGGAAATAATGAGAGAACATATGATATCAATTACAGAAAATGTGTAATTTTCATAAAATAAGAGTACAAAAAATAAATGATACATAATTAATGATAAATACCTTTGTCAGATCAAAAAATTCACAAAACTGCAAATTGTATCATGATCCAAACCTGACGTAAGCAACTGGGGTCAAAAATGACCCCACTGGTACTCTGTGCTGCAATTCATCACTAGCGTCACCTAGCGGATGAAAATTATTCCTCTCATGGCGCAATATAAAGAGAATATAGACATGTGAAAAGTCATAAAAAGATTGCATTCTTGAACAACTAGTTTCCGAGATACGCGTTGTGAAACTTGCAATGGGGTCACTTTTGACCCCATCGGTACTCCCAGGGTTAAACTGATTAACTAATACTTGCCTGTTTTTGAAAGAAACAATGTTGTGCCACTGTTGAATAGAAGCATTTAAAGATTTGTTCACAGAAAATACTTGGCTACATGTATAAAGATTGTCATTGTTTATTTATAAAATTTGAATTTACACTACTTTTCAAATTAAATTGGAAACTTTTTCAAAAGTTAAACTTGTTTAAGTAGCTCATTGTGGGAGAATTCTCA
Organism: Ichthyophis bannanicus; assembly: GCA_033557465.1. Lineage (NCBI taxonomy): Eukaryota > Metazoa > Chordata > Amphibia > Gymnophiona > Ichthyophiidae > Ichthyophis > Ichthyophis bannanicus. The sequence continues at coordinate 28,926,506 of CM066038.1, forward strand.
TCCCTTGGTAAATTCTGATTTGAAATTTGAGGTTCTTGAAACACTAAAGTGTGTTGTAGAAAAAATTAAAAACTATTTTCTCTGTAAGCTGGGAGTTTTCACTGGTGGCATGCCTGAGGTAATTCGGCCTATTGTGACACTCATAACATCAAGGTAAAGTAGGGTAATGCTCCTGTGGAGCCCCCAGTTTACATACATGCATACGTTATAGAATGCTATGACTTACACGCATCACTGTGCTGATCTAGATGCAGGCAGATCTAGGCCTGATCTAGAACTGGCATAATTGGCAAACTAGACTCTGGCACGTTCTTACTTCCCTAATCTATAAAGTAAAGCCCGCATGTGCTGTGCTTTATAAAACAGGCCCCAAATGCACACACGAAAAAATGCTTTGCCTGAAGGTGAGATTATAGAATTCCCCTCCCTACTCGTATAGCCACCAGTGATGATTGCATTCTACGAATATTCAACACTGCCACCCATCCATCTAGCAGTGCAGAATCTATGTATTTTTTTAAATACCATGGCCAGCATCTTAAAAAACGAGATCACTGTTGCCAGAGAAAATTGACCCAAATGTTCAATGTAAGAGTGAAATATGTTCATGAGAGAGAACATGGATCAGCGGTACAGCTCACTAAATTTGAGTTCAAAGAATGTCTTGAACAGAGTAAATGGCTTGCTTTGGGACACATATAAAGATTTTAAGGAAATCTCGGAGCCCTACATACAATCTTTGTCACCCAGAGGCTGGAGAATGGCACTTAATTGTGTTTTCATTTAACACCCCAGTAAATAAGAATACCAACGTAATAGTGTGCCGAAATGGGGGAGGGGGAATAGGTGTAGGATAGGAGGGAAGGGGAGGGAACGGGAGTTGGCAGGAGGGTCATGGGAGGGAGAGGAGGGAAAAAGAGAAAAATAGAAAATTAAATTATCTGTTACAATGCCCTTGTATTATTGGGGAACTAATTGTGGACTATTCCCTATTATTCTGTAGAATAAACAAATTTGACAATAAAGCTTGAAACAGCAGAAAACTGCTACAAAAGAGCAGTTTTCTATATCCAGAATCCACCAGTTCATAGTGGAGACATGTGTAGGGTGGCTTCCTTTTTTTAAATATTATATTGATTGATTTACAATATACAGCAAAATCAAATGCTTACAGACATGAGCCAAAGAAAACAGGTATAAACACAGGAAAATAAACATTTTTAGAAATAAACAGCTTGCTAGTCCACAATAATCAAGGAAGCGTGATCACTTAACAGAGATACTTTTAAATACAATTTACAAAAGAAAAACAAACGGCAGCATATAGGCCCACCCAAGCCCCTCTACTCATGAGGATTGCGATTCCAAATCCAAGGAGACTGAATGGGCATAAATGTTCCACCGAGTCCCAGACCCAAAGCCTTGGCTGAGGCAATCCTGGTCTTTGCCTTCAGCTTGCCCATAATCAGGCCAGCACTCCTCCAACACGCTTTCATGCGGCCGCCATCTTGCCACACCTTCCAAATCAGAAACCTTTAATTTCATTCCACTCTGCCATAGTGTGGCTTCCTAAGGACTAATCCATTCAGGAGGCAAACCAAAAAAAGGAGACCCCAGTTAGAAAAAAAAGAAGGAGTAAACTCCTAGTGGAGGGGAGTCTGCTTTTGTTTCTCCTTTCTGCCAAGCTGACAACAGGGAGCAGAGGGCTCTTGTCAGTGGAGTCCAAGGCAGGCCTGATAAGGGGAGGGTTCAAGGGGGGTGTTCCCAGGGACCAAGGGTCTCTGAAGGGGCCCGGCCTTGACCTGTCTTGTACCACCCACGTGCACACTCTAAGCTGGCTGTGTCCTGCCCCCTCTAACAGGGGGCCCAGAAAGATTGCCTGCTCTGGGGTTTGTGATGGCTCTCAGTGCCTTTGGTCCCAGGTGCTAATCAAGGCTTTGGACAACTAAAAGGGAGTAAGGGAAGTGCTGCTCTAACCTCACCCCAACTAGTGAATAGAGAGATTGGAAAAAGACTTAGAAGAAAACCAACAAGAGAAAGTAGAAAAGAGAGACTGCGACCAACCCAAATGGAGAAATAAGATGATCATTCAAGAAAGGTACAAAGGAGTGTCAGTTTTTAGAGAATAATATATGTCAGCTTTGAAAATGTACATTTCTTATAGTTCATTATAGGAGGAAATGCATTTTAACATAGTAACATAGAATATGATGGCAGATAAAGACCGGCATGGTGCACTTGCCACTCCATGCAGGTCACCCTTCCCCGTGCCTTTGTTTAGGGGTGTACCCACCGCTCCATGCAGGTCACTCCTATTTGTTGAGATATAAGAGATAGTTACATTTATTTTGATTTTATCCTGTTACTATAAGGGGATCCATAGGGTCTCTCCCATGCTATTTTGAATTCTGTCACTGTATTTGCACCCACCACTTCCATCGGGAGGGCATTCTTTCTTCCATGTTTCACAGCTTGGTGTCCGATTTTGAGGTTTCCAATTCAATTTTTGTTTTTTGCAGTTTGTTATTCTTTAATTGGCAATGTTCTGTGTTTTCCATGTGCAGCCAAGATAACGGATTCTATTAACATGTAGGGTCTCTCTAGGAATCTGCAGTAGTTCAGCTTGTTCTCTTTTCCAACAGGGGGTTTCTGATATTCTAGAATATTTGAAAAGCTGATTTTCCATAGGTAGGGTTGGTGCAATTTTGAGTTCTTGATGCTGTTGTTGAGTGTCCATTTGCAGAGTTTTGTGTTTTGATGCTCAGTGTCTAGCTGTGGAGGGAGTTAGTGGTGTTGTCACTGATGTGAGACTAGAATTTGAATACAATTTTTTGGTATGTTGAGTTGTAAAGTGAAACGCCCTAGTTCTGCTCTGCATCTGTTGTTGGGAGAGTTTTATTGGTGAGTCTGGGAGTGTTCCATATGAATGAATAATTATGCCCTATCAGACTGATATTCAAAGGCAATTAGGCAAATGCATAATTATCCTAACTGTATAGTTTAAAAAATATGCAGATGGACTTTTAAATTGCAGAATGGCCAGATGTTATCTGTTTACTCGTGGGGCATGTTAGAGGAGGAGCCAGGGTAGGCCAGAAAATTATCCAAATAGTGGCAATATTCAGCCATTATTCAGGTATGTTTCATGTTTAGTTTAGGTCTATGGAATATCAGGCCTAGCCTAAACAGACAATACACCATTACTCTGTATATTCAGCATCCAATCTATGTGGATAGTGACACAGAATACACAGATTAAGTTAAATGGGAGGGTAGCATTTAACAAGCCAGTGGGCTGAAAATTTGCCCCTGTTTGTGCATCTTGCACTGCAAGATCAGACCCAAGGGGGGGGCACAAAAGCAGAAGTTGGCTCAGGGAGCTACAATCCCTTGAGCTGGCCCTGGCACCACGAGCAGCCAAGCATCATTCCCTGAACTGCAAGGGCGAAACCAAGATGGATTGAGCAAGTCCACTGAGATTAGCACAATTCCGATAGTATTAAAAATTGTCTACAAGATATTATTTATTAGCATTTTGTTCACACTTTCCAGTAGTAGTTTAAGACAATTTATGGTTAGGTACTGCAGGTTTTCCCTGTCCCCTTGCTGTGGCAAAGTGCAATCAATGAATAAGTCCAGGAGTCAATTGACAGGGTCCAAGCCAGTTTATTGTGCACAGGCCCAGTCAGTCAAAGCTTCAAAAGGAACTGAGCAAAGGTTTATACAGAGACATAACCATTTATACCTCTTTTTCAGTTTGATACATGAAAACTTTCTATTGGTTCCAACTCGATACATGCAAACTTCTCATTGGTTTTACATTCCCTTCATTTGTCCAATTAGAAATCCCTCCGGAGCCTAGCAACCGGCCCCCTCCCTTAGGATTGCTCTAACAATGGTGCAGTTCTTGATTTCATTACTTCTCTACTGCAAGGTTATCCCTAGCTCCAGGAATGCATATATTGAAACATTTCTGTTCTTTCATACACAAGAGAATAATGGAAGACTTATGAATTCATAAAAACTTCTTATTAAGCAGTTTAAAACAGTTTTCTCTTTTTCCACAGATTTTTGGTTCTTTTCTAGCTATAATGGGAGTTAGGATCCAGGCCTAACTTACAGGCCTTTCATAGTAGCAGGCCATGCTAGGCCATAGCCTACCACACCCTGAAGGCTTACAATATAAGTTTGTACCTGAGGAAATGGAGGGTTAAGTGACTTGCCCAGGGCCACATGGAGTGCCAGTGGGGTTTAAACAGTGGACTTTCTGGTCTTAGGCTGCTGCCATAACCACTAGGCTAATCCTCCAAGGTTCAGCAAGAAATTGCAGCTTTGAATGTGGATCTAAGGATGGATCTCGTGGTTCTGGGCCATTGAGTGAAGAACATTGAGCAACACACCGATGAGCATACAGGGGCACTGACATCCTTGCAAAGGCAGTGGAAAGACCTGCACTGTGCAAAGGAGGTATTACTGATAAAATCGAGGACTTGGAAAACAGGAGTAACCTGCAGATTCATGGGATGCCTGAAGGCCCAGACTATTCAGATTGTGTGAGCGTGGCACAGAACATCAATGCTGTCCTTCTTGCAGAAGCTGATCCTGAGAGGGCCCCAAAACTAGAGCACATAGAGCCGAAGAGAGCATGCAGAGCTTTGGGACAGGACAGGCACACTTGGTAAGGATGGTAAGCATAGCAAGAGGTTGCCGATGTCAGTGAGGTGCCATCACTAGCTCCCCCTAACAGGATGTCAAGGCAGAAGAGTTGTTAAAAGCACGATTGCAACCGAGAAAGGAAGAGCCTGCCTGCAGAGAAGCAAGTCCCATGAGCAGAAGAATTGAGCAAAGACCACTGATCATGGCTGAGAAGAGGAAAACCTTCCCATGAAACTTGCTGTTCCTGTGGGCAGGCTCTTCTTTTCTTGGCTGCAATCGCAACCTTGCACAATTCCAACTCTTTTGCCCACGAATGAAGAAAGTCCATGGGCAGGATAGTTGCGCAAGGCCACTAATTGCAGCTGAGAAGAGAAGAGCCTGCCCATGGGAGAAGCAAGTCCCACAAGCAGAAGAGTCGAGCAAAGGCTGCTGATCGCGGCCAAAAAGAGGAAGCCTGCCTGTGGGACTTGCTGTTCCCATGGGCAGGCTCTTCTTTTCTCAGCTGCAGGCTCAGCCTTGCACAACTCTTCTGCTCATGGAGAAAAAAGTCCCGCAGGCACAAGAGTTGCGTAAGGCCACCGATTGTGGCAGCCATGGGAAGAGCCTGCCCATGGATAGAAGGGCTGCCAGTCAGATCATGCCTGCTGCAAGACCCTGAGGTAGCAGTGCAAGGGTGGTAGAGTTGGGATCCCAGAGAAGATGAAATGAATTTAAAGGGGCAGTGTTTAGGGAATAGAAGATGGGAAAGGGAGACATGAATGAAGGGCAGGGGTGAAAGTGCAAAGGGGGAGTGGGAAGGTACAGAGTCTGGAAAGAGGAACAGAGAGTTGGGGGCAGCAGGAAAGGGGCAGGAGGGTGAAGGAAAGATACTTGACATGGATATGGAGGGTTTAGGGAGACAGAGAAATACTGGGCACAGAGGGAGCATAGGGACGTGGAGATGGTGAGAAGATGGATACAGGGGGGTATCACAGAAGAACAAAGGGAAGATGCTAGATAAGGAAAACAGGGGAGATGCTGAACATGGAGGGGCACAGGGAGACAAAGGGGAGATACTAGATGCAGGGGTGAAATAGGGAAGTAGAGGGGACATGTTAGATTGGGGGGGAGACTAAGGAAATGAAGGAGTGGATGCTTGATTAAGTGTTGTGAATGAGGCCAAACACAAGAAGATACTAGATGAGAACTTGTGAAGGTGTGGGGGGGGGGGGGTTCTGGAACGAACTGCTATTGTTTTCACTCTCCATATTTTCACCTTGAGATGATTATCTATTGGACTATACGGGCCCATGAGACTGCTTGGTTTACTTGAATGTGTGGTGGAGTGACTAGTTGAGGGACAACTGTGTGTGGATTATGGTGGTGTTAGGGTTGATGACAGGATGTTTGGGAGGGGGTATGGGTGAATGAGTGTGGCAAGTAGAAATAAAGCAGAGTGTGGAGGGGGGGCAGACTAATTATCAGGAAGGGAGGAACCATGGGAGTAGATGTCTTCTTCCTGGAGATATTCTTGCTGAGGGACAGTGGGACTTCTGGAGGGGGTTGGAGAAGGATGCGAAGGTAGGGGGAAGGGGGAAGGGATGGAAAGGAAGGGGGGGGTTCTTAGCAGTAGCTGGGATGATATAGTGATGGAGGGGAAAGGAAGGGGATGGCTTTCAGAGTATCAATCTACCAGGTCTGAGAGCAAACAAATACTTTGGTATATACTACAGCTTAAATATAGCTGAAGCAAAAAAAGTGGTTTCCATAAATATTAAAGGCCTGAATTCCCTGTTTAAAAGGGAGTCATTTTTTTAAGGAAATGAAAAGTCTGTCAGCATCAGTCTACTTTGGGTAGGAGACTCACTTACTGAGAAAGGATGAGCACTTGGTGCATTCTCCATATTTAAGAACGTAATAACTTAAGAAATGCCATACTGGGTCAGGCCAAGGTCCATCAAGCCCAGTTTCCTGTTTCCAACAGTGGCCAATCCAGATCACAAGTACCTGGCAGGTTCCCAAAAAGGCACACAGGTTCCACAATGCTTGTACTGGGGCAAGCAAAGGATTTCACGGGTCCTTTTTAATAATGATTTATGGATCTTTCCTCCAGGAACCTGTCCAAACCTTTTTTAAACCCAGCTACACTAACAGCTTTTACTACATCCTCCAGTAACAAATTCTAGAATTTCCTCTTAGGTGTTTTTGCTTTCCATGTACAGGAGTGAAAAAGAGTGGGGATCCTTTTTCTCAGGATCTTCCGGTAATGGTTATGGAATCTGTCTCTGATCCTGGAGGTTGCTATGTGGTGGCAAAGGCTATTCTTGCAGTGGTGACTTACAATTTTGTGTGTGGGTGTGTATATATGCACCCAATGCAAGCTAGATGCAATTTTATAAGCATTTGGAGGACTTATTCTGTCTCTGGTGGAGGGGGTATGGGTGACTGGGGGGAAATTCAACCTGGCAAAGTGTCCCTTGCTAAACCCCTGATTTGGAGGCACCTCTAAAGCAGCCGATAGGAAAGCCCTGAATAGGCTGGTGAAGGCCCTAGGGTTCTTGAGACCATTGAACCTCCAAAGATAGAAATACACTTAGGGGGTTATTCTGAGCCACGATAGCGGGGATGAACGGCCCAACGGGGCGTCCCTCCCCACTATTCATGGCTTCAACTGCCCCCGAATAATTTCCCTGCCAGTTCTGCGGGGAAGTTAGATGGGGGTGGGGAATGGTTGGCACAGGGGTGGAGAGTGGGTAGGCAGTGGGCAGTTGCCAGCCCCAGACGTACAGGGCCAATTCTAATGTCAGCCCTATACGCTGGCCCGTCTTTTGCCAGTGTGAGGCCCCTGACACCTGGTGGCCTGCAGGGGCCCCAGATGGGCTGGATCCCACATGATGAGCCCAGCTGCTGATGTCATGGACTCCTCATTAAAGTCACTCGTGACATCATTTCGTTACAAATCATTGAAATCATCTTTAATCAATTACTGACAAACTGACCGACAAAGCCGACAATCATATGTCCATATCACTGTTCACAAACAGCTGTCAGCCTGTCAAACACTTAACAATCGAATTGGAAATTTACAGTTTCAAGCATTCTAACTTTGCAATGCATTAATGAACATTCCAAGTGCTGACTGCTGACAGTTAGCTAAGTATCAACATTTCAAAGTTCGAACATGTGTTAATGCAAAGTCATAGATAATGCACTCAGTCAACTTCTCTCAGAAGGTCCTGCTCGATACTCAACAAGCTAAGCATGTTCAGCCGCTCGTTGATCTGAGATGATTCTTAATCATCTTCAGCTTGCTGAATGACCGCTCACCTGAGCAGTTTGTCACCATGAGGCAGAGGAAAATGTGCAGCGCGATCTCTGTGTTCGCAAATGTGCTATGGAGGCCATTATCAACGATGAAGCGATGCAACTGAATTTTGATCTTGCTGAAGATTGTAGAATTATCTGGATGGTCATTTTCATTTTCCTCCAGGTCGTCCAACTCCGACGCCTGCAATGCTTCCTTGCCCAACTTTGTTTGCAGAGCTGACTTAAATTGTACTAACTCTTCCGCCAGTTCAGGCTGCAGATCGGAGGCATAGCAATTAACTAATTTGCTTGCACCTTCTCGAATTTCTGCATCAGAAAGTGATGAAATTTTATGCAAGAAAGCAAATCAGTCAGCCAATTCAGCATATGCTTTCTTGCGCTTCGACAGTGCAGCAGCAAGGCTGTCGATGATAATGATGAATGTGTCAGTATGGAATTTATCACGTAGTTGCAACTGAATCTCAGTGTCCGTGCCGGATTCATCGTATCTGCGATTTCGTCTGCATACTGGCTTGCTGAGATCAGCCCGATAGTTTTCACAGCGTGACAGATCTTTGCCATGTGCTTCAAAGTGGTCGAACTGTTCACGAAGGCTTTAGACGTACATTTGCAGTAAGTTATAAATCGCAGCAACAGAAGTTTTGATCAGCTGACTGCAATGACACGCTGTTCGCTTTGAATCTTGCAAGAACCTTCTGCCAGAAAGCAGCCATTATGCCCGTCTCAAGGCACTGCATTAGATCATGCAATCCTCTGGCTTCTTGACATGTCTCTGCCTTGTGTTCGCCCACTTTGTCATCTATAATGTCCTGCAGAGCTTCGACAATCTCATCATAGTCCCTCACCAGAGCATTTGCCGCATCGAATTGTGCTGATCACCGTGTGTCGGACAGTCTCTTTAGTGTTAGCTGGCCTGCAGTCTGTTCCAGCTTGTCCTTGAGGATGGCTCAGCGTGCTGTCAAACCAGCAAAAAACACGTACAGCCTTTGGACAAAGTCAAAGAATGATACGGCATCGGCACAACAGGCTGCTGCGCACTGACCAACAAGGTTCAAGGAATGGCCTACACAGGGTATGTAGGCGGCATGAGGATTTACCTGCCATATAAGAGCCTGCATAACTCTGTATTTGCCGCTCATGTTGCTGGTGTTATCAAACGACTGTCCTTGACATCCTTGACAATTGTCAATGTTGATCCCCCAGCTGTTCAGAAACTGAAGCAAGCTATCTGCAAGCTGTTCACCTTTGTGACCTTGCTGAGGTAGAAATGTAAGGAACCGCTCAACAGGGCCAGATGGCAACATGTAACGAATAATCATGGTCAGCTTATCCTGGTGTGTTATATCAGGCGTCAAATCAACTGAGATTGAGAAGTACTTGGCAGACTGAACTTCGGCCTTAATCCGATCGACAACTGACTGGCCAATCAGCTGAATTAGTTGATTGCAGACGTTGGCAGACAAGTATGAAGTGTGTCCTTTTCCCTTGTTAGCATGCATCTGCAGGTGTTGTGCCATGAAGGGATCAAATTTTGATATAAGTTCAAGAATTCCCAAATAATTGCCATTATGGGCAGAGCCAATGATCTGGTTGTCACCTCTAAAGGCCAGGCCATGTTCAGATAAAAAGGAAATAGTTTGAAACAACCGCTCGAGAACAGCACGCCAATACTCACGTTGTTTGTCACGTTGCTTTACTAGTGCCTGATCAACACGTTTTGCTGTGTCACATCGTGTTAACAGTTTAATCACAGATGCTCGATGAGTAGAACTGACCTCGTGCTCCATGATTTGTTGCTTCTTATGCTTCCAGTTGCAAAAACCTTTTGTACCGAAGGCTACAACTTCTGGTGACATTAGCTTGCATGGAAAGCAAAATAGACAAAGTTTAGATGGTGAATAGCAAAGCCAGTCACGATCGATAGGTTCCTTCGACAGTGGATGAGTTGTTTTGAACAGGTCACAAGAGCATTTCCTTGGTTTTCCATCGGCTGCATAGACAGTTCTGGTTGGAGTGAAATCCGAGTCCCAGTGGGCACATTGCGCACTACCTGCTGTCACCCAGTACTCGCACATGTCATCGACAATCTCGACGGGCCATTCGCCAATGTCTGTAGAGTAGCAAACAACAGATAGACACCGAACTGGAACATCATCATGTTCTAGAAACTCGGTAACATCCGTTGCAGCTTCTTCTGCCTGCTGGAATGGAAGACAGTCCACTTCCATTTTCTCTTCAGTTTTAACTGCTGTCTCATTTACGTTAGTAGTCACAGTCATTGAAGCTTCAACATCTACTCCTACCTCAGTCTCCTGAGCTGGAGCAGTCATGCAGGGCTGAGTTGTCTGTCCAAAGTACGTCATAATCGACCATGTTCCAGTTATAGTGGCAGCATCCCGCTGCGCCTGTTCATGGCGTTTTTGCCAACGGGACTTATACTTGCAGTTTATGTTGCACTCCCTTGAAGTCATGCCATTACATTAACTGTAGTTTTGTTATATAATCTGTAATATAAAATATATAAGCAAGTTAATATTACGGTAACCAGTAAAACTAACCACACAGACACGGTTAAATTAAACCAGCAAAACTTAGTAATAGCAGACGACCGCAACAAAACTTGTGTTTAGATTACATTTACATTACAAAGAATAGCAAACATATATATTATATTGCATAACATATCAGACCTTCAGACTTTATTGTAGTTTAATACTATTTAATATTATTTAAATTAAATGTTACGCTGTCAGGTGAGGTGTCAGCATCTTTCAGTGTTTACAAGTTAAACTGGAAGTAGATTATGATAGCCTGGTTCCCAGTCTACAGTCTACTGTTCAGGAACACCGAACAAGCTGTACGAAGGACCAAAACATTTAAAAATAACTTTTAAAAACTTTACGAGTGTAAAATAAAAATTTAAAAAAATAAATTGAAACTAGAATAAGTAAAGAAATAACATAATAAAAAAATTAAACTTTAAATGTCTTAAACATAAAAAGGACTTATAAAACTAAAACATTACAACAAGCAGCTGCTGGAGCACGCGGGGCCCCTTAGATGTGCGGAGCCGCTGGCACAGTGCCATAGTGCCAACCCATAAAGACAGGTCAGCCTATACATCCAGGGCCAGCGAAATGTCAGGGGAAGCTATTCCCCCTTGGAGGTGGAATAACTTCCCTGGATGTTTGCTTTTTTTGCTGCCAGGGCACGGATGGGACAAGGGAGGCCAGGGCTTATTCCCCACAGCCTGACCCTGGCCTTAGGAGGCCAGATCAGGGGTTGAGCTGTGGGGAATAAACCCCCACCACTGGGAAACAAATCCTTTTCCTTGGTGGCCGGCATTACGTTTTTTAAATGGAGCAGTGGTGCCATGGCAACAGGATGCCATGGCACCAAGGCAACAGGATGCCATGGTACCATGGCTCCATTTAAAAGCCCTGACTGAGTTAGTCAGGCTTTTAGTGTGATTTTGTTGGCAGAAAGTGGCGAGAAGGAAGGTGTTGAGTGGCTCTGAGAACAACATCAATTTTGTTGTCCATATCAGGGTCTTCCCCCTGCTCCACAGGATCATACAAATTCCAGTTATTTATGTAATCCCAGAATTTGCCTCAAAAAGATGGTTCACTGGGGGTCCCCTTACATACAGATGTAATCTACATGCACTCTTGTCCTCTCTTGATCTAAAAACATCCCTCGGAATGCTTTTCCTAATGCGGTAACAAGTAGACCCATTGCGGAATCCCCATACATACTTTTAGCCGGCTTAAGGGTAGGCTATGAGACTCAAATGGTACCTTACCAGAGGAAAAGACTTTCAAAATTGTCCTCCCTATGTTTTAACTAGCAGTCTCTGTTGGCAAAATATTCCATAATTTCGTCTGTTTTGGAGTAAAACATTTTTTCTTCTGACAGTGGTGAAATCTATTTCCTCTTAAGTGTAGAGCATGGCCCCTTGCTTTCTTTGTTGCTCCCTGGAGGGTCATTGATATATTTGCACAGCGTAATTAAATCCCCCTTTTAAGGAAAGCATATGTAAACACTTGTGTTTCTGTTATTAATTTAGTGGCCCTTTTGGTGTTTTTATACAATATTGATATTCCTGTGGAGGATGGGAATCCAAAAGCTGAACCTCATACTCAAAATAGGTCTGGTGATGAAGACCATATAGAGCAAAACAAAGACATCTTTGATTCTTGTTCCCTGCCCTTTTATTCCCTATTTAATGGATGAAGTCATTTAGTTGCCATGTTCACTTAAATGAACAGATATAAAAGTCAACAAAAAATAAATACAATTAATAAACAACCTCCAATAAAAAAATCTCATTTTTTAAATCTTTTTATGTTTTTATCTTTATTTCTCCAGTGTTCAGTGAGTGGTTCATTGGTAGACTCTACCAATCACAGTTTCCCAAAACAGATTACTGCCAACATTCTTAATGTTATCATTGAGATTGGTCTAGCAGGACTCATCTCTCCTGAGCACATGCTGAGCCCTGCTCTTCATTTCGGCATTGTTCCCCTCAGTCAGAATGACTGTCACTACTTCACCAGAACTGATGCTAGTTCACCCTGAGTTATTTTCTTGAGACTTGGATCCCTTTTTGATTCTGGGCATGTGAAGTGGTATATAGAAGGACCTCCTTAACACTAGAAGCCACAAAAGGTTTTTTCCTAGAAACCCCAAAGTGCATCAATTGACGCACTATCACATTGACTGCGTCTTCTGAGGGGTACTGAGGCATCCATCTGCCGACCAGACTTGATGTCCAGAGAGGTATGCTGTCTGCCTGGTGCCAAAATCCAAGATGTTACGGAGAGTTTGCCGAGACTCATCAAGCCCACTGACTATTACCCAATGTTGCTAATCCATGTTGGAACAAATGATACTGCCAGGTATACCTTTGAATGTATCAAAACTGACTTCATGGCTCTGGGACAGACGGTGAAGCAGTTAGGTGCACAGGTGGTGTTCTCTTCAATCCTCCCTGTTGAGGGTAAAGGCCAAGGCAGAAAGGCTCGCATCCTGGAGATGAATGCATGGCTGCGTGGATGGTGTCATCGAGAGCGTTTTGGTTTCCTAGACCATGGGATGCTGTTCCAAGGGTTGCAGAGCAGAGATGGCATCCATCTGTCCAAGAAAGGTCAACGCATCTTCGGTAGTAGACTGGCTAATCTACTGAAGAGGGCTTTAAACTAGATTCGTTGGGGATGGGTGAAGAAAGCCCCCAGGTAAGTGAAAGGCTTCGGGTAGGTGACACATTAAATACCTTTATGGAAATGGGTAACAGGGGTAACATATGGAAAGCAGTGTGTATTAATGCCTTAGCATGGGAAATAAGATCCCTGAAGTTGAAGCTTTGGTGGGAGTGGCTGACTTGGATTTAGTGGCAGTTACAGAAACATGGTTCACAGAAAACCATGACTGGGATGTAACTATACCTGGCTATACTTTATTCAGAAAGGACAGGGTAGGAAGAAGGGGAGGAGGAGTGGCACTATATGTAAAAACTACTATTAAAGCTTTGGAATTACAGAGCTTAAAAGGGAGAGAGGAGGCATTGTGGGTTAAACTAGAAAGAGGGAAAGAGAAATCTATTTGCATTGGTGTGATATACAGACCTCCCTCACAAGAGGAAGAGGTGGACAGAGAGTTAATTGAAGACATACGCAGCATTGCTAGGAAAGAGGAAGTGCTACTGATAGGAGATTTCAATATGCCAGATGTTGATTGGCACATTCCTGCTGCAGTATCATCTAGAAGTAAGGAGATCCTGGATTCTCTACAGGGAGAACTATTCAGGCAATTGGTAACAGACCCCACACGTGACGGGGCCATACTGGACTTGGTGCTTACCAATGGTGAAAGTGTTTCTGATGTTGTAGTGGGAGATCATTTTGCATCCAGTGATCACCAGATGGTGTGGTTCAGTATTAGGACTAGGGCTGTTAGAATCCATTCCAAGGTGAGGATCTTAGACTTCAGGAAGACTAACTTTGCGAAGATGGGCCAATACCTCAGGGAGTCGTTAGTGGGATGGGAACAGCTGGGGGATGTAGAAAAACAGTGGTCAAAACTGAAAGGGGGTATTTTAAGGGCAACCAACCTTTTTGTTAAAATGGTAAATAAAGGCAAAAGGAACAGGAGACCGCTATGGTTTTCGAAGGAAGTAGCTGAAAAAGTGAAGAAAAAGAGGGAGGCCTTCATGCAATACAAGAGATCACAGAGATGAAGACAGGCATCTGTATTTGGAAAAACTTAGAGAAGCTAGCAAAGTAGTCAAGAAGGCAAAGATTCAAAAGGAGGAGGAAATAGCCAATGCAATAAAATGGGGGGATAAGACATTTTTCAGATATATTAGTGAGAAGAGGAAGGGCAAAAGTGGTATTGTCAGACTCAAGGGTGCAGGGGGAGAATATGTAGAAGCTGATAAGGATAAATCGGAATTGCTTAACAAATATTTTTGTTCTGTGTTCACAGATGAAGAACCAGGAGCAGGACCTCAGAAAACACCCACAAATAAGAACAGAAGCGAGGGACATCTTGCACAATTTTCAGAAGACTGTGTTCGTGAGAAACTAGCTCAACTTAAAGTAGACAAAGAGATGGGACTGGATGGGATACACCCTAGAATACTGAGGGAACTTGGGGACATTCTAGCAGCTCCACTGACTGACCTTTTCAATGCCTCGTTGGAGTCGGGAGTGGTGCCAAAGGACTGAAGAGAGGCTCATGTGGTGCCTTTACACAAAAACGGAAGTAAGGATGTGGTTGAAAACTACAGGCTGGTTAGTTTAACTTCGGTGGTGAGTAAATTATTGGAAACGCTGCTGAAAGAGAAAATAGTGAGGTTTCTGGAGTCCAGCGGATTACAGGATCCGAGGCAGCATGGATTCACTAGAGGCAGGTCTTGTCAGACAAATCTGATTGATTTCTTTGACTGGGTGACCAGGGAGTTGGACCGAGGGAGAGCCCTAGATGTGGTGTATTTAGATTTCAGTAAAGCCTTTGACACTGTTCCTCACAGGGGACTTATAAACAAACTGAGCACCCTAGGGATGGACCCCAAAGTTACTGCTTGGGTTAGAAATTGGTTGGGTGGGAGGCGACAAAGAGTACAAGTAAATCGAGCTCACTCTGAGGAGAAGGATGTTACCAGTGGTGTGCCCCATGGATCTGTCCTTGGTCCGATTCTTTTTAACATCTTTGTTAGTGATATAGCGGAAGGGCTGTCGGGTAAGGTTTGCCTCTTTGCAGATGATACCAAAATCTGCAATAGAGTAGACACCCAGGAAGGTGTAGATAACATGAGGAGGGATCTAGCTAAGCTTGAAGAATGGTCTAGAATTTGGCAGCTGGGATTTAATGTTAAAAAATGTAAGGTCATGCATTTGAGCTGCAGCAATCCAAGCAATACAGTATAGGAGGTGAAGTACTTTTGTCCACTAAAGAAGAGCGGGACCTAGGCGTGGTTGCGTCTGATGATCTTAAAGTAGCTAAACAGGTAGAAAAGGCGACGGAAAAAGCTAGAAGGATGCTTGGGTGCATACGGAGAGGAATGGCTTGCAGAAAAAAGGAGGTGATAATGCCTCTGTATAAGTCTTTGGTGCGACCTCATTTGGAGTACAGTGTGCAATTCTGGAGACCGCACCTTCAAAAGGATGTGAACAGGATGGAGTCGGTGCAGAGGGTTGCTACTAAAATGATTAATGGGCTTCATTATAAAGCATATGAGGACAGACTTAAGGATCTTAATATGTACACCTTAGAGGAAAGGCGGGATAGAGGTGATATGATTGAGATGTTTAAATACCTCCGTGGCATAAATGTTCAGGGAGAGAGCCTCTTTCAATTGAAAGCAAGTTCTGCTACGAGGGGACATGGGATGAGGGTGAAGAGAGATAGATTCAGGAGTGATATGCGGAAATATTTCTTTACGGAAAGAGTAGTGGATCCATGGAATAGTCTCCCAGTGGAGGTGGTAGAGATGAGGACAGTAACTGAATTCAAAAAAGCATGGGACCAACACAGAGGATCTCTAAAGGTAAAAAGTGGACTGTTGTAGTTGTTGTTATGGAAGGACAGACTAGATAGGCCATGTGGTCTTTTTCTGTCATCATGTTTCTATGTTTCTATGTTTCTATGTAGATGTGAATTAATGTGAAGTTACTTATTTGTTAAATACATGCAGTATGTGATGTCATTACATGACGTCTTCGTGTGTTTATTGTTTGTAATGTCGGAGTAAAACTGTAAACAGTGATTGAAATGCGCCACCTAGTGGGAACATGAATTTATACCTAGAAGCCCCAAAGTATGTCAATTGATGCATCCAAGACAATTGAGAGCGTCAATTGACGTACTTTGGGGCTTCTAGGTATAAATTCATTTTCCCGCTAGGTGGTGCACCTGTCATTAATTTTCGATGCACATATTTGAACATCTTGACCTTGCTAACAAAGTCATGGAAAATGACTGACATAGTTCTAGCAGTGGCGCTGGTATACAACTTCGAAGATGCATTTACATCAATTTACACATTTTGGGGCGTCTAGTGTTAAATCCAGCCCACCTTTAAAAGGCCATAGCTTGGAAGCCCAGAGCAAGGGAGGGGCCTGAGAAGGGAGTTTAAAACCTCAAGCACAGAAGAGAGAGGCAGGCCTAGAATGGAAGAAGAAAAGGCCCCAGGCATATGTTCAAAATGTGTAGGTATAATTGCCAAGTTGTAATATCATACCACTGTAAGGTAAGCCAGTCACATTTGGGTTTTTTAATGAAAACAAGTTCTTTGCCTTATTGCTGGATCTGGATTATTGTTTATATTTAGTGCCTTACCACAGGCCAAGAGCCTCAGCTATTCATACGTGCTATTACATGTGGTGGCAGAGGTGGGATTGTAGTCTTCCTCCTACGCAACATGGCCCAGCTACCACCTTACACAGCTCTGGTGTAGACAGGGCTTTTTTGCGCATGCAGATGCTGATCCCTGTCTGGCATCCATGGGCTGTTATCCAGCACACTGGGTGTATTTGGTATCATATTTCTGAAAGGTGTGCCCACTGGCCTGTGAATCTCTTCACTAACATTCATACAGTACCTGTCCTCTCTATGCTTGGAGATGTGCTGGAGCAGGAAGGATTGCTTGACTCTTGTTAAGCTGTCCATGTGCTACTTAGCCACTCACAGATCCACAATAATTGCAGTAGGGTTGCCAACTGGCCGGTTTTCAGCCGGCCTGGCCGGTTTTTCCATGGCCAGGCCGGCTGCCGGCGCAGAGGCAAAACCGGCCCTTGAAAAGCCGGTTTTTTTGCTCTGGCCGCAAGATCGGGAGCGGCCAGAGCAAAAAAACCGGCTTTTCTCCCAACCCGGAGGGCTTCAGAGGGAGCCGGGGAAGCCCGCGCGAGGCCCCGGCTCCCTCTGTACAGCCGCCAGCGTGAAGAGCCTTTACCTTCACGCTGGCGGCTGTTCCTGTGAAGCCGCGATTGGTGGGAAAGGTTAAAAGCAATACCCTTTAACCTTTTCCAGCATTCGCGGCTTCACAGGAACAGCCGCCAGCGTGAAGGAAAAGGCTCTTCACGCTGGCAGCTGTTCAGAGGGAGCTGGGGCCTCGCGCGGGCTTCCCCAGCTCCCTCTAAAGCCTCAGACAGCCGCGGTTTGGGGGGGGGGAGGCCAAGGACTGGAAAAGGGCTAGGAGGGGGAATTTGACTGGAAATGGGTTGTGATGGGGGGGGGGACCTGCACCTGAACCGGACAAGGGCGATGGGGGGGGGGGGACATGGACTGGAAAGAAATGGGATGTGATGGGAGGGGACCTGGACTGTAAAAGGGCTATGTGGGGGGGGGGGACATGGACTGGAAATGGGTTTTGATGGGGAGGGGGACCTGGACTGGAAAAGGGCTGGGGGGGGGGGACATGGACTGGAAATGGGTTGTGATGGGGAGGGGGACCTGGACTGGATAAGGGCTATGGGGGGGGGGGGGACCTTGGACTGGAAAAGGGCTGGGGGGGGGGGACTTGCACTGGAAAAGGGCTATGGAGGGGGGAACCTGGACTGGAAAAGGGCTATGGGGGGGGAACTTGGACTGGAAATGGGCTATGGTGGAGGGAGGGGGAACTTGGACTGGAAATAGGCTGTGATTAGGGGGACATGGACTGGAAATGGGTTGTGAAGGGGGGGACGGACCTGGACTGGAAAAGGGCTATGGGGGGCATTGGACTGGAAAGAAATGGGCTGTGATGGGAAGGGGGACCTGGACTGTAAAAGGGCGATGTGGGGGGGGGGACATGGACTGGAAATGGGTTTTGATGGGAGGGGGACCTGGACTGGAAAAGGGCTATGGGGGGGGGACATGGACTGGAAATGGGTTGTGATGGGGAGGGGGACCTGGACTGGAAAAAGGCTATGGGGGGGGGAACTTGGACTGGAAATGGGCTATGGTGGAGGGAGGGGGAACTTGGACTGGAAATAGGCTGTGATTAGGGGGGCTAGGACTGCAAATGGACTGTGATGGAGGTGGGGGGGTAGGACTGCAAATGGGCTGTGATGGTGCGGGGGGACTCGGACTGCAAATGGGATGTGATGGGGGGGGCCTAGGACTGGAAATAGGCTGTGATGGGGGGGACGTGGACTGGAAATGGGCTGTGATGTGAGGGCTAGCACTGGAAATGGGCTGATGAAGAGCTGGAATAGGACTGGAAATGGGCTGATGTGGGGCATGGGAGAATGGGATTAGAAGGGAGTGGATGCTGGGTGGGTCTAGAACTATAAGGGAACTGATTTTGGGGGAGGACTAGAATAGATGGGGAATGAGAATGGAGAGGGGAAAAAATATTTTGTGTGGAAGAAAAGTCTATGATGGGCTGGGTATTGGGAGAGTGAGGGGCTTGAGAATGGAAGGGTGAAATTTAAATGGATGATAAAGGAATAAGGAAAGAATATGGTAAAGAGCAAAAGGGAAACAATCAGTATGTTAAAGCAGAAATAGAGAGAGAATGGAAAACATCTAAAAGAGAAGAAAGGACAAATGGATAGCTCGCAGAAGACACGAAGAAACCAGAAGAAAGTGACTGGAGCAATTGCAACTGAAAAATAAAACACCCAAACAGAAGGTAGAAAAATACTTTTTATTTTGAATTTATTAGCTGGAATATGTTTGGTCTGGGAAGTGTGTATTGATAACATCTTTGCGTTTTTGTTTAGTGCAAGAGGAAATTACTTTATAGTTTTATTTCTCCAGTGTTGTACATTTCATGTTTGGATTTTGGGGTTCCCAGTTTAATTATTATATGACCAAGGAAGTTAGCCTACACGTATCCTCGGTAATTTTTGTGGGTGGGGCTGGGGGCGGGGCAGGGGTGGGACTAGGGGCAGAGAATGGGTGGAGCATGGCGAGCCACAGGTGTCGGGTTTTTCTCGGTGAAAAAGTTGGTAACCCTAAATTGCAGTGATAAAGAGTTCCTTCAACGGCCATTAGATATGAGCATGGGGCAAACTTTTACATAACCTCTAGCAATTTGTACAATCTCCCAGCTATGGCTTCATGCGGACTGAGTCCCCAGTTTTCAGCTCAGGCAAATCTCTTCCAGATACGTCAAATCTTGACTTAAAGCGTTGCTTCTTATGTTGGAGTTTCTCTGATACACCTTTTATCACACAGGGCTCAAGCAGCTTGCTGGCTATTGGCAGAGACGTCTTCAGTCTCCTTGACATCAGGCATTACACTGGGCTGCTATCCAGGCCCTCTGTTGGTGTGTTCTTATTTATTTTTTATTTATTTATTTTATTTCAATTTTTTATATACCGCACTATTTACAATCAGCGCGGTTTACAGAGAACACAAAGACCAGAACAACAGGCTGTTCGGTATTACATATAACAGGAGTATAAACTTGGATTACATGGGAGAACTATGTACATAGAATATATAATCTGTTAATTCGATAACATGAAAGAACTATTTACATACATTAGCAGTAGTGCTAGGGTCAGGAGGAGATTGTGGTTAAGTTTGTGATGAGGCTAATATATTGCATTTTATGCAGGGTAGTATTTGATAAATAGGTTATATTTGAGGGCCTTTCTGAACTGGGCTAGGTCAGTTATGGCACGTATGTCAGGTGGTAGGGAGTTCCAGCATTTTGGGGCGCAAAACATGAAGGCTCTGTTCGCTGTTGATCGGCTGCATGTTGTTATGGCCTTTGGAATTAATAGAGTGTTTAGCGCTATTTGTCTTCTGGATCTGGTTGGTGGTACAGTTTGTATGAGATCAGTCAGTGAGTTGGCTGACAGACCATGGATAGCCTTGTATGTGAGAATTAAGGTTTTGAATATGAGCCTGCCTTGTATCGGGAGCCAGTGAAGCTGCTTGAGGATCGGTGTCACATGATCATTCCTAGATGCTCCTTGTAGAACCCTTGCAGCAGTGTTCATGGCAAGTTGTAGAGAACTTAGGGTGGATTGTGGGAGGCCTTGTAGAATTGAATTGGCGAAATCGAAATGCGGCAAGATGAGTGCTTGGAAGATGGTTCTGAAATCCTCTGGGTCCAGTAAGGAGCGTAAATGCCTGAGTGTGCGTATCTTGAAGTATACAGCTTTTACAATATTGTTTACGTGTGATTTCATATCGAGACGGTGGTCAAGCGTGACTCCGAGGTATCTTATTGTTTCTTTGGTGGATAGATCAGCTCCTTTAACACTTATATGTGATGGTGGAATGAAGTTAGGGTCTCTTGTAACAAAGAGAACCTCAGTTTTCTTGTGCTGGATGCGGAGGTTCTGTGAGAGAAGCTACTCTGAGACTGCATCAAAGCAATTTATTATGGGCAGTAAATCCATTTGTATTGTGGAAAATGGCATGTAAAGTAGGATATCGTCTGCGTATATCATACATTTCACATTGAATGATCTGATGATATTGCAGATAGGCTGCATGTAGATGTTAAACATGAGAGATGAAAGAGATGACCCTTGTGGAACGCCTTGTTTTTGATGGAAGAGATTTGATTCTCCTGTTGCAGATTTTGCATATTGCATTCTGGTGTCAAGGTAAGATTTACACCATTCCAGTGCTGAACTACCGATGCCTTTTTCCTTCAGTTGTGCAATGAGTATCTCATGATTTACCGAATCAAACGCTGCTGCTATATCCAAGAAGATTAGCACAACGACTTGTCGGATGTTGTCTATGCTGGTGAGTATATTATTGAAGAGGGTGGTGATGAGTGTTTCAACGCCATGATATTCCCTGAAGCCATGTTGAAAATAGTCTAGAGGGGCTGCGGAATCTATGTGGTCTTGAATTTGACGTTGCACCTCTTTTTCAAAAATGTTTGCTAGGAGGGGAATGCTAGCAATAGGCCTGTATGAGTCAGCCCTTTTTGGGTCTAGTTGGGGTTTTGTGAGCAGTGGTCTAATGGATGTGAGCTTTAGAGCAGATGGGAAGGAGCCGGTTGTAAATGAAAGGTTCATGATTCTTGCAATGAAAGGGCTAAAAGCACTTCGAAGGTCCTTTATCCAGAAGGCTGGGCAAGGATCGGTTTGAGCGGTGGTGGTATTGAGTGAGGTGATTGTGTCTTCAATGTGTTTAGCTGAGGGTGTGGTAAGTGCAGACAAGGAATTTTGGCAGGTTGTTTCTTGTACATTTGTTTTCAGTAGCTCATCCGTCTGTAGAAGTTTTGATTGCAAGTAATCAGCAAATTCTTGTGGGTGAATATCTTCCTTTTGTTCTGATGATGGTTCCTTTGATAGTGATTTTACTAAGTTGAAAAGATCACGAGGTTTGTTCAGTGATCTTTTGAGCGTATCCGTGTGATATTGCTTCTTTTTGGTTGTGATTGCTTCGCGGTGAGTTGCTAAATAAAGATTGTAAGCTGTTTGGTCATCACTGGCCAGTGATCGGCGCCAGCGTTTTTCGAGTCTTCTTAAGTGCATAAGAGAAGACCGCAGATCGGGAGAGAACCATGCAGCAGAGGTTCTTTTCCTTGCTATGTTCTTTTTGTGTGGTAGATGAGCAATGGCATTGAGGCTGTTGTTCCAGGCTTCGATTGACTCGTCAAGGTTGAGTGTTGTGTTGTTGAGGAGTGGTTGGGTATTTGTCAGTATAAATTCCTTGTTGAAAGGCCGAAAACCTCTTGTTGAGGCTCTTGGTGTGTTGTCAAGGTTTCTGTTGTTTAGGGGATGAGTGTTGCCCAAGGGAATTTGTAGGTTTATGAGTTTGTGGTCTGACCAGGGTACATCTGTGATAGATTTTATAATGTTCCCATGTAGTATAGCTGTCCAAGGGTCTTCGCAATTCCTTTTGCTTTCTTACACAGGTTCTTCATTATATTTACAGCAGATTAGCTTGTGGGTATTTTGGTGAAGCAGTAACATGTTCAAACCCTCACTCAGCAGAAAACCATTTAAACGACATGCAAGTAAATTGAGGGCCATTATCTGAGACCATTCAATCAGGTTAGGCATAAAGTGCAAACTGTACTTTGCAACACTTGATTATGGCTTCAGTAGACCTGCTTGGGAGCATTTCAATTTTCCTGAAGTCTGAATAGTGATCCACTATCAACAGAAACTCCTTCCCAGCAAAGTTAAATAAATCCATGCTGACAATCTGCCAAGACCACACTGGTATGTCATATGACATCATTGTTTCCTCATGCATCTCACATGCATATTCATTGTAGGTGGAACAATTGTTCACAGAGTCTTTGATCTTGCCTTGCATATTAGGATAACATACTTCACCATGGATGTAGCTTGAATGTATATGTGTTAGCATCTCTGATCACAGTGATTGGAGTATAATAACCCTGGACCTTTTGTAGGATGCCATTTTGGAAGCTGGTTTCATCCCTGAATGACCAGTATTCCCTAATTTCAGCTGATGTCTTCTGCTTCATCTCTGGCTATCCAATCAGTATTACAGAGTTCAGCAGTGATATGAGAAAATTTATTAATAAACTGAGTAGCCTGTGGATGGTTCAGAAATTGGTTGAGTGATAGATTATAGAGAGTGGTGGTAAATGAAAATGACTCAGAAAATAGGAAAATGTAGAAGTGGAATATCTCAAGGATCAGTCCTGGGACATGTACCATTCAATATCTTCATGAGTAATATTGCCAGAAGATTAAAATGAAAAGTTTGCCTTTTTGCAGATGACACAAAGGTTTGCAACAGAGCAAACAACTCAGAGAGAGTAGATAACATGAGAAAAGATCTACAAAAATTAGAAGAATGGTCTAACTCGGCAGTTATGATTTAATGTGAAGAAGTGCAGAGCCATGCACTTGTGATGCAGAAATGCAAAGGAGCAATATGTGATAGGTACAAAAGGTTGGTCTGCATTGACCAGGCAAGGGATCTCAGAGTGATAGTGTTTGAGGATCTGAAGGTGGCAAAGCAGTTTGACAAAGCAGCAGCCAAAGCCAGAAGGAAGCTAGGTTGCATACAGAAAGAATAAACAGCAGAAGGAAGGAGTTAGGAGTAGGAGGAGTAGCCTAGTACGCAAGAGATCCAGGTTTGATTCCCATTGGCACACCTTGTGAACTTGGGCAAATCACTTTACCCTCCATCGCCTTGGAAGAAAAGGCCTGGCAAACTACTTCCAGTCATACCTTGCTAAGAAATCCAGGGACTGCTGGGTTGCCAGCATTGACTTGACAGCACTTAAAACAAACAAAAAGGTTGTTGGTAAGGTCTCATTTGGAGTATTGTCTTCAGTTTTGAAGACTGCACATTGCATGAAACAGTTCAGAGAAAGACAACCAAAATGATATAGGGCCTGTGCTAGAAGACATTTGAGGTAAGACTTGAAGAGCTAACTATGCATACCCTGGAGGAGAAGAAGGACAAGGGAGACATGATGCAGATATTTAAATACTTAAAGGGTAGCAATAAATAAACAAACAAACCTTATTCAAAGACGGGGAAGTTGAAAGGAGGTAAACTCAAAAGAAATATCAGAAAATGATTTTTTACAGAAAGGGTGCCAGATGCCTGGTACGCCCTCCCTGTGGAGGTGATGGGAGAAAAACGCAAAGGCATGGGGCAGGCATAGAGGACTCCTTTATAGCAAGAGGAAACAAAACAAATTTTAAACTTCAAAAAATAGATAAGGGTAACCTGCAAAACCTATAAAAAGGCATGGGGGGAGGGGGTAACCTGCATAGAGTGGTAGGTACAACCCTAAACAAAGGTACAGTGAGAGGTAACCTGCATGGAGCGGTGGGTACAACCTTCACCACCTCATTGGGCAGACTAGATGGATCATGCAGGTTTTTATCTGCCATCATTTACTATGTTGCTATGTAATGTCATGTGCCTGAAAGACAAAACTGGGACCAAGGGCGCCGCTGCAGCTGAGTGGCACCAAACTGAAACTATATTCAGGGGAGCTCATGCCATCTTTGGGACTTTTTTACACATAATTCAGCATGCATGGACATACTCATAAGCTAGAATTTGAGACAGTAAAAGAAAATAAGAAACCATTGCTATCTGGCTCAACACATCTCCAGTTCACCATTAGAGTTTACAGTTACAGTTTATTGAGTTGATATACCGCCAATCAACCATGTATCTCAGCTGTAGAACTGAACCAGCATAACATCAGTGCACCAGACCATTGTCAAGATGGAAACTTATGAGTGTCTATCATGACCCAGTAGAGATAGAAAAAGTTCATTTTGAAATCGATCTCAGTGTTTCATCAGTACAATGTGCTCCATGCAATGTACCAGCTGTCATAAAGCCAGATGTGAAAGCCCAACTAGAAAAGCATGAAGCTGATGATCATATTACACTTGTGACTGAACCAACTGATAGGATTAGCAATGTGGTCATGGTAAAAAAGCCTGAGAAGCTGAGAATTTGTATTGATCCAAACTTTCTAAACCTTGCACTGATGACATCTCGCTGTATCATGCCAACACTAGAAGATGTCTTATGCAAACCATTCAAAGCTTGCTTGTTTACACTTGTTGATGCATGTGATGCATTTCTGCAATGTAAATTAGATGAGAAAAGCAGTCTCATGATCACATTCGGAAATATTTCTTTACAGAAAGAGTAGTGGATCCATGGAATAGTCTCCCAGTGGAGGTGGTAGAGATGAGGACAGTAACTGAATTCAAAAAAGCATGGGACCAACACAGAGGATCTCTAAAGGTAAAAAGTGGACTGTTGTAGTTGTTGTTATGGAAGGACAGACTAGATAGGCCATGTGATCTTTTTCTGTCATCATGTTCGTATGTTTCTATTCTGGATCCCCCTAAGGCAGGAAAAGAAGGCTTAAACTACTATTTGGAGACTGTATCACCAGATGTATATCAGCAGAAACAGTATGAACTTTTGGATCGGCTCAATGGCAATGAGTCAAAAGAAGATGACAATATCATCATGGGCTGCAGTGGCTCCATTGAGGAGGCAGAGTATCACCATGATACTCTGTCTTCTGTCCATCACACACTGAAAAGTCTACAAAACGAAGAGAACATGCACCCTGGTTCTCCACGGACCTACGAACATCTCTGCACCATCTACGCAAACTCGAGAGACAGTGGCGCCGAACCCACTCCTCTGAAGCGCACACTGCTTACAACTCATACTTACTGACCCACCGTGCGAAGATAACGCAGAATAGGAAAATCTACCACACCGATATATTAAAACGCTCCATCAACAAACCACACGCCTTGTTCAATATAGTAAAGTCCATAATGGGAGAGCCAGTCTCAGTCCACCATCCAATGCCTCAACCACAGGATTACGCAGACTACTTACAATCGAAGACGGTCAAGGCCAACACAAACACAGACACTAATAACCCCTCCACATCGCCAAAAGCGTTTCAAGCAACTCCTCTATGCAATTTCACCACAGTATCCAATAAAGAGGTTGAAGACATCATTGCTTCTGTTAACCCCAGCACGGCACCCAACGATCCCTGCCCAGCCAGCTGGATCAAAGAACTGCGACTTGACATAAGCCACATTCTATGCAAAATACTGAACCAGTCCTTTATCACAGGATCATTCCAGCAAAGCCTCAAACACACCTCTATTAAGCCTTTACTAAAAACAGCAAACTAGACCCATCTAAAGTAGAATCCTTCAGACCAATCTCAAACATCCCCCAGCTTGCCAAGATCATTGAAAAAGCCGCTCAACAACAAATCCAGCAACATATCGACACCGAAGCACCGCTGGATCCCGCCCAACACGGATTCAGAGAAGCACATGGAGTCAACACTATCCTCACAACCCTGTTCAACGATCTGGTCACAGGAATCAACAGTATCAAACAAGGCTTCGTCCTTATTTTCCTGGACATCTCCGCCGCCTTTGATTCGGTGAGTCATGACATACTTCTACAACGCTTGAGAGAAAAGGGGATCCAAAGCACAGCTCTAAAATGGTGTGAATCCTACCTATCCAATAGGTGGCAACAAGTCAAGGCCGGCCACTCATCCTCCGAACCATTCCTGCAAACACAGGGTGTTCCCCAAGGATCGTCCTTATCATCACTAATGTTCAACATTTATATGCAGCCGATATGTGACTTAATCCGATCCTTCAACGTAAAATGCCTTGCTTACGCTGATGACATCCTCCTTTACATGCCATTCTTGACAGACCAACCAGAGCTCTCTCCAATAATTAGTTGCTTCGAAGCAGTAGCCGACTGGCTGCTGTCACAAAACCTACGGATCAATCACGGCAAGACAGATGTCCTATTTGTCACGAGGAACCACAAATTCACACCTCCCTCATCACTACTTGTCAACAATGTAGAGTTGAAGTCCAAATCCACAATCCGTTACCTCGGCATCACCCTGGACCAGCACCTGGACATGACAACGCATGTCAAAAACACCACAAAGGCAATATACCATAAAATCAGAACTCTACGGCACCTCCGACATCTACTGGACTTCACAGACTACCGAACAACCTTCCAGGCATTAGTCCTTCCACATTTTGACTTCGCAAACATCATCCTCCATGGCCTCTCACAATCAACCTTAAACCCGCTCCGCTTAGCCTTGAATGCAGCTGCAAGAGTCCTCTCTGGATCGTCAAGATCCGATCACATAACACCCATCATGAAGGATTTACATTGGCTACCCTTACATGCCAGGCTCCAATATAAGTCATTGGTCCTCACCTTCAAAGCCCTAAATAACTACCCCCCTACGCCAATCAGCAAGCTAGTCCAAAGTACCCTGGAAAATAGAAACAGAAGGTCTACTGCATTGAACACATTAGTAGTCCCCAAGCTAATGACTACATGCACAAAGGCTACCTCTAACAGAGCCTTCTCCATATTCGCCCCTTCAAACTGGAATGCACTCCCCCATGAAATCCGTGGAATTAAAAGCCTCATCCTATTCAGAAAAGCCTTGAAATTCCACCTGTTTACAAAATGCTATCCAGACACTTCTGGTGATAGAAGCGCAACCAGCAAGTTTCCCCCCATACCCCAGTCGACCCTGCATGTCAACACCACTGACAATAGGTAGTCCCCACTCAAGCCCAACCAACCACTAATCTCCTTCTCCAAATTCAATGCAACACCCACACATATTAGATTTTTGTACATAGTTTCAAGTTGATATTTATTTAGTTTCCCCGATTTCGATCCCATGTTCAATTCCCTGTTCTTTGTAAACTCAATGTTGCTTGTATGCATTGCAGTACTTTTGTTCAATGTACACCGCGCTGAATCTAATAGCGCGATATAGAAGAAATGTTAAATAAAATAAAATAAAATAAATGACAACAAGCTTATTGCCCTAATGGAACACTGCAGGCAGGTGAAGATACAGCTCAATACGAAGAAATTACAATTGAAGGCTTTCCTACAGGAGCTCTCCAGATCAACCAACAGTAAGGATTTAAGGGTTTGTTTTATTATATTAAATTGTTAGCTCTCCGACTGGGAGCTCTTAAAAGGGTTTTTTGTACATTTTTAAAGCAAGGTTACTTTCTTTTTGGTGCTCTAGTGGGACTTTCCTTGAGCACAGTAGGTGGTTGAACTCCAGTAACCTGTTCAGCTTTGGGAACTGCTAACACCTAATCAGGATCTTAGACTTTAGGAAGACTAACTTTGCGAAGATGGGCCAATACCCCAGGGAGTCGTTAGTTGGATGGGAACAGCTGAGGGATGTATAAAAACAGTGGGAAAAACTGAAAGGGGATATTTTAAGGGCAACCAACCTTTTTGTTAAAATGATAAATAAAGGTAAAAGGAAAAGGAGACCGCTATGGTTTTCGAAAGAAGTAGCTGAAAAAGGGAAGAAAAAAAGGGGTGCCTTCATGAAATACAAGAGATCACAGAGAGAGGAAGACAGGCATCTTTATTTGGAAAAACGTAGAGAGCTAGCAAAGTAGTCAAGAAGGCAAAGATTCAAAAGGAGGAGGAAATAGCCAATGCAATAAAATGGGGGGATAAGACATTTTTCAGATATATTAGTGAGAAGAGAAAGGGCAAGAGTGGTATTGTCAGACTCAAGGGTGCAGGGGAGGAATATGTAAAAGCTGATAAGGATATAAGAACATAAGAACATAAGATATGCCATACTGGGTCAGACCAAGGTCCATCAAGCCCAGTATTCTGTTTCCAACAGTGGCCAATCTAGGTCATATGTACCTAGCAGTTTCCCCAAGAGACACGGGTTCCACAATGCTTATATTGGGTCAAGCATTGATATCCTGGGTCCCTTCTTAATAATGGTTTATGGACCTTTCCTCCAGGAACTTGTCCAAACCTTTTTTAAACCCAGCTACACTAACAGCCTTTACTACATCCTCCGGTAACAAATTCCAGAGTTTGATTACACGTTGAGTGAAAAAATATTTTCTTTTATTAGTCTTAAATAGTTTACCCTGTAGCTTCATTGCATGTCCCCTAGTCTTTCTATATTCTGATAACGTAAACAATCGATCTACATTTACCCGTTCCACTCCGTTCATTAATTTATAGACTTCTATCATATCTCCCCTCAGCCGTCTCTTTTCCAGGTTAAAGAGCCCTAACCTTTTTAGCCTTTCCTCATAGGAGTATCCTTCCATCCCCTTTACCATTTTGGTGGCTCTTCTCTGAACCTTTTCTAAAATTGCTATATCCTTTTTAAGATACGGCGACCAGAATTGCACACAATATTCAAGGTGCGGTCTCACCATGGAACGATATAGAGGCATTATAATATTTTTTGTTTTATTTTCCATTCCTTTCCTTATCATACCTAGCATTCTATTTGCTCTCTTGGCTGCCGCTGCACACTGGGCCGAGGGTTTTAACATGGTATCCACAATGACGCCTAAATCTTTTTCCTGGGTGGTGGTTCCTAATGTGGAACCTTGCATCGTGTAACCATAGTTTGGGTTGTTCTTCCCTAGGTGCATAACCTTGCACTTGTCCACATTAAATTTCATCTGCCATTTTGATGCCCAGTCTTCCAATTTATCAAGATCCTCTTGCAATTTTTCACAATCCTCTTGGATTTTAACAACTTTAAATAGTTTTGTGTCATCTGCAAATTTAATAACCTCACTCGTTATTCCACTTTCCAGGTCATTTATGAATATGTCAAAAAGCAGCGGACCCAGCACAGATCCCTGGGGTACACCACTATTCACCTTTCTCCATTGGGAAAATTGGCCATTTAGCCCTACCCTCTGCTTTCGATCTTTTAACCAGTTCCTGATCCACAATAGTACACTGCCTCCTATCCCATGACTCTTTAGTTTTGCCAAAAGTCTCTGATGAGGGACCTTGTCAAAGGCTTTCTGAAAGTCCAGATACACAATATCAACCAACTCACCTTTGTCCACCTGTTTATTCACTCCTTCAAAAAAAACATAACAGATTAGTAAGACAAGATCTTCCTTGTCTAAAGCCATGTTGGCTGTCTCCCATTAGGTCGTGACTATCTACATGCTGAGTAATTTTATTCTTTATGATGGTTTCTACCATTTTTCCCGGTACTGACGTCAGGCTCACCGGTCTGTAGTTTCCCGGATCACCCCTGGAACCCTTTTTAAAAATTGGTGTTACATTGGCGATCCTCCAATCTTCAGGTATTAGAGATGATTTTAATGATAGTTCACAGATTACTAATAGCAGGTCTGCAATCTCATATTTCAGTTCTTTCAACACCCTTGGATGTATACCATCCGGCCCAGGTGATTTGCTACTCTTCAGTTTATCTAATAGTTGTAAGACATCTTCCCGATGTATCGATATTTCCTTCAATTCTTCCGCACCTTTAAATACCACTTCAGTCATGGGTAACATCCCTACATCTTCCTCAGTAAAGACTGAAGCAAAGAATTCATTCAGTCTCTCCGCTATCGCCTTGTCGCCTCTTAGTGCTCCTTTAACCCCTTTATCATCTAATGGACCAACTGACTCTCTCACAGGTTTTTTGCTACGAATGTACTTGAAAAGGTCTTTATTTCGTGTTTTTGCTTCCGCAGCAAGCTTCTTCTCAAATTCTCTCTTTGCCTGCCTTATCAATGCCTTGCATTTGACTTGCCAGTGCTTGTGCTGTTTCCAGGTTTCGTCATTTGGCTCTTTTTTCCATTTCCTGAAAGATGCTTTTTTGGCAACAACAGCCTCTCTGACCTCACCTTTAAACCATGCTGGCAGTTTTTTGGACTTCCTTCCACTTTTCTTAAAGCGTGGAATACAGCTGGTCTGGGCTTCCAAGATAGTATTTTTCAACAACATCCAAGCTTGATGTACGTCTTTAACCTTTGCAACTGCTCCCTTTTAGTTTTTTCTTAACTGTTTTCCTCATTTTATCATAGTCTCCCTTTCGAAAGTTAAAGGGTAGTACTGTGGATTTCCTTACTATCCCTCCTCCACTAATTAAATCAAAGGCGATCATGCTATGATCACTATTGCCAAGTGGCCCCAACACCCTTATCTCTTGCACTAGATCTGGTGTTCCACTAAGGACTAGGTCTAATATGGCTTCCCCTCTGGTCGGTTCATGAACCAGCTGCTCCAAGAAGCAGTCATTTATTTCATCTAGGAACTTTATCTCCCTAGCATGTCCTGCTGTGACACTGACCCAGTCGATGCCGGGGTAATTGAAATCACCCATTATTATTACTGCACTGTAACTTTTGCTAGCTTAGGATAAAGCGGAATTGCTTAACAAATATTTTTGTTCTGTGTTCACAGATGAAGAACCAGAAGTAGGACCTCAGAAAACACACACAAATAGGAACAGAAGCAAAGGACATCTTGAACAATTTTCAAAAGACTGTTCGTGAGAAACTATCTCAACTTAAAGTAGACAAAGCAATGGGACCGAATGGGATACACCCGAGAATACTGAGGGAACTTGGGGACGTTCTAGCAGCTCCACTGACTGACCTTTTCAATGCCTCGTTGGAGTCGGGAGTGGTGCCAAAGGACTGGAAAGAGGCTCATGTGGTGCCTTTACACAAAAGCGGAAGTAAGGATGTGGTTGAAAACTACAGGCCGGTTAGTTTAACTTCGGTGGTGAGTAAATTATTGGAAACGCTGCTGAAAGAGAAAATAGTGAGGTTTCTGGAGTCCAGCGGATTACACGATCCAAGGCAGCACGGATTCACCAGAGGCAGGTCTTGTCAGACAAATCTGATTGATTTCTTTGACTGGGTGACCAGGGAGTTGGACCGAGGGAGAGCCCTAGATGTGGTGTATTTAGATTTCAGTAAAGCCTTTGACACTGTTCCTAACAGGCGACTTATAAACAAACTGAGCACCCTAGGGATGGACCCTAAAGTTACTGCTTGGGTTAGAAATTGGTTGGGTGGGAGGCGACAAAGAGTACAAGTAAATGGAGCTCACTCTGAGGAGAAGGATATTATCAGTGGTGTGCCCCAGGGATCTGTCCTTGGTCCGATTCTTTTTAACATCTTTGTTAGTGATATAGCGGAAGGGCTTTCAGGTAAGGTTTGCCTCTTTGTGGTTGATACCAAAATCTGCAATAGAGTAGACACCCAGAAAGGGGTAGATAACATGAGGAGGGATCTAGCTAAGCTTGAAGAATGGTCTAGAATTTGGCAGCTGGGATTTAATGTTAAAAAATGTTAAAGGTCATGCATTTGGGCTGCAGCAATCCAAGGGAGCAATATAGTATAGGGGGTGAAGTACTTTTGTCCACTAAAGAAGAGCGGGACCTAGGCTTGGTTGTGTCTGATGATCTTAAAGTAGCTAAACAGGTAGAAAAGGCAACGGCAAAAGCTAGAAGGATGCTTGGGTGCATACGGAGAGGAATGGCTAGCAGAAAAAAGGAGGTGATAATGCCTCTTTATAAGTATTTGGTGCGACCTCATTTGGAGTATAGTGTGCAGTTCTGGAGACCGCACCTTCAAAAGGATGTGAACAGGATGGAGTCGGTGCAGAGGGTGGCTACTAAAATGATTAGTGGTCTTCATTATAAAGCATATGAGGACAGACTGAAGGATCTTAATATGTATACCTTAGAGGAAAGGCGGGATAGAGGTGATATGATTGAGATGTTTAAATACCCCCGTGGCATAAATGTTCAGGGAGAGAGCCTCTTTCAATTGAAAGCAAGTTCTGCTATGGGAGGACATGGGATGAGGGTGAAGGGAGATAGATTCAGGAGTGATATGCGGAAATATTTCTTTACGGAAAGAGTAGTGGATCCGTGGAATAGTCTCCCAGTGGAGGTGGTAGAGATGAGGACAGTAACTGAATTCAAAAAAGCATGGGACAAACATAGAGGATCTCTAAAGGTAAAAAGGGGACTGTTGTAGTTGTTATGGAAGGACAGACTAGATAGGTCATGTGGTCTTTTTCTGCCGTCATATTTCTATGTTTCTATGTTTCTATGTTGGTAAAAGGGGACTACTTCTATAGGCATATCCTGCCTTCACAGGGCCTGAAAGCAGACTCAGATAAGATTAAAGCTGTACCAGATTTGCCACTGCCTGCAGAAGTAACATCTGTGCATTTCTTCATTGGGTTTGTAACCTATCTAGCAAAATTCATGCCAGGTCTGCCTGAGATATGTGAACCCTTGAGAAGACTTCTGGATAAAGATGCAGTTGGTACTAATTTCCAAGGCATGAACAGGCAGTACAAGAAATAAAGCCCCTGTGTTGCAGTGCTATGATGTCACCAAGCCCATTGTGATGCAGAGAGACTCCAGCAAAAATGGGATTGGATGTTGCTTAATGCAAGAGGATCAATCAGCGGCTTTTGCTTCCAGAGTGCTTACCCCAGCTGAACAAAATTATGTACAAAACATTTCTCATCATTGCGTCTGTCTGCCAGTGCTTTCATTATTACCTCTGACCAAGACATAATTACAGCAGAAACTGACCACAAGCCACTGCCAGCAATCTTTAAAAAGTCCCTATTGTGTGTACCCAAGAGCATCATCTTTGCAGTACTGCAGTCATGACTGAAACTTCGGTTCCACTTACTAAGATGCAGCATGAACCAGAAAATTACAAAGGTCATGATACTAGCCAAGGAAGCCTAAGAGAAGACTTCAGAGCATATTTTTGACATCACAATATTACAACCTCAGTTGTAATATAAGCCAGGCTCTGAGATGTTTACTCAGCAAAGACACTGCAGAAGACCATCAGCAGTCCAGTGCTGGTGCTGAACACCTCAAGGTTTGTTAGATGCAACAAAAACAAACTGACATTGCACAAACAAAGCAGGCAGATTATCTGAATGTCACAGACTAGAGGCTTTGCTAAAATTCAAGTAGATCAAATCCATTGCAAGAGAGAACATCTTGCAAGAGATGAACAATGTAATACTGATTGGATGGCCAGAGATGAAGCAGGAGACACCAGCTGAAATTAGGGAATACTGGTCATTCAGGGATGAAACCAGCTTCCAAAACGGCATCCTATGCAAAAGGTCCAGGGTTCAAGTAGATCATATCACTGCAAGAGAGAACCCTTTGGAAGAGCTGAACTCTGTAATACTGATTGAATAGGACTCAGTACTCATGCTGCAAATTTAGTTGTTTTAGCAGCTATGCACACCTTGCTGATGTTTTTATGTTGCATTAAAGCTGTTAGCATGCTAGTCCTATTCTATAATTCTCAGTTGCAAGTCTGAGTTCTGCAGTATGACAAGTTTCAATGGCTGTACTTCATCACATTCTTTTAAGAGACAGCAACATGTGCACTCGTTGGCAATGCCAAGAACTATTTTAACCCAAATAAGTTCATATGAGCAATATATGAAATAAATAAGCTGAAACTGAAATTTCAGTGGGTCATACTCACATGTCATTGCTTTCTCTCAAATGCATAACAAAGTTATTAATGGATTCACCTTCCTTTTGTTTGCAGCTGCCAAACATATAACTTTCATATATTACATTTCTGGTGTATTTAAAATGGGCTTCTAACTAGTACAGGATAATTTTGGTATCTTTCCTCTGCTCCTCTCTTAGGCTCAAATTGTGATTATCAACATTGCAGCATTCAGCACCCATCACCCATCACCCTTTGCAGCGTAACTGCTTGTACTTCAGTGCCTTTTCATTTAGACTCTACTCTGAAATTATTCTGGGTGCCACTTAAATCACCACTGGCCTTCATGCCCTCTGTGGATGGAATGCTGTTAGCTGCTGCCATGATGCCATAATGCTTTTGTGCTTCTGTGTCAAGGGAGAGCATGTAGAGTCATAAGCCATTAAAAATCACTGCAAGCCTTGCTGTGCACTCCCAGTTCTGCAGCCCACTGCACTCTGAAAATTCTCTTTGCCATAGGCAGGAAAACAGCACAGATTCAAAAAAACCTGGCACCATGTTTCAGAGTTAGAAATAAAGACACACAAAACACAGCAAGAAGTCAAAGGTGCCAACAACCAGAAAGTAGGAACATAGTGAAATAAAGCAATGAACTCTGTGACACCCACTGGCTGGGCCAAGAGGCTGACAGCTGGTAGGCGGCCTTGATGTCCTTTAGAATAAAGTTCTTTTACTCCTCAGGCAATAAATTTGTAGTTGAGTCGGTGGTAAGGCTTTGCAAGATTTTTATTTTCTTTTATGGGGATTTCCAAAAGCACGCTGGGGTTCAAATACAACCAAGGCAGAAGGATAACATCTCCAAACAGAAAAGATGAACTCAGGAAAACCAGGAGAAACAAATCAAATAAACTTTTCTTTTCTCAGCCTTACTGCTGCTCTGTGTCCTCACACTCTGCATTGCTCCATGTGGTCAGACAATGAACTGCAGCAGAACTCTATCACAGCTGTTCTCACTTTGTAATGCAACGTTCCCTCACAGCTCCATTGCTCTCAGTCAGTGAACAAACAAACATTGAATGCTTCTTACAACTCTCGTGGTAAGCACTACCCTTACTATAGGGTTTTTACATTTCTTCCCTTCTTATCTCACAACTGTAGCTTTCCTTTGAGCCAGAGAACTATCCATAGGAACTGGGCAACAGACTTCATTAGGCACACATGTCTCTATTTGCATTTCTTCAAAATCATTTGTACCAACAGAGTCTCTCTCATATTGTGGAGTTTCTTTAAGTTTCCCCTCTCTTAGAAACTGCTGAAACTGGTCCCACAGCAAGTCAGCCCTCGTAGGTATTTTTGCATTGGAGATAGAATTCCTCTCATTAGAGTGTATCCCTTGCAAAGCCCCTAATTTAGAGGATTCAAAAGCTTCTCTGTTATCTGCACTGGGGATTTCAACACTGGCTAAGCTTTCAATCCACTGATCAACGGTGGAAGGTGAAGGTTTCAGTTCCTGCCCTTTTAAACCAGCCCTTAGCCCTCTTGCCACATTGTCAGGAAAGAAATTATCAGCTTTACCTTGAGGCTGTTTCTGTATGTCAGCACTGATACCTTTTCCACCTCTCCAGCTATCACCGTTGTCCCGGTTGCTGGCCTGACGTGCACTTCTCCTCCAGTTACTTGTATTTCTGCTTTTAAATGCTGGCCCAATATCTCTTTCTTCCTGGTCTGAAACAGTAGACGGGCTTTGGCCTGAGACTGCCACTGCCTCTCAGTGAGCTGCTGCTGCCTGAGTTTGAGCCTTCTCTCTGGCTCCTTCTCTCACCCAGACTTCTCTCTCTCTGTCTGGTTTCAGCCACTCTTCTCTGGCATTCACTCCAGCAGGTCTCTCGCTGATTCTCACTCCCTGGAGTCTCCCTTCGTCTCTCCGTCTCTGTCCTTGAGCTTGACTCTGTGCTTGTCTCTTTCCTTGGTTCTCTCCTTGGCTCCTACATGTGGTTTTTAACCACTGCTTCCTACTGGGCCTTCCCTGTGCTCCGCCCTCCTCTGACCAATCAGGAGGGTGGCTTGTCTCCACCCTTGAGCTAGGGCGTGTTCTACCCCTTGCAGGGAGCTGAGTTTTTCTCTGATGTAGGCTGTAATCCCCTTGCATCTGTGCACTGTCATTGACTTCCATGGGGCTTTCAGGATTTTCATCCATATCCATGCTTTCTACTATGCTTTCACCATCACAACTCCTAGGTCACATCAGTGTAAATTAACATCTGTAACAGTCTCATTACAGAGTCGTATCAGTTATACTGTAGAACTCAAAGGGTTAGTTCTGCCCAGGTAGATAGAAAGCAGAAGAAGTTATCTACATTCCTATAGGCAGGGGTACTTTTGGTTGTTTAAATCCTTTGGTTCTGCAGAAACAGACAGGAGGCACAGTAATTTGGGACCAGCAGTTTAAACTAGATGGAACAATTACTCCAGATCCAGACCAAGGAACAGCAGCAACTGCAGAGAGTTGCACCACATCAGGGGTAGGAATAGCAAGTTTTCCAGAAAGCATCTAGAGCTGTAGCATGTACCATCCTGACCCAGATAGCACAAGCCATGCAGGCGACCATAGTCAACCAGCTACTCTGGCTCCACTCCTGCCAAAGATGAACTCCAAGAAGAACATGGATTTTTTTTCCTTGGGTTTTTTTTTTTTTTCATTTCAAATTTTATATTAAACATGTTAAATAACAAGAACACACAAAACACATGTACTGCGGCGCTCCTGCCCGGCCTTGGGGCTAAAGACAGGAGCGGCGGTCTGATGCTTCGTGAGGAAGGAGAGTAACCTGTATCCAGGGAATGCTGGGTATTGTAGTTCCTGCTCCTCTCGCTCCAAAATAAAGAGTTGTAGTTATGGGGTTTCCAGTATATTTATTATAGTAAAG
This sequence comes from Ichthyophis bannanicus, assembly GCA_033557465.1. Classification (NCBI taxonomy): domain Eukaryota; kingdom Metazoa; phylum Chordata; class Amphibia; order Gymnophiona; family Ichthyophiidae; genus Ichthyophis; species Ichthyophis bannanicus. The sequence goes on from CM066038.1 coordinate 28,963,641, forward strand.
GATATTGTTCCATCACATGGCAAATAAATGCAAACAAAATAGGTGCTTCAAATGCTAACAGGAAAACTTAGGATAAAGGCAACTTAAAGTATAACTGCTTCTTTTCACTTCTCAGCAAATTACTCACTTTGCCCCAAGAGGTCAGTTAGATTCACTGCAGCCTCTTTCAGCCACTGTTACCTTCACAGTGCTGGGGAAAATCAGGTGCACATAATTAGAGCTTTCTCAGCAAGGCAATACAACAGCTCCGTAGCATTCAATTCACATACGGTAAAAAGCAGTTTCCTTCAGCTTGGCATCTCTACACAGCAGACCGAGCAATCCATGCTCTCACAATCTGGTAAGTCTGTATTATCTTGTGTTAACTCTTCAAGCTGTATGGAATTACTGGCTTCTGGTAACACTGGCTGTCTTCTAGCTTGCAACTCTAAAAACTGCTTAAAACTCTGTAGGAGCAATTCAGCCTGCTGTTTGTGAGATAGGGAATTGCTATCAGCTATACAACTTCCCTCTGGCTTAAGGCTGTTTATTTTCTCCTCTCTTAGATTAATTATGTCAGAGTAACTGCTAGTCTTTTTTGCTAATGTTTCACACACAGGAGAGTTAGCTTTACGTTCAGCCTGGAAACTTTGTGGCAATTCACTTACTTGTTGCCATGCCGTTCTGACTTCAGATGGCTCCAACGTTCTCCAGCTGTTAGAATGTTTGTTGCTCTCTGGCTCAAACGGTACTTCACAGAATGATTGTTTTCTTTCCTGTGCCTGCCTTGAAGGCTTCCTTTTCCAGGGCTGTGCCTTCCAACGGTTGTCTAATTCAGGACTAGGTCCTCTCTCCTTGGGACTTCTACTCACTGCCTCTGAATAGAACTTTGCAGGTCTCCTTCCAATGCCAGGTTCCCGAGTATCAGCATACTGTTTTCTGGACTTCCAATCATTCCTCCTCCTCTCCTTCTTTCTCTCATTCTCCATCTGACTAGCAAAGCCATGCTCTGGTTTAAAACCACGTTCTCTCCTGGACACGCCCCTTCCAAGGGCAGGGTGTGCCCAATCAGGACTGTAGGACTCCTCCCCTGGGCTGGTCTCCATGCTCAGCTCTGTGGAATAGAGTCTCTCTTTCTTCCTTGGTTTCTCAAATAAGCATAAATCCTGCTGAACCTCAGGATTTTCATCCGTTTCCATAGGCTCAGGAGGGCGCTGTTCACCACAGTACCTACGGTATCCATACAATGCACAAGAATAGCACTAAGAAATTATACAAAGATAGATACAAGCCTCCTAGCTCACATAATGGGGGGAAGGCAAAATAGAAAATTACAGAAGTAAAAAATAGAAAAAAAACAAGATAAGAACATAATTATCATAGAGAATCAGACCAAGGATCAATCAAGCCTAATATCCTGTTTCCAACAGTGGCTAATTCAGGTTACAAGTACCTGGCAGGATTCCAGAAAGCAGTCAGATTCCATTCTACTTATCCCAGAGGTAAGCAAGGGATTTCTTCATATCTACCTTAATGGTTTATGGACTTTTCCTCGAGGAATTTCTCAAAATCGTTTTTTAAACTTACATCCTCCAGCAACGAGTTCCAAAACTTAACTACACATTGAGAGAAAAATATTTTCTCCTATTTGTTTTAAATGTACTATTTTGTAACTTTATGGTATGTCCCCTAGTCTTTGTACTTTTTGAAAGAGTAAACAATCAATTTGCATTTATGCGTTCCACTCCTCTCAGGATTTTATAGACCTCTATCATATCTCCCCCTCAGCCATCTTTTCTCCAAGCTAAAGAGCCACCAAAATAATAAAGGGGATGGAAGGATACCCCTACGAGAAGGGCTGGCCCATCCACTAGGTGAACTAGGCAGTTGCCTAGGATGGCAAACGCTGGTGGGTGGCATGCTGATCCCCTGCTTCCTTAAAGTGCAGCAGTCACTGCTTCAGTGCTGCAGGGGGAAGTAGCGGCCCACATCCGTGTAGTCACAGCATGCCACTCCTGCACCCCTCCGACAGGAAATTGCATCAGAGAGGGCAGGAGCAGGCTGTAAGCACGCATGCGGCTGCCTTAAGGCTCACAGCAGCAAGGAAGGGAAGAATCGCCATGCTGCCTTTCTCCCCCAGGAGAAAAGATGGATGTTGGGATGGATGGTGCAGCTGCAGTGAAAGATGCGTGGTGAGCCGACGGGGGCCAGATGTGGTGGCACAGCAGCGTGGTTAGCCAGGAGCAGCATGGGGGTGTCTTCCTGGGATAGCAGAAACGTTTGGCCAGCCCTGCCTATGAGGAAAGGCTTAAAAGGTTAGGGCTTTTCAACTTGGCAAAAAGACATCTGAGGGGAAGTATGATAGAGGTCTATAAAATAACGAATGGAGTGGAACGGATAAACGTAGATCGGTTGTTTACTCCTTCAAAAAGTAGAAAGACCCCTAACTCAGAACTGCCTTCACCATCCATCTGGCCTTCACCTTACTCTGGCCAAAACCACTGCCATTTGGTTCCCCTACGGTCATCCCCTCCCCTCTCTAGCTCCGTCCCTTTCCAACACTCCCATATCCTTAGTCACCACTTTCCGCTATCTTGGGGTTCTCTTTGATTCAGATCTTTCCTTTCATGCTCACATTTCGTACATTACCAAAACTTCCTTTTTCTTCTTGCGTCAAATCCGTGCTATCCGCCCTTTGCTTTCCCCCTCCGCTCTCTCTACTCTACTTCTCTCTCTAGTCATGTCCAGGGTTGATTTTTCTAATTCTATCCTAATCGGCCTGGCCTCCTCCCATCTACACCGTCTTCAAAGAATTCAAAACACCGCAGCTCGCCTTCTCTCTCACTCATCTCATTCTCACCATGTAACCCCTCTTCTCATGCACTTACACTGGTTACCTGTTCCCTTTCGCTCCCAATACAAACTACTTACTCTGGTTCACAAGGCCCTCCACACCAGTTCCCCACAATATCTGGCTGATCTTATTCACTTTCACACTCCCAGACATACCCCCCGCTCATTCCATTTAAACCGGCTCACCCTTCCCCCCCCCTTCTGCCGCCCATTTGCAATCCACCCGCTCCTCAGCTTTTTTCTTTATAGGCCCTGCACTTTGGAACTCTCTGCCCACCTCTCTCCGCTTAGAACCCTCCTATTCAGCATTCAAACAGCAGCTAAAAACCCACCTTTTTTCCCTAGCCTTTAACCTCCCCACCTCCCCGTCCCCACTATAGCTCTATTCTCTTCCCTCTACTATCCCCCAGCCCATTCTGTTTTTATAAAGTGTAATTTCTTTTCTTTTCCCGGCCTTGTGCCTTACTTTTATTGGTTTTTATGTATTTGTAAACCGCTCTGATTTTATTGTGAAGAGCGGTCAATCAAATTTTAATAAACATAAACATAAATAAACATAGCCCGCCCCTGCTCCATCCCCTGCCCTACCCCACCCAATCAAATAAATGCAAAGAGGGTAGCAGTAGCAGATTTAGTATCTGCAGGCCATATCGAAGAGTGGGGGGGAGTACAGGAGGTTGCATTCTTCCGCATCCATTCAGTTACAGACCCCTGATACACATATGCTCACCCATATGTTATTAAATTCAAATATGTATTCTGCATCCACAGACTCCCCTACCTCCACCCCTAGGCCACTTCCCCATTCAACTAACCATACAAAAGAAAGATCTCAGTAATGCAATGCAAACCTCCAAGTACCAGGCCTATTGGAAATTAATAAAAATCTTTCAGAACCAAGAGCAAATCTACCATGCCACCACTAACTTCCAAAACTCCCCCAAGAACGCTAAAAGAAAAAGTCACATTTGTAAATACTGCAGTGGGCCCTTGAACATCAGTAAATCTGTTAGGAAAGCTGAATAAGCCAGATTACTACACGTTCTTAAACAGAAATGACATGCTAACAGAATTTATTTATTGTATTTATTTATTTTTTTTTTAATTTATTTAGCTGTATTTATATCCCGCTTTTCATCGGGTCAAAGCGGTGGAACATACAATAATCAATTAGAAGGGTTTGGGGCCGTCACCAGGTGGCCAACAATAATGATTTTTTTTTTTGACAGTTAGTTGGGACATAGACATAGACATTGTGTTATGGTTATATAGGACATATGTTCAGGGGATGAGACATGGTGGTTGGGATGGAGTCAGTGGTGGGTGCTTGTTTCTGGTCCGAGGAATTCTTGGAATAGAGAAGTTTTAAGTTGTTTCCTGAAAGATGCTGGGTCTGTGTTGCTTTTGATGTGATTGGGTAGAGAGTTCCAGAGGGATGGTGCATATAGTTCAAAGGCTCTGTTGCAGGTCCTTTGATTGTATTTCGTTCTCTTGTGAGGGATGGTGAGGGAGTTGTTGGTGGTTTGTCTGGTTGTTCTGTTGTGAGCTGGTTGAATACCCAGCCTTGGCTGCACATGCAGAACACAGATGGACCTTGTTACCAAAAAGTGAAAATATAAATATGTACACAAAAGGGAAACTGAAACTTTAGAAAGCCAGCATCTGCCCTCCTTCCCCCCCATGTCCAGCATCTTTCTCCGGCCCCAGTGTCCAGCATCTGTCTCCCATATCCAACATCTGTCCCCCTGCCCCCCACCCCCCATGTTCAACATCAAACCTCTACTTCAGCCTCCCTTCCCCCACTGATGCTCCATGTGGCTTCTCTCTCCTTCCTATCCCCAAATTGCCACCGCTGCCTCTCTCAACATCAGCGGCAGCAGCAGCTTAAAAAAAGAAATAGAAAAATCCCAAGCAAAGGCACGGGGGCCTGATTCCAGCGTGCTTCTCTCTGCCATCCCATCCCCTTCTGACGCATACTTCCGCATCAAATGTGGACGGGTCTGGTGGAGGCTTACTTGCTCTTGCTTGTTTTTTTTTAAAGCTGCTGCTGCTTGTCATCGGCTGGGGAGAGGGGTGATTGATGCCACCAGGCCGCAGATCCAGGAGAAATGGCAAAGGTGGCAACAGCAGAGGCAGCAGGTCAAGGCTGAATGAGGTAGCCGCAGCTGGGCTGTTTTTGGGGCATTATTTTTCTGCCCCTAGACTTTGCCCCTCACTCTGCCTAATGATAGAGCCGCTACTAGTGGGAGTGATTGGTGGTCAGCAGAAAACCAGCCTTTACAGTAGCCAGTTTTCCTGTCCTGCCAGCCACTGACCTCCTGCTTGCAAAACCAGCTGGGTCCACCTAAAACCGGTTAGTTGACAACCCCACTGTCTTCTGGGACTCCATCTCCCGCAGGCAGAAGAGAAGAGGATGGCTGTCCTGCAGTAAAAAAGTTATTGTGGGGGGAGGGGAGGGGCAGGGGAGGACCTGAGGTAGCAAGGCAGGGACAATTTAAAGGGGCAGTGGGCCTATTAATAAAGGAAGATGGAGGATTTTGGGGGAGGGAAGGGAGTGCTAGAGGGATTGGTGAAGGTGGAGAGTCTGTAAGGATAACAGAAGAGGGGAGCTAGCAGGAGACGGGTTGGAAAGGAGAGAGAAGAGTGTAAGGTGTATTGCTCTCCCCCCAGAACACAAACACAAGCAGCCCACCCCCACACCACAAACTCACACACACAGGCACCCCACTTCTGCACGACAGACACACATATACACAGGCACCTCACCTCCACATGATAAATGTACACGCACAGGCACCTGACCTCCACACTATACACACACACATACACACACACACACAGACCCCTACACCACACAAAGAGAGGTTCCCCAGCTCTGCAGCACACACAAACATGTACTGCAACCCTGCACCCCACCCATACAAAGGCACCCACCGCTACAACCCACGAACAGACAGGCACACCACCACACACACACATACAGAGATTTAATATCTGAAGCTATAACTGTTGTTATCTGTATTTCTGTCTAAAGATGCCATGTGGTATAGGAACTCTGGTGCAAGAGACAATGGGAGGGGTACAAGGAGGTCACAAACACTGGCTCTTAAGATTTTGGCCTGGCTCCTAAATCCACACAAAGTTTGTCAAGGCCTGCCATAAACCATTATTTAAGAGGACCAAGGAAATCCTCTGCTTACCCCTGGATAAGCAGCATGGAATTTATGTACCTGTGCACTGGCAAGTTAGATGCATTGATAAATGCTGGCAGAGAATTTGGAAAAAAGCTTTCCATGGAAGCAAAAGCGTACAATAAAAACATTTTCAAATACATTTGCAGCAAAAAAACTGTGAGTCGGTTGGACCATTAGATGATAGAGGGGTGAAAGGAACACTAAGGGAGGACAAGGCCATAGAGGAGACATTGAATGAATTCTTTGCTTCGGTCTTTACTGAAGAAAATATAGGGAAGGTACCCATGCCTAAAACGGTATTTAAAGGTGATATATCAGAAGAATTGAAACAAATTTTGATAAACCAGAACGATGTATTACAACTATCTGATAAACTAAAGAGTAGCAAAGCACCTGTACCAGATGGTATACATCTGAGGGTGCTGAAGGAACTGAAAAAATGAGACAGTGCCCTGAGAAATAAACCTATCCATGGGACCAATGGGAATAGAGGCAGAGGACTCAGATGGGAAGGGCCTCACCTTAGCTTTTTGTTTACTCATATCAAATAAGCAAGGACTAAAATGCTAGAACTCAAGGCAGAGCAGATATGACCAGTGCCATCTTAAGGTCTTCATTTGTTTATTGATTTTATTTATCCATTTTTATATACCATTCTTAGAGACAGAGCACTTTATATATACACTAACAACAAGTTTGTAAAGTTGCATTGAATATTTTAAAATAATGGTTTATATATAACATTAACAAGGTTATGAGGATATACAGAATACGTTTGGATAGTGTGTTAGATTACCACGTGGAGATGATATAGTGCTATGGAGAAATGGCGGGTGTAAGGGGAGTGAATCAACCAGGTTAACATAGGAACGGAAAAGAGACATTGTTTGTGATTGCACTGCATCGTGAGACTGTGTAAGTTGTTGCATTGCAAGTAAGATCACTTGGCCATTTGGATGTTACATTTCTGAAGTATTCTTGGAATAGGTGTGTCTTTAGCTCCTTGTGAAAGCTAGTGAGACCGGCGTTGGCACTTATCCTGTCTGGGAGTGCACTCCAGAAGCTCGGTGCATATAGTGAGAATGCTCAGGTACAGGCTGCTTGGCTACATCTTGCTCTCGTGGCTCGGATGGTGAAAGTGTTCTGCATACTACACCTCCTCAGTCTGTTCTCGGGTGTCTTGTATAGGATGGTCTGGAGGTGGCTTGATGATAGAATGTGTGATATTTTAAATATCAGTATTAGGACTTTATATTTCATATGGCTCACAATAGGTAACCAGTGAAGATGCCTGAGTTATGAGTATTTTATGCTCTGATCTTGAGCTTCTATGCAGGATATGGGCAGGAGCGGCTCAAGGAGGGTGCGAGGCCATGTGCGGAGACTCATTGCGGGGCCTCATTTGCATAAGGAGCCTCATTTGCATAAATATTTGCATAATGTTACCATGCACTACATTTTTAGCAAACATGCCTCTTAATGAGTGTCTGGATAAAGAAAGACTACCAGATTTCTATAGTACCATATTTCAATTCCAACCGCCAGGCACATTAGGAAGTACTATAAATACGAGATGTGACAAAAAAGAAATGAGACTGTGGCAGCCACGCCAATGACTCAATGCCAATTCGCTAACCGTTTATGTCACTGTGTTGTACAACAACTCGCCACTATTCTGCTATAATATTTTTTATCTCTCTCACTCTGTTTTTCTTTTTCAGGTTTTTGTGTAGCACACTGCTCCATCGCTTTGTCACGCAACTAAAGTTGGCAGAAATATGAAGCAAAGAATCAACTTGAAATTTCTGGTTAAGTTGGAGAAGGGCCCAACTGATGTCTCCAACTTCTCCAAAAGGCTTATGGAGAAGATGCAATGTCAAGGCCGTGAGTCTTCGAGTGGCACAAATGCTTCAAGACTGGCCACGAGGAGATGGAGGATGACGCCAAGTCAGGACGGCCTTCACGACAAAGACGGCTGAGAACACTGACAGAGTGAACCAGCTGGTGCAGAGTGATCACAGATTGATGGTGCGGATGATAGCTGAGGAGCTCAGCCTGAACAAGGAGTCAGTGCGGACCTTCTTGGTGCAGGAGCTGGGGATGCAGAAGGTGTGTGCCAAGATGGTGCCCACGCTTTTATCGGACGACCAGAAGGAGCACTGGGTCAATGCTTGTCGAGACTTGCTAGAGAAGATTGGAGAAGATCCAGAATTCGTTGGCTGAGTCATCACAGGAAACGAGACTTGGGTCTTCCAGTACGACCCTGAAAGCAAGAGACAGAGCCTGCATTGGAAGACTTTACTGTCACCTAGACCCATATCCAAATCAAGGATCAAGGTCATGCTGATCACATTCTTCGACCAGAAGGGAGTGGTCCATCATGAGTTTGTGCCTGAGGGTCAGACAGTCAACCAGCACTTCTACCAGTTACTCTCCCAATACCCGACCAATTGTAGATTTTTCTTCCCTCTCACACAAAATATCTTTTCCCCTCTTCATCCTCATTCCCCCACCCTCATCCCCTTCTAGTCCTCCCCAACATCAGCTCCCTTCTAGTTCCAGCCCCACCCAGCATCCACTCCCTTCTATTTCTATTCTCCCATGCCCCCAAATCAGCCCATTTCCAGTCCTAGCTCCCCCAGTCAGTTCATTTCCAGTCCTATTCCAGCCCCCATCAGCCCATTTCCAGCTCAAGCTCCCCCCATCAGCCCAGTTGCAATCCTAGCCCACCATCAGCCATTTCCAATCCTATTCCAGCGCTACATCAGCTCATTTCCATGTCCAAGCTCCCCTCATCAGCCCATTTCCGATCCTAGCCCCCCCAATCAGCTCATTTCCAGTCCTAGCTCCCCCATTAGTCCTTTCCAGTCCGATTCTAGCCCCCCATCAGCCCATTTCCAGTCCACGCTCCCCCCCATCAGCCCATTTCCAGTCCTAGCCCCCCCACTCAGCCCATTTCCAGTCCTAGCCCCCCATCAGTCCATTTCCAATCCTAGCCCTCCCCCACTCAGCCCATTTCCAATCTTAGCCCCCCAGTCCATTTCAAGCCCTAGCCACCCTCCCCAAAGAGCCCCACGGCTGGCTTTAGAGACCCTGGCTTACCTCCCTACAGCGGCCCCTGGCAGGCTCAAAAACACCCCCCTACAGCCGCCGAAATGAAGAGTGCCGTTTTTCTTCACTTCGGCAGCTGTGTTGTAATGTAGGTCACTGGCACGTTGAGTGCTGGGACACAGGAAATGTCCTTTGACCTCCGGCGCGCCAGTGACCTACTTTACAACACAGCTGCTGAAGTGAAGAAAAACGGCGCTCTTCACTATGGCAGCTGTAGGGAGGTATTTCTGAGCCTGCCAGGATCCGCTGTAGGGAGGTGAGCCAGGGTGTGCCGGGAGCCAAACAGCATGTGCAGGATGTTGTTGGCACGGAGCCTCCTGAAGCGCAGGGTCCTGTGCAAACAACATTCTCACACAATGAACAGGCTGGCCCTGGATATGGGTGACAGTGTTCTATGCCATCTGTAGGGTATGTAGAGACTGCTTTGGTAAGCCATGGTAGATGATGTTACCCTAGCTGAAGTGTGGGAGCACCATAACCTGATAAACTGCAGTTATTCTTGATGACAAGAAGTGGGCGTAGTCAGTTGAGTATTCTTATCTTGTAGTATACCAATTTGGTGGTGTTATTAATGTGTGATTTTATGGACAGTGGCTGATCAAGGGTGATTCTGAGGTATTGGACCTCTGATTTCACTGCCAAGACGGCGTTCTTTACTTTTATAGTCATCAGTGGAGTGAAAGTTGCATCCCTAGTTATAAAAAGGACTTCTGTTTTCTTGTACTTAACTGCTAGGTTGTGTTCTATGAGCCAGTGTGATACTGCATTGATACAATCTATTAATACGATGTAGGTGGGCTTTATTTTGGAGAAGGATGAGTAGAGCATGATGTCATCTGTGTAAATATGATAATAGATACTGTGAGCTTGTATGAGTGAATATTTTGGTTGTATGTGTGTGTATATGTATATATATATTGTGAGAGATAGTGAGTGATAGCTACCTCCTATGACCCTATTAGGCGGCTGCCTAGGGTGTTAAGATTTCAGTTGCCTTTAATACAAAAAGAGTCTTGTAGTCAAGTGGTAAGGCAAAAGTAATATTAGGGCTTTATTCCCTGCCCTGAGGGGATATTCTTGGGATACAACAAACAATATGAAACAAAAGAACTGCTGCACAGAAAATATCTTCTTTCCTTCAGGCACCATCAGCTGGTTGCTTTGCACACGCTCAACATAAAGATACAATATCGTCAGATAAACAAATTGTACAATCCATGGGCACAGGGTCAGAATTATAGCTGCTGTTCTCGCACTGCGTTAACTCAGAGTCACTTACAATTGCATATGGGTCACACTCTTCACAGCTGCTGCCTTCCTTAAAACTCTCCTGTGAGTCATGGGCTAACTTTTCTAGAAAGGGCTCTTTAAATCCAGGGCTCTGAATGCCTGGTATATTAAAAGCTTCCTTCTGGCTTTCCCTTCTTCTCCACGCTGGTGGAATTACTGTATAACGTTCAGTATCAAAGTTACTTCTGGTGCCACGCCCTTGCCTTTCAAGCCAAACAGAACTTCTTGCCTTTTCTTTAGCAGAGCTAGGTTCCCACCTCTTAGCTGTGGTTCTGTCTCTTATATCTGGGCTTCTGGCAGCTCTCTCCTGGGCTCTCCAACCACCAGGAATCCTAGCAAGGTCCTGGGCACGGTGCTGGCTGTTTCCTGCTCTGCTGCCACACCTACTGCTTCCTTCCATTAGTGGGTTTCCTTTAGCATAACGTGTGTTCACTGGATGCTGGCTTAGTCCTCCCAGGTCGCTGCCCCTACTGGCCTTCCCTGGTTCTACCCTACAGCTTTTATCCTTGTTCTCTTTGCATGCTGCCTGGGTTTCTGAGAACAGGAGTTCCTGATTAGCCTAGTAATTGTCAAAATAAAGACGTTATATAGCTAAAAAAGGTAAATAAGTAAGGAGTCCCTTGTGGGAGTCCTTGTTGCTGCTCATATGGGGCAGATTTATGTGGTCCTCTTTTCACTTGCTGTTGGCATAGTAACATAGTAATATAGTTTATGATGGCAGATAAAGACCAGTATGGTCCATCTAGTCTGCCCAATAAGGTGGCTAGAGTAAGTGTACCCACCACTCCATGCAGGTCACTCCCTCTGTTTATTTATTTATTTAGCAGCTCTTTTATATCGCTGTTTCTACAAGTCACAGCGGTGCACATGGAACAGGTTTAACGAACATAACTTTACATAGAATGTAGGCACTGTTCCCTCTAAGCTGTGCGCGTGTGCGCATGCCCACACCTCGCCGAGCGAGCGCACATACTTTACAACAGAGCGCACAAAAATTACGGCTCTGATTCTGATAGAAAACAACACAGACGTCTTAAAATTTAAAAGTTATGATTGTAATTGCTAGAAATTTCCTGCTTTATTTAGTAATTGTCTATTTTCATTTAATTTGATTAAAATCAATGTGGTGTACATACTGTATTCTGACGTGTAGTCAAGTTTTAAAGTATATAACTCAGAGTGTCGTTATGTGGCGCACAAAAATTTAACCTTCCTTCAAAAGCTGCACACAGCTGATATTTTATGCACACACAGCCTACAGAAAATTAGAGGGAACATTGAATGTAGGTAACATTATAGTGATTAAAAATAATAACAATACTAAAACCCAACTGATCACCGAGCATTCACAACATTATTATTGCACAAACCAAAGACAGATTTGCTTAGGGTGGTAACAAACAATATTTAGGGTTGTACCCAGTGCTCGGTGCAGATCACCCTCTCTATTTTGTTGAAGTAGAAAAGATAGTTTGTTTTATTTTGATTTTATCTTCTTGCTATAAAAGCATCCACTGTCTGTCCCATGCCATTTTGAATTCCATCACTGTATTTGCCCCCACCACATGCATTGGGAGGGCATTCTAAACAACCACCACACTTTCAGTGAAAAAGTATTTCCTGACGTTGCTTTTACGTTTACCTCCTTGCAGCTTCATGTAATGCCCTCTAGTTTTACAGCTTACCCTTCTTTGAAAAAGTTTATTTGTTCATTAATACCCTTTAAGCACCTCTTCTGCTCTGCTTTTGATCTTCCTGTCCCTTCTGCTCCCAGCTGAGGAACTCGTCTCTCTCTCTCCTCCTTTTCTGTCACCTATTTTCCCTCTCACTTTACTCTCTTTCTTCTTTCTCTATTTTCCTCTCTCCTGTCGTGACCATGGCATTCTTTTCCTTTTCTGGAAGTTGTTTTAATGTATTGTAAACCGCTTTGATGTTTATCGTAAAGCAGTATATCAAGAACTGAATAAAGATAACGATAAACATCTGTATCATATCTCCCATGTCCCTCCTCTCCTCTAGGGTATACATATTTAGGTCTTCAGGTCTCTTCTCTTATATCTTCGTGCACAGGTTCCAAATCATTTTGATTGTGAGATATGGTCTCCAAAACTGAACACAATACTCCAAGTGAGGCTTCATCAATGATTTATACAGGGCATTAATACCTCCTCCTTTCTGCTGGTTATTCCTCTCTGTATGCAATCCTATCTGCAACCTCATACGATCATTCAACGTCGAATGCATGATCTATGCCGACGACGTGCTACTCTACAAGCCATTCCAGATTGACCAGATTGACCTCACACACTAACTAACTGTTTTAGTACAGTGGAAAAATGGCTCCAAAACCAGAATCTCCAAATACAACACAAAAGGACCGAAGTGCTGTTCATCTCCAGAAACCCCAACTTTTCCCCTCCAGCCTGCCTAAAAATCGGAGATATAGAACTGCAAACTAAACCCTCAATCCGCTACCTGGGTGTTACACTGGACCAAAGACTAGATATGAAGACACACATTGGCAACACTGTAAAATCTACATACCATAAGATCAACTCACTCAAACATCTACGCCCCCTACTACAACAGGACGACTTTAGAACAATCTTTCAGGCACTAACCCTTCCTCATCTCGACTACATCATTGCAATCCTCCAAGGGCTTCCACAATCCACCTTGAGCCCGCTCCAACTCGCCATGAACGCTGCAGCCAGAGTTCTAATTGGGACCTCAAGGTGAGACCATATAACACCCATCCTCAAAAGTCTCCACTGGCTTCCAATCCATTGTAGGATCACCTTCAAGATCTTACTACTAACATTCAAGACCATCAACGGCCTCGCCCCCTCTTCACTCGCTGGCTTCACGCACATTACCCCCTAAAACAGAGTCAGACGACCTACTGCAATAAACACCTTGGCAATCCCCAAAGCAATGACCCATAGTACACAAACAACTGTAAACAGGGCTTTCAGTCTCTGCACACCCAGATGCTGAAATGCTCTTCCACCCAATATACGAGCGATCCCTGATCTAGCTAAATTCAGGAAGGTACTGAAGCACTACCTCTTCCTCAAATGCTACCCTGAGGTAGGCACACCAACCCCCTCACGCACAACAAAGCTACATGACCACATGTAACTACCCTCAAAGTAATGTATATACGTATAAATACTTCTCTGTTAACCATACAGATGTAAATAGTTAATACTGTTATCCAAGTTGAGCTACCTGTTATATGTAATTACGGTGTAATCCCCCACCGTAAAACACCCCGATGTTCCATGTAAACCGCACTGATATCGAAGAGTGCGGTATATAAGAGAAATAAATAAAATAAATAAAATCCAGCATCCTTCTGGCTTTGTCACATTGTTTTGCCATCTTGAGATCCTCAGACACTCTCACTCTGAGGTCTTTCTCCTGGTCCATGCACACCAACCTTTCACCTCCTATCACATACAATTCCTTTGGATTTCTGCATCCCAAGTGCACAACTCTGCACTTCTTTGCATTAAATTTTAACTGCCAAATATGAGACCATATCTTAGTAGATCTTTCCTCATGTTGTCTATTCCCTCAGAGAAGTTCACCCTGTTGCAAATTTTCGTGTCATCTGCAAAAGGGCAGACTTTTCCCTTCAATCCTTCAGCAATATCACTCACAAATACATTGAACAGTACCGGTCCCATAACCGATCCCTAGGACATACCACTACTCACATTACTTTCTTCTGAGTGAGTGCCATTTACCACCACCTTCTATCATCTGTCAGTCAACCAATTTCTGATCCAGTTCACTACCTTGCAACCCATCCCCAAGCTGCTCTGTTTATTGATAAGCCTCCTATGAGGAATAGTATCAAAGGCTTTGCTGAAATCTAGGTATATCACATCCATCACATGCCCTTGATTGAGTTCTCTGGTCACTCAGTCAAAGAACTGGGCATCCTGTTAAGTATGATTTGAACCAATCCAATGCTTTATTTTGTATTCCTATTATATGGAGGCATGATAATAGGGAGTTGTCGCAGATTGAGTCAAATGCAGCAGCTAAGTCCAGGAATATTAAAATGAAGCTTTGCTTTGGCTTTTCAGTGCCTTGAATGAGTGTGTCTAGGAGTGCCTTAATAGCATTTTGACTCTGTGCTGTTGTCTAAAGCCATGCTGTTGTGGGTCCAGTGGTGTGTGTGAGTAGATGTGATGTTGAATTTGATGCTGGCCCACCTTTTCTATTATCTTTGCTAGGAATGGTATGCTAGATATGGGTCTGTAGGAACTCAGGCTCTTGGTGTCCAAGTTTGAGTTCTTTAGTATAGGGCACAGGGAGGCACTTTTGAGAGAGGTAAGCATGAAGCCTTGAGCTAAGGAAAGGTGTGCGATCTTGGTTATGAATGAACTTAGTTGGGATTGGGCTGCTTTGATCCAACTTACAAGACATGGATCATGTGGGGAGATGGTGGTGTTGAGACTCTTAATGGTGTTTTCTATTTGTTCTGCAAAGGGTAGTTGAAGGGTCTGTAAAGAAGAACTAGTGGGATGGTGCCTTGTGTATATTCTGACTTTGAACTAATTTTCTTATGTTTGCTTTGGAAAAAGTCTGCAGATGTCTGCGGGAAGGTAATATTGATCTTCTTGTCATCGATGGGATTTTTCAGAGGCCTGGAAAACAAGACATTGACAGTTGGCTGAAAAATTGATCGGGCATAGAAAATCTGCAGGTTTCCTGAAGCTGTCCAT
The DNA here is from genome assembly GCA_033557465.1 of Ichthyophis bannanicus. Classification (NCBI taxonomy): domain Eukaryota; kingdom Metazoa; phylum Chordata; class Amphibia; order Gymnophiona; family Ichthyophiidae; genus Ichthyophis; species Ichthyophis bannanicus. Next base: position 28,978,807 of record CM066038.1, read on the forward strand.
CTGCGAGCATATCACTTTCACCATCTGCTACCTGAAGAATGATGCTGCAGTGATTAAACCCAAACAAGATAAGTTGGTTATAGCATGAATCACAGTGAGAGGAGCAGGTTGTACTTTGAGTTTTCTTTGCGAATGTGTATATTGGGACTTTAAGAAATGAGAAGAATTGTTTTATTAGATTAAAATCAAAAGCACAAACTAAAAATATAAAAAGGATTGTTGGGCAAGGGAGACAAATGATGAATCTATGGCGCTTCGTATTGGCCAGCAAGGTCTGGCTTGGGTGAATGCCTGTTTATGACTCCTTCTAGTCCTATTTTTTGTTGCTCACCCTTTTATTGATATTTGGTTTGCAAGGTAAGCCAGGCACATTTTTTAAAAATCTTTATACATTCTTTGCCTTATTGCTGGACCTGGAATTGGCTATAATTGTTTGTCTTTAGTGTATCAACACAGGCCCAGAACCTCAGCTGCTCAGCCACACTATTCCAGGGTAACATGTGGGTAATTTTATAAATATTTTCTACGTGTAAAGCAGGTTTTCCATGAAGAAAAGGACTCATAAAATTGTGCATGGGTATGTATACTGTACATGCATAAAATGTTGGCACACTGAAAGAGCGTGTCTACTTTTACACAATCTGCTAGTAGGGGCATAGTTGGGGGGTGGAGCAGTGGCAGATTTGAGGTGAGCATGCATATTTTGTAAAACATATGAGCACATGCATAAAGAACATGTACACTTTTACATCTTCCTTGGAGCAGGTATAAATTTGTGCATGAGGATTTGTGTGCTACTGGGGCTGGTTCTGATGCCTATTTTATAAAGACACATATTGTTGCCTTTTAAAAACAGGCATAAAATAGGTGCCTATTTGGACTTTTCATATCAGCATCCTTTATAAAATGAACCACATAGGTACTGTTTGCCAGCTGTAAAAATCCTGCCTCCATGATTGACTTCAGAAATGTTAAATATAGTTTATAGTTTATTCAAAAATTTGATGTACTACCTTTCCTTTCAAAACAAAGCAGTTTACATTAAAATATTAAATTGAAAATGAAAGCTTCAATTACAATAAAATATAGTGAAATTCAAGAGACAAAAAGATAATTAGAGTAATTAAGCTCCGATAAATTGGAAAAGGAATGGCAGCATCTAGATCTGTTTCCGTATGCCCTAACTAGGTTCCTTATTGAAGTCCATGAGAACGTAGTATATTTCCAAGTTTTTATTGGATTGTTTAAAGAAGAGTTCCAGTTCCAGGGGGAATGGGCAATGAAACAGAAAGCGATTATCTGGGTATACGCCAACCGTGCCTGGATAGGTGATAGGTGCTCCAGCATATTTGCTCCTTGAGAACCTAATTGGCGAAGATTGCTTCCTTGACTACTTGATTGAGCCACATGGAATTAACTTTTTTGTTCTTCTATTTATTTTCCATTGCTAATTCCTTGGCAGCTTTGCCAAATATTTCTCAAATCCTCCCATTTCCTGTGACAAGTTGAATATTGTCCATGTAGATATATCCAGATATTCAAAATCTGGGTGTCTAGGGAGCTGATGAAAATGTTAAAAAGAGTTGGTGAAAGAAGTGTTTGTTGAGGAGCACCACAAATTTTAGGGGGTAATATGGAGAATGAGATGAACTGAAAGAAACTCTGTGTGTGTGCTCTCCAGAAATGATATAAACCATTGCAGTACAGTGCAGTCAAGTCCAATGTCTTTGAGTCATGATAATAAAAGTTGGTGATTGACAAAGTCAGATGCAGTGGACAGGACTAAGGAGGCGGTAACTGCTGCCTCTCCAGAATCCAGATGTTTGTGTATATCGCTTAGCAAGGTGGCAGCTATTGTTTCCATACTGCACCTGCAGTGAAAACCAGACTGTCGTGGAAGCAGGGTATTAATTTTTTCAATGAAACTGTTAAGTTTGATAGCAACAGTTTCTCAACTATTTTAATAGGTATGGCAAGTTAGAGATAGGATTGTAATGTCCTGGATCAGAGGGATCTAAAGATGGATATTTGAGTTTTAGAAAAATAAGAGCTTGCTTCCAAACATCTGGGACTGTGCCTTCTTCCAACTAATGTTAACCATGGATGAAAGGTAGAGTGAGAGGTCCAAGGCGGACTCATACACCCATTTGTAGGCAATGGGATCTAGGAGACATGTAGCTGCATTAATGAAGGGCAATCTTTTCTGAAGGTAAAATTAGGTTAGGGGATTGAATTGCGTCTAGGAACTTGTACCAGAGCTAGATATAGCTTCAGCAGAAATTGTTGAGGAAAGCTCGTTCAGTGATTGGAGCTAACTCTAGGAAATGAAGATTGAATATTAGTGATTTTTTTGAGTGAAATAATCCGTAGCGGATAATGTCAAAGGTCCAGAAGAAGGAACCGCTGTACTGAAGTTAGTGAAGAAACAACATCAAATAGCTGTTTGATACAGTTTTTGGATGTATCAATCTTATTGGAATAATATGATCAGGTACTTCCTGTTATACTCTTGAATCAATTCCATCCAGTCTTGGCGCCTTACTAATTTGACATGGCCCAGGTCCTTTATTGTTCAGGCCTGTATTGTGCAAACCACTCTGCTTGATCCAGTTCTCTTCTCTTCTTGAATTATCTTCAACAAACATCCATAGAAAAATGGTTGAATTTGCACAAGTCTGAACACTGCAAATAGTTGTGCCAAGTACTAAATGCAAAAGCCGTTGAGGAATTTTTCTTTTGCTTTCATCTTCGGCATCATTTTGTTTTTAATATACTTATGTAACTCTTTGGACTTTGCTTTCCTACCTTTAACGCAGTTCCTTTCATTGCTAATTTTAACTCGGCTGCAACCTCCGTGAGCAAGTTGCTTCATGCCTTCTCATCCAGTAAGGCTTTCTCTGTCTTTTCATCTTCCATTATTTTGAAGGCTCTCCTTTTCTAAGATTGCTTCCTTGACTACTTGATTGAGTCACATGGGATTCACTTTCTTGTTCTTCTATTTATGTTCCTTTGCTAATTTCTTGGCAGCTTTGCCAAATAGTTTTCAGACCTTCCCGTTTCCTCACAGTGTCTGTGTTTAACATCCCACTTCCCTTCAGCCAGCAAGCTGGACACAAGTCTAAAGCTGTCCATTTATAGCTTAGCACCTCAAATTTTCATTTTGTCCTTTGTCTAATGATATCAAGTTGCAGTCACGGCTCCACAAAAGTAATTGTGAATGCTGATTTTCCTGGGTTACTGGTAAATTGGTATTTTGAAAACTGCTTACCCTCAAATGAGGGTGAAATTTTATGGGGCCTGTTTACTAAAGGAGTTAACGTGCATTAAGTGCCCAGAACCATTTTATTTCTATGGGTGCAGTGGCACTTCTGTTAATTTCATTTAAACACATTAATTTTATTAATGTGAATTAACCTTTAGGAAACATACCCCTATGCATTGTCCTACGGACTGTATAGTTTTAAGTGCATTGACAGGAGGTGTTCTTGAGGCTGTTTTTAGGTCAAGAGGGATAGTGTGCGTAGTTTGCATTTTCAAGACTATAGAAGTTATCTTCCATGAAATTTTAGCATACAGAAAATGGAGGTGCAGATACCACAAGCATTTTGTGCCTGTGGCAATAATCAAGGTAAAATGATGTGTAGTTTTGCTTTGGTTGAGACAAATCCCACAGGTAAAAAGTACCCACAGTATTTTGCTGCAATACTGCCAGTTTGAATTTCATCCCTGAGGGAGTATTAGTCACACATTTTTAGATGGAAAATTGATGCTTACCTGTTTAAAAATGTGGTCTGAATATTGATTCACTTAGTATAAGGAAAGGTTTATTCTCTTCACAGTATATACTATAACCCACATGGAAAAAGAGGGGGAGGGGGGTCAGGAAAAAGGAGTGAAAGCACACGTGGACATTTATTTCTTTGCTGGTGTGTACTTCACACATTCTCTCATATAGGTGCACAACACATAGGCACATTTTTTACCCATTTTATATCCCATTAAAAAAAATTCTATGAGGGACTTCCTTTTTGAACATGAACTTGGAGTCCCATGGGTATACGTAAAGTACATGGGTAGTATCAGAATTGCCCTTCCCATGTTCTGTGACCTGCAAACTCTCCATAATCCACTCCTGGTTTGTAAAGGCCAAATCCAAAACTACCTTTAGGCCCCTCTTTACTAAAGTGCAGTAAGGTTTGCAGTTACAGTGCAGTAATCACCAAAATTAACATGTGGTAAATGCAAAATCTCCGTGTTAACTGTCGGGGGTGTTCCCAGAATTCTGAGGAAGGCTGCTGGTGCAGTTAGGTACACCTTCTGTAATGCTCTACATTATCTGCTGTGTTAACTGAGAGGTGCAGTCCCTGCCCATTCCCTACCGCAAAATGCTAATTTCCATGTTAGCTGTTTACTGTGGGACTTACTTCATGCCAATATTTAATGCATTGCAATAACTGTCAGTACGCAATAATTCCGGATGCTTGGTAACTACAGCAGGCCCCTTAATGTTATGGTGGCTCCTATTTCCTCAGAAATATCCAAAGACATCCCCCCTCTTGTTAACTTATTTGTTTCTTTAGTCAGTTTCTGAATAATTCCCCTACCCTCCCAATTATTATTGCTTGTCCCACCTGGTAATGAAATTTTCCTTCACTCTCTTCCATAACAATGATGGATGCTTTATGGCATATACCAACTATGACTGACTCAGACATGAAACCAAAGAGAAGTCTGGAGAAGCTGTGCACACAGCCTGTTTTCTGCCATACGGAGTCTTGATGCTGTACAGCGTAATTGCTAAGACAGCTATGTAGAAGCTAGAAAGAAATCAGCATGCTAGGGTGAAATCACATGTCCATGCAACCTAATCACTGCCTGACCACCCTACTTTGTTTTGTTATCATTACAGAAAAATAAGATGGGTCTGTTATACTTGAACATCCTGGCAAAGACAGCAACAGCAGCCGCTGACAAACAGAGCTCCTATGCAAACATGCAAGCGCACCATGGAATTTGATTTCTCATGAAGAACAATCACAGTACTGGAAGTTAATATAATCAGGATTTCACAACACTATTGTCAATTTACTTAAATAGCTGGATGCCTTAAAAAATGTGGACAAATGAATAACATGGAGCAGATGTCTTAATTAAAAACTAGTGAAGCATATATACTGTGGTCTTTGCTCTGATTGATGCCCGTTCTAACCAGTCCTAGGCAGGGTGGTGTTGCCAACTAAAAGAAAATGGCTTCTCCAAAGGAACGTTCCAAGGGAAGGAGTGTGGGATCATGACAGTTATTCAGACCTATTGGCAGATGACTTCACTGAATACATTCCTCCATGCTACAGTGCCTTGTTCTAAGAACAGATAGATGGCTCTGCATCGATTTGCTAAAGGCACATAACACTCATAAGCTAGTCACAAATGTCTTCCGCTAGTCCAGTAAAATGCTACCACCTTCAAAATGTTTGTAGTCAACTTTTTGGGTAACTGTTTTACTCTTTAAGAAACATATCCAAGGAATATAGTTGTGAAGGGGAAGACTACACTCCTGACTGTCTGTGGGTTCTGAAGGGTGGGGGAAATACTTGCTTCAAGACCGTACTCTTATGGACATTGTACATGGCAACCAGTGTGTCTCTCATTCTCTCTTCGCTCCCTCTCTGTCTCTCACCCAAATGAGATCCTGTCCAACCAAGGTTTTGGCAGCAGCCACATAAGTGCATTTTTTTGAATTAGTCAGTCTAGTAACATGGTCTCATGCCATCAGTAATATTTTCCCATTAGTTAAACTCTTTTAATTGGAAGCAATATTAGACCTAGTCCTTAGTGGAACACCAGATGTAGTGCAAGAGATAAGGGTGTTGTGGCCACTTGGCAATAGTGATCATAGCATGATCGCCTTTGATTTAATTAGTGGAGGAGGGATAGTAAGGAAATCCACAGTACTACCTTTTAACTTTCGAAAGGGAGACTATGATAAAATGAGGAAAACAGTTAAGAAAAAACGAAAAGGAGCAGTTGCAAAGGTTAAAGACTTACATCAAGCTTGGGTGTTGTTTAAAAATACTATCTTGGAAGCCCAAGCCAGCTTTATTCCACGCTTTAAGAAAAGTGGAAGGAAGTTAAAAAAACTGCCAGCATGGTTTAAAGGTGAGGTCAGAGAGGCTGTTGTTGCCAAAAAAGCATCTTTCAGGAAATGGAAAAAAGAGCCAAATGACAAAACCTGGAAACAGCACAAGCACTGGCAAGTCAAATGCAAGGCATTAATAAAGCAGGCAAAGGGAGAATTTGAGAAGAAGCTTGCTGCGGAAGCAAAAACGCGAAATAAAGATTTTTTCAAGTACATTCGCAGCAAAAAACCTGTGAGAGAGTCAGTTGGTCCATTAGATGATAGAGGCGTTAAAGGGGCACTAAGAGGTGACAAGGCGATAGCAGAGAGACTGAATGAATTCTTTGCTTCGGTCTTTACTGAGGAAGATATAGGGATGTTACCCATGACTGAAGTGGTATTTAAAGGTGCAGAAGAGTTGAAGGAAATATCGATACATCGGGAAGATGTATTACAACTATTAGATAAACTGAACAGTAGCAAATCACCTGGGCCGGATGGTATACATCCAAGGGTGTTGAAAGAACTGAAATATGAGATTGCAGACCTGCTATTAGTAATCTCTGAACTATCATTAAAATCATCTCTAATTCCTGAAGATTGGAGGATAGCCAATGTAACACCAATTTTTAAAAAGGGTTCCAGGGGTGATCCGGGAAACTACAGACCGGTGAGCTTGATGTCAGTACCGGGAAAAATGGTAGAAACCATCATAAAGAATAAAATTATTCAGCATTTAGATAGTCATGGCCTAATGGGAGACAGCCAACATGGCTTTCGACAAGGAAGATCTTGCCTTACTAATCTGTTATGTTTTTTTGAAGGTGTGAATAAACAGGTGGACAAAGGTGAGTCGGTTGATATAGTGTATCTGGACTTTCAGAAAGCCTTTGACAAGGTCCCTCATCAGAGACTTTTGGCAAAACTAAAGAGTCATGGGATAGGAGGCAGTGTACTACTGTGGATCAGGAACTGGTTAAAAGATAGAAAGCAGAGGGTAGGGCTAAATGGCCAATTTTCCCAATGGAGAAAGGTGAATAGTGGTGTACCCCAGGGATTTGTGCTGGGTCCTCTGCTTTTTGACATATTCATAAATGACCTGGAAAGTGGAATAACGAGTGAGGTTATCAAATTTGCAGATGACACAAAACTATTTAAAGTTGTTAAAACCCAAGAGGATTGTGGAAAATTGGAAGAGGATCTTGATAAATTGGAAGACTGGGCATTAAAATGGCAGATGAAATTTAATGTGGACAAGTGCAAAGTTATGCACCTAGAGAAGAACAACCCAAACTATGGTTACACGATGCAAGGTTCCACTTTAGGAACCACCACACAGGAAAAAGATTTAGGCGTCATTGTGGATAACATGTTAAAACCCTCGGCCCAGTGTGCAGCGGCAGCCAAGAGAGCAAATAGAATGCTAGGTATGATAAGGAAAGGAATGGAAAATAAAACAAAAGATATTATAATGCCTCTATATCGTTCCATGGTGAGACCGCACCTTGAATATTGTGTGCAATTCTGGTCGCCGTATCTTAAAAAGAATATAGCGTTATTAGAAAAGGTTCAGAGAAGAGCCACCAAAATGGTAAAGGGGATGGAAGGATACTCCTATGAAGAAAGGCCAAAAAGATTAGGGCTCTTTAACCTGGAAAAGAGAAGGCTGAGGGGAGATATGATAGAAGTCTATAAATTAATGAACGGAGTGGAACGGGTAAACGTAGATCGATTGTTTACGTTATCAGAATATAGACAGACTAGGGGACATGCAATGAAGCTACAGGGTAAACTATTTAAGACTAATAAAAGAAAATATTTTTTCACTCAACGTGTAATCAAACTCTGGAATTTGTTACCGGAGGATGTAGTAAAGGCTGTTAGTTTAGCTGGGTTTAAAAAAGGTTTGGACAAGTTCCTGGAGGAAAAGTCCATAAACCATTATTAAGAAGGGACCCAGGATATCAATGCTTGACCCAGTACAAGCATTGTGGAACCTGTGTCTTTTGGGGAAACTGCTAGGTACGTATGACCTAGATTGGCCATTGTTGGAAACAGGATACTGGGCTTGATGGACCTTGGTCTGACCCAGTATGGCATATCTTATGTTCTTATGTTCTTAAGGCCTGTTATGCTTGTCGCAGCAGCCACAAGTAACATGGTTCCAACAGGGACCATTTGGCTGGCTCCTGGCAAACTGCCAAGGTTCTTTGGGGCTGTACTAGAATGGGGGGTGTAGAGGGTTATGGAAAGGACTGGCATGAAGTGTCTATTATGAGTAATTTGTGCAGGTGGGAGGGATTTCAGGGAGGTGATTTTTTCCACTCTGCACTGGCTGCCATTGTTGCATTTCTTCTCCTTAGAGCACCAGGTGAGGGTTTGGTTCTTTTTTCTTTTACTTTGCCTTATCTAGCAGTTTATAAAAATAAAAAGTTAAAGTTAAACACAACAAGTGCTTTTGAAGTGACTTTACAGGAGCCAAGGAGTGCTCTACCCATGGCCTGGTGGTTAGTGTTTTTGTACCTGGGATGGATTTGAAATGGCGTGGGGATTAGTGTTTTTGTACCTGGGATGGATTTGAAATAGTGTGGGGGTTCCGGGCAGGTCGTCATTACATCCTCAGCAGCGATTCTACTGAGCTAGGCTTCGGTCAGTACAGTGCAGGTTCTTGGTCTGGTAGTGCCCAAAGAGGTTAGGGGGAGGCTTCTGGCAGTGGCGTGGCCTTTACATGCAGCCCTGCAGTCACTGCAGCAAGTGGCAGCCTGTGGCGGTTCAAGGGGTGTCAGCAGTACAAGGCGCTGGAGGCATGAGGAGAGCTAAGGCCACAAAGTCTAACTGGGGGAAAGAGAAAGCCAAATCAGCACGTGTCCCACAAGTCTGAGGTGGAACAGGTTGTGGCCTGGTGGTTGGGATCATGGTTGCAGCAGGTGTTGTCTTGGGCCTAGCCAAGGAGGACAGAGCTGAGATAATGGGGAGTGATGATCTCGCTATGTATTAGCAGGGTGAGGCAGGGCTTAACAAAAAGACGGCTGCAGGTGGTCTTTTCCTTATTGCCCCCATCTGTGGGCTGGCTCAAGCAAGTGTTCCACTGGGGAATTCTTTCCAAAGGCCTGATTTCATGCCTTTGCCATCTTCATTGGGGGGGGGGGGGGGATCTAGCTCCCTCATTGCCCAAAGCAAATTTGGGCCCCGGCATGCATCTGCCACTGTCCCATTGATGATACATGTAACCGTCATACAGATTTGACCATGTCCTCCTATGATCATGTCCCTGCTCAGTTCCACAGTGCTGGAATGAGTTATGCTAGTGTTGGGGGTCCCTTTCTGTTTTGTGAGAACTGCCCCAGCTATGGCCCTGCGTTGAGCTAGATACCAAGGGGGTTGGCCATGGTGGACTGACTTTGGGATGCTGGTAGGGGTAATTGGGCTGCAGCTCATTGAATGGCAAGGTTGTTCATTAGCACCCTGGACAGGCTACTGGCTCCTTCTGGCATGGATATTTCCTCTTTTGCACCTGCACTGTCTACTGCTGTTTGCTTCTTTTCCACAGGCTCCTCAAGCAGTTCCTGCATCTAGCATGTCTCATTCACCTGCTCACTAGACCACTACAAGAGGTGCTTCAGCAACATTGGCTGATACATCAGGACAGCATGATACAGTATAGAGCATCCAGAGTATCCCAGTGTCAACGCCAGCAAGAGAACCTGCCATGGGGAAGACAGTGCTAGCACAGGTCTCAGGTGGAGGTATTATGGATTTTAGTTTGGGAGGGGGTGAAAAGAGGAAGGGGCAGAAATATTCATCCAAAAAGAGTGTCTAACTCTTAGTCATTTTCCTCATCGTTTGAGTCTGGCTCTCTTCTTCGAACTTCAGTTGTGTAGACCCCTGTGGGGTCAGGCCTTGATGGTATAGCTGTGGATGGGGGCATTGATAACTTTTATGGAGAAAGATATGAAAGCGCAAGTATATTGACATTTTCCACCTTCTGGAGTGACACAAGAAGATGGGTGATAGCACAAAAAAGCGGAAGGAGGAGGAGAAATGTGTAAAGCATAGGAAGCATAGGAAAAAATCCCAGAATGTAATTAATTGGACTCGTGTTTTCTTACACTTGCTTAGTATCTGGGGCAAACATGAGTCTGGTCATTACAGTTTACTACTGGCATATGCTAATACTATTCTTAAAGCCTACTAGATCCATAAGGGCTGACGTTGGCTGAATTATGATGAAAATATTTGAGACAAAATGGAAGAGAAAAGCATATGTCATGGGATACCCAGGATATTAGTCTATGGCTTACTCAGATGTCGGCCAAATCAGGGTCCTCAGCGGGGTTGGCAGTAGGCAAGAGTTTAGGATCTGAATCTAGCTTGGGAGGCCGTTCTTTTCGTGCTGCAGGAGCCTCAGTCAACCAGGATAGGGTAAACATGGCCAAAACCAAACTTCTTATTTTCCCCCCTAAACCTTCCTACCCCCTTCCTCCTTTCTCTATCTCTGTGGATAACACACTTCTACTTCCTGTTTCCTCAGCCTGCAACCTTGGGGTCATCTTTGACTCCTCCCTTTTGTTCTCCTCAGATATCCAACAGATAGCTAAAACCTGTTGTTTCCTTCTCTATAACATTAACAAAATTCATCCCTTCAATTCTGAACACACTACCAAAACACTTGTCCACTTTCTAATTACTTCCCGTCTCAACTATTGCAACCTCCTTCTTGCTGGCCTCCCTCTTAACCACCTTTCTCCCCTTCAATCTGTTCAGAACTCTGCTGTGCAACTAATTTTTCGCCAGCCTTGATATTCTCATATAATCCCTCTTCTCATATCACTTCATTGGCTTTCCTTCCATTTCCATATCCAAGTCAAGTTTCTTCTTCTGACCTATAAGTGCATTCACTCTTCTGCTCCTTTCTACCTTTCTTCTCATCTTTCTCTTTACACCCCTCCTCGTGAACTCCGCTCTTCTGGTTTGCTTCTTTCTTTGCCCTTTTCTTCCACTGCCATCTCCAGACTTCAGTTCTTTCACCTTACTGCTCCTTATGCCTGGAACAAACTCCCTGAGCCTGTACGTCAGGCTTCATCTCTGTCCCTTTTCAAGTCCAAGTTAAAGGCTCACCTCTTTAAAGCTGCTTTTGGATCCTGACCTCTTTTTTTCCCTGGTCTCCTTACTCTCCTTTTCCACATATTCTTATCTCTTGTCTTGTATGACTTAATTAGATTGTAAGCTGTCACGAGTAGGGACCGTCTCTATGTTTGTACAGCACTGCATACGCCTTGCAGCACTTGATTAGTTGTAGTAGTAATGCTGTGGCAAAGTGCAATCAATGAATAAGTCCAGGAGTCAATTGACAGGGTCCAAGCCAGTTTAATGTGCACAGGCCCAGTCAGTCAAAGCTTCAAAAGGAACTGAGCAAAAGTTTATACAGAGACATAACCATTTATACCTCTTTTTCAGTTTGATACATGAGAATTTTCTATTGGTTCCAACTCGATACATGCAAACTTTTCATTGGTTATACATTCCCTTCATTTGTCCAATTAGAAATCCCTCCGGAGCCTAGCAACCGGCCCCCTCCTTTAGGATTGCTTGAACAATGGTACAGTTCTTAATTTCGTTACTACTCTACTGCAAGGTTAACCTTGGCTTCAGGAATGCATATACTGAAACATTTCTGTTCTTTCACACACAGGAGAATAATAGAAGACTTATGGATTCATGAAAACTTCTTATTAAGCATTTTAAAACAGTTTTCTTATTTTTCACAGATTTTTGGTTCTTTTCTAGCTATAATGGGAGTTAGGATCCAGGCCTAACTTAAAGGCCTTTCATAGTAGCAGGCCATGCTAGGCCATAGCCTACCACAGTAATAGATTTAACAAATCATATTGCCCATTTCCAGACTGTAAATTTATGCATGCATGTTCAGTTTGTGGAGACAGTCACTTGGCAGCAAAGTGTGTCATGAAAGGAGGTTCTGCTTCTGGAACATTAGCGAAGTATTTCCTTGTTGCTGGGATGAGCCTCTACTCCAGTTTGAGGGGTTGTGATGAGCCCTTGGCTCACTTTGTAGCCAAGGTAAAGGATGCTCGAATTCCAGAGGAAGGTTTTAAGCTTGGTTTTACTATTCCCTTTCAGAGGGGGGCTGTGAACAATGTGGTGCCCAATGCTCCTTTGGTGGTTCACCTGCGTGAGGTTGTGACTGCCAAGCTACAGCCAGAGCAGGCATTGGGTCACATTGTGGGACCTATTCAGGTGCAGCCTTTCCCGGTTTTAGTTTTATATTTGTTGGGGATTGTGCCTAAGAAGGAACCTGGTAAATGTAGAGTTTTAGACTAATTCACAACTTGTCTTTGCCATGGGTATTGTGCACAATGCAATTTGCCTCTTTGGATAATGCCATGGTATTGTGTGAGTGGGGCATTGTTGGCTACAGAGGTAACCCAAGGGTTCTTGCTGCCTTAGGCAGACCCAATGTGCCACCCCCTTTGCACCACCTAGCCATCCCTGACATCCAGCCTCTCACCGGGGATTGATGGGCGGCACAGGGATCACCTCTTTGACGCTGCAGCAGGCCTTAAAGCGCATGCATGCAGTCATGGCCTGCTGCTCCTACACCCTCCAACTTCCTGTCAGAGGGGGCAGTAACCCTCCCTTCTGTGTGGTCCAGGTAGATTCCACAATCTACTAGGCAGAATAAGGGAGCACAACAGTACCAAGAGCTATTCGCCAGATTTTATCTGAGCTTTTGGACTAAAAAAATTTAGAGTTCAGACTGGGTGAGGGACAGCAACTCAGTAGTAGCAGTTACTTCAGAGGGTTTTGGCATATTCACCCTTCTCAGAAACTAGAATCCACGCCCGAGGTTTGTGTTCTGAACTAAGGGTTTACTCAAAAATTAGGATCACTGATAAACAACTTACAATCTTATAGTTCAACTACAATACAGTACTTAAGCTTCCTTCTTTATTGTATGGGAATAATTTACCCAAATCCTTTTAGAATCTGCAGAGTCATGAATATGTTTACTTCAGTCAGGGCCAGCGCAAGATGAGGCACCCTAGACAAACTTCATCCCTTGCAGCCTCCCCTGGCTCCCATTGCCACGCTGCCACCCCTCTCTGGAACCTACAGCAGTGGCAATGGCCTGAAACAGCCCCGCAGCTCTTATCTTAAAACTTCAGCACCACAGGGCTGTTTGCTCCTTGTGCTCTAAGCAACCGCCTATTTCACCTAATGGTAGCACCATCCCTGACTTCAGTTGCACCTTTTCCCTCAGAATATCCATCAACTTAAACTTAATAGCTACATAGTGTTCTTCTTCCATAGTCAAAGCGCTTAAGCCTAGGGTTGATTGACCTTCTGTCCCCCAGTACTAAAAGAACTCACTTCCTCTTACTTAGGTATCTTGCAGGTCCCTGCAAGAATTTCCATATTCAGGCTGAGCACTCCCCTGCACTTGTGCAGTAGCTCCAAGCCTCTTTTCTTCTTTGTGCTTGTCAGGATGACTTGTGCAGATCTTCTTCCTAAGTGGACACAGTACCCTGGCTGGGTGCCAGAAGCACTTACCCCTAAGGGCAAACACCCACTCACATGCACATGGTGCAATGGCTTGAGGGTCAAAGATACTCCCTCCCTCTGAGTGGAGGTCTTTATAGTCCAGTTCACTTCCCCAGAACAGAGTTGACTGGCAGGGTAAACATAGATCGACTGTTCACACCATCAAAAAGTAGAAAGACTAGGGGACATGCAATGAAGCTACAATGTAACCCGTTTAAGACTAATAAAAGAAAATATTTTTTCACTCAACACATAATCAAACTCTGCAACTCGTTACTGGAGGACGTAGTAAAAGTTGTTAGTATAGCTGGGTTTAAAAAAAGATTTGAACAAATTCCTGGAGGAAAGGTCCATAAACCATTATTAAAGGAGACCCAGGAAATCCACTACTTGCCCCAGTATAAGCATTGTGGAACCTGTGTGACTTTTGGGGAAACTGCTAGGTACTTGTGACCTGGATTGGCCACTGTTGGAAACAGGACACTGGGCTTGAAGGACCTTGCAAGCACTGTTCCCTCTAAGCTGTGCGCGTGTGCGCGCGCACACACCTCGCCGAGCGAGCGCACATACTTTACAACAGAGCGCACAAAAATTACAGCTCTGATTCTGATAGAAAACAACACAGATGTCTTAAAATTTAAAAGTTATGATTGTAATTACTAGAAATTTCCCGCTTCATTTAGTAATCGTCTATTTTCATTTAATTTGATTAAAATCAATGTGGTGTACATACTGTATTCTGACATGTAGTCAAATTTTAAAGTATATAACTCCGAGTGTCGTTATGTGGCGCACAAAAATTTAACCTTCCTTCAAAAGCTGCACACAGCTGATATTTTATGCGCACACAGCCTACAGAAAATTAGAGGGAACATTGCTTGCAAGGTCTGACCCACTATGGCATTTCTTATGTTCTTATGAAAAACCTCCCCCATTCTTGAAAGGTTTACAACTTTCTTTCCATTTCTACACAGAATTAGTAGGGGCATTGGATGAATCAATGCCTTCAATGCAGCAATCCAAGTAGTCTCTACAATACCGTTCAAGAATATTCACAACCACAGTAGTATCCTTCTCTAGCTATTCTACTGATTTTAAGAAACAGGAGAAATATATAAGAAGTATTTTGGTACAGTTATAAACACGTGCTTCAAAATTTCCATTTTTCCCCATTCTGTATTTTCCCTCCCAAATTTATTTTTCCCTCTTTACATCTCCATCCTACAGCTGTGCCGCCTAAAGTTTTCAGTTTACTGTGACTTTAATCACAAAAGGTACATTTATTATTAGACTACTGTATGTAGGCCTTATACTGTGTGAGACTCATTGAAAAGAAACCCTACAAATCTTCTGTATGAAACGGAGTAACTGAAAGTCTCTCCATTAGGCAAACTGCCTTCCTTTAAAGCTAAGAGGGAGTAAATAATCCAGACATGGTAGATGGATAAAAAAACTGTTTTATACTGATACAGACCACTGCTGAGGCTACCACGAATCTACGGTGCTCAGTAATAACCTTCTGTGATGGATCAATCTCTCTCAATGTACCATTGAAGAGATCATGGAAGTCCTATGTGAGCTGCCATTTTGGTTTACTGAAGGACTACAGAACTGTTCATTTCAATGGACTCTGCACACCAGGAATAGGTCCAACTTCATAACTTACCATGATGTACAGAAGAGTTAACACTTTACAGTTCTGATAGCCAAAATGCATCTGCATGTTTGGACTTACTACAGACATTATAGAAAGAGAAAGGAAAACAGCGGTATAGCCATGAGGGGGGAGGGGGGCTGGAGGGGCACAGGCCCATCTGCGTTTTGCTCAGGCCCTTCCAACACAGTACAATTTATTGGCAGCAGCAGAGGCAGCAGGAGGAGGTAGGGAAGGTGCAGAGGCTATGGAAAAGCCTGATGGCAGGAGTGGCTACGCCAGCCCTGACGTTTTTATGTGATTACATCTGAACTGCGCACCCTCACCAGGTTGCAGCAGCAATCAGCACTTATTATGACTTCACGTCCAGTGCGCCCCCGCATACTAGAACTGACATCATAACATGTGCTGGATGCTGCTGCGATCCAGTGAGGGAGTTCAGTTTGGATCTAATTACAGAAAAATGCCAGGGATGGCATTATCGCCCCTCCTGCCATGTTGGAGAAAAACTGGATTGTTGGTAGGAGGAAGGGATGGGGAGAAGGAAGCCCTTGTATTGTTGGTGAAGGGAAGGGGGAAGGGAGAGATGCTGCACTGCTGGAGAGGGAAAGGAGAGCTACTGCACGTTAAGTCGGGGAAAGGGAGAAGGGGAGAGGAGAGGCATTGGACTGTTAGTAGCAGAAGGGAGACCCAGCAATATTGGGGAGGGGAGGGGAGGGGAGGGGGAGATGCTGTACTGTTGGTGGGGGTAAGGAGAGATGGGAGGAAGGGGCAGAGGGAAGGGAGAAAAGCTGAACTGTAGGGGTGGAGGACAGAGAGAAAGGGAGGGGAGAAGCCATGGGGAGGGAAGCTTGCAAGGAGAGGATAGGCAGAAGAGAAAAAAGTGGAGGAAAGAGCTAAAGGGAAAGATCAATGTTAAAGACAGATATAAGAGAGGAATGGATGAAGTCAGGAGAAGAGAGGAGACATGATAAATTGACTGCAAATGCTGGAAAGAATTAGGAGAAGAGACAGAGTAAAGCAGAAAAGACTAAAGTGATTGGAAAAATAAAATGCCTAAACAACAAAAGTAGAATAAATATTTTATTTTTATATTTCTTAACTAGAATATGTCAGCTTTGGGAAATGTGCATCTCTGGTGTCTTTGTATTCTGCATAGTGCAAGAGATAAATGCATTTCTGCATCTATTTCTCCAGTGCTGCACTGCACGCAGAGTCTGACTTCATGGATATTTCTATTTCTAATTTGAGATCCTTTATTTTGTATTTGGTGAGGGACTGCCTGCCTGTGTTTTACCTGTGTGATTGAGGTGAATTATTCTTCTGTTGTTAACTTTGGGGGCAATTTCTCCAAATGGGTTAGTTTTGTTCATATCATGACAGCCATTAACCTCACTCCTAAACCAGGCTATGTGAAGTATGATCTCAGTCTCACAAATTTACTGCTAACACGTGCTGTAATACTTGCATCGTGCCAAAGACAACTTCCTTCTGGCGTTCATAAACTATAACATCTACAGTTGTGGTCAACATTATTGGCACCATTGCATTTTAGGTATGTTTTGTGTACAATATCTAGAGAAATAATTGGAAATATTCCAACAGTATGTCATCATAATATTTTAATAGTATGTTCAAAGGTATACAACAAAAAAAAGATGTCTGTGCAACTTAGATGTAGTAATTTCTGAGAAATTAATGGCATCCTTCACTAATATTTGGTTGCACAACCCTTGGCAGTGATGACAGCCTCAAAATGTTTCTTATAGCCTTCTATAAGTTTCATAAACCTGTCTACTGGTTAGGGTTGTACCAAGGCCTGTGCAAGTGGTGCGGCCGCACAGGGTGAAAATACGGAAGGGGCACTGATATCATGACTGGGCTTCCAAGAAGCTCAAAAAGAGTGAGTTATTGCATGTGATTGGGGGCAGGGGTGCCAGATTCAGTAATCATACAGGAAGCATTTCTAGCTTGGTGTGGTCCAGCTGCTGGTAGTTTCTGCCACTCTTCAACTGTGATTTGTTTCAGCTCATGAATGTTTCCAGGATTCGTCTTACCAATGGCAGATTTCAGCTCTTTTCAATGGTTTTTGATTAGATTGATATCAAGACTCATTGCTGGCCAGATTAAAAGAGTTCATTTGTTCCTTTTTAACCATTCTTTTGTACTTTTGGATGTATGTTTTGTCATTGTCCTGCTGAAGAACCCATGACCTCTGACCTAGACCTAGCTTTCTGTCACCAGGTATTTCGCTGAAAAATACCTTGGTAGTCCTCTGACTTCATGATTCCCTTAATACGCTCCAGGCCTCCAGTTCCTGAGGCAGAAAAAGAGCCCCACAACATTATGGAACCTCCACCATATTGAACTGTAGGAAGAGTGTTTTTTTCCATATAAGCTTAATTTCTTCACCTGTAAATGTATCACTGGTCTGCATTGCCAAAGAGCTCGTTTGGTTTCACCTGTCCACAGAACATTGTTCCAGAAGGATTGTGGCTTCTCAAGGTAGGTTTGGGCAAAGATCGGGTGTGCCTTTCTATGTCTGTCTTTGAGCAGTGGGGTCCTCCTTGGCCCTCGCCCATGAAGTCCTTCTTTGTTAAAGTGTGTGGCGTATGGTGCGGGTTGAAACCACCACTCCAGATTGCTCCAGGTCAGCCTTAAGCTCTTTGGATATTGTATGTGGTGTTTTTCCAACAGTTCACACTAACCTTTGAAGACTTCTTGGATTAATTTTCCTCTTCCCACAATGTGGGAGGTTCTTGACAGTTCCATGAGCAGAAAACATCTTAATAACATTGTGAACTGTAGACACAGGAATCCCAAAGGCTTTGGAGATGGCCTTGTACCCCTTTTGAAGTTTCATGTTTGGTGATAATGGCTTTTCTGATGGTCTCAGGCAACTCTCTTATATTCACCATTATGAAAATGGAACAGGGAGTGAATGTGGCCATTTTAAACATTAGCGCCATCATTCATTCATTGATTTAAGTCGTGACAATTGATCACAGGCACGTCTAATTTTACTGGAATGGGAATGTGTTTCTTCTGTTCAAACTGATTTTAATTGTTTATAAGAGTGCCAATAATGTCTTAGCAATGTCACACCTTTTATACTATTTCTTACTATTTCCTTAATTAGTCTTGTTTTATTTGATTCTTTTATGTGTCAAATATGTGTGCATATATAGTCTAAAGCCATTTCACTATCCACATTTTTCAGGAGATATTGGACATTAAGGGGTTGAATTACAAGGGTGTCAATAATGTTGACCACTACTGTATAGGGAACTTCTCAAGATGCAATTGGAAGTTCCTCTTAATCAGGCCTGTGGATCCCAGTAGGATGGGAAATATTTCTGTATCTTTCTGCCACATTTTGGTTTTGGTCTATGACTTCATTTCTTAGTATTTCAAGATCTTTTCCCTCTCTATACAATTCATAGAATAATCGCTTGGTACTGAAATCTCTATTATCAATGTCGTTCTGGCGTTTTTCTCCTTTACCACGATGTCAGGTTTCATCACATCCAGCTTCTTATCCACTGGAATGGGAATTGTCCCAAATGATCCTAACGTCTTCATTCTCCATAATTTTCTTAGGGTCATGATCCCAGTGCTTTTCCAGTACAGCGTTAATGTAGTGTTTACAAAGTTTTCAATGGATGAGGCGTGCCACTTTGTTGTGCCTTTCTGTATAGAAATTTTCTGCCATCAGAACTTTGCAACCAGATACAAGATGATTTCCAGTCTTTTTTACAGAATCTGCGTATTTCATTTCATTTTTTCATTTCATTAAAATGATATACCACCCCTAGTGGGGACAACAGAATGGTTTACAATAAAAACAAATAATTTAAGAGCCAGAAAGGAATGCCATTGAATAAAGAGAAAACAGATAGAGACAGGGCAGAGACAAAAGGCAAGGGTGCAAGGGGAAACACGGGGCCCAACTGAATTCATGAGGTATGGGCTAGGAGGCAGAGTTAATCAGGGGGAATCAATTGGGAGGATGAATGCTGCATGGAACAGATGAGTTTTGAGCAAAGTTTTAAATCTAGCATAGCTAGGTTCTATTCAAATTGCGGAGGATAGGTTGTTCCAAAGGAATGGGGCCAGGAAATAAAAGGCAGAATGCCGGGTAGTCTCCAGGTGTGCATGTTATTTTCACTAATTTTCTCTGTGCTCGCTGCAAGCCAACTCATCCATAATCCACTATCATGATCCGTAACTATCAGTCTTTCATCCTTAGGTTTCAGTTTGCCTCTCCTTAACCGGTCATGTGTCCGGTCTTGATCGACAAATGATTCCTGGAGTAACACTTTATATTTCCCACTATATTTATGCTTTTGCCAATTTTATTTTATTTTTTATTTATTTATTTAACAGTTTTAATATACCACACTATTCATCATCAGTGCGGTTTACATTAAACAACATACCTGTCAATATATAACTGATCTAGGTTTACAGATAACAGGGAAGGTAAACTGGGTGTGAACTGGGGATAACTATATACAATTAAATATGTTGCATCAAGGTTTGGTATTTGACGATTGTTTTTCCTTGTCTGCTAATCTAATTCTTTAAAGACTTTTTTTCTCTTGTTTCGCAAATTCTATTGCTTCCTTCCCTATGACTCTTAGTAGATTCTCATCCATCCCTTTTGCTCTCTTCATAATACTTATTTATTTATTTATTTTATTTAATGTCTTTTCTATACCGCACTCTTTAGAATCAGTGTGGT
The DNA here is from genome assembly GCA_033557465.1 of Ichthyophis bannanicus. Classification (NCBI taxonomy): domain Eukaryota; kingdom Metazoa; phylum Chordata; class Amphibia; order Gymnophiona; family Ichthyophiidae; genus Ichthyophis; species Ichthyophis bannanicus. The sequence continues at coordinate 28,998,880 of CM066038.1, forward strand.
TTACAGTTAACAACTTGTCCAAATTTAATGATGGAAATAGATTCTGGACATTTATTTTCATATTTCATCACTTTTTGCATATTTGAATCTGACGATGATGTTAAATAGATCTGAAGGTCTATGATAGTAACTCTGTAAGTATAATTGATTTTATGAAGTCCTCCTTCAGCTCTATGGATGTACAATCTTGCCATACACTAGTTCTTATAAATTACCTCAAAGACATGGATGAGTTTTCTTGTTCATACGTCCAGTTTCTCAAGATCTTTAAGAGCCCAGTCCACAATCCCAAAGCTATATGAATGTATAGGAATTGCTAGCTGATTAATGGCTTCCATTTTATTCTGTGATGTTAAAGCATTTTTCAGTAGCAATGTTAATCTCCTGTAGCATTGTTTACTCAGTAAATTTTGCTTGATTGTTGCTCCTTTGTTTACTCCTAGGTATTTATTTTAGCCTGATATCACAACCCTGTCAATGAGACGTTTTCTGTTTTGCTCAATATTCCTCTAAGGAAGGTTGCCTTAGAACGCATTTGTCAAAGCCAAGAGACATCTTGATGTCATCTGAGAAGCTTTTCAGTACACAGAGCTGTTTCACTAATTGTCAGTCACTCAAACTGTAGAGCTTTATGTCTTCTAAAAACAGTAAGTGTGATGTTACCTCTACGTTGTTACCTTCTTTAGGATTAAAGCTAAATCCATATCCCAAAGAGTTGATGGGAGTACTCAGTAGATTAAGTGCCATACAAGACAAACGTGGCAACAGGCAGTCTCCCTGAAATATTCCTCGCTGGAGTTTGATGTTAGGAATATCTTCATACATCAGATGGAGTGTAGTTTGCCACGTTTTCATGGTTAACTTGATGTACTCAATCATTCTAGGGTTTATTTTGCACATTTCAAAGCAACTTATTATCCATGAGTGTAGGACGCATTGAAAAGTTTTCTTATGGACAACCCATACTACACTGAGGTTTCTGCTCTTAACATTGGCCATGATAGCTTTATTCAGCATTAACTGGTCATTGGTTCCATAAGCTCCTTTCGTATTGCCTTTCTGCTCTATTGCCATGATGTTATTGGAATCGTATATTCTGTCAGCAACTATTGCAGTGAACAACTCGATAGATTGGTAGACAGGCAAGTTATTATCTTGTAACTTTTAGAGATGGTATTTGGAGGAGTGTTCTTCCTGATATTAGTCATTATGGTATTAAATCTGGCTGCCTGAAGAAGCAGATTTACAATTTACCAGGTCTTGGTGGAGTTATATTAACTGAGCTAAAAACTGAGCACTCCATCTGGGCCATGGCTTTTCCAGTTTTAACCTGGTTTCCAACTCTCTCATTGGTTTGATTTTTGCCTTTTCCAAATTCTCCCATATGCAGGGTAATCATTCTATGGTACTTCTTGACTGTGCACTATAAGGTCATTCTATAAGTCTTTCCAGAATGTTTCTGTTTTCGCTTTTCCCCAGTGTCCTATAGAACTGTTTTGGGTTCTCTCTAAATAGTTTAGATTGATATGTCTCTCTTCTGTTTTCATATCTCCATCATTTTTATGCCTCTGCTGTTATTTTCAAGTTATTATTAGAGCATATAAATTTAAGGTTGCCAAGGGCAGCAGCTTATGGGGGGTGGCAAAAAGCAAAGCATTTAAAGCTAAACAATAGATTCTGACAACCAGGGGAGGCTTAAAGCTTAAGATCTGCCTAGGGCGCCAACACCTTGAACCAAGTCTGGGGCCTGCCCTGCTTCTTCTGTTAATGCAGCATCTTTCAATTTGACATTATAGATCTTCCTCATTATCTTTATTATCTTAATCCTTTTAGATACTCTCCTATCAGGGACACCTCTGCATGCAAAGATTTTATTTTCCCTTCAATGTGCTTTTTCCAAGGAGGATTCATTACCTATGGAAAGGTTCTAGAGCAGAGCGCTAGAATGTACCTCTAGTCACAAAAAGGAAGGAGGTTAGCTGGTGGTAATTTCTGTGCTATACAAGTTTATTTTCTGCGTGTGGTGAAAGACAGAAAACAAATGTATCCCTCCTTTCCGCCACAAGAATGCCTCAATGTATTTCCCTAGGACAAGCTACTGCAGCACACTAACACTGCTTCATAGTAACTGTGGTATAGCGAGGCATGGGGTGGCAAGGGGCTTTTCAAATATCAGGCAAACAACAGTTCAGGGCCAAACAAAAAACACTTATTTCCCTTCAGTTATCCAGCAATCACTCCCCAGCTTGTGACCGTCACAAGGCTGGTTCTCAGTGCCCTTCCCCCAACCCAAACTTTAAAGCCCAGATTAAGTTTAGCACAAAGTCCAGTCAGTCACTTGGTCCAGTCACTCACTTCAGTATCTGTAACTATGGCTCCCACCTATTGAATTGCCTACTTCACTGCCAAACTCCTCTCCAAGCCCTGCTTGAAAGGGGCTTTCTGTCTCCACAGGCCTCTTCTCTCCCTTGTACACACAGCTGGCTTCTTAATCCAAATGTCTGAGTCACGCCCTCCCAGACCTGAGGTCTGAGCTTTATCCTCTTTTAAGGTGGACTGCTGATAACCCCTTTGGAGAGGGACAGGTAACTTCCTATATATCCCATCACAGCAACATAGCAATTACACAAGTGTACCTGTATAGTCTGTCTGCATCTATTGCAGTGAACAGCTTATAGATTGTAGGTAGACAAGTTATTGGTCTGAAATTCTTGGGAATAGAAATGTTCTTCCGGTTCTTCCTCTTATCTCCCAATCACAGATAAAAAGAGAACAAACATACACACATGCACAGAAACAGACATAAAAGCATGCACACACATATGCAAGAATGCACAGACACACATACAAGAAAATGTTTAGTGAAACCGAAACACATGCATGTTATTATACAAACACACAGACCTACCAACCTACAAAGAAGAGATACACACACATACTTACACTCATTCAGATACCACATTCACAACACACACACACACACATACATACTTACACTCATTCAGATACCACATTCACAACACACACACACACACATACATACTTACACTCATTCAGATACCACATTCACAACACACACACACACACATACATACTTACACTCATTCAGATACCACATTCACACACACACACACACACACACATGGGTTGGAAAGAATTCCATGAACTCTGCTCTGCGTGATTTTCCAACTTGTTATATATATATACAGCCAAATCAGATTGGACAGTGAAGCATTTTTATGAAATGAGTGAATGAGGAATGAGCAAAACACAGTGTCCACATAAAACAGCTACAGAAGTAGGGTCATGGAGCAAGTCTCCCCCTCCCCTGCCCCACAGGACCCACAATTCTAAGATAAAGAGGATTTTTCACCTAGGCCTTGGAACTACCCTGAAAAGATCAATTTCTTGTGTGAGTCTGTAAAAAGTGATCAGTTATCTGTGTAAATAGTACTTATCTATGTAAGCTCTTACCCATACAGTACAACTTAAGCAACTAAGTTATCCATGTAGAGGATAATATTATACTGTAATGGACACCTAAGTTAAGATAGTCAAAATAAACTTATTTTAAGCCTATTTTAACAAACACAAGTATGAACTGATCCCGTTAGATGCTAACATTTGAGAAAATACACATAATAAGGGCCATCTTTTGTGAACCCCCTTGCAGCCACAAAATTGCAGGAAGCAGGGGGCCCTTGTTCTTGTCTCTGAGCACCAACTATTTCTTGCCTAGTTATCTATAGAACAAAACCATCTCTAATGTTTAAGGAAATACGTTTTACAGAGGAAGTCACACAACAAACATCACAACTATGTATAAGCAACTTCATCCACCTGCAAACCTGTGCCCCTATTAAGATCTATGTTTCCCACGGAAACTCGTTATGTTTATGTTATGGTATGTTTATTACATTTGATATACCGCCCTTCTGCAAAAAAACAAAGCGGTGTACAATTAACAAATTACAAAGATGGCCAATGGCCAGAAAGGGAAAGGAAGTTACAATGCAAGACAGGACAGGAAATAGTATAATCAATCATACCAAACTAAAGAGGTAGACAGCATTGAAAAGAAAAAATCACACAATGGAGGCAGGGACGTCAAAGGCGGAAGAAAACAAATGTTTTTTTTAACAAACTTTGAAGATGCGATGGTTTTGCTCCAGCCTGAGGGAGGTGGGTAGTGAATTGCATAATGCAGGACCAATGTAGAAAAAGGCAGAAGCACGAGTGGATTGCAAATGGGCATGTGAGGGAGAGAAGAGGTGCAGGCGATTTATGTGTGCTGATCGGAGATCACGACTGGGGGTGTGAAACTGAAGAAGGTCCACCAAGTACTGTGGAGTATGAGTGTAAACTACTTGATAAACGATGGTGAGGATCTTAAAGCGAAAGCGAAATTCAATGGGAAGCCAGTGAAGGTAGATAAGCAGGGGGGTGACATGCTCCTGACGAGTGGAATGCGTAATGAGGCGAGCTGCTGTGTTCTGAATGCGCCGTAATCTGTTAGCTGAACCTGAGGAATACTGGCCAGGGCAGAATTACAGAAATAAAGATGAGACATAACAAGAGACAACAGAAGAGTAGTGAGAGCCTGTGGAGTAAGAAAAGGATGAACAGCACAGATTTGATGGAGGAAGAGGAAAGAATTTCTAGTGACATGGGAAATATGATCGCGGAAGGAAAGATCAGAATCAAGAAAAACCCAAAGATAGCGAAAAGAGGGCACCAAAGGGATAGGACAGCCTGAAAGGGATGGGGCCATCGGGGGACAGGGACTGCCGTGAGTGAACCAAATAGCTAATGTTTTGGCCAGGTTTAGATGCAGGCAATTGGTCGACAACCAATTAGCCACAGTGAGGAGGCAAGAAGTGAGGGGGGAAAGATCGGGCTGAAGGGGACAGGTGTAATGGAGAAGAACAAGATCGTCGGCATAGTAGTAGGCGGAAATACCGGACTGCTGTACCGGGAGGGCAAGTGGTGCTAGAAAGATATTGAACAGGAGAGGCGCCAGAACAGAGTTAAGAACAGAAGGCTACTGAGCCATTTCTTATCCAAGTATGAGGTAACTAAATGTGATATATGCTCTCCATTTTATATAGATTGCTATAATATGATTGATTTATGAATGTATATGAAAGATGCATGAAAAGACAATAGCCAGAGTCTAAAGCCTTAATGATTGGCATTACCACTCACAAGTTCAAACTTGTACTAATTTATCTGTCCAATACAGGGCTAAGTTTATAAAGCTTTTTCGGCATGTAAAATGATTTTATAAAACTACGTGATATGCACACATGCTGCTTTTATTTGAATTTGTATTTATTGCTTTTACAAACTTCTTATCAAAAATTTGTGAATGATGTACAGTAAAAACATACATAATATTGCAAATATAAAACAAAACAAGCTTATAAAATGCATGAATAAAATAATATACATTAGTCAAGTACATAATAAAATTCATTAACACTCATAATTACAAATCATTCATAAGCTTTCTGAAACAAAAGCGTTTCTAATTTTCTTTCTGAAAATTAGTAAATCCTTCTCAAACTGCAACTCGATAGGCAGTTTATTCCATATCCGGGAGATCTTGAGACCAAGTAATAGCCTTTCCCATTTTTCCCATTTGAGATACAGGAGATACTAACACAATCCTTCCTGACTAGAGCACATTCCAGACAATGGATAATAGCTTTGCAAAAGAGAAGATAATTTATCACAAGATTTGAAATATTAAACACAAGTGCTTAAAATTTGCTTGCTGTTTTATAGGGAGCCACTGAAGTTCTTTCAAGACTGGGGTGATACACGCCAATATTTCTGTATCACTAGTTACCCTTGCCATGACGTTTTGTACCTTCTGCAATACTTTCTTCACATTTTCAGGTTGCCCAACAAAGAATATGTTACAGCAATCATGGCGCGGAAGAACTAAAGATTGTACTGCCATTTTGAATCTGATTGTTCAGCACAAATACAAATATACATACTTGTAGTCAATCTGCTCATATGTATTCCCGGGGACGTAGTATGGGTGGAGGAGAGGTGGAGTTGCACAGTACATGTGTAGAGCACGTGCACACATTTAGACCTTTTTCGGAGCAAGTGTAAATTTGTGCGCCTGCATTTTTACACTGTCTAGGCTGGATCTGGAAATAGGTGTCATTTTGGACTTTTCACACAGGGACTGATTGTATGAGAGGATGCCTATATGCACATCCAGTTTGTAGGTACCAAGACAAAAACTAGGCATTGAGAAATACAGGTCTCCAAGCTTTCTTAAGCATTTCTTTAATTCATTAAATTCAATACATGTCTAACCCACCTTTTGGGATTTACACATTTCCCCTAAGTATTATTTTTTCCAATTCACCAAAACATGAGGATAGTTCCAAAAAGCTTTGATGTTGAATAAAAATGCAACTGAATCCTTGATGGGCCATTAGTTTAAAAAAGATGAATTGCTTTATTCCAGTTGCTATTAGCTATTACTTCCCATTGCTGTGCACTGGAGAGTGAGAAGGGCATCGAGGCATAAAGCTAGCCAAGGAAGAGCCCTTTCTGCAAACCAGGACTGAGGCCCTTCCTGTGATACCAAAAGGGTGGAGCAGGTTGAGTGACAGTCTGCTTTAGCAGGTGAAAGGGAGCCAGAGTTCCAAGTCAAGCAAGTTGTCAATATACTGCCAGTATCAAGGGCATGCTGACACAGTGTTTTCAGTTGAAGGAAAAAGTTTTCATTGTGTGGTTTTCTAAGTGTATTGGAGAAACACGGGCAGCATCAGTGATATATGGGAGGTGGCAATTCCCTGAAGAAACAAGTGATAGTGAAACGCTGTGGGCGCCTTATATTATGGCGTCGGGATTCGCCAAACGAGATACATTGTAAAAGAATAGCAGTATTTTGGAGTCAAAGATAAGTACTTGTTTTTCAAATCAAAAGAACAAGCAATGTTGTGGAAGTGAGAAAAAAGATAAAAGAAAAAAGGAACGAACAAAATTCAACGGTCGTTGATGTTAAAACTAGCACAACATGAGGACTGGGTTCCAGTCCAAGATATAGTGCTGATAGTTTGTCTGAGACCTTGTTCCAACGGAAAACGAAACTATCATCATTTTATAAACTCCAGTTTTCTGATGTTGAATATTGAGCGTGATAGATCATCTTTGTTTAACTAGTTGTATTTGCTCTAAGAAGTGACCATTATATATTGTTTGGACACTAAAGATATGACAAGGTAGCACTCTGGTCATCGCCTGACATGTCACAGCATGAAAACAAGGACTCATGGGCAGGATCTCAGCTGAAGTTTGAACTAGGATTCTCAAGGTTTTTTTCAGCTTTTAACCAGAAGGAGGCAACATTCTTTGGAAGCTGCATGGGATAGTTTAGTGCCTCCATTAGGAGAGATCTGGTCACAGCCTTTGAGCCCAAAATGTTGGAATAGACATATAACCTGTATCTGATTTGCTTGCTATTTATAAACAGATATTAGACTTGCACAAAAAAGTCAACAAATTCCAGGCTGGCAATTATAAATAGCGTGCCTGATTTATAAAAGTGTTTTCCCCAGAGGCACCAAAAGGAGCAAACTCCTTATAAATCAAGCACTACTGTATCAGCAAATGACAGCTAAGGAGCAAGTCCCGTCATCCACACTCATGTAGCTGCTGCAATGAATTATGCTTCAAAACTACTAAAGTCTTTTCCGAAGGTAGACCCACTAAAAAAACACATTTCATTTCGAAAGGTTAATATTTCCGATGATGTGGCTGAGTAGATCATTTCCCTTTATTTGTGTTTTAAAGCAAATTAAAGGGCAGCTTAATCTCACGCAGCTACACACACTAACATTGCATGAAGCGAGAACTACCTAAGATGCACACAGAGCTAAGAAAACGGCAGAATTCTAACCTTACCCGGTAGTTAATTGCATTACCTATTTCAGAACAAGTCAGGTAAAGTACTTCAAGAGTTAGTAAGTAGACATTTAACAAGAAAAATGCCGTTTTCAAAAATCATCACACATTGGGCAGAGAGCAACAGGAGTGCGAGAGCTAAGGATGGGGATGGACCTTCCCAGCCTTGTTATTTCACGCTATTCATACCACTTTCCCTGTTTATATAAAACAAGTTTTGTTTTCTTTTCCAAAAAGAATGCTGCCAATCGCTAGAGGCAGACATGTTTATCAAGCCAGAGATCTTGAAGTCTGACAGAAAATCCATGGCCTTTGGTACAGCTGAAAAACATTCTGTCAACACCTTGGAGAGAGCAAGCCTGTACTGCTGGCAGCACACCAGGCCCGGCTGAAGAGAAGAGAGACCCCAGGGGAGAGTGCAGGGAAATGGAAGAGAATTTGATCCTAGGCCAAACGCTACAAGCTGGGGGGAAAGTCAAACTTGATCCGAACAAACCTTTTCCATCGACTCTGTTTAATATCCAGCACAAGCCTCCAAACCACAAGCCAGTCAGCCCGGCCGTGAAAAGCCCAGGTTTTCTTCGTCCCTTTGGGAAAGTGCCTGGGCTGCGCCAGGATGAATATATCATTATGTGATACCTGGAACTCTCTGTCTATGGAATTTCAAAATTAGCAAAAGAAAAAAAAAAACATGTCAGGCTGGGTAAGCTTCAGAAATATAACTTTCCATTGCCATGCGCTCAGTGGCAAACACATTACAATAACGCGAAAGAAATCGAAATCTTAAAGGCACTTAGCAGGTCTGAGGCCGGGTTTTGTTATTACGATCCCATGTCAATTTAATAAACGACCCACATTCTATGGTTTGCAGACAGACAAGGCAATGTTAAAATAATTTGAGGGCCTTACTACAGGAGTTGCTCACAAAAGCTCATATTGAACTTGGATCTTTTATTCAAAAAGGGCGCTTATTAAAGGGGTTATTTTAGAAGCCCTATTCATGATTTAAACATGTATCAGCATCCATATACTGCACATGTATAAAACACATCCCCTGTAAATGGCCATCTTAGAAAGGGTGTGATTTAACTCGTGGGTGACTGTACCACATTAAAAGTGCATGGGGTGTGTCGGGGTGTGTCAGGGGCATCGCCTGGGTGAGACAAAAATCTACCCGTGTAGTCTCTGTTTCATGCAGGGAATGAACGTATAAACCCAAAACTGCTACCTGACATTAATGAGTATTTGAAAAGTGCTCCTTTTGGCCATGCCTTTACAGGAGGGATTGAGGGGGATACCACCCTTAATCCCCCAATGTTCATTTCCCCCTCAAATTTAAATGAGGTAAGATCAAGTCCTCTGCAATTGTTCATTGTGAAATGCTTCCACTTGCACATGCTAGCTGCTGGGCGTCCCCCCTTTCCCCGTGTGTACATTTGTGAAATAGCGCCTCTCCATCCATGTGCGTTCCAGCATTTCCTTCTATGAAGTGCGGAACACATCCATTTTGAGGGGCAGAGATATGTCGATTTTACACCCTCTTTTCTAAATTGACATAGATTTGCAGTCACTTTCACTCCCACATCTCTTCCACCATATAAGCAGTCTTTTTAAAATGTGCCTTTAAATGCATACATGTGAAGGCAAATTTTAGAAACGCCATTTAAGCGGCGGCAGGGACGTGCAAAGCAAAATGTGCCAAAATCCATGGCAATGCTAGAAGAGAAGCTGTGCAAATGCTCACGCCTTCTAAAATCTGCACATTCTTGCCCCCAAACATACACGTATGAAAAAAAAGTGTGGCAGAGACTTGCTCATGTGTGCGATGGAAAATGGAGCACTGCGCATGTGCACATTTTATTTAATTTATTTATTTATTTATTTAACAGTATTTCTAAACCGCCTTATCTTAATAATCAAGGTGGTATCACAGCAAGCAATCAGGTAAAGTGTGTGTGTTGTACATGCAGTGAGGATAAAACTTAGTTGTGTGAGGGATGTGTTGGGTGCTTGATTTGTTTGAGCTATATACAGGGTGGGCTATTTACAGTGGTGCTAGAATCATATTTTATATATATTCAGTTGTTTGGGAGGATTGGAGTGCTGTTATCCATTCTCTTAGGTTATGTGATGTGACCATAGTGCTCTATGAACAGCATGGTTTTCAGTTGTTTTCTGAAGTCTTTGAGGTCTGGAGTTGCCCTTAGATCGTCCGGTAGATTGTTCCATATTGTTGGAGCAGCCATGGAGAGAGCTCTGTCTGTTGTGTCCTTGCGTGTGTGCTTGTACTCATTTGGGGTGCTGACTCGGTTGCGTGTTTGACTTCTTCTGGGACGTGCGCTGGTTTCCGGTTGTATGAGCAGGTGGAGGCTGTTGGCTGATGTGTGTTCTTTTATCTTAAATAGGTTTATGATAGTCTTGTATCTGATGCGAGCAGTGATTGGGAGCCAGTGTAAGTCCTTTAGTGTAGGTGTGATGTGCTCCTGCCTTGCGGCTCCGGATATGATTCGAGCTGCAGTGTTTTGTGCCAGCTGTAGTGGTTTGAGAGCTTGTTTTGGTAGTCCGAGGTATATCGGATTGCAGAAGTCCAGTATTGGGGTTATCAGTGCTTGACAGACTGTACGGAAGTGTTCTGGAGCGAGGAGTGGTTTCAGTCTCCTGATGATTCGCATCCTGTAATATGCTTTTTGGATTGCACAGTCCTGGTAGATAGCAGTGCATGCACAGTCCTGGTAGATAGCAGTGGCCATGAAGATGTGCATGTATGTTCCACAATAAGGATGGATGGCCAGCCCACCGATGGTCTGTAAGTGCGTGCATGACATTTCTCGGGCTGTACATGTGCAGCTCCCCCAGTCCATGCCCCAGCGGGACCCATATGTACCCACATACCCGGCACATGCTCTCTCACACAGGATGTGTACGCGTGCTTCCTTTCCTATGCAAAAAGCACAGGAGAGCAGGATGGCAGCCACATGCCATTCAGACTTCATTAGAGCAGAAACCCTCATGCTATGCAGGCTCGTTATATCAAATAAGGAGGTCCTATACCAACCATAAGCTGCAGCAAGGAGAGTCTGGGACAGCATCCATGTTTCCCCCTAGCCAGGTAAGTCAACCATTGCACAACAATAGGCACATCTCACAGGGGCACATCTACGTGCTGGCAGATACCACGTGTGAAGGCAGGGAAGTACAATAAGTAGGGATGACCCACACATCAGACAAGATGGGGAAGTCACCTAGGGCATCATTCCGTGAGGGACTGCATAGAGCAGCAGCAGTCAAAGCAAAGCAAAAAATCTGTGCAGCCACATATACTCAGACATCCAGCAGCACAATCAGCACCTAGCAGGGAGAGAGGGCAAACACAAACAAACAAAGTAAATATAGCAATGGCAAAGTAATATGTGTCATAAAGCCCACAGGCAGGACAGAGGTCACAAGGGTGTGACCCAATCACCACAACCATTGATTATTTGAAAGTGGAGCCTGATTCCAAAAGAGGCATGTCCAGGCTGCTCATATGGCCCCAAGCAGGACAGGCCTGTTAGGACCCAATTCTGTACCGCGGGAACAAAATGTTCCCACAGCATACAGAATCAGGCCCAAGGACAGCTCAGCGTGCCCCTGCATGCCTGCGGGGATGTCCTACCTGCGGGCTCCCCTGACCTCTGTGGCTCAGACCCCCTTCTTCCCCACTGCCCGACCCACGGCTGGCCAACTGGGGCCTGGTTCAGGTAGCGAGGACCCCTTGCACCCAGCCCCAGCCCTGGGGGAGATCTCCGGCCCCAATCACCCGGTCAATGCTGATTATTCCACATTTGAGGTGGAATGATCAGCACATTCCCTCTGACCCCACAGGACGTAAAGGACCATGACCTCAATCGGCCCTGTATGTCCTACTACCTCGGCCTGCCCCCGCTCTACCCAGACCCCCAATGGCTCTCCCTGTCCTGCTGTTCTAGCCATGTGGGGAGAGCCGGAGGGGTAATAGGGGCAGGTCGGCTTGCGGGGCTGAATATTCCACCGGGATGTGCAGCCCCGCAAGCTGTGACTCAGAATTGGGCCTAAAGTCACAAGGGAAGGGGCCTAAGGCAGCTGGTATGCCCTGGGAACCCAACCCCACTGTCCCAGATAATAGGATAATGCCATGAATAAACATGCAGCCTGCCAAAGAGCAGTCCGCCATTGTCCCATACCTATACATACATACACACACATACTGGTTCAGCCCTTACCATAGCAGGATCAGCCAATCAGTAAGGGGGACCAAATGCCCATGGTTGACACATATCAAAGGTGCATAGATGCAAAGGTTATGGCAGATGAAGATGTGTGCAAATGCTATGAGCCGTGATCACAGAATGGCAAGGCTATGCCTGCAGGCATGCAACTTGCTTTGTAGGCCTGACCCCCAAGGTTAGTGCACTTGTGGATCACAATGATCACATAGGCACAGGCAGTTCAGGCACACAGAATGAAACTATCCATAGCATGAATGTATAGCACATAAACACTGATTAGTGCCAACAGCTGGGCACACAGGTTGTGTGGGGCACCAGAATATCACAAGTGGAAACAGATGTGCCTGGGGACCATTATCATGGCATCCCCAATGTCCATGTGGCAGCTCTCACATGCCAGGGCAGGGCAGATCCTGTCACCCTAGGACCTCCAGAGTAAACTACATAAAAACATAGGGGCTTGTTTACAAAGCTGTGGTAGCAGCTTCCGCCCGATATCGGAGCCGTGGCCCCACAATGGGGCCACGGCTCCAATATCGGGCGGAAGCTGCTAGCACGGCTTTCTAAACAAGCCCCATAGAAACATGATGACAGAAAAAGACTGCATGGCCTATCTAGTCTGTCCTTCCATATCAACCACTACAACAGTCCCCTTTTTTCCTTTAAAGATCCTTTGTGTTTGTCCCATGCTTCTTTGAATTCAGATACTGTCCTCATCTCTACCACCTCCACTGGGAGACTATTTCACGGATCCACCACTCTTTCCGTAAAGAAAAATTTCTGCATATCACTCCTGAATCTATCCCCTTTCATCCTCATCCCATGTTCCGTCATAGTAGAACTTGCTTTCCATCAAAAGAGGCTCTCCCCCTGTGCATTTATGCCACGGAGGTATTTAAATGTCTCAAACATATCACCTCTATCCCGCCTTTCCTCTAAGGTGTACATATTAAGATCTTTAAGTCTGTTCTCATATGCTTTATAATGAAGACCACTAACCATGTTAGTAGCCACCCTCTGTACTGACTCCATCCTGTTTATATCCTTTTGAAGGTGTGGTCTCCAGAATTGCACACAATACTCCAAAGGAGGTCGCACCAAAGACTTATACAGAGGCATTATCACCTCCTTTTTTCTGCTAGCCATTCCTCTTCGTATGCACCCAAGCATCCTTCTAGCGTTTGCTGTCGCCTTTTCTACCTGTTTAGCTACTTTAAGATCATCAGACACAACCACGCCTAGGTCCCGCTCGTCTTTAGTGGACAAAAGTACTTCACCCTCCTATACTATATTGCTCCCTTGGATTGCTGAAGCCCAAATGCATGACCTTGCATTTTTTAACATTAAATCCCAGCTGCCAAATTATAGACCATTGTTCAAGCTTAGCTAGATTCCTCTTCATGTTATCTACACCTTCCTGGATGTTTCCTCTATTGCAGATTTTGGTATCATACGCAAAGAGGCAAACCTCACCCAACAGCCCTTCTGCAATATCATTAACAAAAATGTTAAAAAGAATCAGACCAAGGACAGATCCCTGGGGCACACCACTGGTAAATTCCTTCTCCTCAGAGTGAGCTCCATTTACCTGTACCCTTTGTTGCCTCCCACTCAACCAATTACTAACCCAAGCAGTAACTTTAGGGTCCATCCCTAGGGTGCTCAGTCTGTTTATAAGTCACCTGTGAGGAACAGTGTCAAAAGCTTTACTGAAATCTAAATACACCACATCTAGGGCTCTCCCTCAGTCCAACTCCCTGGTAAACCAGTTAAAGAAATCAATCAGATTTGCCTGACAAGTCCTGCCTCTGGTGAATCCATGCTGCCTCGGATCCTGTAATCCGCTGGACTCCAGAAACCTCACTATTTTCTCTTTCAGCAGCGTTTCCAATAATTTACTCACCACCGAAGTTAAACTAACCGGCCTGTAGTTTTCAACCAAATCCTTACTTCCGCTTTTGTGTAAAGGGACCACATGAGCCTCTCTCCAGTCCTTTGGCACCACTCCCAACTCCAATGAGGCATTGAAAAGGTCAGTCAGTGGAGCTGCTAGAACGTCCCCAAGTTCCCTCAGTATTCTAGGGTGTATCCCATCCGATTCCATCACATTCTCTACTTTAAGTTTAGCTAGTTGAAAATTGTTCAAGATGCCCCTTGCTTCTGTTCAAGACACCATCTACGCAGCCATGCATTCATCTCCAGGATGCGAGCTTCTCTGCCTTGGCCTTTACCCTCAACAGGGAGGATTGAAGAGAACACCAACTGTGCACCAATCTGTTTCACCCTCTGTCCCAGAGCCATGAAGTCACTTTTGATACGCTCAGACAGATACCTGGCAGTATCATTTGTGCCGACATGGATTAGCAACATTGGATAATAGTCAGTGGGCTTGATGAGCCTCGGCAAACTCTCTGTAACATCTCGGATTTTGGCACCTGGCAGACAGCATACCTCTCTGGACATCAAGTCTGGTCAGCAGATGGACGCCTCAGTACCCCTCAGAAGAGAGTCACCAACCACCACTATCCTTCGCTTCCTTATGGTCACTGATTCTGCAACTTTGGGGTACTTGAGCTCTGGTTCTTCCCTTTCCAGGGATGCTTTCCCCTCCTACACTTCCAGGGCTGCATAATGGTTCTTCAATTCAAGGGCTGGAGAAGCTGAATTGGTGATTCTGCAGGCCCTGCTGACTTGTGTCCAACCTTCGTCATTCTGTAGGCACCCATCTTCTCCTCTGCTGGAGAGCTTGGTTGTTGCAAGAAGCATATCATCAATGTACTTCTTACTGTCTTGAATGCTCCTCAGCCTCACCACCTCCTCTCTGAGTTCCTCCACTTCTTTCCTGAGAGCTTCAGCATGCAGGTACCCTGCACATGGAACCGGTCCTTCAACTGGCATTGGGACCTCTGTCTAGACGGAGGCAGAAGCTGTAATGGGGGCAACAGCCCCCATTACACGAGGGAGGAGTGGCCTAGTGGTTGGGGCAAGGTACCTCAGGCCAGAAGGTCAGTGGTTCAAATCCCACTAGAGGACAGCAATCTTGGGCCAGAAGGACTGGGGTTTCTAATCCCACAGGTGCTCCTTGTGGTCTTGGGCAAGCCACTTAACCCTCCATTGCCCATGTTCCCTGTAAGTATTAGTGTATGTGTCTCACATCCCCTTGTGTTAAATGTATCCCCCAATTGTGTTGTGACCACTTTGATTGAAGGATAAGGTGGTATACAAAACTGTCTAAATAAATAAATAAATAGTGATACAATTTTTCCCAGCCATTGTTCAGTTTGTGGAGCTTAGGTATCTGTTAAAGCAAAAGAGAGAGATCTACCAAAGTACCAGTTGGTTTCCCAGCTGTCCTTTCAGAGAAAAAGCAATTAAATCTCTTTAATTATGTTCAAAGTGTAATGTTCCAAGTCCCTGTATGTAATTAATTGGGGAGGTGCCCTATAAAGCAAGACTGCTCACTAGGAGTGGGTAGGAGTTGGGGGGGGGGCGGTAGGGAGGGAACAACACCTGATTAGGTGTCAGTAGCTTCAAAGAGCTGAGAAAGATAATAAACCTACCCCACTAAAGAAGATATTTCTCTTTTTAAACTAAAGCACCAAAAAGAATGTAACTTTGTTTTAAAAATACACCAAAACCCTTCTAA
The DNA here is from genome assembly GCA_033557465.1 of Ichthyophis bannanicus. Lineage (NCBI taxonomy): Eukaryota > Metazoa > Chordata > Amphibia > Gymnophiona > Ichthyophiidae > Ichthyophis > Ichthyophis bannanicus. The sequence continues at coordinate 29,014,705 of CM066038.1, forward strand.
GAGCTCCCAGGCAGAGAACTAGTAATTTAAAAAGCCACAAACTCTTACCTTTGCTTGAGTGAACAGTGTCAAATGCTTTACTGAAATCTAAATATACCATACCTAGGGCTCTCCCTCGGTCCAGCTCCCTGGTCACCGAGTCAAAGAAATCAATCAGATTTGTCTGACAAGTCCTGCCTCTGGTGAATCCATGCTGACTCGGATCCTGTAATCCGCTGGACTCCAGAAACATCATTATTTTCTCTTTCAGCAGTGCTTCCAATAATTTACTCACCACCAAAGTTAAACTAACTGGCCTGTTGTTTTCAACCACATCCTTACTTCCGCTTTGTGTAAAGGGACCACATGTGCCTCTCTCCAGTCCTTTGGCACCACTCCCGACAAATTGTTCAAAATGCCCCTCACTTCTGTTCCTGTTTGTGGGTGTTTTCTGAGGTCCTGCTCCTGGTTCTTCATCTGTGAACGCAGAACAGAAATATTTGTTAAGCAATTCTGCTTTATCCTCATCAGTTTCTACATATTCCTCCCCTTCACCCTTGATTCTGACAATAGCACTTTTGCCCTTCTTCTTTTCACTAACATATCTGAAAAATGCCTTATCCCCCCCCCCCCCCCCCATTTTATTGCATTGGCTATTTCCTCCTCTTTTTGAATCTTGGCTTTCCTGACTATTTTGCTAGCTTCTCTAAGTTTTTCCAAATATAGATGCCTGTCTTCTTCTCTCCGTGATCTCTTGTATTTCATGAAGGCCTCCCTCTTTTTCTTCACCTTTTCAGCTACATTACATTGGGAGGATTGCAGGGGATAAAAATAGTGGGCGTCAAAGCATGTGTATTCCCCCTCTCCCTTAAAGGAGATTCCACTTACTTTGATATCTGGAGTCCCTGAAGACATGGTTAGGGTCCATGCACTGCATCAGGGCCTGCTTGCTGTAGTAACTCTGCCTTGAGCTGGAGCAGCAGGAAGGTAAGGAATGGCACACTTGGCATACATGTAACACATAGGGAGGGTACCATGGATGGCCATATGCAATGCACAAGGCCAGGAGATGCAAGCCCAACACTATGTGGCCATGAAAGGGAGCCACACACTGGAGTACCAAATGCACAAGCATGCAGCCATGGCATAGCCTCAAATGGTGGCGTGCAAAAGAGAGCTGTGAATAATAATTGGCAAAAGTGGAAGAGAGGGCCAAAGGGGAGCACAACAGGACGGGGTATCACAAAAGAGATGGAGAGGCAGCAAGGGCCTAGGACCCCCAGGATGGGTCATGAAGACAGAGAGAAGCAGTATATGAAGGATAGCCAGGTCAGTGGGCACATATCTGGTGGATAGTGATGCCACAAGAAAGTGGAAAACAGGAGCACTGTGCAGGTGCCACTCTCTGCACCTAGGCATATGTGTAGGGTATAATAGTTGGTGGAAAACTGATGGTAGGTGCTGAAAGGCAACTTAGATGTGGCATGTACCATCTCCCCAGTCACACAGGTGCCAGATGTCTTGAGGGCAGCAGATGCAGTAGATCCCCTACCCAGGGCATTCCATGCCATGGGTCCTGATGATGCACAACAGCTAAATATTGAACAATAACTCAGCAGGGGGTAGCAATAGTGGCAGGATGTGCATGGTCCAGGTACCATGGCAAAAGACTACCACACTGGCCTTCACTGGGTTTCAACAATGTATACACAGATGTCAGCATTTAAGCACACCACTGTTGCCCTAACATCCTTCCCCCTCCAGTGACCAGAGGATATTGTTGCCACATCTGGAGGCATCTGGTTCACCATCATGTGTACTGGGTGTCACCAGCACATCATGGCAGAGAGATGCTAACACACTAATCAACTCTTATGTACACATAAGGAAGTGAGGCTGAATCCCAGTTGTCGGCATAGGAAACATATATATTATAGGAGTATACATATTAAAACCACACTGCAGAAACAGCCATGTGTGCATGACAATGGTAGATATGCAATTTACAGTATATTTAGTAATGTTCAAACAACCATCCTGAGACTCAGATCCCCTGCCTCTATGTACACGTTAAAATGGTCTGTTGGGTCACTGGTGAGCATATATATAGATAGATATACATGCACACAGAGAAAACACATATGAAATCTCTTTCACACCTTTCCCATCACTGTCCCTAGAGGCCCTCATGACACCTGAGGGGAAACAGAAGAAACAAGCTTAACATGTAACCTCCAACATAGGCACTGGCAAGTTAGATGAAAGGCATTGATAAGGCAGGGAAAGAGAGAATTTGAAAGGCAGCTTGCTATAGAAGAAAAAACTCACAATAAAATGTTTTCAAGTATATTCATAGCAAAAAACCTGTGAGAAAATCGGTTGGACCATTAAATAATATAGAGGTAAAAGAGGCAGTAAGGGAGGACAAGGCCATAGCAGAGAAACTGAATAAATTCTTTGCTTCGTTCTTTACTGAAGAAGACGCAGGCACATTGCCCAAGATATTTAAAAGTGATATATTGGAGGAATTGAAACAAATCTCAATAAACCAGAAAGTTAAATACAGCAGTTTGATAAACTAAGAGTAGCAAATCACCTGCAATGGATGGTATACATCCCAAAGTGCTAAAAGAACTCAAAAATGAGATTGCAGACCTACTATTATCTGTGAACTATCATTAAAATCGTCTGTAGTATATGAAGAGTGGAGAGTGGCCAATGTAATGCCAATTTTTAAAAAAGGTTCCAGCAGTGATCTGGGAAACTACAGACCGGTGAGCTTGACGTCAGTACCGGGCAAATGGTAGAAACCATTATAAAGAACAAAATTACTAAACATATAGACAGCCCTGGTTTAATGGGACAAAGTCAACATTTATTTAGCCAAGGAAAGTTTTGTCTCACTAATCTGCTATATTTTTTAAAGGTGTAAATAAACAGGTAGATAAAGATAATCCAGTTGTTATAGTGTATCTGGATTTTCAGAAAGCCTTTGACAAGGTCCCTCATGAAAGATTCTTGAGGAAATTAAAAAGTCATGGGATGGGAAGCAGTGTACTATTGTTGATTAGGAACTGGTTAAAAGATAAACAACAAAGAGTAGGGTTAAATTCACTATTTTCTCAATGGAGAAAGGGGAATAGTGGAGTACCCCAAGGATCTGTGATGGGCCCACTGCTTTTTAACATATTCATAAATGACAAAATTATTCAAAGTTGTTAAAACGCAAGAGGATTGTGAAAAATTGCAAGATGACATTGAGAAATTGAGAAACTAGGCATCCAAATGGCAGATGAAATTTAATGTGGACAAGTGCAAAGTTATGCCCTTAGAGAAGAACAACCCAAACTACAGTTACATGATGCAAGGTTCCACATTAAGAACCACCACCCAGGGAAAGGATCTGGGCACCATCATGGAAAACACATTGAAACCCTCAACCAGCGTGCAGCAGCGGCCAAAAAAACAAAACAAATAGAATGCTAGGAATCATAAGAAAAGGAATGGAGAATAAAAACAAAGATGCTTTAATGCCTCTGTATCACTCCATGGTGCGAACGCACCTCAAATATTGTGTGCAGTTCTAGTCGTCATATCTTAAAAAGGATATAGTGGAATTAAAGTATAGAGAAGAGTGACTAAAATGATAAAGGTGATGGAAGGATACCCCTATGAGGAAAGGCTTAAAAGGTTAGTACTCTTCAACTTGGAAAAGAGATGGCTGAGGGGAGTTATATAGAGGTCTATAAAATAATGAATGGAGTAGAAAGGGTAAACGTTGTTTACTCCTTCAAAAAGTAGAAAGACTAGAGGGCATGTAATGAAGCTGCAATGTAATACATTTAAGACTAATCAGAGAAAATAAACTCTGGAATTCGTTGCCGAAGGATATAGTAAAAGCTGTAAATGTAACTGGGTTTAAAAGAGGTTTGGACAAGTTCCTAGAGGAAAAGTTCATAAACCATTATTAAAGCAGATTGGGAAAATCCCCTGCTTACCCCTGGGATAATCAGCATGGAATCTGTCTACTTTCTGGCAACCTAACAGGTACTTGTGACCCTGATTGGCCACTGTTGGAAACAGGATACTGGGCTTGATGGACTTGTGGTCTGACCCATTATGACATATCTTATGTTCTTATGTAACACATATAGCTGACCCACCACACACCTCTCCTTATCTCTTCAACAGACAGTGCCACCCATTATGAAGGAGACAGTTTCCTATAAATATATGCAGGTGAGCCCCATTTAGGTGATCAACTAGCCCATGACAACAGAGTATACCACTCATACATGTGAACCCTTTCCAGAGTCTATGCTCTTCAGTGAACTCCATCAACTAAATGGGGACTAGCTCAGGCAGTGAAGCTATCAGCACAATTGCTATCCAAGGGATAGGCATTTTGCATGTGGGAATGTGCAAGCTACCTACATAGGCAGCCCACCATTTCTAAAATATCCATTGCGTATGTATATGTCCTGTACATGTGCTTACCTGCAGCTTATTTCAGAAAGAGCCAGGTGTACAATGGTGACGTGCAAATCCCTCCCCTATTCATGTTTATAAAATCAGAGCATGCCTATGTTTTGGTCCATTTTAAAAAATACTGTGAGCCCTGATGACTCTGACTAAGTCATGGCGTCCAAGTGAAAGGAGCTCACCAGAAAGGACAACATCTGCCAGGGTGAGGTGGAACTCATGTTTTAGGAGATCCTCAAGCACCAGAGGGTGCTCCTGGGCTATGCTGGCGTCTATGTGATTGCCTATCAGAAACAAAAACTCTGGCTGAGCATTTGTCAAAACGTCATTACTATTTACCATCAAAACCAAGATGCAGAGGACCTGAAACCTAAGTAGAGGGAGGTGAAAAGGAAAAACAAACAGAAGGCCATGGAGACTGGAATGGATGGACAGCCCTAGGACCCCCAAAATGGTAGATGAGGAGACGGAGAGAGACACTGATGACTTGGACACCTCAAGAGCCTCCCAGGAATGCAGTAGGTATCTGTAGCATATATTCCTATCTTTCCCTGCATACTCTGCCACCTCTTGTTGTTACCTCCCCTCCACCTTGGTCCAATATGTGGGCATGGAATCACTATCACCCTCACCTCACAGACTGTATCTGTTACAGGACTATGTGCCTCATGCCTTGCTAGAGGTGCATGCAGTAGGAGAAACCTGGGTCACAGTCCCCAGTGGTGTATTACTGGCATGCTGTGATGTTATCCCACTCCCTGAAGCTGAGACGCTGTGATGAGCAGGCTGCTGCTCTGGAAATCTCCCCTCCCTGTGCATGTAGAGATCATGACCCACACGGCATTCCTGCAGTGGTTAGGCTATTCTCAGAACAGTTCCCTCCTACTTCTGAAGGTATAACAACTGATTTGGAAGGAGACTCCCTGAACCTTCTGCAATGGGGGTGAAGGAGCAGTATTCATCTCTATCCTAACAATTTGAGCCCAGTTCCTTTGCCCTGTAACAGGATCATCAACACTCTTTTAGCTTTTCCCCTCCTTGTTTTTCCCTTTACAGAGTGAATCATCTGCCTAAAGCTGTGGTCAGCATGCATATATGGGCAGTTCAGTTGCTATGTATGTATTGCTCTGTGTGTGGAGATGGGATGTGTCTAAGAGACACCTTCCGATCCTGCACTCTGCCAACACCCACTCTCAGTGTGCGCTGGGGATCATATGGCTGGCTATGGACATGCAAAGTATGTGGCACTAGAGGGCACAGCTTTCAGAACCTTTCCATGGTGGGTCTGCACACTGTCCTGACCTTCTCAGTTGTATGATGCAAGTAGTCATCAACAGCACAGATGCAGTAGGGGCTCTGGCCTCTACTCAGAATGCCATCCTCAATCACAGAGTGTTCAACACTATCAGAAGAGATATATGCATGGCAATGAGCACACATCACTTGGATAAACTGCTTGTACATGGTGAATTAGCACATTTCATGTCCTCTTTACAAGAGAGGACAAGACTGGAGATCTGCAGGAGGGCAGCAGTGTGGACTTCAGCAGCCAGACCCCTGGAAAGGGGACCACACCACAGGCCATCACAGCCAGGGATGAAGGTGGAGCCAAGCTGAGGTGGGGGGAGCAGGCATCCAGAGTCGAGGGATGTCAGGATGCTGAGGGAGAAGATCATGTCGCTGCCTGAGTGAAGGGTAAGGATGATGTCAAGAGAGGTGATATCCAGCTTCTACCTCCATCTCCCTTCAATGATTGTCAAAGATCTGGAGAGGACTCAGAAGCAGTCATACACCATGACATCCCAAGCACCAGTCAAAAAAGTCATCAGCTTCTATGCTGAAGTGAACATCTTCTGCAGCAGAATGTGCAGCTCCAGATGCAGCAAGAAGAGAAACTGGAGCTAATAAGATTGCTGTCCCTCCAGGATTGCTATATTCACCTTGAAGGGAATCAGCTGGAGGCAACAGAGACACTCATTGATGACATCATGGGGCTACACAGAGACTTATGCCACTTCATGCTATATCCTTCCAAACTATCACAGCCCCATCTGTACTCTGGTGTCCTAGTCTTCATGTGTGCCAAAGAGAAGGGCAGCTCCACAACCACAGGCTCAGTGCAGTTGACTCTGCAGCCAGCATCACCACCTTCCAACATTTTGAGACCTGTGCTCCGTGGAAGGGGGAACCCCTTTGCTTTCTCTCCTTTCAGGAGGCCTCCCAAGATGCTGGTGCACTGGATGATGTCTCCAACAGCTCCTCAGAAAGCAATGAGACATCATCCAGCACACTATCACACCAAGATATTCAGAGGGGTGGGCAGGGTGGGAGATAGGAAGATGAGGGACAGGGGACAGGGAGAAGATGTGGAGGAGAAATGACATTCTCATCATATGTGCACCCTTAGTGGGGATAAGAGGGATGTTTCTGTGAAGGACGAATTAGGGAAGGGCATTGGTGCTGTTGGGGAATGGGATAGGTTAGGGGGCTGCCTCGTGGGGATGGGTTGGATGGAGTGATGTGCACTGGGAGAGAGGAGGTTGGTGGCTGCATGAGTGGGTTGGAGATGATAGTGGTAGGGGGTGTTGCACAGGGGGTACAGGGCATGGGGATGGGGTAGGGCACTGTTCTTCATGGAGGTGGGAGGGGGAATGGTGGTGGATGGGGCACTCTGATAGACATGCTTTCTGTTTGTGCAAATAAGCACCTACCTACAAATGAAGAGTTCTCTCTTGCATGACACACTGTTGTATGGTTGCCCAGTGTTATCCTGCCTTAGTCCTTCTGTTTTGTCTTTATCTTTATTAAGTATTTAGCATACTCTGCACAGATTTCAGGCCTCTGACTGCCTGGTCGTGCCCCTGTCTCAGGTGCACAACTTGAATCCACAAGTCACTCCATTTTCTTTTTCTCGAACCACGTCTTTGGAATGCATTTCCTGATTACATTTGCACTGAATCAAGTTATCAACATTTTAAGAAAGCTCTAAAAACCCACTACTTCAAGCTGGCATTTCCAGACTTTAGGGATCAGGGATAGATTGGGGGAAGATGCACACAGTCACAACCATTACCTTGATTAGCTGTGCTTTAATATCTGATTTAAGTTTCCTTTTTTCCTTCTTTCCTACTCTATTTGAAATGGCATTCCTTTCCTGTTTCAGCTATTTTTATTGTAAACTGCTTTGGTGCCCTTATACAGAAGGCAGTAAATCAAGTACCGAATAAACATAAACATAAGCAAATCTAGAAGATCTGTTGGATTCAAGTCATAAGATATGCCATACTGGGTCAGATCAAGGATCCATCAAGCACAGTATCCTATTTTCAACAGTGGTCAATCCAGGTCACAAGTGCCTGTCAGGTTCCAAAAAGATGGACAGATTCCATGCTGCTTGTCCCAGGAGTAAACAGTGGATCTCCCTGGTCCTCTTTAATAAAGGTTTATGGACTTTTCCTCCAGGAACCTGTCCAAACCTCTTTTAAACACAGCTACACTAACAGCTTTTACTATATCCTCTGATAATGAATTCCAGAGCTTCAAGAGATGTGGAAGGGATGCAGAGATGGTTTTCCTAGGTGGAACAAAGGGCACATGGGGGACATAGAGAATTATAAGTGATGCCAGATATGGAGAAGAATTAGCATAGAGTGCTTTGTGGGCTAGAACCAAAATCTTGAATTTGATATGGTAAGAAACAAGAAGTCAGTGATAGTGCAACAGTAGCGGAGTGACATGGTCATATTTACTAGTATGAGAAAGAAGACAAACTACAGTATTTTGCAGTGACCAGATATGTTTGATTTCTGATGCCTGCAGCATTCCCCAGGGTTCAGTTCTGGTGCCCCTTCTTTTCAATATCATTCTGGTCCCTCTCACTCTTTTGGTTCAGCAGCATGGTGTCTCAGCATATTACTAAGCTGATGACATCATTCTCCTCCACCAGACAGAACCCTCTGTTCCTGTCACTGAACACCTGTCTTTCTCAGTTTTCCACCTGGATGTCCAACAATTATCTCCATCTCAACCCTGCAAAAGCTGCAGCTATGTGGTTCCCCTCTAGTGGATCCGCCCCTTCGCTAGACCCCACACTCCCTAACTCCACTGTTCCTTCCAATTCACTCTGTCTGTTACCCGGGTGTGACCCTTGGATTCCTCCCTAACCTTCCAGTCTCACCTTTCTTCTCTCATTCATCGTTCATTCTTCTCCCTTTGTCAGATCCGTGTTGTTCATCCCTTTCTCCCCCATTCTTCCCTGACTACTCTTATACTAACCCTCATCATGTCTAGATTCGACTACTACAATATTGTTCTCCTAGACTTGAAAGCACTTTTTAACACTACCTGCTTTTACCACATCCTCTGAGCATAAGAACATAAGATATGCCATACTGGGTCAGACCAAGGCCATCAAGCCCAGTGTCCTGTTTCCAATAGTGGCAGTTACAAGTACCTAGAGTTTCCTGGGTCCCCTTTAATGATGGTTTATGGAATTTTCCTCCAGGAACTTGTCCAAACCTTTTTAAAACCCAGCTACACTAATAGCTTTTACTACATCCTTCGCTAACGAATTGCAGAGCTTGATTATGTGTTGAGTGAAAAAATATTTTCTCTTATTAGTATTATATGGATTACACTGTAGCTTCATTGCATGTCCCCTAGTCTTTCTAGGCATAAACAATGGCAGAAACAATCGATCTACCTTTATTTGTTCCACTCCATTCATTAATTTATAGACCTACATCATATCTCCCCTCAGCCATTTCTTTTCCAGGTTGAAAAGCCCTCACCTTTTTAGCCTCTCCTCATAGGGGTTTCCTTCCATCCCTTTTACCATGTTGGAGGCTCTTCTCTGTAACTTTTTTAATTCTGCTAAATCCTTTTTAAGATACAGCGACCAGACTTGCAAACAATATTCAAGGTGTGGTCGCACCATGGAACGATAGAGAGGCATTATAATATCCTTTGTTTTATTCTCCATTCCTTTCCTTATGATTCCTAGCATTCCATTTGCTTTCTTGGCTGCCTCTGCACACTGGGCAGAGGGTTTCAACATGTTATCCATGATGATGCCTACTGTAAATCTTTCTCCAGGGTGGTAGTTCCTAATGTGGAACATTGCATTGTCCAATCATAGTTTGGGTTGTTCTTTCCTAGATGCATAACTTTGCACTTGTCAAATTAAATTTCATCTGCTATTTGAACATCCAGTCTTCCAATTTATTAAGATCCTCTTGCAATTTTTCACAATCTGCTTGGTTTTAACAACTTTGAATAATTTTGTGTCATCTGCAAATTTGATTACCTCACTCGTTATTCCCATTTCCAGGTCATTTACAAATATGTTAAAAAGCAGCGTGCCCAGAACTGATCCCAGGGGTACTCCATTGTTCACCTTTCTCCATTACGAAAATTGACCATTTAGCCCTATCCTCTGCTTTCTATCTTTTAACCAGTTCCTGATCCACAATAGTATACTGCCTCCTATCCCATGACTTTTTAATTTCGCCAAGAGTTTCTCATGAGGAACCTTGTCAAAGTGTTTCTGAAAATCCAGATACACTACATTGACTGACCTAGCTTTGTCTACCTGTTTATTTACACCTTCAAAAAAATATAACAGATTTAATGGCTGTCTCCCATTAAACCACGACAATTTACATGTTCAGAAATTTTGTTCTTAATAATGGTTTCTACCATTTTTCCCGGTACTGACATCAAGTTCACCGGTCTGTAGTTTCCCAGATCACCCCTTGAACCCTTTTTTTAAAATTGGCATTACATTGGCTATCCTCCAATCTTCAGGTATTATTGATGATTTTAATGATAGTTCACAGATTGATCCTGAGTGACTCAATGCTTCGAGCGCAACCCCTCCACCAATTTGATCTACTCTATCATTGTGATATAATTTGTACCCAGGTATCACAGTGTCCCACTGGTTATCCTCCTTCAACCATGTCTCTGAGATACCAATCATATTTAGTGCTATATATTCTAACTCTCCCGTCTTATTTGTTAGACTTCTAGCATTTGAACACAAGCATTTTAGAGGCTGTATTTTATTTATATTAATGTGGTTACTGGTAGGCAGGGACAATTTGGAATCTTTAAGTTCTGTCTGCTTTGTACTTAAGGGTATTTGGGTTACTTTTGTCTTTATTGGAACCTCTCTGTCGATATGCCCTAACTTCAATATTTTGCTAGTATCCTTCAAGGATACATCCTTCCGAACCATGCACTCTTGGGCGACTGTCAGCTTTCCCCTATTATCTAGCTTAAAAACTGCTCTCTCTCCTTTTTAAATGTTAATGCCAGCAGCCTGGTTCCATCCCAGTTAAGGTGGAGCTCATCCCTACGGAAAGGCCCAACCTTTCCCCAGAATGTTGCTTAGTTCCTAACAAATTCAAAACCCTCATCCTTGCACCATTGTCTTATCCATGCATTGAGACTCTGGGGCTCTGTCTGCCTTTTGGGTCCTACGCATGGAACGAGAATCATTTCAGAGAATGCTAGCTTGGAAGTTCTGGATTTCAACTTCCTACCTAAAAGCCTAAATTTGGCCTCCAGAACCTCCCTATCACACTTTCCTATATCATTTGTACCAACATGTACCAAGACAGGCAGATTATATGTGGAAAAAGATCTTCTGAGACATGCTTGGTGGAAGGCCCGTATTCAGTCTGCTCTAGATGCCTGTAAAGAGTTACAAGTTCAATTTAGAGATGCCATTCGGAAAGCCAAAAAGGGCTATGTATCTCGTTGGATTAGGGTGAACAGTTCTCACTCTCAACAACTTTTCCTTGCTATATCTTAGTTTACAAAAGGTCCACAGGCATCCTCAATTTTGTTTACTCCAGATCAATATGTGCTTTCTTTGCAGTCAGTCAAAAACACTGAGCTTGTCTAATAGGCTGAGTTTAGATTATCGGTCAACTGCTTCTGTTTCAAATGTATGTGATATTACATGCTCCACCTCATTCACACTCATTCTCCTTATCTTGTGATCTATTGGAAAGGTTTTCTCCTATTTCAGATTTCGGCTTATCAAGAATTCTCTCTACTAGTCATACAGGTCAGCTTCTCCTCCAGGTATTTCCTAGTTGGATTTGGAAGAAAGATGTCCCCCTACTTGTCATCACAAATTTTGAGTTTGGTAAATTCCAGTCTGACAAAGCTTCTTGGAAGGAAGCATATTCTTCCTCTTTTTAAGAAATGGAACTTGGACCCCCTTGTTCTTTCTAATTATCGGCCAATATCTAATCTTAATTTCTTAATGAAAAACACTGAAAAAGTTGTTTTCCAGTAGTCATCTGGTTTCTTAGATGCTAATAATATTCCTCATTCATGACAATCAGGTTTTCGACAGGGACATAATACCAAGACAGCACTATTACTCATGCTAGATGAAATATAGGGTCACTGGGAAAGTGAACGGGATGTATTTCTCATTCAATTGGACTTAAGTTCATCTTTTGACTTAATTGATTATGATATTATGCTTAGCAAATTAGAGGAAATTGGAGTGACTGGTACGTGGTTTACTGAATATTTCTCTTCTAGGTCTTTTATAGTCTCCGTTAATGATGTCTCTTCTAAGAATTAATCTCTTATGTCTAGGGTTCCTCAGGGCTGAATTTTGGCCCTGTTGCTTTTTAATATCTTCCTAGCCCCATTGGGAACTATTATTCAGGGTTTTGGTTTCAGCCTATTTTTTGGGGGGAGGGTTGCCAATGACATACAGATTTTGGTGACACATTCAACTTGAGACAGTTGTTTTCAATAATTTTTTGGTCTGGCCTTTAAGACAATTATGACTTGGCTTTCTTCTCATAGGCTTCCTTTAAATACGTCTAAATTGCAAGCAATGTGGCTTTCTAGAAAAAAATTGTTTCTCATTTGCTGCTTAGGGATTGTATTTGCAGTGATTTACAGTACACCTTAAGAAATCGTGAAAAATTTTAATTTGAGTTGAAAGCACTGCTTATGTCTCAAGCATTCAATGAATTATAGCTTTTTGGCGACATGTGGTCGGGCTGGATGGTTGTATCAAGTTCTTTGTTTCCTTTTGTGTTCCAGAATAAGGCATGATGTTAAAAGTTTACAATTGTGGTGCTATTCACTTACCTTCTATTGTATTTGCATGTGTAATTACTGTTCAGATTAATTGTATTTTGCCTGTAAACCACTTTGATGGTCATTGAACCAAATGGTGGTATATTAAATCTTCGAAATAAATAATTTTATAACGAGCCACATAAAGTTATGCGCCATCCATGTGCGTACATTGTGCATCTTCCATGACTCCCATGTGTGGATGGATGTACTTTAGAGGGTAGCTATTCTATAAGTATGTGTGTCAGATTGATGGTGCATGCTTTTGGAGAGGGGCATGACTTGGGAAGCGCGTAGGTGGAGCATAAATTTCTACATGTAAGTTTTAAAATACTACAACTTCCATGTGTTCTTTAGAAATCTAAGTGTGCTTTTTACATGTGGAGCCTGATTCTAGCAGGGGCATGGCCAGGCCGTCCGGACCCGATTCTGTACCGCGAAAACAAAACATTCCTATGGCATACAGAATCAGGCCCAGCATGCCCCTGCATGCCTTGTGGGGACATCCACCCTGCAGGCTCCCCTGGCTCCCATGGTGCAGACCCCCCTCTTCCTTGCTGCCCAACCCACAGCTGGCAAGCCAGGGCCTGGATCGGGCAGCGGGGACCTCCCTGCACCCAGCCCCAGCAGGGGATGTCCAGCCCCGATCACCAGGTTCATGCTGATTATTCCTTCAAGGTGGAATAATCAGCATGTTCCTCCTTACCCCACAGGACATACAGGGCCATGACCTGAATCAGCCCTGTATGTCCTGCCACCTTGGCCCACTCCCGTTCCATCCAGAACCTGCCCTTCCTGCCCACTGCTGGCTCTCCCCATCCTACTGCTCTAGCCATGTGGGGAGATTCGCAGGGGGAATAGGGGCAGGATGGCTTGCGGGGCTGCACATCCCGCCGGGACATGCAGCCCCACAAGCACATCTCAGAATCGGGCCCTATGTCTAGGGCTGACTCAAGAGCTCATGCCTAGATTTGCATATAACATTGGAGTATGTGAATCTTACAGCTTACATCCTTAGGTTATAAAAAGTAGGCACGCACTTTTCTTTATAAAAAGGTGCGATTTGCGCTTTACAGCTCAAGCAAAACTAGGAGACCCTTATAAAATTATCCTGTTAATGCTTAAATACTTCAATGCCAATGTGAAAGATCAAAATGAATAAATATAAATATGCACTTACCTTGAAAGAAAAAGGTCTGTTGAGATTGAAAACTATTCTCATTCATTTTATGTCCTTTTTATTTTTTGAAAATTGAAGGCCTCCGACTGGAGACATTTTTCACCTTGGGCTACTTCAGTGGGACGCAATCTTAAATGATTCCAAATTTGAAACAGGAGTAGCATCAGTTACCATCTGAAAGAACAAAATATGTTTAAAACTGTTTCATGTAGTAAAAATAAAATTCAAAATCCAAAGGCATTGGCTATTAATAAACTAAGATACAAAGATGCTGGATCAGAAAGCCTTCATGGGCGCAGGACTGCCGTTCTCTTAATGTCAAGCTAACAGTGGAATGAACAGGGCAGCTGCAATATAAGCTGCTTCTAGTGCGCGTCAGCAGCCAATAAATGCAACTTGCAGCAACCAATCAATTCAGAGAATGAATCGGCCAATAACAAGTTAGAAAGAGCATACTTAGGGGCCCTTTTGCTAAAGGGCCTGCGGAAACTGTTAGTACAGGGGTAGAACAGTTGGTGTGTCCTGATCATGCGGGAACTGTGCTGCATGCGTTGAGGTGCTAATTGGCAGGTTAGGGCCAGAGAGTGGGTGGGGTGAGTGCCTTGCGGTCCGTGCGCCCCGCACTAACTGCAAGGAGTGCCATTAACGCAAGTGCACTTACCACCACCTCCTTAGGTTCGGGTTAAGATGCACTGCATTAAATGCCAGGAAAATGCTTTCCACTCCCGCAACAATAAGCAGAGTGGTGTTGCAGCTAATGCGTCCAATGGGTTAGTTTTCTGCATACTCTGATAGTAATGAACCACATGTGTTTGTGTGTGTGTCAGGGGGCTCTGTGTATATGCAAGCATCTTGTTTATGTCGGGGGAGCTCTATGTGTGCTTGGCACTTGCATGTGTGTGTGTGGGGGGGGGGGGTTCTGTGTGCCTGTGTGCATGCATGTTCATGGGATTCAGTGGGCATGCATGCATGTATCAGGGCCACTCTGAGTCTGTGCACTTATGTGTCCAGTGTGCTCTTTCCCCTGTCTTCCTGCACCCACTCCTTGTCCCTCCCACCCTCTTACAGTATTCCCCCTTCGCACCCTCTTTCTTGCACGCTCTCTCTTTTCCTTCCTCTCACCATGCACTCTCCCTCCCCTCCTCCCCCATTACCCAGCTTTGTACTCACTCTCCATTCCTGCCACCAGCCTCTCACGCCCTCCCTCTCTTCCTGGCTAACTTAATGCACTCACTCCATTGCTTCTCTAAACCTGCCCCTTCCCTAATGCTGTGCCCCTCTTCTAACCCTGCCCATATCTTTCCTCTTAACCTGCGCCCCTCTCTTATGCTCTGCCCTTTCTTTTCTCCTAAGCCTGCCCCTTTCCCTTAAGCTCCACCCCCTCACTCACCCCTTTTTTCTCATTCTGCTCCTCTCACTATGCCGTGGTGGGAACCAGGGACTCCTACTGGCTCTTTAGTTCTTTCTGCCAAGAAGACCCAGGGACTCCCAACAGCTCTTTAAAGGGTCCCTTCCACTCTTTTTGCTGAGAGGATCCGGGGATTCCCACTGGCTCCTTCTCCTGTCTTCTCACTGGCGGGACCAGGGTACTCCTGCCAGCTCCTTGGTGCTTCTCCTCCACCCAGCTCTTCAGGGTCCCTGTTCTGCCAGAGCTTATGCATCCGTCTGTCTGTGCATGCGCAAATAAACAGATGAGTACAGACAGACAGGGAAACACAGATGGAGGCTCCACAGTTTGTGCTAGCACTTAAGCAAAACGTGCCTAAAAAAAACAAGAGTGAATTTATAGTTTGTACATTAAGCAGAAATAAATGTAACAGAATGCAAAACAGCATCCATTCATAAGCATGCTCACCGTTCCCTCTCTTGAATAAATAAATGCCACTTGTAAAACCGGAGCTGTTCTTTGCAGATTAACCGCTGTAATGTGTCACCTCCTCATTTCAGTGTAACAACGTCCAACACTAAGAACTTGAGGCCTTCTCCCAAGTGATTCTTATTCATCCAGTGCTCCACTAGAGCAGCCTCTGGTTTTTTTTAATAGCAAACGCTGATACGGTGTTCTGAAATTCTAGTTTTTACTTTCCTTTTTGTCTGTTCAATATAAAATAATTTGCATAGGCAAATAAATAAGGGCCTGGTATTTTGCGGACGTGGCTATGCGATTGTAGTGAGTAGCCATCGCTACTGAACCGTAGACCTAGATGTTCAATGCCGGACCCATATCCGGCCACTGCCATTGAATATCCGGGTCAGCCAGAGAGCCGGAAAGCTAACCAGGCAGCAGCAGCAATATTCACTTGCTGCCCACATAGCTTCAGCAGCGAAAGTTAAGACAGCCTTTACTGTGCCTGGCTTTCACTGCCAAGAGATGACCAGGCAGTGGCTCAATATCGCCGCTGGCCGGTTACCCCAGGTGCCGCCACCGGAACGCCCCGATGCTAGCGGTGGCACCTGCAGATATTCTGTGACATTAACCGTGTTAATGCTGCTGAATCGCTTCTTCACCGCGATGAATGTGGTTAGCCGTCTACGAACTGCGTTGATCATTTTAAATATGGGACCCTAAGCATGGAACTGGTGACATGATAACGTTAGTTGCAACTGCATGAGAACAAAAGACACAATGTCCATATGGATTGTGATCCAAAAGGCTGCAGACATCACAAGAACGGGAGGTAACCGTGATGAAATGAAATGATTTTAGCTGCAATCGCCATCAAAACACAGAGGCTTCCCTAGTGGAACACCGGAGGAATAAGAATCACTGGGAAGAAGCCATAAGACAAGTGCAGGATGGTTTTCAATATTGACTGATATTTTTTAATTGGCATTGAGATCTTTAAGCATTATGGAATAATTTTATACAAAAATACTGTCCAGTTGCATGTGAACAATGTGCAAAAATCTAGATATTTTAGTCATATGCACACGCAGATGGGCACAGATTTGACATGGTCATTATTCTGAAAGTACGCGCGCCGCGATACTTGCACGTATGTTCATTGTGGGCATGCACAGAGGCGGAGTTCGGATTCTGCATGGGCAGAGTGCAAAGTTCGAAGGGTGAATTATAAAACAGAATTTGCGTGCATTCTTGAAAGATCTAGGCGTGGGCATTTACATCAATCATAGGGCTGGCGTACATGCTTGCGACTTAAATTCATGTACATCTTCAGCCTACTTTATAAAGTATATGAATACTTGACTTTATGAAATAGGCAAGAAATATGCACCTAACAACGTAACTTACAAATTTACTCTGTATGGATGTGATGATTATAATTGAAAGAACTTCATGTTCTCTATGAATATACTAATACAAATTTTGTCTTCATTGTTTAGGGAAGGGCCCCTTTTGCTAATGTTTAGCCTGTGCCACTGGGCATTAGTGTGCGCTCTCTGCTGCCATGCCCAGGGGAGTAAAATGGGCTATGAAGGCAGATGACGCTTACTTATTTATTTATTTTATTTTTATTTATTTATTTATTTTTTATACCGCGCTATACCACTGATACCATTAATATGTGCTATGAGGCCCTGTGGAGATATTATTTGGTTTGTAAATGGTGAACTGAATATTCCACTAAGATTATTTTTTCAGTTGCTAATAATGGACTCCTCCACTGGTCTATATAATCTCTCCCCACGTGTTACTGGTGTCACCATTATTTAAAATTAGTGTCCATTTTTAAAGAGCACTTAGATGCTCAATGCTGCGCCTGATGCCTAGGTGCCTGTAGTTCCCGATATTCAATATTACATGCAGAGTGGGATATAAATATCCTGCTCCATGTATAATACTGAATGTTTGCCAGGGAGGGCTAGTTTAGGGCATGCTGGATGTGGGAATCACCAGAACACATAGTTTAGACGTATAGGTGCTGATTTTCAGCACCTATACGATTAGACTATGCATTTAGTTTAGGTACCACAAAACCAAGTCTAACTTGGAAAGCCTAGCCAAATGCATAGTCTATATGTATAGGAGCCTATTTTTAGTTTCCAAGCATTTATCCTATGTGCCCACTTTTGGGCACACCCGTGCATCTATATTCAGCAGCAAACATCTCGTTTAGACATTTCCATTTATGCCTCGGATGTCATGTTCAAAAATGGGCTCCACCACTTTGAAATCCCAGATTGACTATATTCTATGCTTTAAAAAAGATTGAAGAAAGACCAAGGGTGGGGTGAAAAAGGCAGTGAAAGGCAAAAGGGCATCTTTCAGAAAACAGAAATTAGATCCCAGGGATTAGCATAAGCACTCAGAAGTTAAAGGTAAAATAGTAATAAGACAGGTCAAGAGAAACTTTGAAAAACGTTTGTCAAGTACAAGCAAAAACAAAAATATTCAAAGCAAAGGGCCTGTGAGGGAGTCAATTGGACCATTAGATGACTAAGGGGTAAAAATGAATTCTTTACCTCCGTCTTTTTTGAGGAGGATACTGGGGTTATACCCACACAGGAAACTCTCTTTGATGGTGATGATTCAAAACAGCTAAAACAAATCCCTCTAAATCTAGAAGATGTAATAGATCAAATTGACAAATTAAAGATTGACAAATCACCAAGACCAGATAGAATTCACCCCAAAGTTCTAAAAGCAATTAAACATGAAATTGCTGACTTGTTACCAGTAATCTGTAACCTATCATTTAAAATAGCCACAGTACCTGAGGCCTGGAGAGTAACCATTGCAATTTCAATTTTAAAAGGGGTTCTAGGGCAATCTGGGACACCAGAAACAGGTAAGACTGTCATCATTGCCAAAAAAAGAATGGCAAAAGCTATCCTAAAAGACAAAGAAACATGTTTACTGAAGGTTTTAATACATCTTAAGTGCCCACAGCCCTTATACTTCTATGTGTACAGTGACACTTAACGTGAGTTAACTTTTAGTAAACATGCCCCAAAATTACCAAGCGTATAGTTAGACATGGCTTAATGGGAATGAGTCAGCATGGGTTTGGCAAAGGCAAATCTTCACTTACTACTTTTTTAGATATTTTTGAAGGTATAAATAAACCTGTGGATAAAGATGTCAAGCACTCATCACGCCTCAAGATTTCTTAGATCGTATTCATTCTGTCTACTCTCTCAGGGGTGTCCAGTCTGTTGCCGATCTCAGTGTCTTTTCTAAAGAGGCAGACTTTTCCTACTCAACTTTTCCCCCACATTATTACTCACAAAGACATTACACAGCACCGGCCTCGAGTGTAGAAGGAAATTCAGGGATCATTTCATTGTAAGCATACCCGTCTATGTTAATAGGACACCTCAGGGTAAAGGTCCCATTAAATAGTTGTTTCCATTTTAAAGGTCAATCTAAATAAGCTTTTCCATAGTTAAAGTCTCTTTTAGATTCATTTTTGCTGATTTTGTGGGCAGGAGGTGGGGTTTAGATCAGGGAAGGAATTTATTTTTTAAAGTTCAGTGGGGGCTTCTCTTCAAAGCAAAATGAAAAAAAAAAAAAGATCAACATCGTGCTTGTTTTTCTTTTGTTTCAGGAAACAAAACACAACATATCAACAACATTTTCTATTTTGTTTCAAAGAAAACATATGGCTAATATAGACAGGGGGACACAGTTCTGAAAAAAAGCTACTAAAATGGTACCAGGTCAACACCAACAGTCCTATAAAATGAGATTTAAGGATATAAATATGTGTAACCTGAAAGAGAGGAGAGTGAGGAGGGATATACTATATTACTGAGGATATCGATAATGCATAAAATCAAACTTTTTTCAGAGCAGAGGGAGTTAAGCTGCAAGTAGGTAAAAGAAACAAGTTCAAAGGCTCTCAAGTCAACCGCCTGTCATGATGTGAAAGAAGATCCCCACTGCATGGAAAGACGTCCCAGTAGAGGTACTGGAGAAGGAAACAGTGGCAGAACTCAAGAAAGCAGGAACTGTGCACAGACGATTCCTGATTCTAAAGAATTGAGAGGCAACCCAAAAATCAACATGGGTTTATAGCACTGCAGCAGAAACGGAACTGGACAGACTAAACGGACCCTGAAGTCCTTATCTGCTGTCATTTTCCATGCCTTATATATCCTATAGCATTTTGCATCGTCAAATGTGTTCAATACACAACTGTTTTTTTCACAAAGCAATATGACACAGCATTCTCAGCTCCAATACAGCCCATAGAGGAGAGGAGAGAAGGAGAGAGCAGATCAAGGCCACAAAGCCGGGGAAGCTTCTTCCATGTGGCAAACTAGGTATTGCCTAACCTGAGAGCACCAAGGTGCCACCCACCCACTTTTAGGAAAGGCACAGCACTACAAGCATTCTTAAAATCCATGCCTGCCACTTCCTGATGGCTGATCTCATGCATCTCGAGACCAACAGTCAGAAAGTCAAACATGCCAAGCTGCAAGTACTAAAAACCCCAGCATCTCACTGCAGCCAACAATTACAGAAGGCCTGGGAACACTAACAAGCAGGGGCGGCCCAAGGGGGGTGTAGGGGCGGCCCAAGGGGGGTGCAAAGACTCATTGCGGGACCTCATTTGCATAACACTATAATACTTGTTTGCATAAATATTTGCATAATATTAATGTGCACTAACTTTTAGTAAACATGCTTCTTAATGACTGCATAAAGAAAGACTACCAGATTTCTACATCATTTATTTATTTACATTCTCTTATATACTGTGCTATTCTGCATCAGTGTGGTTTACAATGAACAAACTGAAATTACATTGAACAGGGCATTATAACTTGGAGATAACTATTTTACAGGGAGCATGGGCTATGGAGGGTTAAGTGGTTTGCCCAAGACCACAAGGAGCACATGTGGGACTAGAAACCCCAATCCTTCCGGCCCAAGGTTGCTGTCCTCTAGTGGGATTTGAACCCCTGACCTTCTGGCCTGAAGTACCTTGCCCCAACCACTAGGCCACTCCTCCACTCCAATGCCAAGCGCCAGGCACATTAGGAAGCACTACAAACACTGCCCATTTAGAACCCATAGCAAACCCACCATATCATAACAGCACTACCAGGACTCACAAAGCACCAAACCCTAGCTGTCAAAAGGCAACACTGCAAATATTAAACCAATACATCTCAGAGAATACCAAATACATCTCACTGGGGGAAAGAGAACAAGTGGCACTGTCAAATAGGAATTACATGAACAGAATACCTCGGCTCGGTTACACAGACCATCACCAAACAAAGAACAAGGAATCACAATTTAGAAATAGGAAGACAATAATTAAACTGGGAACCTCAAAAGCCAAACTTGGAATGTACAACAACACTGCAGAAATAAAACTATAAATTAATTTCCTCTTGTACTAAACAAAATGCAAGATGTTAGCGATGCACATTTCCAGAACTGACATGTTCCAGTTAATAAATTAAAAATAAAAAAGTATCTTTCTACCTTTTGTTGTTTGTGCATTTTATTTTTCAGATGCAGTTATTCCAGTCACTTTCTTCTGGTTTCTTTTCCAGTCTCTCTCTACATTTGCTTTAACATACTCATCTTTCCCCTTTTGCTCTTTCCTCCATTTCTTTTATTCCTTTTTCATCCACTCAAATTTCACCCTTCCATCCTCAGTCTCCACTTACTCTCCAAATACCCAGCCAATCATAGATTTTTCTTCCCACCCACACCAAATATATTTTCCCCTCTCCATCCTCACTCCCCCAGCCCCATCCCTTTCTAGTCCTCCCCCAACATCAGCTCCCTTCTAGTTCCAGCCCCATCCATCATCTGCTCCCTTCTAGTCCCATTCTCCCCTCCCACCCCCGCATCAGCCCATTTCCAATCCTAGTCACCCCATCAGCCCATTTCCAGTCCTAACCCCCCATCAGTCCACTTCCAGTCCTAGCCCCCCATCAGCCCATTTCCAGTCCTATCCTAGGCCCCCATCAGCCCATTTCCAGTCCAAGCTACCTCCCCCCAATCAGCCCATTTCCAGTCCTATCCTAGCCCCCCAGCCCATTTCCTAATTGGCCACCCCCCTTCCCCAAAGAGCCCCGCGCCTGCCTGATGGGCTTGAAACTGAGCCAGGGAGGCCCGAAGCCCCAGCACATCTCTGCACAGCACCGAAGAGCAGCGTGTTCCTTCACTCCAGCAGCTGTGTTCTCCTGAAGTGTGCTGGCGCTGGAGGTTAAAGGGCATTTCCTGTTTCCCAGCACTCAGTGTGCTTCAGGAGAACACAACTGCTGGACACTGTTCTTCACTCCTGCGCTGTGCAGAGGTGAGCTGGAGCTTTGGCCTCCCCAGCTCCCTCTGAAGTCAGCCGGCCCTGCAAACCAAACACCATGTGCAGAATGGAGTTGGCACAGGGCCCCCTGAAGCGCGGTGCCCTGTGCAAACAACATTCTCACTCAATGACCTGAAGAGACTTGAAGACCTAAATATGTACACTTTGGATGAGAGGAGGGACAGGGGAGATATGATTCAGACCTTTAAATACTTAAAGAGGAATGATGAACAAACAAACCTCTTCCAGAAACGGGGAAGCTGTAAAACTAGAGGGCATAACATGAAGCTGCAAGGTGGTAAATTGAAAGGCACTGTCAGGAAATATTTTTTCACTGAAAGGGTGTTGGATGCTTGGAATGCCCTCCCGATGGAAGTGGTGGGGGCAAACACGGTGACGGAATTCAAAATGGCATGGGACAAACACAGTAGATCCC
This sequence comes from Ichthyophis bannanicus, assembly GCA_033557465.1. Taxonomy (NCBI): domain Eukaryota; kingdom Metazoa; phylum Chordata; class Amphibia; order Gymnophiona; family Ichthyophiidae; genus Ichthyophis; species Ichthyophis bannanicus. The sequence continues at coordinate 29,037,128 of CM066038.1, forward strand.
TTTACAGCAACAGGATAAAATCAAAATAAACTGAAACATATAACTTCTGAACCATCTAACGTCTCACAAATAGGGGTGTCCTACATGGAGAGGTGGGTTCACCCCTAAACAAAGACACGGAGAGGTGTGGCCTGCACCTACTCTTGCCATCTTCCTGGGCAGACTAGATGGACCATGCTGGTCTTTATCTGCCGTCATCTACTATGTTACTATGTTACTAATGGACAGGCTGGCCTTGCTAACAGGATCTATCCCACTAGCAGCCAAAAACAAGAGGAAGCCTGGAGCTGCCACAATTAGGAGGGGGAGAAACAGAGGGAGGTTGAGAGGGAAGATACAGGGTAGGGATTAGAGAGATAAAGGACGTGAAGGGACTGAGTAGGGGAAAAGAGAGAATGTTCTAGATGGTGGGTGGAGAGAGAGAGAGAGAGAGAGAGAAATGGATGTTGGGTAGATGTGGATGGAGGGCAAAAGGGAGAAAGATAGAAAGGATCCTGAGCAGGTGGGGCGGGAGAGAGAGTACTGGGCAGCAGCTGTGGGATGCTGTGTGGTAGAGAAGACAGGTATAAGGGAGAGACAGAGAGGATGCTGGCACTATGGTCAGAAGCAGGGCAGGCCCGCTCACAAACAAGTCTGAGGTAAAGCAGTGAGGCAGTGGCTCAGGGCACCACACACAAGGGCACCAGAAGCCCACCTCACTGGCTGGCCTGTTCACAGACACAGAATCATTTTCCTTCGCTCCCACAGCTGTTCTAAGTTGCAGTTGCTGACTCGCATACTTCTAAAAGTGAAACAAGATCACTTCCTGATATGCAAAAGACACAGGAAGCACCCCTATTTCACTTTTAGGCACTCAGCAGTGCCAGTGGCTGCAGCTTAGCACAGCCACGGGAGCAAAGGAAAATGCTCCTGTGGCTGAGGCGGGGATGCAGGGAGAAGGAGTGATGGGTGGCTGGATGGGTGTGATGCTAGGGAGGTGGCTGGCACTGGAAGAAGACTTCTGCAGGGGGCTAGGATGGGACTGGGACTGGAAGGGGAGCTGATGCAGAGGAGAGAAGATACTAGAATGGGGTTGATGCTGGAAAGGACTGAGACAGGAGGCGAGCAGATGCTGGGGGGGCGGGGACTGGAAAGGCATTGATGCTAGGGGGGCTGGAAGGGGGTGATAGTGGTGCTGGGCAACTGAAAGGGGGCAGATGATGGGGTCAGGGTGGAGAAAAAGGCAGAATCTGGGGGTAAGGATGGAGGGGGGAATATATATTGTGTAGCAGGGAAGAAAGAAGATCATACAGAAGGACAGGTTGAGAGAGAGAGGCATAAGGTGGCTGCTGAAGTAAAGAGGGGGAAGGGCAGGATTCATGAATATCAGAGAAGGAAGTAATTTGCTGGGTGTGAGGAAAGGATGTAGGAGGCAGGAGTATAGGTACTGGGGACAGGGAGATGGGGAAGAGCTGAGACTAGGACTTATGTGAAGTTTTTAAAATTGGGTGGGAGAAAAGAAGAAGACTGAAGCCCAGCTCCCTGACTCACATCTGCACAGCCGCGGGAGTAAAGACTTGCCAGAGCTGTTTCTTACAGCAGCAAAAGAAAAATGAAACGTCTCAGGCAGGTCTTTACTCTCACAGCTGTGCAGAAATGAGTTGGAGAGCCAGGCTTCGGTCCTCACCGGCTCCCCTTTAAGCCAGCCAGGCCAGCGCGGGGCCCCAGAGATGTGGGGGCCATGTGTATGCATGTGTGAGTGTGTGAGTGATGGGGAAGGGGAGGAGGGGGAGCAGCTGGCACTGGGACTGCTACTGGGGTTAGAATGGAAAATGGGCTAATGTTGGGGGATGGAGGCATTGGAACTGGAGGAATACTGATACTGGGGGGCTAGGACTGGGAATGAGCTGATACTGGGGGATGGGGAGCCCGGGATTTTAAGGGAGATGTTGCTGGGAGGGATTGGAACTGGAAGAGTACTGATACGGAGAGGGGGGGGGCTAGGCCTGGAAATGCACTCATACTGGAAGATTAGGGGACTGGAAGGCAGCTGATGCTGGGAGGGACTGGGACAGGAAGAGGACTGATACTGGGGGTAGGGGGGACTAGGACTGTAAATGAGCTGATACTGGGGGATGGGGAGCCCGGGATTAGAAGGGAGATGTTGCTGGGAGGGACTGAGACAGGAGGAGGACTGATACGGGGGGGGGGGGGCTAGGACTGGAAATGGGCTGATACTGGGGGATGAGGGACTGGAAGGCAGCGGATGCTGGGAAGGCTGAAACTGGAAGGGGATGGGGTTGGGGGAAAGAAAAAGAAAATGGGGGAGTGAGGATTGAGAGGGGAACATATATTTTGTGTGGGAGGGAAGAAAAAAGGTCATACGGAGGGAAGAGTTGAAAGAGAGGGCCATAAGAGTGAATGCTGGGGTAAGAAGAAGGAAAGGCAGAGATAACAAATATCTAAGAAGGAAGTAACTGGGCAGTAGAAGGGATCTAGGGGGCACAGAGGGGAATAAGAGGCTAGCGTAGGAGTGAGATGAGAAATGAGGGGGAATGGACCAGAGGTTAGAAGAGTAGATGGAAAGTTGCTAGGTGAAAAGTCAAAAGGGGATTGAGGACGAAGGGTTGAAAATGAGCGGATGAATGAGTAAAGAAAGAAATGAAAAAAAGTGAAAGATCAGTATGTCAAAGGCGGATGTAGACAGAAAATGGAAAAAAATAGGAGAAGAGAAGAAAGGACATGAGCAATAGACAATGGAGAGTTAGCAGAAGACATGAAGAATGCAAAAGAGAGAGATTGGGGCAATTATGACTGAAAAATAAAATACCCAAACAACAAAAGGTAGAAAAAGAAGCATTTTATTTTGAATTTATTAACTGGAATATTTATTTTATTTTTTATTTATTTACATTCTCTTATATACCGTGTTATTCTGCATCAGTGCAGTTTACATTGAACAAACTGAAATTACATTGAACAGGGCATTATAACTTGGAGATAACTATTTTACAGGGAACATGGGCTATGGAGGGTTAAGTGGCTTGCCCAAGACCACAAGGAGCACCTGTGGGACTAGAAACCCCAGTCCTTCTGGCCCAAGGTTGCTGTCCTCTAGTGGGATTTGAACCCCTGACCTTCTGGCCTGAATACCTTGCCCCAACCACTAGGCCACTCCTCCACTCCACTCTGTCTGCTCTGGGAAATGTGCTCTGATGTTTTTGCGTTTTGTTCAGTATAAGAGAAAATTAATTTCATAGTTTCATTTTTCCAGTGTTGTGGTGCATTCAAAGTTTGGATTTTGGGGTTCCCAGTTCAATTATTGCCTTCATATTTCTAAACTGTGATCCCTTGTTCTGTATTTTTTGACGGTCTGTCTGTTTTGCGTGTATATATTAATGTTTAATAGTAGTAGTAGTAGTAGTATGACAGAACTGTGCTATTCTGTTCATCTGGTTTCTGTGTAGTAGACCCACTTGTTCTATTTCCCGGTAAGAGTTGTATTGGTTTAATATTTATAGCGCTACCTTTTGATGAATAGAGTTAGGTGCACTGTGAATCCTGGTAATGTTATTATGATATGGCAGGTTTGCTATGGGTTCTAAATGAGCAAGGTTTTGTAGTAATACAGAAATATGGTAGCCTTTCTTTATCCTCACTGTACATGCACAAGGTTTTCAGACACTCATTAAGAGGCATGTTTACTAAAGGTTAATGTGCTTTCACAAATTTGAATGTGTGCTAAGTGCAGCAACACCCATTTATGTCTATGGGCACAGTGGTACTTAACACATTAATGTTTGGTAAACCTGACTCTAAGTCATTGTTAGGACAAAAAAGAAGCTTGTGACGGTCTCCTTTAAAAGTCACCTAAAATTTTAGATGGGCAGCATATACATTTTAAAATAAAATAAATTAGATTTATACAAATGAGGCCAGTGGATATGCAAATATTTATGCAACTAAAGCCCCATAATTAGTCTCTGCACATGGCCCCGCAACACCCTTGGGCCGCCCCTGACTCAAGGCCCACCTCATCTGCCCACTCCTCATGGAATACTACCCCAGCTGCCGCTCACCTTACATTACACCCACATCCTCATCTCTAAGGATCCTCTGTGCTTATCCCAGGCTTTTCTGAATTCTGTTCTTCTTTTTATCCTCTAGAAGGCTGTTAAAATAACATAAGTCAGTTTTTAGCACTTAGAACAGATTAATGTTTTCAGTAAAAGTATCTTCCAAGATCGCGCCTCCATCTCCACCCTACCTCCAAGAGGGGCCAGATATGGTGCCTTCAGCAGCTTCCCACTTCCTACAGCATTAGGGCTCGATAATCATCGGCAGCCACTAAGCCTTCGAAAACAGCTAGCCATCACCGCCGAACTCTAGACCTGAATATTCAATGCCAGGGTCACATCGCCAGATAGCGGGGAAGCTAACCAGGCAGCAGCGAAAGCTAAGACAGACTTTAATGTGCCTAACTTTCAGTGCCAAGGGGTAACCGGGCAATGACTGTATATCGCCACTGCCTGATTATTCTCGGTTGCTGCCCCCGGGATGCCCTGAAGCTGGCTGGCTAGCATCGGGGTGCCTAGCAATGACACTTGCAGATATCCTGGGCACAGAGATTAATGCTGTTAGCAGGTCTGCTAATCACATTAATCGCATTGAACATCGGGCCCTTAGGGCTTAATGTACTTGATGTTTACACTTCTAGTAGTTTAGTCTCGCTCCAGATATATTTAAAAGAGATCCACCGTGTTTCTGTTTTCATGTCACTGGAACTGTATTTAACAAAGTTCATCCTTATAATCTAGCAATTATTGCTTAGTTTGGCTCCACTATATTAGTACAAAAGCTGGACACGGTAAACTGATGCCAGTCATAACACAATCTGAGTATGTTATATTGCCTGTTCTCTGAGTGTAGCACAGTTACTTTGGCTATATGAAACTGCATCTAAACAAGGCAAACTTGAAAAGTATATCTATTTATTTTATTTTATTTATTTAAGCTTATTTTTATATCGCCTTTCTACCATTCAAAGCGGTTAGCCGACAAATGTAACAAGGCAGGAAGCCCTCTGTTGTACAGGGAACTAAACAGTATAACAGTAATATTTATAGTAACTCTGAACTATTTACAGTTTAAGTAAAGGATGTAATTATGCAAGATTTATGCTTTGTACTGGGGCTAAGGATTTGTTAACAGTGCGTATATAGGGTTGCTCTAACAGTATGTTACTGGGGTGGTTGGGTCTCTGTGTCCAAGGCTGTGCTGTATTCTTCTTCAAAGAGATATGGTTTTAGTTTTTTCCAGAATTCAGTCAGGTCCAAGCATCCTCTTAGGGGAGGGCAGAGGGAATTCCATAATATGGGGGCAAATAGGGTGAATGCCCGGTTACAAGTTGTCTGCTTGCTCTTAATCTGCTGGGTCGGGATCGTGAGTAAGTTGAGGGTATTCGTTCTTCTTAGCCTTTTGTTTTTGGGATTTGAAATTAGGGTCTGAAGGCAGGTGGCAGATTCCTTATGTAAGATTTCAAATATTATGGTGAGAGCCTTGTATCTGATTCTAGCAGTGATGGTAGCCAATGAAGCTGCATCAGTATGGGTGTGATGTGAGCACGGCGAGGGGATCCGAAGATTATTTGCGCTGGGCCATCTGTAGTGGGTCAAGGGTGTGTTTAGGTAAGCCGTGGTAAATAATCTTACAGTAGTCCAGAGTAGATGTAATCATAGCCTGGCAGACAGTTCAGAATAGTTCTGGGGTTACTAGGGGGTGGAGCTGTTTCAGAGCTCTTAATTTATGGTAGATGGAGGTAATTGTTCTCTTTATATGGGACTGAAAGTTCAACTGTTGATTTATATTATGCCTGGGTATTTTATTTCCATTTTTACTTTGATGATATAATAGGGGTGGTTTGAGAATACTTATCTATAGGGGAATAGTGTAGCAGGACTGGACTAAGAATAGTGCAAGGGTTGGTTTAACTATTAGGAAGAGTAGGTTGTAGGCATCTGGTGGATGGCAAAAACAGGGATGCCAAGAGTGGAGCAGCCCAACAGCGAGGCTTTCTGTCCCAAAGCAGTGGCATAGCCAGGACTGATTATTTGGGAGGGCCCGGGAATAGCATGGGTGGGCACAAGACAGTGTGAATGCCGACATCACCTCCACGTCTCCTTTCATCAGACTGTTCTATTGCCTCTGACCGGCTGGACCTGATGCCATGCTATACCCCTGCCCCAAAGACTGAAACTGAAGGATTTTCAGATAGTGTGTCCGGTATAAATCCAGAAAAATTCCAGCATTGTATTCTTTAGGAAAGTTAAAAAAGCAGCATAAAAGGATATTTGCTTTTCTTTGGTACCCCTGAAAGGATAAGGACATAAGAAATGCCACATTGGGTCAGACCATGGTCCATGAAGCCCAGTATCCTGTCTCCAACAGTGGCCAGTCCAGGTCACAAGTACCTAGCAGGTTCCCAAAAAGGCACGCAGGTTCCATAACGCTTGTTCCGGGGTAAATAGTGGATTTCTCGGGTCCTTTTTAATAATGGTTTATGGACAGAATGGAGGCAGTATAAGACTGCACAACTTCTGCAGGCTAAAGGTATGTGCACAGGTAAATGGAAAGAAAAGGGATGGCGTTGGGGGGAGGGGGGCAAAGTACACAAGAAGGTGTGTTCTCTTAGGCTTGCCTCTCAGGACAAGTGTGCTCAGAGTTACATAAGAACATAAGATCATAAGATATGCCATACTGGGTCAGACCAAGGTCCATCAAGCCCAGTATCCTGTTTCCAACAGTGGCCAATCTAGGTCATACGTACCTAGCAGTATCCCCAAGGGACACAGGTTCCACAGTGCTTGTACTGGGTCAAGCATTGATGTCCTGGGTCCCTTCTTAATAATGGTTTATAAACCTTTCCTCCAGGAACTTGTCCAAACCTTTTTTAAACCCAGCTACACTAACAGCCTTTACTACATCCTCCAGTAACAAATTCCAGAGTTTGATTACACATTGAGTGAAAAAATATTTTCTTTTATTAGTCTTAAATGGTTTACCCTGTAGCTTCATTACATGTCCTCTAGTCTTTCTATATTCTGATAACGTAAACAATCGATCTACATTTACCCGTTCCACTCCGTTCATTAATTTATGGACTTCTATCATATCTCCCCTCAGCCGTCTCTTTTCCAGGTTAAAGAGCCCTAACCTTTTTAGCCTTTCTTCATAGGAGTATCCTTCCATCCCCTTTACCATTTTGGTGGCTCTTCTCTGAACCTTTTCTAAAATCGCTATATCCTTTTTAAGATACGGCGACCAGAATTGCACACAATATTCAAGGTGCGGTCTCATGGAACGATATAGAGGCATTATAATATCTTTTGTTTTATTTTCCATTCCTTTCCTTATGATACCTAGCATTCTATTTGCTCTCTTGGCCACTGCTGCACACTGGGCCAAGGGATTTAACATGGTATCCACAATGATGCCTAAATCTTTTTCCTGGGTGGTGGTTCCTAATGTGGAACCTTGCATCGTGTAACCATAGTTTGGGTTGTTCTTCCCTAGGTGCATAACTTTGCACTTGTCCACATTAAATTTCATCTGCCATTTTGATGCCCAGTCTTCCAATTTATCAAGATCCTCTTGCAATTTTCCACAATCCTCTTGGGTTTTAACAACTTTAAATAGTTTTGAGTCATCTGCAAATTTGATAACTTCACTCGTTATTCCACTTTCCAGGTCATTTATGAATATGTCAAAAAGCAGCGGACCCAGCACAGATCCCTGGGGTACACCACTATTCACCCTTCTCCATTGGGAAAATTGGCCATTTAGCCCTACCCTCTGCTTTCTCTCTTTTAACCAGTTCCTGATCCACAATAGTACACTGCCTCCTATCCTATGACTCTTTAGTTTTGCCAAACGTCTCTGATGAGGGACCTTGTCAAAGGCTTTCTGAAAGTCCAGATACACTATATCAACCAACTCACCTTTGTCCACCTGATTATTCAGTCCTTCAAAAAAACATAACAGATTTGTAAGACAAGATCTTCCTTGTCTAAAGCCATGTTGGCTGTCTCCCATTAGGTCATGACTATCTACATGCTGAGTAATTTTATTCTTTATGATGGTTTCTACCATTTTTCCCGGTACTGATGTCAGGCTCACCGGTCTGTAGTTTCCCGGATCACCCCTGGAACCCTTTTTAAAAATTGGTGTTACATTGGCGATCCTCCAATCTTCGGGTATTAGAGATGATTTTATTTTCTATTTTTACCTGCAGGAAGGGTGGACAATTTTTAAATAACCCTTTTAGCTGGCTAAATAGCAATTTACCTAGGTATATCACTTTGCAAATTACCATTATTGGGGATAATTTTATCATATCCTGCCTACACAAAAAGTCCAACAGGGGGCCTATTTTATAAAAGCAACATAGGCATCTAGGTACCTTTACAAAATAGACACCCAGGGCTATTTCCATTAGCATGCAGACTCTCTCACCCTATTTAACACCTGATCCAAAGAAGCTATAAATGTGTACGTCAGTCCCATATTTCTTAAAATATGCATGCGCATTGCAACTCTGCCCCTGCTCTGTCCAAACTACACCCCTGTGAACACCCATGAACATATTCAGTCATGCAATGGTTTAAGAGCCCCTTTCTGCATATACAAAACAAAGTTTAAACATGTTAAATAGATCTAAAATGAGGCAAGACCACGTCAGGAATAGGTTATGGATCAAGAGGAAGCGGAGGGCATAGAGTAGGTAGGAGCAACCATATCAGTTTAAGGCACAAACCACATGGAGTCCTCCCATGACCTGCCAGCTGGCAATGGAACCTCACACCTAGGAGTCTGAACGTTAATTGGGAGGCGGGCAAGACTAAAATTCTCCTAGGGTGCTTAACACCCTTGCGCTGGCCCTGTATAATGCTGCAGATTGACCGCAATATAGCAGATTTGGGCAGTCATTGTTAAGTTTGGGCTAGTTCAGCTGATCCAGCATTATTTTGCTTAGACTGTGCCATGTTAGGTCTGATCTGTATCCACTGAACGGACTTACTCTGCATACAGAGCAGTAGGGAGGCCCCAAACATCCCTCCCTCTTAAATGCAGCCTGGGGGCAGGCCTCCACAATGGCATGAATTTAGTCTTGGTTGGGCACTTTGACAAAAAACAAATCCAGTTAATAGTCAGGCAATCCCAGGGCGGGGAAGTTGAGCTTGTAAATGTGCTTTACTTCAAAGGCCTTATCTGCTATTCATCAGTCAATAGCAAACACACTCGGCTAGACTTCCTGCATTGGGGCAATCTAGATAGCATCATTTCAGTAAATTGCAGGGTACATCTCTCCCCGTCTGCCTTTGTGTTTGGGAGCTGTGCCCAACCCTAGCAAGACGGGATATGGAGCATGTGGCACATTGCTCACATTCCAGGAGATTTAGCTCATACGAGCCTGCGAAAATGGCAAACGGTGGGAAAACTGACATGAAGGGGCCTCGTTACCTAACCAGTACTGCTCAGAGCCATACAGTCCTCGTACACATTTCTGCCCTTTCATCCAGCTTTGTGCAGTGCTAAGATGAATCGTAAGGATTTTTTTGAAGATGAGAAAGAAACAAAACAGGCAGTGGTGAGATCCAGCCGGTTCGCACCAGTTCCTAGCGTTTCCCATGTTTGCCAAACCAGTCCCTACAGGCTGGTTCACCACCGGATCGGCACTGTCAGGTTTCTAAAAACCCAACATTATTTGGATGGCATGGGGGGGGGGTGGCATTGGGAAAAGCCCCCGATGCCATCCAAATAAGGTTGGGGGTTTTGAAAGCCACCAGTGCAGATCCAGCGGTAAAACAGTGAACAGGTTCCTAAGAGGATTTGACTCCCACCATTGAAACAGGTCAATGTTCAGCCGGGGGAGTCAGCATTTTTAAAGCATCTGGCTGTTGCGGCTCAAATGGAAAAAGTATATTCCACGCCAGAACCTGGATATCCTCCAGCAATGCAGTGGCAACATTCAGCCACTATCCGGGTAGCAAAACTACATAAAGATTGGGCAGCCTTTCCAGTGGCCTAAACTTATGTGGGAACTTATCCAGTTATCCAGTTATCGGACTGAAAATCACTGCTAAGCACTCTACTGGTCCTCACACTGCCCACAGACTACATTGGCACTGCCCAGACAGTGCTGTGGTGGTTCGAGTGCCGCCTAGTTAGTGCCAGTAAATATCCCTCTTGGAGGTACTAACTAGGCAGCACTTTTCGAATCTTGGCCCCAAAATGTCCTTGGTGTCTGCAGCACAGTCGGAGGTTTGTTAAGAGAAGGCTTTGGAGGCAATGTTCCTGCCAAACTAGACAGGAGTCCTCCAGCTGCACTGCTGTCAGTAGGGGGAGCTATTATAATATCACATTTTCAGTTGCAAAGAGCAGCATCTATCCCTACGGGCAGCAGCACCGCCAGCGGAGTCAGAACACACACACACACACACAGGCGCGCGCGCACACAGCTTGCTGGGAACATTGTTTGGGGATATTTCATCTGAAAAATAATGGGCTTTCACCTACTCTTCAGGTCTCAAGAAAGAGATCTTTATTATTATTATTATTATTATTATTATTAATCATTTATAGAGCGCTACCAAGCATAGGCAGCGCTGTACAAGACATGAAAGTAGACAGTCCCTGCTTATAGAGTTTACAATGTAGAAGACAAACATGCAGTGCAATAGAAGAAATAAGGGTGATACGGGGATGAAACACAAGGGAAGGATATCTTGCTAAGATAATTAAACTTGTTTATATAGACAGACCATGTGAAAGATGGACTGTACTTGCTAAGATTCTCAGAGTTTGGAGGCCAGGAATCCTATTGCTCTGCTGTGGTGTTTGTCTCCCTCTAGTGAACAGTGACAGGTTTAGAGGATTTTCTTTTTTCGTGCTTGGGAGGCTCCTAAGTAGAAATTTGAAGGGAGTTTTTACGGCCATACCGTAATTATCCCACGAAATACTGTTGTCTAAAAGAGCAGAAGTGGTGTTCATTGTCACTCTAGGTGTTGCCCTGGCCCTTTAAAATGCCTTAACCCACTAGTATTTTTGTAAACCAAGGTTTCACTAATACGTATATCCAAAACTTGTGATCAAATATAAAGAGGGAGAGAGAAAATACGAGAGAAATCAAGAATAGGGAGAACTAGCCATGCAAATGGAATCTAAAAGCTGAATTGAACAATGTAAACTCATAATCTACACACGTCCAAGATTTTATAAACACATGAATAGAACCCACCACGGTTTATTTCTAACGATCATGAACTATGTGCGTTTTTGTAGGTGGATAATTTTAAATAAAGGCATTACGTACTTTGCATGTTTTCATGATAAAGGCAGAGGCAAGAGTGTGTAAATATGGGCGCGCCCGGACGAATAAACCCATCTCCCTATAAAAATAAAAAAATGTTTTTTTACAAGCAGCTTGTTTTCCGTGATGAGAGAAACTCTGCTTACAGCTTTGCTTTAAAGATTAAAGTCTTTTGAGACCCCGTTTTTTTCACTAGCGCTTTACCGCTGATTTACAACCATGAAAGTCAAATTCTTTTGAAATCATTTCAACTAGCTGAAATTCAATATAAGCAAAGGCCAAAGACCTTGCATACTGTGTCAATCGTCAAGAGGAGGTCTGTTCGGCATCGCTGTGCTTCTAGCCAGAGCTAGGATTAGTGTGAGAGCAAATAGCTGAGGGTCTCCTGGGAGCCGAGGAGGGCTCGGTGCCAGGCCCCACAGCTGCAACAGCTTGCATTTGCTTTCCACTTCGCATCGTTGTTTTAAATCTGATTTTGCAAAACTTAATAGCATACGGGAATATCAACGGCGGGGGTTTTTTTTTGTGCGCGCGTATAATTGTCGTCTCCATGTCGACTTAGCCGTCTTGGGACGAGAAAGATTCCTAAGTCATTCTTAAATGTCCTGCTTGCACTCTGTAGCCCTTCCAGTGTGGAGTAGCCCCAGCAGCTAATACACCGTCTGGCCACGCTTTCCTCGTTAGAGCAGAAGTGGCTCCTTCCATGCCTGTTTGCACTTCTTTTCAAGCACACGGGTATATTTCGTGGATCTGAAAGGAATGTTGAAAATGCACAATTCTAATGATCATTCCTCAGTATTATCAATGATATCGTATGAGCCGGTTAAGTTTAGCTTATAAACACTTCCTGGTCTAATTTGATTTTTTTTTAGATCGTTTCATAACCACATATTAAAAAACGAAAAAAAAATTAAAGAGTCCCCCCCCCCCCCCCCACCCATTTCAGTTTTTCTTTTATGGCAAACACAGAATTCCTGGGTGAACGGAGGCGAACTTTATGTTTTTCCTGATTAGCAGCAACACTCCGGCAACCAATGGAAAGATCAGGGCAGGGTGGGCTGAGACTGTGGGAAAAAGGAAAGATGTTTCCCTTTGCGACTCAAAGTTGATATATTTCGCTTTTGTTTGTAATGCCTCTAGGAAGGAAATATGTAAACAGCCACGATGACAGGAACGTAGATGTTCGTGCACAGCCGAGAAAGATCTGCTACATGTGCTCTGATCCTTTTCACTACATTTCCAAACTTCTTTTTTCAGCAATACTAAGGGGAACGGACCTTTCTTTCGTTCTTAATGCAGTGTCATATAGCAGAAAAATGCTTACTTAGAAAACGGAGATAGAAAATCATCTAAAAAAACCAATATGAGTGAATAAAACACGCAGCAGCTGCAATAATGTTGGAAGATCCCCCTATTCACACTAAACGTTCCCTCGTCTTGGGGATCCCTTACTGCTGTACACATAGGCGTTTAATTATGAATACCAAGCGCCAGTTAAATACTCCATAGCTACAGTGCATCAATGTCTTCTATATCTATACGGGTTTATATAGTGCAGGAAGTGGAAAGCAACATTATCTAAAAGGTAGAAACTCGCATTATTTGATTTTGCTCGTTACATATGATAAGTTAATGTTGCAAAAGGTCATGTATATTACTTCCATCAAGTTCCTTGTGTTCAGTTCCACGTACAACAGTAGTATTTCTGCACTGTTAAACGTTGTTATATATAAACCGCTTTGAATTTCAGAAAAGCGGCATAGCAATATAAATAAATAAAGCATTCCTTTAAATTACTTAACACAATCTATAAATGCATTCGTATTAAAATACACCTTTCCAGACACACGCAAATAATAGTTTTACCATTGTACATTAATGCATCCAATTATGATTAATAAAAAAGTACTAAAGTCCTGCAGTATCCGATATCCAGGTTCTGTTCTTTTTTAACTTTCATTTGAAATAATTACAACACTGCTATGCATTGTGCTACTCAGATCAATATCTTCTACTGAGGCTCTCCCAAGTTTAAACATCTTTCCTTGGAAGCTGATGTAGTGCATCTATAACATAGTATATAGATTAAACTATAGTTGTTGGTTTTTTTTTTAGATTAGCATTTATCAGCTTCTTATTACACAAGCTTTTCGAAACCAAAATATTGTAGCAACTAATCATTGTAGTCTATAATTATGCCATATAGAAACATAAAATTTCATTTTGTAATGAATTTCTGGCGCCAGTTAAGTTGCAACCAGCTGAACATTTCACGGTGGGGCCGCGAGGTGGCGTTAAAATGGAGATAAGTGTCAGATTGAAAAGATCTCACCGGCAAAATATTATAATCTCTTTCAAAACTATAGTTAAAACACAACCAGTTGAACACAATATCATTCAACAAACACAGGAGGGCGCCGGAGAACATCATCAAGTTCTGTGATGAGATGACTCCGCCCTAATATTTGCATACTCGGCAACCATTGGCTTTGGCTTTGTTGAATCGTCATTTGGGTTGTCCTTGGAAGAAGCAGCCAATCGTTCAGACGTTGCTATATGATTGGTTAGCTGTCTCATGCCAATCACTCTAAATTTGCATAATGCAGGGACGGCACGCGAAGGTGGTCAGTCTGTTTGTGTACGTGGAGGAGGCAATAGGAAAATACCCAGACGGACCTGGGAGCAAAGCGGCGGCTGCTGCAAGAAGACGTCGGGCTGCGGCTTGGACCGCGCGAGCTAACACTGCAACTGTTATCCAGTCGGGGGCTGCGAATTTTTTTTATGGCGTAAAGAGCCCTATATTATGTGGCGGCTTCTTGCGAGCTCATATGCAGACTTGCATTTTCGTATTTTTGTTTTCGGGGTTATCTGGTGTACTTACTGTTAGTGAATGACTTCTGTGCAATATAAGAAGATAGATTAAAGTTGGAGAACGTAAAATACTGCACACCCATAACTGTACTGGAAAAGAAGTGTTGAATTAATATATGTCATACAGGACTTTAATAAAACGTAAATCTCCCAAAAATAAAACTGACGGACGGTATGTTAGCTCACATTAATTGCATGCTTGGTGGGCGAATAGCCGGGCATTATGACAGCCAGGCCCCCTTCCTTGTTTCTGCTTCCAAACACCACATTTTGCAGAAGTAGGATTTATAGCAAAGTAAGCTTTTTCATAGGTGGCTTTATAATTTCTATTTCAAAAGAAAAGCCGAAATTCTATATAGATTGGAGATTGGCTGTATGGGACGTTTTAGTCAAATATTGGAAGTCAGAATATTGCTCTTTCCACTATTTGAAATGAAGAACGGTGTATGTTATTCCCCGACATATTTTGGAGGCTTGAAGTTAAACAATTAAACAAAGTCCTTGTATTTTATATTGCATAGTTCTCGATAAGTTCAGGTCTTTAGTAGGCATAGGCAAATACGTCTTCGCAAACCCTCTTTTAATGTCTGCAGTTAGTGATTTTCTGTGCTAGATTTACTGTCGGGATAATATTTGACTTGCCACCTTCCCTGCCTGGCCCCTATATGAATCATCGTTGTATTTCAGCCTGTGGCTCTGGGTTATACTCTTTGCTTGTGTAATTTCTGCACGCTTGCTTTTGTTGTTGTCCTGCCTTCACCCCTGGGACCTGAGGGATCTGTCTACCTTCAGTTAATTTACACATCTTTTAGTCAGCTGCTGTATTTCTCTGCAGCCGAGCCAGCAGGGGAGCGCGCACCCTTCCTGTTTTAGCCCGCCCGCCCACTCCCCTCCCCCTCTCCCTACGCGCATGCTCCATTTTGTCTCTACTGACACACAGACAAAAGTCCGTGCTGTCAATCAATACCAGCAGCCAATCATAAACGGACTTCTGGATGTGGTTCAGAACGTAGGGAAAAGTAAATCCATAGTGCGAACCAAGCTCTTGACTTATTGTAGGCTTGTTTTATTATTCAATTACACTTTCGGGTGTAATTAACAACGATCTACTGCCTCCCTTCTACTAGATCGGATGTAACGCATTTAAAAATATTATGGTAGATGAGAGAGAAATCGATCATGAGTGCTTCGATTTGTATTCCTTAGCTCCAGGAAATCAGCTCGTCTTCCACTCTAGCTTGCTGGGACTTTTTGCATCATATAGTCTGAGTCATACGCATACGCTTGTGTGAAAGCGACACTGGTTACTTATTTCATTATTCCCACTACTCTGGAAATCTGTCCAGTTCTAAATTCATACATATGTTCGGGATTTGCCTCTGGGCATGTTTTTTGTACTGGAGTTTCTTGTATTAGTAGATGGCACGTTCTTAGAAATATACCTGAGCCATCCAGGAACTGTTTTCACTGCAATTATATTTCGGGCTTTTATGTATGGGAAAACGAGAGGAAAAAAAGGAATGAACATATAATCCCTCAAGGGAGGTGTACCTACCCCATTGAACATCCAGGTGTTAAATCTCCATGCATTTGTCCTACTTTTTTTAGTGCTATCAAGCCAGTGTTGACTCCTGGGGACCCAGCTGCCTCTGGGTTTCCTTGGTAATGTATCACCGGACGTAGATTACCAGGCCTTTTCTTCCGAGGTAACCCAGGATAAGATGATTTGCCCAAGGTTACAAGGAATGTTAGTGGGGATCGATTCCTTGATCTGGATATGAGGCAGTAGCTCTGACCACTAGGGTACTCCTCCACTCCATTTGTTCTGTGCTCATGCTCAATAAGAAGTTCAGAGGTGAAGAAAGAACACCCTCAGGGTTGGATAACATTCCCTATAGAAAGGGAAAGCCGAGAGAACAGTGTATGCTATAAGAAAATTGTTTAGGTAAATCCTTCTTGAACTTCTTCACTAGCATGCTAGTCCCTGTATGTTAAAAATATATACCGTTATTAGAAAAAGTACAGAGAAGGGCCACCAAAATGGTAAAGGGGATGGAAGGATACCCCAATGAAGAGAGGCTAAAAAGGTTAGGACTCTTCAACCTGGAAAAGAGACAGCTGAAGGGAGATATAATAGAGGTCTATAAATTAATGAATGGAGTGGAGTGTTTTTTGCCATCAAAATATAGAAAGACTAGGGGACATGTAATGAAGCTACAGTGTAACCTATTTAATAAAGAAAATATTTTTTTTCTCTCAAGGTGTAATCAAACTCTGGAATTTGTTTCCGGAGGATGTAGTAAAAGCTGTTAATGAAGCTGGGTTTAAAAAGGTTTGGGCAAGTTCTTGGAGGAAAGGTCCATAAACCATTATTAAAGGGGGACACAGGAAATCAGCTGTTTGCCCCAATACAAACATTGTGGAACCTTTGTCTTTTGGGGAAACTGCTAGGTAGGTATGACTTAGATTGGCCACTGTTGGAAACAGGATACTGGGCTTGATGGACCTTGGTCTGACCCAGTATGACATATCTTATGTTCTTATGTAAATGGTAGGGAGATGGTACTGCAAGACCAAATGTGCATTCAATACAGGTTCAATTCAGGTACACTTAGACTGTGAGCCCTTTGGGGATGAGGGAATAAAAAAGTGCCTGTTAGAATACATACAGTAAAGGGCGATCAAGTGAATAAAACCATAAAGGCTAGTTGCTGGTTGAATTACCCCCTGAATATGCTAATACAAAACCTCCATCCTTAAATAATATAAACAGAGGGGGCGAATAGATTTTAATCACCTGCATGTTAGCGAAACAAAACAAACTTGTGGCTTAAAAGCCAAGGAGGTAACCCTCAAAATCATTTTTTTTCACTAGCGGCTGTCATTGACAATATATTACAAATGTTCTCTCTCCAGCTCCAAGGTCTTTAGTAAGTGGGAAATTTACCAAAGATTCCCTTGCTGATTGCCTGCTCCACAAAACACCGTGTGAGGTTATCGTCTCCTGACAGCTCAGCGCAACTTGTCTAAATGTATAGTGAAGGGCTTTAAATAAATCTATGCTAGTGACAACAATCCTGGAAAGGAATCTGGGGTACTTTTTGGGCATCGCGGAAACGTGCTTTCTTAAGATAACTCCTTTAAGCAAACCAAACCTCGAAAAGCTGTCGGCGATGTGTCTTGCAGAGGTTACGGCGCGCTAAAGATTTCCAAAGCTTCCGACAACAGAAAAAGTTTATGAAACAAGAACGCGCGGTTTATCAAACGATTCCCCCCTGCTTGGCAGCCCCTTTCAAACCGTACGCCTAAAGCGCCCTGTGTGAACCAGTAGTGTTAAAGAGACGCGTATAAGGAGGGCATTATGTCAGCTAGAACACCTAAAAACGAGCGATCATAAAATTTCAAAATTAGAATGGACCAATGCCTGAACTCGAATATAATTTACGTGTATTTAGGGACATAATATGATGATTTCAGGTATAGTATTTTATGAAAATTACATTCTACCGTATCATTGACACATGTTGATTTGCGATAAATTATAGCCAACAAAGATGTTGCAATATCTGTACAATAATGTATTTCATTATGCATATTTTATAATGATCTCTTTCGTTTCCAGACACGGTGTGATTCATTATTCGCTTGCCTGTCCCCAAAGCTATCAGATCAGCAATACAATTTTTGAGGGGAGATGTCATGTAATCAGTATAACAGAAGTTTTTTGATCTAATAAAAATGTCACAAACCTTTAAAACACAACCCTGGGCTCAAATAACCCTATCATTGCAGCTAAGCCAATGAATGGACTCCAGAGTTTCATGGTATCTTTATGTGTCTGGGCAAAAGTAAATGCAGGCATTAAGATCGACAAAAAAAATCCTTTTCCAAACAAGACGACATCTGTTTTGGGACCGAAAATGCTGTAAGCCGAAAGTGCTGAGAATGGAGATAAGTTGCACTGTTTTCTGGAAGTGCTCCAGTTTGGGGTTGCACAAGCAGAGGATGTTACTGTGTTAAAAAAGAGAGTTACCCTTTTATTTTTCATTCCAGTTTGCGAGGGCGCTTACTAATGGTAGCCATAAGAATTTCTACTTCGAGCCACGTTTATTTAAAATAAAACAAGATCTTTTGCTGCAATTGAAAAACTACCAAAATAAATATATAATCTTTTTTCATTGAAAAAATGTGTCAGAGATCTTTTAAAGTAACCTCTTTCTCCTCGGTGCTATAATGCAATTTGGGATACCAGCCCAAACCCAATGCTCATTAGCAAATAATCTAATGATCGCCCCCCCCCCCCCCACACACACACACACAAACACTATAAAATTTCACACCTACAATATGCATACCCTTTCTTTTCACCTTATTTTAATTTTTAGGCAAGACGGCTGTTCAAAAAACTAATAGGAACCTTGTTGACCCTGCTAAATATTTCGTTTCTTGCCTTCCAAGGAATGGGTGTCCAAGGCGAGGTTCCTATCTGCGTGTTCTGTGCTTTAAACTGAGTCAGGTCTATAAAGCTCTTTCTTTCGAAATAAACACGGCCCAAGATACATGCACACCACTAAGCTGGCAGCCACTGGAATGTAAATTGGATAATTTGATTTAAAGGTTTTATTTTGAATGGCAACCGAGAAATAACACGTGGAATGAATTGCGCATTTAGAAAGTCCGAATTAGATATTCCATCATCCGTAGCCGCCTGACCCAGAGCTCTTCTAATCATTTTGATACGGGAAGTTTCAGAGTGACCCTCTTCCTCTCCAAACTGCGCGAATTAATTCTGCTTCCTCTGTGGTCCAGTCACATGGGAACCTGGCCTTGGAATTCCTTTCTACACTTAGGCGTATGTCTACTAATCCAGGCTAAAGTTAACCCGGGTTATTTGGGCCCTAGCTGCAGATAGCCCGGGTTAACATTAACCTGGTTTAGCAAACGTGCCCCTTAGTAAATGTGTGTAAATAAAACCTTTTTAATGGGTGCAGAGCGCGTTTTGAAACTCAGGTACAACGAATATAACTATTTACAGATGGGGGTCTGTACTTTTAATTCAATTATTGGTCGTTCTTAATACTTACTGATGTAACTACTAAAATGCGCAAACATCACTGACAACCGAGCAGTAGGGAAACATGCTGAACTTGGGGTAAAACTCTCCCAGGCAGCTTGTTACCAAAGCTGAATTACCCGTGCATTGAACAGCAAGAAGCTTGAATTTGTCAGAAACAAGGCTGTTTTTAAGTAAATGCTACACTATATTTTGGTTAAGTCACTCATAATGTGATATGATAATCATTTTATTATTATTTTACCATTTGTAAAATAATATTTTGTTCACTAATAGTGTTAGGTCACATCTATTTTTAAATGTGACCTTTTTATTATTTATTTGTTTAAAATACAGTTTCATAAGCGGGCCGTTACAAACGCTAACAAGTCAAAAAATTAGACATATATAGTAACATAGTATATGAAGGCAGATAAAGACCAGTATGGTCCATCTAGTCTGCCCAGCAAGGCACAAAAGTAGGTGCACCTGCCGCTCCGTGTAGGTCACCCCTCTCCCGTGCCTTTGTTTAGGGGTGTACCCACCTCTCCGTGTAGGTCACCCCTATTTGTTGAGATAAAAGAAATGGTTATGTTTATTTTGATTTTATCCTGTTGCTATAAAGGGATCCACTGTGTCTATCCCATGCTGTTTTGAATCCTGTCACTGTCAATTTTGAACAATTCCATCTTTTCCACACAGCTGATTTACTAATTGTATTGTGAATATTTCACTTATTGCCACAAATTATCCGAATCCATACGTATTCTCATTCTCAACTGAGCCAGGTTTCTGTGTAAAAGAATGTAAAACAATTACTGAATTTGTATCGCAAATGAACCAAACCAAGATGAGCTCCAGTTCTCCCTCAACTAAGTAAAACAGCTAGAAAAAGCTGCACATATTTCACATCACATGCATGTATAAGAGTGCTGCAACATTTGCTTTAACGAATACTGCTACGGTAACATGAACAAAATTGAAAATTCCATGTACTGGAAGAGATCACGCATGTGGCTAAATCAACAAACAGGCGTGAAGGGAGATTCATAGTTAATCTGGACAGGGGTCGACAGGAAGGCACGGGAAAAACAACGGCCAATAGGGGCACGTCCTCTGAAGTTTATTAGCATTTTCCCCGCCCCTCCTAAATATTCTACAGATTGCCTGCGTATTCAAATAAGCAGAGTATTTCACGTTGCTGGTCGCTTTTCATTGGCTAAGTGGGCGGAGAAAAGTGACGTTTATTCTGGAATGTCTCCCTCTTACCCCGCCTTAGCTATGACGTTTTTTTTAAATTCATATAGTGGGACGGCCTACGTCTTCGGTTACACTTAGCATACTTGAAATAGTAACCGCCTTGTCTGACCAAAGCGCCCCAATGGGAAAAGTGTCGTGATGTATTCTTTTACCCTATATGGCAGGGAAGGAAAACGAGGCTCTGGGGTGGGGCTTGTCCGGTGGGCTGGGCTCTTCACTGGCTGTTGGGATTGGTGTGCTGGTCTGTTTGTCGGAGCTGCTCAGCAGCCTGGCTCTGCAGAAGCGTATTGGTCAGGGCGTGTTTCAATGTTTGCAAAATGAGGCGGCTGCACGCTGATCATTGGTTGTCGTTGGAGGTGGGGTGCTGTCTCACTGGGCGGGGGTAACTCTCCTAACTGAAGGGCGGATGCATTTCTGCTCTTCAATGGTCGCCTAGTTCAGCGTGAATCTGGGTTGATTTACCCAGGTCCTTACTGATGTTTTCTTATTTAAACATCCTTTTTCTTTTTTTGTTGCTGTTAATTCATTACTGTTGCTGAGATTTGTTTTTGGTTTTTTTGGTCAGTCTGCACTTACAATAAACTATAGTGCACAAAGGAAAAAGCATTGTTTTACTTCACACTTATGATTCCATCCTGAAAAAAACGAAAAATGTTAATAACGTAAACTAAATCCACATTCTTGCAGATAGCATACAGAGCTGGCTAGCAACATGTTTCTCATTTCCTGTCTACGCCTTGTGGCAAAGAATTTTAAAGGACGGTTATTACAAATCATAGCAGATGGCATGTGCAATAGTGATCATTAAAACACTTTAAAACTGGTAGCCCTTTCAACTCTAAGGCTGGGACCACAAAATGTCAACGGGAATCTCCGGAGGAGGAGGGAAGAGGGAAATAAATGTTTCATTCAAGGCTATAGTATTGAAAAACTCAGGAACGGGCTGCCCTTGAGTGAGATTTTACTGCTTCTTTTTAAAGTACTACTTACTGGTTAAACAACTTTGAACATCAAAGCCGGTTCTCAGACACTTCAAAAGGTAAGCTATGACCTCCTCCATTTCACTAATAAAAATTTTAAAAAAAGTTTAATTCTGCAACTCCCCATGCAGAATTCTTGTAAAAGCTTAATTCTGTAATTCCATAATACAAAGTTGCACTAATCAATCTTAAAACGCAGATCATGCAGGAAAACACCATCGGAAAGTAAGGGACACAGGTCTCTGCAGGATATCTTAATACTAATATATATTAAATTACCAGTACCAAATATGTAGATAACTATGAGCAGAGATAATAGAGGTAAATCTTTATATGTGGTGTTAGATGAAGAGGACATGCAAAACTTGCCTTGACTTTTTAAAAATGCTGTCCATAAGGGAAGACATTAAAACCTTTATTATTCTTGTCCAATGTTCCCTCTAATTTTCTGTAGGCTGTGTGCGCATAAAATATCAGCTTTTGAAGGAAGGTTAAATTTTTGTGCACCACATAACGACATTCTGAGTTATATACTTTAAAATTTGACTACACGTCAGAATACAGTATGTACACCACATTGATTTTAATCAAATTAAATGAAAATAGACAATTACTAAATGAAGCGGGAAATTTCTAGTAATTACAATCATAACTTAAATTTTAAGACGTCTGTGTTGTTTTCTATCAGAATCAGAGCCGTAATTTTTGTGCGCTCTGTTGTAAAGTATGTGCGCGCGCACAGCTTAGAGGGAACAGTGTTCTTGTCCCATTAGATATTTTTAAAGCTTCCATTCTTGGGTGTTTATAATCTGTCATTTTGCAGATAATGGTGTTTTTTAAGGGCCAAAAATGGTGTTTATAATGTTTTCACACCACAGGTACTATTAATGGGTAGTTTTCCTGGTAGAATCAAATATGGGTGCTGGTGTCATTTAGGTGTCCTCGGTGCAGAAGGGAGGCTACATGTACTTGGAGAAGTGGTGCTCTTCTGGTTTTATTCAACAAACACCTAGTTTTTATTTATTTTTTGCAAGGGAATGTTTTATCAGTATTTATTGGTTAAAACCTAAAATCAGAAGCTCTGGATATATTCTTCACCCCCACCTATGGAAACACAGAACAGAAAAAGGCAAGCCCATGTTAAACCCTCAGTTTTGAGACCTAGCAGAGATGGGTTTCTTATGTTCAGCATGTGTTTCGCTTCCCCGGCACTTTTTTATGACATGCTTCAGCATCTTTGAGGGGCAAGGTGAATACTTGAAAAAAATAAAAATAGGTTAGTACAGAACTAACACAACAGCTGAGAGATAATTGCACATCTGTAAGGCTAGCAAATTGTTAACGATTGAAGCTCACTTCTTAAATATCGATTTACCTAATATTTCTGTCCAACTATTTTCTTGGTCTGTTTTAAGTCATTTTATTTTCTTGAGGATATTTTCCGATAAAACTCCGTGCAATCATAAACAAAGATTTTCTGATTTTGCATTCTAAGCGTTTTAGTTTTAAAACTTAGAGCCACTAGATGGTGTCAGAAGGAGCACACAGGTTTCTTCCTGTCTGTTGTGCTAAATTATAAGCCATATCATTTATAACTGTAAAGAATTATATTTTTGCGTGCTCGCTCTATTACTTAGCTTTACATGCATTCCTTTTTCATTTCACAATCAGGGTGCATCTTTAAAGTACTTTAAAATTTGTGTTCTAAGTTATTATCAGGTGCCAGGCAGATTTAGTTTTACTGTGTCCTGAGTCCTCTTTCAAAAAATGGACATCTAGTCTGGAAAGCTGAAATGGCCAAACACCATTCAGCCTTACAAAAATATCAGCACTACTCACCAGTTTGAATCCCTTCATACATGTATGCTTAAGGCAGACTAAAAAAGAACTAGATGGAATATGAGAACGATTTAAATGATTGTTTTATTAGTCTCTAAGTTTACTGCACACCAGGACCACACACAGAGACCCATCCCAGTCCTCATGACAGCATGCAAAGCAAGCTTGAGTTAGTGGAGATCAGTTTTTAGCCACATAACTTTACTTGATATGAAAAGTTCAAAATTCTGTATATTTTTAGTGAGCCTAAATGCATTCACTGGCTCCCTGAAAATCTATGCCTACAATTTATCTTAGGAGTTAAAAGCACAAGTTAGTCATTTGGCAACTGAATTTTGACTAGATATTAATAACTTTAAGCCCTGTCCCTGGAATGCCCTTCGTCCTGCCTCAATTCTAAACAGGTAACTTTGGCCATTTAATAACTTAATAGGCCAATGTTCTCCATTTAAGTGTTCGGCCACTACTGACTGCATAAGTGTTTCTGAATATCAACTCGTAAATATTTTTTTCCCAAAGATGCACAATGGGAAAAAAGACTTAGGAAGGTGAGAAGTAAATTTGCATCCAGGTATGGGAAGGTAAACAAAAACAATTCTTTGTTTTTCCTTGCATATTGTTGTATATTTTACATAAAATCATAATTATCATGAACTTTCTGAAATGCTCTTTAATCATCAGTACTTAGAGCTTAGCAAGGGGTATTCTCGTTTGGTTCTTAAGAGTCTTTAACTTTTCTGCATATGATTAGGACTTTTGATTTTAGGTTTTAACCAATAAACACCAATAAAACATCCCTGATGTAAATAGATTTTTAAAAGATAAATAACAGAAAAGTACTACTCCTCCCAGGTAGTTTCTTATCTCTTGTCTTGTAGCTTCCACTTATTTTCTGGTGGAATCAAACTTGTACTGTACATTTGTGCTACTTACAAGTTCTTAGCACAGAAAAGACACAAAAATTAATACTTGTGGCACAAAAACGCAGATAAAAACTGATTTTTTCTACCCTCAAAACCCCCCTAATTAGCTAGGAATAAACACAAAAGTTTACAATTTATAAACACCTAGGAATCAAAGCCTTATATATGATTTTAAAATAAAATGAGAAGCACTTTAGCAGAGATGTTAAGCTGCCATAAAGTATCACATTTTTCTGCAGTTAGGTTTACTGCGGAAGTCACAGTAGCACAGGTTAGTAACTTGTGTGGTAAATGAATAACGCAGCTTGCATTATTCTGACCCTCTAGAGTACCAGGCTGCTAATATGCCCCCAGAGAGCCAGTTTTAAAGGGGTTGGCACATTCATAAAAGAAGTGCAGTCCAGGGAGCCCTTTTCCCCGGTCATAGCAAAGACTCACTGCCTCCACCCCAAAGATACCCTCACCTCTGCGTACAGATCCCTACCTACAAAACCAAATTCCAAAGCCCCCCCTACTCCTAAAGACCCCGACTCTCCACACCCCCAGTCAAGAATCCTCAGAAGACTCCACCACCACCCTTGGCCACTCCCAGGGGGGTTCAGACATCCTCAGCTGTTCCTGCCCAGGCCTCCAGTGACTGAGGGAGGTATGGGGGGGGAGAGCCTTGGAATGTGGCTTGAGGAGGGGTAGGAGTCTGTCTGCAGAGGCTGGGATATCTTTGGGAGGACAGGGGTGCTGATCCTTTGCTGTGGCAGGAGGAAGGTATACCTCTGGTCCATGCTTCTTATAGGAACAAGGTGGCCCCTTTAAGAAAGACTCTCTGGGAGCAAAAGACCCTCATATGGCAGCTTGATTCCCAGCAGTAGATCTGCAAGACTACAGCTAGGGGTTGCAAGCATAATTTTTAACCTGGAGCCAGCCCAGACAGGGGTGAGGCTAGCTCCTGGCTGCATCCCCATGAACCACTAGGAAGTTGTTAAGATAGGCCTGTGGTGGCCAAGGGAAAGTGGAGGAGGGGTCATGATTGGTACAAGGAAGAGGGGGGGGGGGGGGCTTTAGAGATGAGGATCTTTGAATGTGGTTTAGGGGGCAGGGTCTGTGGGGAGGGGTATCTTTAGGGGTTGGGGTACCAAGACTGTGTTGAAGCCAGGGGGAGGGGACCCTGGACTGCACTTCTTTTAGGAATATGCTTGCCCTTTAATAATGTGTCCAGGAGCATAAATCCACTAAAGCACGGTCCCATGTTCCTGGAAGAAATAGTAAAGGCAGCTCTGAACTGGATTTATTTTTCCAGGAATAATGCAGCTTGTGCTGGTCAACGCAGGCTGTATTATTTGATTTTCATAATAAACTTAGGTGTTTTGCATCTCATTATTAAGCAAAGCTAGTTGGGGTAAAATAAAACACTTTTTGCAAGGACCAAAAATCTTGCGTTATTCCCTTAGCGCACATTAATAAGTACTCCTCTTAATTCTTTCTTTTATTTTCTGCTTCTTTAGGATCCATTCACAAAATACTCATCATGCCAGGATTAAAGAGTGGGTCCCAGAAGAACCTTGTAGACAACAATAATAATTTTAGTCAGCACTATCTAAAGGGGATCTAAGTTTTCTAGCCGAGTCTTCCCTCTGTATAAAATAATACTTCAGCTACACATCTATGACTTTCAAAGAGAAATCAGTATAGATCATTTAAAAATCTTCTGTTTGCAATGTGAATTCTATCATTATTTTTTATACTGCAGGTCTATTTAAGTGGCTCATATTTTTTCCATCTTTTAGCTCTCCGTGTAGCTATATCTCCTGTAAGTAAAACTTTGGCTGCTGAAAAGAGAGAGCATGCGCATCGGCAAAAGAATCCAATGTCGGCAGGGTCTGTGGCCCTTGCCATCACAAGATGAGGCTGGCACAGTGGTAGACTGAGCCACAGATGATGGAGATCCTAGGCCCCACCACCACCTAAAAAGGAACTCATAGGGACTGAGGATGTAGGTGGCATGAAACTGGCATAGGCCTTACTGAGAAGCTGGCTACGGAGAGGGGAGGAGAGGAAAATGGGTAGAAAGGCAGGGAGAGGGGGACTAAGGGGATAGGGAAAAGAGAATGGAAGGAAAGAAAAGTGAGGTGGTGGGAAAAGTAATGGAGCGGCTCCTGAAAAAAAGAATAGTGGACTTTCTAGAAAACAATCTGTTGCATGATCAGAGGCAATATAGTTTTACCAAAGGACAATCTTGCCAAACAAATTTGATTGCGTTCCTTCACTAAGTGACCAGAGAATTAGATCAAGGGCATGCGATAGATGTGATCTACCTAGATTTCAGCAAAGCCTTTGATACTTTTCCTCATAGTAGGCTTATCAAAAAACTCAGCAGCCTGGGGATGGGTCCCAAGATGGTGACGTGGATCAGAAATTGGTTGAATGACAGATGACAGAGGGTGGTGGTAAACCTAACTCACTCAGAAGAAACGAAGTGAGTAGTGGTGTGCCCCAGGGATTGGTTCTGGGACCGGTACTGTTCAATGTATTTGTGAGTGATATTGTGGAAAGATTGAACGGAAAATTCTGCCCTTTTGCAGATCAAATTTTGCAACAGAGTGGACTCCCCTCAGGGAGTGGACAACATGAGGAAAGATCTAGAAAAGCTGAAAGAATTGTCTAATGCTTGGCAGTTAACAATTTAATGCGAAGAAGTGCAGTGTCATACATTTGGGATGCAGAAATCCAAAGGAATTGTATGCAATGGGGGGGGGGGGGGGTGAGAGATTGATGTACACGGACCAAGAGAGGGACTTTGTAGTAATAGTGTCCGAGGATCTCAAGATGGCGAAACAATGTGAGAAGGTGGTAGTGAGAAGGATGCTGGGCTGTATACAGAGAGGAATAACCAGCAGAAAGGAGGAGGTATTAATGTCCCTGTACAGCTCATTGATGAGGCCTCACTTGAGTATTGTGTTCAGTTTTAGAGACCATATCTTAGAAAGGATATAAAAAGACTTGAAATGCTTCAGAGGAAGGCAACCAAAACGATTTGGGGCCTGTGCCAGAAGACATATGAGAAGAGACTTGAAAACCTAAATATGTATATCCTAGAGGAGAGGAGGGACAGTGGAGATATGATACAGACTTTTAAATAATTAGGGTATTAATGGACAAACAAACCTTTTTCAAAGAAAGGGAAGCTGTAAAACTAGAGGGCATAAAATTAAGCTGCAAGGAGGTAAAATTAAAAGCAACATCAGGAAATACGTTTTCATTGGAATGGCCTCCTGATGGAGATGGTGGAGGCAAATACAGTGACGGAATTCAAAATGGCATCGGACAGGTACAATGGAGCCCTTTATAGCAAGTGCATAGAATCAAAATGAACTTAACTATCTTTAATATTTCAACAAATAGAGGGGGGCGACCTGCATAGAGTGGCAGGTACATCTACTCTAGCTACCTTACTGGGCAGACTAGATGGACCATTCTTTTCTTTATCTGCCATCATTTACTATGTTACTATGAACATAGGAGAAGAAAAAAGGAGAGGTGAGGAACAGAAGTGGAGAACATATTGAGTAGAGAGTGCAAGGAGGAAAGAATATATCCTTCCCCACAGACTCCTTCAACATCTACTCCCCCCATCAACACACCTTCATACATTCCCCAGCATACACATACACTCCATGCCACAGATATACACACCCCTCCACACCTATGCTGTTCCCAAACCCAGAAATTCACACATACTTGCCTGATACATGTATTACCCCACATATCTAATACACCCCCACTACAGACACACACACACTGTACCTTCAGTTCCCCCCACACATAGTTTCCATGCATTTCTCCCCACATCTACCCTCACCCACAAACCCAAACATGCACAGCCCAGATAGGTCTCTGCGCCTCTAGACACACGCACACTGAGACTCACCTCCATACACTCCCGCCATATTACCAAACCACACTCCACCATGTCCTTTCCCACAAAGGCTTGTCCGAGCCTGCCAGTAGAGAAGGGAACCGTGCTTTTCTATGATACTTTTAGCATGCACTTTCCAACTTATTTCACATTTGTGATGTTTGTGATCTTCTTGCACCTAGAACCGTCACCAGTGTGGGATCAGTAAGCTACTAAAAATAACAGCAATTTACTTTATGAGCAGGGAAGACTAGGCAGGAGATTCGTGTGTGTGTGTGTGTGTGTGGTGGGGGGGGGGGGGCAGCAGCAAAGAACAGCAGCATTCAAAGCAAGACCAATAAATTCTGACAGCCACACAGACTCAAAGAGCCATCAGCACATTTTTGCTGGAAGTATGATGTTCATGATTGTTGAGTTTAATAAACCAAATCTGGGAGAGGTGGGGGGGGGGGGGGGCAAAAGACAAAGTTTGCCTAGGGCCCCCACTACCTTGCACCAGCCCTGGGGCTGGCCCTCTTTATAAGTACACTAGGCTGAAATCACAGCTTCGGGGGCGCTCAGGAGATCAGCGAAGAGACCGGAGCTGTGAGCAGGAGCCCCTCCTCCCTCCCATTGCCTGCCTATGAGAAGCCAGCATCAACGGATGAAATCGCAGCTTCGGGGGCGCTCAGATCAGCGAAGAGACCAGAGCTGAGAGCAGGAGCCCCTCCTCCCTCCCATTGCCTGCCTATGAGAAGCCAGCATCAACGGATTAAATCGCAGCTTCGGGGGCGCGCCGCGCCTTGCGGGTCCACGCCTGAGGGCCTCGCCAGAGGGCCCTTTGGCATGGCCCTCAGGCGTTGGTCCGTGGTGTTCATCCTGAAGTGAGCATTGAAATTGTGGACTGGATTGTCATACGCTCATATTATGGTAACCTGCTGTTCCTCTTCTTTTCTCTACCTATTCTTTTGACTGTTTCTGTCCTCTACTCTGTCCTATCTTACAAATGGCGTTCCTTTCGTATTTCCGCAAATGATATATTATTGTAAACCGCTCTAATGCTTCGACCTGAGCGGTATATCAAATTTAAAATAAACATAAACATAGGCTCTTGCCTGCCTGTTTTCATAATCCTGGAGAACCTCTTAAGTAAAATGCACCAGTACAAATATAGGACTAAAGACAGACGAAGGGATGCAACTGCTCCAGGGAAGTCATTCTCACTTTAGCTTGCAGCACACCAACTATTATTGAAAAGGGAAAAACACAATTCCCTGAGTTTCTCAGTCACAGCTTAGAAATCATAAGGCGGCCTTTCCGGTGAAAGATATCTCCCAGCACAGTGCCACCTGCTTTATATTATGCAGCAGGTCTGTTAGCTGCAGAAAACCATGCCTGCTGCCCCTCCCAGCTCCATCTGGATGTGCCCCTTGTGCAGGAACCCTTTACAGATCAAAGACATACTAACTGCATAACCACACTCAGCCACATCTCTCCCCCAGGTCATAGGTCACGGTGTGCTGCAGCAGACACACATACATTAGTTGTTGGAAACAAATTAAGAGAAGTAATGAAGTGGGCTTGTAAATAAAGGCAGCACATCAAAACCCACCGTGGGCCTGGTCTGAATTGTTTGCAGGTTGGGTTGTACTGCATCTTTGAACTAGACTGAAGATAAGGATTTCTAACCCACCCTGGTAGTTTTCTCTTTTCAGTCTGCCTACTCCCAGCTCTAAGGCAATCTCTTCCCAGTGCTAAAGAACAGATGTTCACGTGTAATTGGTTAAGTCTGGAATTATGTTTATGGGTAAGAAAAAAAGATCAGAGATCAAAGTTATATGTAACGGTAATTGTGGGAATATAGGTACGCACATAGACGCGTGCCCACACATAAATTACAATGATATTTAAGCAGACATTATATATTTAAGGAGTTCTGATTAACAGTGGTAGACTAGGCCCCACTCATACGAGGTCCAGACATCAGCTCCCCTGTGACATCATTCACTCTGGCCATTTCTAGTGGAAATGTTGCAAAGGAAAAGGAGGGGGGAAGCATTTCCACCCAACCTACGGAAATAAGAGTCCTGAAGTGCAGCAGTGAGGTAAAGGGGTGATGTACACACATGCACTATGTGTGTACTATGAGTATGACTCATCTTTCAAAGAAATCCTTGCTATAGTCCAGTCCTGGCCTTCATTAGCCTTCAGATGATTCCATGAGGACAGGAATAGTCCAAATGATGTGAAATCAAGATGACTTGATATATTTGTGAGCGTAATACCAAATTGATGTTAAATCTGAGAAAAAATAAATTAGCACACATGGAAATTAACTTTTGCTGTCTGCTATGAAAAGCTAAGCCCATATGACTGAGACCTAGGGCTGGTATAAAAGTGCTAGACGTACTAGGCAAACTTGTAGCCTTGTGCCAACCCCCTAATCAGCTTTCACGCCCTTAGGCAACCACGAGGTTTTCATAATTGAACTCAGCAATCATCATTATCCCAACATCACCTATCTCAAAATAATAACTTGCCACAATGTACACATTTTTAAATATTAAACTTTATTTGGTATGTACATATATGATGATGGAAGTTTCTGAAAGTCTTTTACCAGGATGAACGGTTATCCAGGTAAATTGGCCATTTAAAAATTAACTAAAAACGGCCATCCACTTTCCTTGACAGTAAAAGTATATACTGATAATTATTTGAGTTAGCTGTCAGAATCTTTCTTTCTTCTTTTTTTTTTTTGCTTTTGCTTTGACTGTAGTTGCTCTTGGCCACCCCCAGAAGCTGCCACCCCCTAGGCAACGACCTAGTTTGCCTAATGGTTAAGCTGGCCCTGCAGGAGCCACATTTTGAACCTGTGACCCATTTAACAGTAGCTGCGAGTTGCAAGCATCCACATAAATCCTCAGTGGTATAAAGGGAGGGAGTGCAGGCATTTGTTGCAGCATTTAAACATCGATACACTGAAACATAGCTGTTAGGGAATTGCTCCTGTCAAAATTCCTCCTCCTCTCCTAGCTGCTTCCAGTCACAGACACAAATAGGACCAAGGCAGATAAGCAAACGCCCACCCACAGACTCACTGCACAGATACATACACACTTAGGCTTAGACAAATGGAGTCTAGGCATGGAGAGTTGGGTCCGTTTTTAAAATGGGGCATTTAAAATTGTTTTCACCTGTGTATACTGGAAATCTGCAGCCTCAGGCAGTGGTGAAGGACCCCCACCTCCACCACCAATGTATCTTGGAGGAACATCACCTACTTTCTCAAATGTTTCCTATCTTGACATCCATAACCAGAGTTTTCTTGATACATTTCCAGACCCCCAATATCCTGAATCCCCCCCCCCCAGTACAAGACGTGATTATATAAAAAAGAGTTTATTGAATTATTCTTATTGCCAACCCGACACAGGCTGTGTTTCGCACACTTCGTCAGGGGTTGATCAAGCTGATAAAACTAAAAACATAAATATATAAAATTAATTAATAAATACATGAATGACATTAAAACACATAGAAGAACAGATGATACAATAAGAATAAAAATTTCTGACATATATAAAACCATTGATAAACTGTAAAAACAATATTATGTGCATAAGGGTAAAAAAGTGTGGATAAAAACTAATAAATAATTAATAACCTCATAATTACTTACACTAGATACTTCACAAAACATTAAAAACTCATTAAATAAAATTCATATACACATTGATATGAAGAGATAGACGAGAAGGAATGTAGAATGTGACAAACAACACTGAGAGGAGGATAATTACCTCTGAGGTGATAATAGAGGACAACTTTATAAATGACCTTAGTGTAATGGCAATCGTGCTAAAAAAGTAAAAACGAGTACACAATTATAATTATTTAAAAAACTAAAATAGACAATACCATATATATGTATTCATATATTGATGAAGGACCGGAAGAGACCAACAAAGAAGGAACGTGGCAGGTGCGTGTGGTGAAAATCGATATCCTCAAAGGGGATAAAAACATACAATCAAAAACTTGCAGAAAAAGCTGCTTGTTTTAGAAGTAACTCAAGTAAAAAATATAAAATATATACAAGAAGGCCGAAAAGGTCATGCTACCTTCTGTCCAGGTAAAACAACGTATCCTGAAAGCTTTCTTTAAGGTGAAATCTGTTTTATTTTGTGGACAGAAAGTTAACATCTTTCCAGATGTTTCCCGTAGCACCCAGTTGAGGCGTAGGCAATTCTTGTCTCTTAAGCCTCAGGTTCTAGCTCTGGGTGCTACGTTTTTCTTACGTTTTCCTTGTAAGTGCCTAATTGATTTTAAAGGTGCTTCATTTGTATTTCTTGATGTATCTCATCTGGAACGTTTTTTGACTGATCATCAGGGCTCAGCAGGATTAAATGGCGCCGATAATTGTTCCTCCTGATAAGTGGCATTTTTGCCTGTTTTCTTGTTTCTATAGATTATTCTTATTTAGATCACAGCTAGCTCCCTTGATGAGGTCTGCTTTGCTACGTATGTGATGTTGATGTTTTATTTTGTATTTTGTGGTTATTTTTTTTCTTACATATAATGGCAAATTGTACTGTACTTTATTTGGTTATTGTATATGACTGAAAATCTAATAAAAAAAAAAAAAAAAAAAGAAGAAGTAACTCAAGTAAAAAATTTTGAACATTGCCCATAAAAGCTATTCTAACCTACATACAATGTATATTCAAATCTAAATTAATGTCGCTGGAAGGGGGCTATGAATAACATGGACGGCCGACTGTGTATGATTAGGTAAACTCTCTCCTTTTTTTAAAAAAAACTTAATATATGAATGAAGTATATAACTAATCGACCATGCATACGCTAAAACTAAGAATAAATAAAATTTTGATGAATAAAACTTGAACAAACCAGGAGCCGATTTCTCCTAAAATGCTACTAGCAACTTCTGTAGAACGCCGGCACGAGCGCACTTTGTTAGCTAAAAGAAACAAAGAAAATTACTAAAAAAAGATGAATGTGATGTAAAATTAACCGAATCCAAATGTATATATCATAAATCAAACCTGACGAAAACCTTGAGTAGGCTCCTCTTATGCAGCCATAAACATTCTTCAGAGGACGCCGGCGCACATAAATTATTTATTTATTTATGTTTTATAAGTTGTTCATTTATGTTTTTAGCAGCTCTTTTCTCCTGTCAACATCGGAGATACAAGTCTGGGTTAGAGACTGATGAGTGTGTGAATATCCGTCCAAAATGATATTCTGAACAAGATGGTAAAATTTATTCTTGATACCCTATTTTCATTTTCCGTACAGGCAAGGGTTACTTTCCCTGCACCTAGTTGTGGCTTTACATGAAAAGATTCTTCTTTCACATTTTTATGTTTCGGTACTAGTATTCCGTCCTTGTCGCCTTCTCGCTCAGCCCCTTTTCGGCCTTCTTGTATATATTTTATATTTTTTACTTGAGTTACTTCTAAAACAAGCAGCTTTTTCTGCAAGTTTTTGATTGTATGTTTTTATCCCCTTTGAGGATATCAATTTTCACCACATGCACCTGCCACCTTTGTTGGTCTCTTCCGGTCCTTCATCAATATATAAATACATATATATGGTATTGTTTATTTTAGTTTTTTTAATAATTATAATTGTGTACTCGTTTTTACTTTTTTAGCACGATTGCCATTACACTAAGGTCATTTATAAAGTTGTCCTCTATTATCACCTCAGAGGTAATTATCCTCCTCTCAGTGTTGTTTGTCACATTCTACATTCCTTCTCGTCTATCTCTTCATATCAATGTGTATATGAATTTTATTTAATGAGTTTTTAATGTTTTGTGAAGTATCTAGTGTAAGTAATTATGAGGTTATTATTTGTTTTTATCCACACATTTTTACCCTTATGCACATAATATTGTTTTTACAGTTTATCAATGGTTTTATATATGTCAGAAGTTTTTATTCTTATTGTGTCATCCATTCTTCTATGTGTTTTAATGTCATTCATGTATTTATTATCAATTAATTTTATATATTTATGTTTTTAGTTTTATCAGCTTGATCAACCCCTGACGAAGTGTGCGAAACACGGCCTGTGTCGGGTTGGCAATAAGAATAATTCAATAAACTCTTTTTTATATAATCACGTCTTGTACTGGGTCTGTTACACGTGATTATTTGCCTTTTCGTGGTGGTGTCCCCCCCCCCCCCCAGACACGCACGTATGATTGCCCTTCCTCAATTTTATCCCACCTACTTTAAATCTTAATGGTCATGTTCTTGCCATCTTAATTGCATGTTAAGTGTGTTCTGGGGACTGGGATGAGAACCCGTGCTGTAGACTAATCTGTTTTGTTATGTGTTTAGCTGTCTTGGCTGGATTGTACGTTGCAAGGAGAAGGACCTGCCATTTTGTATCTATGTAGACCAATGGTTTTCAACCCAGTCTTTGGAGCACATCTAGCCAGTCAGGTTTTCGGTAAAGCAACAGTGACTATGCATGAGAGAAATTTGCATACAATGCAGGCAGTGCATGCAAATCGCTGTCATGCATAATCATTGTGGTTATCCTGAAAACCTGACTGGCTAGGTGTGACCCGAGGATTAGAATGAGAACCCCTGCTGTAGACTAATACCTACATCTCTTGTGCGCTATTGAAATCATCATAATAATGATGACTTGTGGAACAGGCACAACAGATCGGAGCACTTCTATTGTACAAGATATAGGATGTCTAACTTTCCCCCCTTAGCCTAATTGCTTTATCCTGTTTAAACAAACTAATTTCAGAAGGTAAGTTATTCAATTAACATTTAATTGTTTCTGTGGGGCAATTTCTCCAAATGGGTTAGTTTTCCACATAGCATGACAGTAATGAACCTCACCTAAGTCAGGGTATATGGAGTATGATCTCAGCCTCTCAAATTGCATTGTGCCAAATAGATCCTCCTCCTAGAGTTCATAAGATGTAGCACATATAGGCAATTTGTAAAGGCGCACTTGGAAGTTCCTCTTAATCAAGCCGGTAGCACCCAAAACGATGGGAAATCTCTCTGTATCTGCTCCATTTTCTTGGTCTCTAACTGCATTCTTGGCACTTGAGGATCGTCTCCCTTTCAATGCGGTTTCACAGAATGATTGTTTAGAAATAACATCTCTATAATCAATACCATTCTGGTATTTTTCTCTTTACCACTATGTCCAGCTTCCTTGCATCCAGCTTTTTATTGGACAGAAGAGAAGTATCCCAGGTGATCATAACCTTTTCGTTCTCCATAATTCTCTTGGGGTCATGATCCCAGTTATTTTCCAGTACAGCAATGTTTTATTGTTTACAGCGTTTCCAATGAATGAGTCGTGTCACTTTATTGTGCTTTTCAGTACAGAAATTTTCTGCCATCAGAGCTCTGCAGTCGGCTATGAGTAACCATTTCCCGCTCTTTCTTACAGCACCTATATGAGTCTGTTTTATCAGTTTTTTTCTATGCTTGCTGAGAACTATTTCATCCATAATCCACTGTCCTGGGCTGCAACTATCAATCTCTCAGTTTCAGTTCACGTTCCTTAACCATTCATGTGTCCATTCATTCCTGGTTTGCATTTGCCACAGTACGAGGTATTTGCCACTTTGCTTAACTTGTTGCTGATCTAATTGTTTGAAGAGATTTTTTTTTTATTTTGCAATTTCTGTTGCATTCTTCTTATGTGTACTGATGGATTTTCAGCCATCCCTTCTACTCATTGAAATGCTTGTCCAAGCTTAATAATGGATACAGGTTCTGGACGTTTACTTTCATATTTCAGTACTTTTTTATACTGGTATCTGACAATGCTGTTAAATAAGCCTGGAGGCCTATGATAGTAGCTCCATATGTATCATTAAACCATTATTAAAGGGGACCCGAAAAATCCACTGCTTGTCTCATTACAAGCATTGTGGAATCTGTGTTTTCTGAGGAACCTACCAGGTACTTGTGACCTAGACTGGCCACTGTTGGAAACAGGATACTGGACTTGATGGACCTTGGTCTGACGCAGTATGGCATATATTATGTTCTTATGTTCATAATCGATTTCTATAAGGTCCAGTCCTCCTTCGGCTCCAGGGATATCTAGTCTTGGCATAAACTGTATCTTGTAAATTACTTCATGGGCATGGGGGAGTTTTCTTGTTCATGCATCCAGTTTTTCATGATCTTTAAGAGGCCAGTCTCCAATCCCAAACCTTTATGAAAGCATAGGAATTGCCAGCTGATTAATGGCCTGTATCTTATTCCATGATGTTAAAAACACTTTTTGATAACAATTTTAATCTCTTGTGATATTCTTTACTGACCTTTTCTCTCAGTAATTTTGGCTTATTTTTGCTTCTTTCTTTACTCCTAGGTATTTACATATGCCTTCCTGTTAAAGTTCTTTGCTGTCACAGTCAGGGAGATGTTTTCAGTTTTGCTCAATTTTCCTCTAAGGGAGGTTGCCTTAGCACATTTGCCAAAGCCAAAATATCTTGATGTCTTTGTTTGGATCTAGTTGACCTATCAAATGTCAGCCAGCGTGAGAGATACTCCACTAAAAAATAACCTCCTCCAATGTTGCTGCTGCAGCTGCTCAATCCAACAAGTAGAGGCTAAATGTAATCATAGTCTCAATCATGCACTAGCAAAAAGTCTGTGAAACAAGGGCTATGGAAATAGAGATACTGCACCACACTTAGTGGGCATAGATAGCATTCTGTATGTTTTTCATATTATTTTGTCTTTTTCCCAAAGTATAAATTCAGTCATGATACACTTGGTCAAGAGGGGGATTTTTCTGAGACTCAGAGGACTCTTATTGCCTTCTGCCACTAAGGCAAATAATTTCCAGCTGGTAAGTTAGCAACATGTCATCTCTCTGAAATCCTCATTCCTCAGATTCTCTTTTAATAAAAACAAATACCACAGATAGCACCATCTTGAACGGGGGGGGGGGGGAGGAAGAAATTAAGGGAATCAATAATGCCTGGAAAAAAAACCTTTCACTCAGCTCATCTCACTGTGTGTTTTCTGCATTTTGTTTCATTCCTTTGGCAAATAGTGCCAAAGAAATGAAATGCTGGGAAAGAACTTTCTCAGGATATATTTGGCACAGTTTAGATTTTTAAAAAATTGGGGCATGAGACATGCAGACACCACCGACATTCCTTTAAGGACCTAAGCTACACCCCTAAGCTGTCCACTGCAATGCTGCACAGGAGTCTGCACTGCATACACAATCTGGAAGCACCTCCTCCCACCAGCAGCAGCTTCTTGGGAACCTTGGTTACCCCCTCATATACCTCGCTCTTACATCCATCTCAAATATAGTGACTCTACTCTAGGCCAGTGCAGGAAGATCTTTTTGAGCCTCCATTTTTTGCTGAGCGGCTCACATTATCTATGGAAAGATATTTGTCAGTATCATTTCCTTGTGCTCTCAAGGACAATCATGGGAATGAGGCTGTGCCGCCACCTTTCCTTGTACTCTACCATATACCATTTACAGGAAATCTAAAAAATGATATCAGAGCAGGGATCTAGGAAAGGA
This sequence comes from Ichthyophis bannanicus, assembly GCA_033557465.1. NCBI lineage: Eukaryota > Metazoa > Chordata > Amphibia > Gymnophiona > Ichthyophiidae > Ichthyophis > Ichthyophis bannanicus. The sequence continues at coordinate 29,074,866 of CM066038.1, forward strand.
ACATATTGGGACCCTTTATATTCCTCTGCATGGCTCTCATCTTCTTAAAAGCACTTTACCAGGACCTTCTGCAGTCTATGCACATCCTCTCTTACATATATACATTACATGTGCACATGTAACTATACTCCTACACTCAGACCTAGCCATCATGTTTATCCTTTCTGGAATCTATCATCAAAAAGAGGTGGAAAAGGCTAAACAAAATAAGAAAATGTTTGCTGCATAAATTAAATACATAAAACATATTCAATTTTCATTTTTTGGAACTCTTTCTGGTTCGGAGGACATAGAGACTATCTCCTCCAAAGCTACAGATTTTTTCAGTATTCTTATTGAGTGTGGGGATCCTCTTTCTTTTCCTGTGAAGTGTCCTTCAACTTTAGAAAACCAGAATGTTTTGTTGGGGTTGAGAGTAAAAAAAAACTTGAAATGGATGACCTACAGACAAAACAGAAATCCTTCACTTGCAAAGCAAGCCTCATGTTTTCCACTCTCGAGTATTCATCTACTGATGGCAAGCCCAGACTGGAGAACCTTAACTCTTGAGAAGCTGCTGCAGGATCTTGGCCGTCAAGCTAACATGAGACAGTACCCAAGAACATACATGCTGGAAAAAGTAGCACAGATATTAATCATATTTCTAAAACAAAGGCAAGTAGAATTTCCAGAAAGAGGCAAGAGAGTGTTTCAGAACGTAGTGTGTATATGAGATGGTGTGGTAAATGAAGTGTAGACACGTACTTCTGGCTGCTTGCTTGAATATCATTTATTGGGTATGCTCCAGGCACTTCCTAGGCCTTTTTCTATAGTCTTTGCTGGAGCTTTTCATGTCCAAAAAGGATTAATACACCTTGTGGATACTTTAATAAAGTTACTAATGCATTCCAGGACTCATATGTATGATAACCCTACCCCTTAGTATATGCTCATTAATAGCTTGCTATAGGAGCGTCATTACTTGTCAGTCCCTGAATTGAAGAAATGTTGTAGTATGTGGTGCTTGAAGTCTTCTGTTGTATCATATTGGTTTGGAGGAGTAGCCTCAATGATTACAGCAGCAGGCTAAGTTCAGCTCCCACTGATGCTCCTCATGATCTTGCAAAAGTCACTTAATCCTTCATTGCATCAGGTATGAACTTAAAAAGTAACAGCCCTCGGACAACAGGGATACGACTCCTATATCTGAATGTGCCTCATCTCGACCTGCTACTGGAAAGCGTGAGATAAATACAGATATTCAACTGAATTCTTTGAGACTACAACACGTTTCATTAGACCAAGGTAAGAACACTCTTGTTTGAGTTATATAATTACTACTACTCAGAGCTTTCTTTGAGGAGGTATTCACTGATACTGAGTACTGACACCTCTTTAATTACCTGCTAAATCTGACCCATAGTTCTTATATATTAATGAAGGAGCCCTGCATATGAGTACAGGCTACAACCACTACTGGTACCACTATTACTACTACTACTACTAATAATAATCTCATTATTACAAGAAAATAACAGAATTATACTTCACTTCTGTGGCTATGATGCTTTGTTCTCATCTTATATATTTGTTTTCCTTGGTCGATGTGCTGTTTCTAGGTTTTATCTCTGATGTCTTTCCACAGCCATGAAATCGCAGGAGACTGGGGAGGCCTGAGTAACAAGATACACAGTAAAGTCTTTTCTCTAAGGAGTTTTGTGGAGCACATTGATTTTTGAGCCACTGTTTGTAATTTTCTAGAAGTTTATTGGAAAAAAATTCACATCACTCATTTATCGTTTAGGATATGAAATTTCTCAAGAGCCCCTCTTGCTTGCAAATGGCAGCCCAGGAAAGCCAGTTTATGTTTGGCTAAATAAAATTATTTTCTCATTTTACCAACTGCCACTAATATTAAAATCATTTTGTGAACAATCCGTTTTCATTAGAGTCATTTGTTTTGCATTGTACAAAGTTGGAAAGAGCTTTTATTTTACCAGCAGCAAATCAGCGTCTAGGATATGCCCACAATGATTATCTTGTTTATAAGTGGGTTTACAGCAATTATTTAAAACATATTTGTTAACTAGTTACTTTAAATTGAGCTATCAAGTGAATTCAGTATGAGTACTGTAACTTCTCACCTTTTTTTGGCTAATGCTCAAAGGCAGGGTCTAAGGTGTGAGTTAAGGATAGTTTCTTCTTGGCCTTTCTACTGCGATTCACACAATATGGGGGGGAGGGGGAGAGGAGGTTAATGTCCTGCCAGTTCACCCCACAGATATTATGATTCCGGTACAATCAGAGCCAAAGCTGAAGGATTAAACTTCCTGCTTGAAAAATAATTATAATTGATTTAAAACAATTCCCTCCTCTGACTGCTGTAAGTAGTTGTTTTAGTAACCAGTTCATTTGTTTAGGTTTTTTGAGTGACTAATAGTGTAATCGCTATTTACTTTCAGAAAGTAGTTATCAGATGGTGGTGGTATGCCACACACACATATTGGTACCTTCAGGAGGTGGTGGGGTTTGAAGGATCTTGCTGTGTTAGCCTTCAAGAAGACAGGGCTCAGGGGTGGGGAGGAAAATGGGAGAGAGGCAAAAGCTAAAAGTATGTGCAACACTCCACAGCCTCAATGACAGGCCAGGGAGTTAAAAAGAGTAGGTGACCACCAATGGCAGGTTTTTAGACATTATGGTTAGAATTTTTTTAATAATACGTACATATCAAACCTTTCCAAAGTCACACAATCATATATAATCTGAAAGTAAGAGACACTTTCCCCTTTTATTTGTTTTTCTCCCCATATCATATTGTTTTTGTCCTTTTTCGTCTTCTGGACTCTTTCCCGTTTTCCTTAACTTTCCTTTTTCCCAGCTGTCCCTCCCTTCAGTTGATATCATGTCCCTTCCATGCCACTTCTTCCCATCTCTTTTCTGCCTTTCACTTTTCGTTCTATTGTATTTTATCTAAATTAGTTTACCTTTACCCCTTTATTTTTCAATCAACTAATCCCAGCCTATCAGGCATCTTCATTTCTCTCTCTCAACCTCTACAAGCTGACTTTCTCTCCCTTCCTGCTCCCAGCCTTTAGATTCAGATAACTTTATTGGCATGGGAATCTTAAATGTGTTGCCAAAATAAATTCCATTTCTTCTTTATCTCCCTTGTGCTATCTCTAGGTATGTCCCCTCTTTCTCTTCTCCCTCCTCTGTATATTCTCTCCTGTGATGCCCTTTTGTATCTAGCCTAAGGTTACCAGATATCCCTGATTTTCAGGGATTGTCCCCGGTTTTTACACGGTCCCAGTTTTACACGGTCCCAGTTCAAAAACTCACCTTGTTTATTTTTGATATGTTAAGATGTTCTATGTAAAATTAAGATGTTCTATGTAAAACAAACTTAGCTTTGTTAAATGTTGTTGTTTGTACACCGCAACTGATCTCTGGAAGATGCGGTATAAAAATGAGTGTTAAATAAATAAATAAATGTCTCTGGTTCCTCAGCATATAGCAACCTCCTGTCCCCAATTATAGCAGGAACCATAGTGCAGAATGTCTTTTCCTCCTCCCCTGGTGTGAGCAGCCCATGTTAGCCTCTCAATGCTCCCTGTAAGCCAGCAGCAGAAGTGGTGAAGCAGCGCTTACTAGTGTGTCAATTTCCTGTGTCGTGCTGGACCAGTCTCGTGAGGCACAGGAAACTGATGCGCTATTAAGCATATGAGGGTGATTTTTTGTGCCTAGATCAAGCAGCAGCACTTCATCTGAGATCCCGATGCTGAGGCTCCAGGTAGCAGGGCCTGTGCAGGCAGCCTTCAATAGCGAAGGTCTGATCCTAGCTTCCTCTTTTCCTTCTCCAAGCCCTGCTGCTTTCCAGCAGTAGCAGATCCTGCTACTCTGCACCTGACCTGGTTTGCCAGCTGCTGTGGCTCATTCTTTCAACATGGTCTCCAACTCCATGCTGCAGTCCCCCAGGCTGCTCCTAAACACCTTCCCTGGCCCTTTCTTGAAGATCACTGCTGGATTAGGCTCAGCCCTGTGTCCCTTTCTCCCATGCAGAATGGCCAGCAGAACGGCAGGGCGAAGGTGCACACACTCCACCTGCAGTTGGCTCATCACCTTTCTGCATGGTTCAAATAAACTATTTGACTAGTGCAGGCCTAAGAGAATCAGCTGACCTGAACTGTGCAGGAGAGAAAGAATCAGATGGGAAGAGCAGCGAGTTAGAAAGCACCATCCCTCTCTTCTGACAGGCTGAGGAAGGAAGTGGAGCAGCGACCAAGTTGGAAAGGAGACTCAAAGGAGAGGGTGGAAAATGTGGGGACTCAAGGGGTGGCATGGGACCTTACTCTCTCTTGCCCAGTGCTGTCTTGCTCTCTCCTAAATGATACTACCTCCTTTCCTTCTTGATTTTGATCTGCTGCCTGCCCCCCACCCCAATGAAGGGAGAAGAGCAAGAAAAAGAACTCCGATATAGCAGAAGGAAAAATGAATCGGTGAGATAATGGAATGATGCAACAATTGAAGTGGAAAACTAAAAAGAAGGAAAAATAGGTATCGAGAAGTGAAATGGCATGAATAAAGACGGAAAAGCAACGCAAAAAAATAAGACGTTATCTGAAAAACAATGTTAATAAAAACATGGCTGTGACATACAGCACAAACTCTTCATCTTGAAAGTGATTTACTTACACACGCTTAATGGAACTGATCCTTTGCAACTTTGGGAGGCTCCTCTTTTCCCCCGTCCACCAAAAATCTCAACCTTATTCTAGCCTCTGTCTTCCTTCTGCCTATGCTATTTATCCCTCCCCTTTCTTCTTCATCCTTTCACACTCCTTTAGTATGTGGGTCTTCCTTCCACTTCCTATACCCCCTCTGTATCCTCCTCCTCCCCTCCCCTATCTTCGCCCCGCCCTTTCCTCCTGCGCTGGGTCTCTCTCTATCGCAGCAAGCCTGAGAAATTAAGAATGCCATTGGAGGTCTGTCAGAACCCCCGTAAGGGAGAGCTCTGCTGTGCTCCACCTCTGCTCCCCATGATATCGAATCAGAGCACGAGAGAGGAGATGGAGGCGGGCATACAGCAAAGCTCTGTGATGATAGGTGCTGGTTCTTCTCCCCTTCCCCTTAACCCGGAAGACAGCAGGAAGGAGGCGGAGCTACTGAAAGCAGTGAGTCTGCTTCACGAGCTGGACTGTTAGCGTCACGGGCTCAGCCGGATACTGTGCCGGAAGCTTAGAAACCGAGTAGTCTACGGGCACCTCCATTTGTAATATAAAACTCTTGCAGTAATTCATCCAGTGCCCTCCATGTTCTGTTAACGGCTGCTTTTGGTTTTAATATTTTGAACTGAACAACATATTAACCCGAGCCTTCCCACAAAATGAACACTGGATGGGAGGCTGCATAGTAGTTAACAACATTAAAGGATACTGAGAAAAAACGGTGCCCTGCTTATCTCTCTCCATCCTCCCAGACTTCGAGTTCCATGTGCAGGAAGCGTTAACATTACGTAGCAGAGAAGAAAAGGGACCACTGAGAACCAATTTCCTCTCCGGAATACAGAAACCAGGACCCGGCCCCCACTGTCCTGCACAACATCCATCTGGATAATTACCCAGTGCAATCCGTACATTTTGGTGGAGCTGTATTTGCATTTCACATTTTATTGCATATGCTTAGGAACTGGTTTAGCAGAAATGCCTCAAGACCGGAGAGAAAGTCCTGGATTTAGGAATAAATAGGTTGCCAAATACCAGGGCTGAAGAAGATTCACTTCTCCCTTATTTTAAGGCTGTGCACGAATGCTTTCTCAAGGGGGTGACACCATGGCTCTGTTTCTCCTCCCTGCATCTCTGAGTGAACCCAGCACTCTGGCTGCAGGGGTAGGGCTGCCTGCTGCTGGACCAGTTGTGTTTGCCCTTAGAAGAAAAATTAGACCGAGTTGAAAGATTCCAAATTATCCCTGTCATCCGATAGCCAGACTGTTAATATGAACAAAAAACAAACTTTGAAATGCCTGTATGCAAATTCTCGAAGTCTAAAAAATAAGATGGGAGAGTTAGAATATATAGCACTGAATGAAAGCTTATATAATTGGCATATCAGAGACCTGGTGGAAGGAGGATAACCAATGGGGCACTGTGATACCAGACTACAAACTATAATGCAATGATAGGGTAGATCACATAGGTGGAGGGGCGGTGCTATATGTTAGAGAGGGCATCGAGTTAAACAGGATAAAGGTTTTGCAAAAAAATAAAAGCACTGTAAAATCTCTGTGGACAGAAAGTCCATGTAAAAAGGGGAAGAGAATGACAGTGAAGGTGTATTACCGCCTGCCGGGCCAGAATGAACAGACATATGAAATATTGGTCTAGTGGTTAGGACAAGGTACTTCAGGCCGGAGGGCCGGGGGTTCAAGTCCCACCTGGGGACAGCAATCTCAGGCCGGAGGGACTGGGATTTCTAGTCCTATAGGCACTCCTTGTGGTCTTGGGCAAGCCACTTAACCCTCCATTGCCCATGTTCCCTGTAAGTATTAACGTATGTGTGTCATATCCCCTCGTGTTAAATGTATCCCCCAATTGACCGCTTTGACCCGGTGAAAAGCGGAATATAAATACAGCTAAATAAATAAATAACAGAAATTAGGGAAGCTTGCAAAGTTTACAACAAAGTAATAACTGGAGATTTCAATTACCCTAGCATTGACTGGGTCAATGTTATATCAGGCCATGCTAGGGAGATAAAGTTTCTAGATGAAATAAATGACTGCTTCATAGAGCAGTTGGTTCAGGAACTGACTCAAGAGAAAGCTATTTTAGATCTAGTTCTTAGTGGAACGTAGGAAACCGTGCAAGAGGTAACGGTGTTGGGGCCGCTTGGCAATAGCGATCATAACATGATCATATCTGATTTCATAAATGGTGGGAGGATAACAAGGAAATCCACTGCACTAGCATTTAACTGTAAGAAAGGAGACTATGATAGAATGAGGAAAATGGCTAAGAAAAAAACTAAAAGGAACAACTGCAAAGGTAAAGAGTCTATATCAGGTCTGGGCATTATTTAGATATACTGTCTTGGAAACCCAGACCAGCTTTAAGAAAGGTGGAAGGAAGGCCAAACAATAGCCAGCATTCCTTAAAGGTGAGGTCAAAGAAGCTGTTGTAGCTAAGAGAAAATCCTTCAGAAAATGGAAAAAGGGACCACGCACCTTGGCAATAGGTGCCTCTTTCTTTTTAAAATACCCATGTAAGTGTATCTTGATATATGAGCAGACAAAGTATATATTTATGGAATCTGATCAATTGAATGTATTTTTGCTTGGTAAAGAAAATGTTTAGAGAGAATGTTACTCACTTCCTTACTAAGTCTTAGGGTTAGTAGTGTTATCATGGGACCAATATATATCTGAGTTTTTTTCTTGTTACCTTATGGATGATATTTCCTGTTTTTGCCTCTTTTCCCTCCCCTTGATGTGGACTTTATTGTAATTCTTTTTATTTTGTAATAAAATTATAGTTTATACTAATAAAAAAAAAAGAAAATGGAAAAAGGGATGAAAACAGGGAACAACATAAGTACTGACATGAAATGCAAGGCAGTGTTAAGGTAGGCAACGGGAGAATTTAAAAAGAAGCTTGCCATGGAAGCAAAAGCACATAATAAAAGCTTTTTCAAGCACATTCTTAGCAAAACACCCATGAGAGAGTCGGCTGGACCTTTAGATAATAGAGCAGTAAAAGGGGCACTAACAGAGGACAAGGCAATAACAAAGAGACTGAATAATTTGCTTCAGTCTTAGCTGAATAAGATGTAGGAAACTTGCCCATGCCAGAAATGATATTCAAAGGTGATGTATCAGAGGAACTGAAACAAATCTCAATAAGTCGGGATGATGTATTACAGCTATTGGATAAACTAAAAAGCAGCAGATTACCTGGATCAGATGGCATACATCCCAGGGCACTGAAAGAACTGAAATATGAGATTTCAGATCTACTTTTAGTGATTTGTGAACTATCCTTAAAATCATCTGTAGTACCTGAGGATTGGAGAGTGGCCAACGTAACGCCAATTTTTAAAAAGGGTTCCAGGGGTGATCTGGGAAACTACAGACCGGTGAATTGATGTCTGTATCGGGCAAAATGTTAGAAACCATTATAAAGAACAAAATTACTGAACATGTGGATAGTCATGGTTTAATGGGAGAAAGCCAACATGGATTTAGCCAAGGAAAGTCTTGTCTCACTAATTTGTTATGTTTTTTCAAAGGTGTGAATAAACAGGAAGATAAAGGTGAGCCAGTTGATGTGAAGCCCCATTCCGGGAGGGGGGCGTCTGGGCCACCGTTAGGACCTGATTCTGGTCTGCGGAAACAAAATGTTCCCATGGGAGTTAGAATTAGGCCTGAGGACGGCCCAGCCTGCCCCCTCCAGCTGCGGGGGTAACCTCCCTGCAGGTGCCCTGGGCATCTGTGGCCTCGGCCCCTCAAAACCCCACCACCCAATCCACGGCTGGCCTCCCACAGCCTAGATCGGGCAGCAGGGATACCCCACCTGGCCCCGGCAGTGGCTCACCTGCCCCGATCTGCTAACTTGTGCTGCTTATACCACCTCTGAGGTAGTACAAACAGCAGGCCCGGTCCACCCCTGCTGTGCCCCGATCCTGCGCTCTCCCTTCTCTCCCTGTCCTGATGCTCTTCACGTTCAGGAAGAGCCAGTGGGGGAATCAGCCCCGCAACCTGTGTTCAGGAATGACCTCCATAGTGATCTGGTTTTTCAGAAAGCCTTTAACAAGGTCTGTCGTGAGTGACTTTTGTGGAAATTAAAAAGTCATGGGATAGGAAGCAATGTACTATTGCGGATTAGGGACTAGTTAAAAGATAGAAAACAAAGAGTAGGGCTAAATGGATAATTTTCTCAATGAAGAAAGATGAATTGTGGAGTACCCCAGGGATTTTTGCTGGACCCTCTTCTTTTTAACATATTTATAAATCATCTGGAAATGAAAATAACGATTCAGGTAATGAATTTTGCAGATCACAGAAAATTATTCAAAGTTTTTAAAACGCAAGTGGATTGTGAAAAATTGCAAGAGGAGCTTGAAGAATTGGGAGACTGGACATCCAAATGGCAGATGAAATTGAATGTGGACAATAGCAAAGTTATGCACCTAGGAAAGAACACCACAAACTATGGTTACACGATGCAAGATTCCACATTAGGAACCACCACTCAGGAAAAGGATCTGGGTGTCATTGTGGATACCAGGTAGAAACCCTCCGCCCACTGTGCAGCTGCAAATAGAATGCTAGGAATCATAAGGAAAGGAAATTATAATGATTCTATATCGGTCGATGGTGTGAATATTGTGTGCAAGTCTAGTCGCCATATCTTAAAAAGGATATAGCAAAATTGTAAAGGAACAGAGAAGAGCAACTAAAATGGTAAAGGGGATGGAAAGATACTCCTATGAGGAAAGGCTTAAAAAGTTAGGGCTCTTCAACGTGGAAAAGAGATGGCTGAGGGAAGATATGATAGAGGTCTATAAATTAATGAATGGAGTGGAAGGGGTAAACACAGATCCTTCAAAAAGTAGAAAGACTAGGGGACATTCAATGAAGCTACAATGTAGCCCATTTAAGACTAATAGGAAAATATTTTTTCACTCAGCGCTTAATTAAACTCTGGACTTCAAGAGGATGTAGTCAAAACTGTCAGTGTGGCTGGGTTGAAAATAGGTTTGGACGAGTTCCTGGAGGAAAAGTTCATAAACCATTATTAAAGAGGAGTGGGGGAATCCACTGCTTACCCCTGGGATTAGCAGCATGGAATGCTTTTGGGAACCCAACAAGTTCTTGAGACCTGGAATGACCACTGTTGGAAAGAAGATACTGGGCTTGATGGACCTTGGTCTGACCCACTATAGCATATCTTATGTTCAGGACAGCGACCGTGCACTAATTTATTTATTTATTTATTTGTGCTCTTATACCGCCTTTCAGGAATCAAAGCGGTTTACAATGACCTCAAAAACAATAACAGATAGATAAAGTGCAAATAAATCAAAATTATTACATTTAAATTTAAAAACATTTTTTAAAACTTTATACAGGAGATATAATTCACACAGTAACTGCATATCACGTGATGGGATGTGGAATATGTGGATTAGGGATGGAGTGTAGGCATGAAGAGTACACTGCAGTTAGCACGGGGGCAATTATACACTGGCATTGTAATTGCACCAGACGTTAGAGTACACATCCGCATGGTATCTGCCGGGAACATGCTGGCTTCGCCTCTGACAGGTACGGGAAAGGCTTTGCACTTACCATGTGTTTAGTTTTAGCATTAAACGTGCATTAGGTGCAAGACCCTACCGTGCTCTAGCACCAGCACCATCTCTTCAGACTCAAGGAAGGATCGATCCATAAGCAGCTGGGAATGTCTGGGAGCAAAATAACTGAAAATTTAAAGGAATAAATACAAATTTGGGGTGGTGCTAAAAGGAATACAAGACGCATCCTGAAAATAAGCCAAATCAGAAAGCGGGGTTCTAGAAAAATAAAAGTCCCCCAGTGCATTTTATGGGAGAAGGATTTCCAGCTTTTGCCATACAGAAACTTTAATATTGTATACTGAAAAATAGAAGTAGCAAATCACCTGGGCCGGATGGTATAAATCCAAGGGTGTTGAAAGAACTGAAAGACGAGATTGCAGACCTGCTATTAGTAATCTGTGAACTATCATTAAAATCATCTCTAATACCTGAAGATTGGAGGATCGCCAATGTAACACCAATTTTTAAAAAGGGTTCCAGGGGTGATCCGGGAAACTACAGACCGGTGAGCCTGACATCAGTACCGGGAAAAATGGTAGAAATCATAAAGAATAAAATTACTCAGCATGTAGATAGTCATGACCTAATGGGAGACAGCCAACATGGCTTTAGACAAGGAAGATCTTGTCTTACTAATCTGTTATGTTTTTTTGAAGGAGTGAATAATCAGGTGGACAAAGGTGAGTCGGTTGATATTGTGTATCTGGACTTTCAGAAAGCCTTTGACAAGGTCCCTCATGAGAGACTTTTGGCAAAACTAAAGAGTCATGGGATAGGAGGCAGTGTACTATTGTGGATCAGGAACTGGTTAAAAGATAGAAAGCAGAGGGTAGGGCTAAATGGAGAAAGGTGAATAGTGGTGTACCCCAGGGATCTGTGCTGGGTCCGCTGCTTTTTGACATATTCATAAATGACCTGGAAAGTGGAATAACAAGTGAGGTTATCAAATTTGCAAATGACACAAAACTATTTAAAGTTGTTAAAACCCAAGAGGATTGTGGAAAATTGCAAGAGGATCTTGATAAATTGGAAGACTGGGCATCAAAATGGCAGATGAAATTTAATGTGGACAAGTGCAAGGTTATGAACCTAGGGAAGAACAACCCAAACTATGGTTACACGATGCAAGGTTCCACATTAGGAACCACCACCCAGGAAAAAGATTTAGGCGTCATTGTGGATACCATGTTAAAACCCTTGGCCCAGTGTGCAGCAGCGGCCAAGAGAGCAAATAGAATGCTAGGTATCATAAGGAAAGGAATGGAAAATAAAACAAAAGATATTATAATGCCTCTATATCATTCCATGGTGAGACCGCACCTTGAATACTGTGTGCAGTTCTGGTCACCGTATCTTAAAAAGGATATAGCAATTTTAGAAAAGGTTCAGAGAAGAGCCACCAAAATGGTAAAGGGGATGGAAGGATACTCCTATGAAGAAAGGCTAAAAAGGTTAGGGCTTTTTAACCTGGAAAAGAGACGGCTGAGGGGAGATATGATAGAAGTCTATAAATTAATGAATGGAGTGGAACAAGTAAACGTAGATCGATTGTTTACCTTATCAGAATATAGAAAGACTAGGGGACATGCAATGAAGCTACAGGGTAAACTAAGACTAATAACAGAAAATATTTTTTCACTCAACGTGTAATCAAACACTGGAATTTGTTACCAGAGGATGTAGTAAAGGCTGTTAGTGTAGCTGGGTTTAAAAAAGGTTTGGACAAGTTCCTGGAGGAAAGGTTCATAAACCATTATTAAGAAGGGACCCAGGATATCAATGCTTGAACCAATACAAGCCTTGTGGAACCTGTGTCCCTTGGGGAAACTGCTAGGTACATATGACCTAGATTGGCCACTGTTGGAAACAGAATACTGGGCTTGATGGACCTTGGTCTGACCCAGTATGGCATATCTTATGTTCTTAAGTTAGAAAATTGCTCTTTTCAAAACTACCTCTTTCCTCTTCTCTACTCTCCTGGTCACAGACACACACAGAGCCATCACAGACAAACACACACAGGCTCCCATTCGAACTGATAAAAGAGCTGGATGCGAGGAAGCCAGACATAGTGGTAAAGGAGAAGAACAGCAGAGTGGCATTGATTATCGAGGTGCCAGCCCCAAGTGACTACTCTGTGAATCGCACTGAGAGGAAGAAGATCTTCAAGTACCAAGAAATGCAGTCAGAGACCAAGAAAATGTGGCAGAAAGATGCCGAGTTATTTCCCATTGTGGCAGGTGCCACAGGCTTGATTAAGAAGAACTTCCAAGCACACCTTGAGAAATTACACATGTATGTAACACTATCTGAATTCAAGAAAGCGCAGGGCAATCACAGAGGATTTCCAAGGGAGAGGAAGGGATTGTAGAGCTTACTAGCTGGTATGGATGAGCAGACTGAATAGGCCATAAGGTCTTTATCTGCCATCATTTTTCTCTGTTTCTATATTTCTCGTTATTGGCACTTATATATGCAGGGCTGGCGCAAGCGTTTCTTCCATCCTAGGCAGAAGCCCTGGCATGCCACCTTCCCCCCTTCCTTGTGCTGAGCCATGCTGCTGCTGATTCTGGCGGTGGGATGGGAGGGGGGATATTCGGCAGCAGCGGTAGGCCATGTGCTTCAGCACACATGGCCTACTGCTTCTGACCCCTCCAACACAACTTTGGGGAGGGCGAGGGCAGAAGTGGCAGGCCATGTGTGCCAAAGCACTAAGCCTGCCACTGAGCAGACCCCACCGCCAGAATTAGCAGGAGGCGTCAGCACAGCACCGGCACAGCACGAGAGGGCAGCGGGCCATGCTGACCATGGATGTCTGCCGCCTAGGTTTGCCTAGTGGATGAGCCGGCCCTGTATATATGTAAAGCCCCGTGAGGACCCTGCTCTTTTTCTGAATGTATAAGGTTGTATAATTACTGCTGCTCCTGCACACTGCTCCTGCACATTCCAGCAAATAAATGCATATTTGTTAGGGATTTTACAAAACGTTTTGTGAAATACAGGGGAAGCTGATCACCTCTTGACCCGATCTCTCAAATCCGATCTTGCAACCTATCTACAAAGGGCTTTAACATATACTGCTTTGGTAATACATGTATATATATTTTGTTATGCCAATAAAGTTTTCTGAATCGTATTCAGTATCATTAGACAGATGAGAGAGAGAGAGAGTCCAGATCATGATGGTGGCAGAGGAAAGGCCAGCAGATAAGAGGCTGCTCTTTTATGTCTCCTGCAAGAGAGAGGGGGGAAGGATGGGGAAGGGGAAGGATTATGCTTTGCTGAGCTCTGTAGTTGGTTTTAGTGGGGTGGGGCTACTGTGGAGGTGCAGGGTACTGGGTGGTCTCCACAATTTCTCCCTCACCCCACCTCCAAGGACAGCTCTACATCCAAGTACAAGCACCTTCCTATCTTGGACCCCCCCCCCCCCCCCACACACACACACACAATATTTTATGCATTGGTTCTTTAAAAAATGCTTACATGTTTGCTCTTTCTGTGCTTGTACATATTATCTCCTGAACCATTCAACAAGAGAGTCCATATTTTCAGGATCAGTATATAACTCCTTCCCTGATCTGTTCTCAGGAACAGGGACTCACTACACTCAACACTATAGCTCATTCTTGACTCCCTCTTGGAAACTCTTTTGTGGATTCTTCATTAAGGGGAAGGATCCACTTTCTCAGTTTAACTAGTGTAAATTGTGATCAACTTGGTCGAAGGCGGCTGACAGTTCCACCACCATAACCTGGTCCCCTGAAAGAGTTACAACGCACAGGCACCTGAGCGCATTCTATTCCGAGTCTGTCCTTATCGTGCCTGGCACCTACAGAGCTTTATTGCTGGCTGATGTATGGAGATGCTGAATGGGCTCAGGGTGATTTACTGCAAGCATGACGTCTTAATGTATTCAAAATTAATATTTTCATATCCATTGCTACCTACTGCATGATGTCTGTGTAGGAAGGCTGCCAGGACTGCAGTAAAATAAGGCCTGAATAATAATCTCTGACAGTCAGTAAGGATTCAAGGCGGAGTGCCAGTAATTTTACAATGCAAGTCATAAAAACATTATCATGCATTCAGTCAGATTGCTTTATTAGGCGACTGTTTCAGCACCCCCAGTTCTTATACAGTAAGGAGAACCTGTTGCTAGTAAGACACAGCAACAGGCTATCCTGTTACTGTATAGGAACAAGAGGACAGAAGCAATGCCTTTAAACAAAGAAGAAAAAAAGATTCTCACGAAAAGGAGTCAGAAGAGATTTCTTACTGCAAAATGGCAAGAAGCATTATGGGTAATACTTTTTTAATGTCTGGCTATTTCCTCATGCATGTTGGGCTTTTAGCTTAATCAGAGTCAGTCTCCGTCGGGCTACAGCATCTTGAGTGTTCATTCACAACTAACAAGGGTTTACCACCTACTGTATATTCCGTCCTAGTCGGTCATTGCAGATGACAGTTCTCGGCTACAATCCGTGCTTTATGGCTCTCTCAGGAACCCTGCAATCATAGACACTAAATTTGTCCACTAGGTGTCACCATCATACCATAAATTGGATTCCCTGCCACCAAGAAGCTCTGAATGCTGTCTGCAATATCCTGGGCTCTGGCTGGCCTATAGATGATATTCTAATGGGTACCTTTGATAGCCCAGCACTGAATACCATTGTCCATCTGTTTGCACTACAAGTGCCAGAAGAACCTGGATCAGTGAATGCCTTTCTAAACATTCCATCCCCTGACAATCTGCTTTAAAAGCAAGTGTAAGAAAATAACGATTCTCTAATAATTTGCGTTTATGACAGTCCCACTTGAGCAAGTTAGAGCTGAATAAAGACCCTACGCCCGTCCAATTCACTCAGATGATGGCTTTCCTTTGGTTTACACTTTTATCTAGTGTAAACTGCTTGGGTTAGAAATTGGGTTACTGCTTGGGTTAGAAATTGGTTGGGTGGCGACAAGGAGTACAAGTAAATGGAGCTCATTCTGAGGAGAAGGATGTTACCAGTGGTGTGTCCCAGGGATCTGTCCTTGGTCCGATTCTTTTTAACATCTTTGTTAGTGATATAGCGGAAGGGCTGTCGGGTAAGGTTTGCCTTTTTGCGGATGATACCAAAATCTGCAATAGAGTAGACACCCAGGAAGGTGTAGATAACATGAGGAAGGATCTAGCTAAGCTTGAAGAATGCTCTAGAATCTGGCAGCTGGGATTTAATGTTAAAAAATGTAAGGTCATGCATTTGGGCTGCAGCAATCCAAGGGAGCAAAATAGTATAGGGGGTGAAGTACTTTTGTCCACTAAAGAAGAGCAGGACCTAGGCGTGGTTGAGTCTGATGATCTTAAAGTAGCTAAACAGGTAAAAAAAAAAAAGGCGACGGCAAAAGCTAGAAGGATGCTTGGGTGCATACGGAGAGGAATGGCTAGCAGAAAAAAGAAGGTGATAATGCCTCTGTATAAGTCTTTGGTGCAACCTCATTTGGAGTATAGTATGCAATTCTGGAGACCACACCTTCAAAAGGATGTGAACAGGATGGAGTCGGTGCAGAGGGTGGCTACTAAAATGATTAGTGGTCTTCATTATAAAGCATATGAGGACAGACTGAAGGATCTTAATATGTACACCGTAGAGGAAAGGTGGGATAGAGGTGATATGATTGAGATGTTTAAATACCTCTGTGGCATAAATGTTCAGGGAGAGAGCCTCTTTCAATTGAAAACAAGTTCTGCTATGAGGGGACATGGGATGAGGGTGAAGGGAGATAGATTCAGGAGTGATATGCGGAAATATTTCTTTACGGAAAGAGTGGTGGATCCGTGGAATAGTCTCCCAGTGGAGGTGGTAGAGATGAGGACAGTAACTGAATTCAAAAAAGCATGGGACAAACACAGAGGATCTCTAAAGGTAAAAAGGGGACTGTTGTAGTTGTTGATATGGAAGGACAGACTAGATAGGCCATGTGGTCTTTTTCTGTCGTCATATTTCTATGTTTCAGTGCTCAACAAAGGTGATGGATTGACAGCACTGGAAACTGGTGTCCTCTGTTTATACACAGATGAGTCTATTTTAAAAGACTTATGCAACATTTGTATGTTTACAGTGCCTATTTCCTAGCAAAAAAGGTGCCGGTCCTTATATGCAGGACTCTTTAATTAATACATGAGTACCGCGGCTCAATTTTAGCAGGCAATGAAAAAGGTGCCGGTACTCAGTACCACCGCGCACCCCCTCAAAAAAAGCCTTGTATGTTTAGTTGTAGACATTTCATGCCACTGTTCATCCATACATAAGAGTGGTTTACAGATTAAATAAGTACATAGGGCCTGATATTCAGCAGCGGTGGCTAGCTGCCAGCGCTGAACTTTAAACCCAGATAATCAATGCCATGGCCATACCCGGGCTCCAGCATAGAATATCCGTGTTTTCCGGATTGCCGTGAAGCTGCCCGGTTAGCAACCTGCGGGTAAAGACAGGCGCAGCAAAAGCTTAATATCGCCGCTGCCTAGTTAGCTCCTGCAGCATTGGAGGCTGTGCGGCGACGCCAGTTATGACCCCGGCATTGAATATCTGGGTTTAGAGTTCAGCATCAGTGGCTAGCTACTTTACTCGTTCTAGTCACCAGCGCAGAATATCGAGTCCCATATCACTAACATTTATAATACAAAGCAAATATCAACCCCACATCACGAAGGACTGCATTAACCAATATAAAGCTAAGGAGAAAACAACATTCATCATGTAGGAACGTCAAACAAAATATAATATGGCTATGCTGCTCAGAGGAAAATCAGAAGAAGAAAATATTATCATCCAGTCTTCCCTGCTAAGAAGCCCTCCAGATGTGCAGGATCAAAAAAAGTATAATGTGTCCCCTGATGTACCACTAAATATTTACAGGGAAATTTAAGAAATAAGGTGGCTCCTTGGGTAACCACCCTTGGCTTCAGACGGAGGAAAGCCTTCCTTCTCAATTGAGTTGTTTTGCAAACATTGGGAAAACATTAATCGGTTGCCCACAAAAGGGAATCTTTTTTATTTTTCCTGAAAATTGTACTCTTGCCTAACAAAGAAAAAAACACCACCAAAGTGGCCCTGGTAAGAATTTCATCAATAGAAGACTCTAAAAACGCAGACAGATCAAGACTGTCTACTGTAGAGAGCCGATCAATGCCCTGGGCCTCCTTATCCAACACTTTAACCCCCTTAGGAATATAATACAAATGTGTAAGCCGAACAAACTCTGGATTAGTAACCAATAATACCTTCTGCAAATCTTTGTGAAATAAATGAAGTGGCAACAAATATCTAATAGAGAGAAAAGTCAGCAAACGTAAACTGCAGAGCCCATGAGACTTCTCCATTGATTCTAGTTGCCTATGCATGACTAAAGTGTCTTTAACTGAGGAAGCAGAAACAGCTTGCAAGGTAGAAATCTGCGCTTCCATCTTTGGAATTATATTATCCACTTCCTTTAACTTTAAATCCTGCTCAGTCATCTTGATAACTGTCTCAACTGAAAACATAGAAATTTGCTTGAAAGAACCCCGAAGGGACAGTTCGGTACATGAAACAATTTGCCAGATATGAGATATATCTTTCTGAGGCAATGGAGCAACAGATGGCAGAGATAGCTGAACTGGTCTCAGAAGTGAATGCAATGTCTCAGAAACATGCACAGCAGGAGAGCCCCTTGCTTCAGAAGTAGAAACAGCAGGAAATCCACCTCCAATAGGAGGAATGTCAACAGTTTCCACAGAAACTAAATAGCTGGGTGGGGTCTCAATACCCCTAGCAGATGGAGTCACTAATGAAGAGTCCACATTCTCCAATCACTCAGAGCTGGTCGGCACTAGTTACCTCAGCATGCTTATCCTTGGGGCCTGAAACGTTTGCTGACTTCTGAGCCTTCGATGGTCCTCTCTTCTTCCTTTTCTGCCCCATATACAAAGCGTGGAGTCAACAACCTTGTGCTTCGAAGGGGCATGTCCTGCCCCTTTGTACACACCCCTTCAGAGCACACTCATGAGAACACGTCCACGACTGCGTCCCATGAAGGGGGCCACAGATATTATAGGCCCTAGAACCTGACTTCATCGGTCAAGATATTTCTCCAACAATTGGGCAGGTAAACAGCAATCCTCCAATACTTGTCTATTTTCCTAGAGCCCATTATTTAGCTCCTCTAATTTTGTTAAGGAAGTATTTTAAGAAGATTTTGAATTTGTCCAATCCTCATCAAATCATTGTTTTAAATTACTACTATCTTTCGATTAACCAGTTAGAGGAAGCCTCAGATGAAGAAATCCAAGAATTGGTTAATACTTTCGATCATACAAATTTCCTTGAATCCTCTTCAGAGAAAATTTAAATTGAGCTACCTTGATTGTGACTTTCGCTACAGTAGCTGATAAAATTACAGTTCTGAAAATGTATTTTGTTAAAAAACAGGCGTTATTCTGTGGAGGAAAATCAATGATATTTCCTGATATTGCTAGGGCAACCCAATTATGCAGAAAGTCTTTTCTTCAGTTAAAACCTATGGCTATTTGTGCTCCGTTTTTCTTTATTCAACTTTTTCCAACTAGATCAAAACAATCAAAATTTTGAAATAGAAGTACATCCCAAAAAGTAAAGGCAAAAAGAAAATTTCCCCGCCCCCATCTAACTTCCCCACACAACCGGCGGGGAAGTTATTCGGGGGCAAGAGAAGCCACGAATAGCGGGGATGGACATCCTGTCGGGCCATCAAACCCCGCTATTCATGGCTCAGAATAACCCCCAAGAGGATTGTGAAAAATTGTAGGAGGACCTTGATAAATTGGAAGACTGTACGTCCAAATGGCAGATGACATTTAACGTGGACAAGTGCAAAGTTATGCACTTAGGGAAGAACCACCCAAACTATGGTTACACAATGCAAGGTTCCACCACATTAAGATCCCCCACCCAGGTAAAGGATTTAGGCATCATTGTGGATAATATGTTGAAACTCTCCGCCCAGTGTGCAGCAATGGCTAAGAAAGCAAATAGAATTCTAGGAGTCATAAGGAAAGGAATGAAGAATAAGACAAAGGATATAATATGGCTGTATGGTTCCGTGGTGCAACCATACCTTGAATATTGTGTGCATTTCTGGTCACCACAACTTAAAAAGGATATAGCAGAATTAGAAAAGGTACAGAGAAGAGTCACCAAAATGGTAAAGGGGATGGAAGGATACCCCTATGAGGAAAGGCTTAAAAGGCTAGGGCTCTTCAACTTGGGAAAAAGACGGCTAAGGGGAGGTATGATAGAGGTCTATAAAATAATGAATGGAGTGGAACGGGTAAACGTAGATTGGTTGTTTACTCCTTCAAAAAGTAGAAAGACCAGGGGAAATGCAATGAAGCTACAATGTAGCCCATTTAAGTCTAATAGAAACAAACATTTTTTTTCACTCAACGATAATCAAACTCTGGAATTCATTATCGGAGGATGTAGTAAAAGCTGTTCATGTAGCTGGGTTTAAGAAAGGTTTGGACAAGTTCCTGGAGAAAAAGTCCATAAACCATTATTAAGGAGAACCAGGGAAATCCACTGTTTGCCCCAGGATAAGCAACATGGAATCTATGTACCTTTTTGGGAACCTGACAAGTACTTGTGCTCTAGATTGGCCACTGTTGGAAACAGGATACTGGGCTTGATGGACCTTGGTCTGGCCCTATATGGCATATCTTATGTTCTTATGATAGGTTGAGTACCTATAAAATAGACAGGGGAGGAAACCAAGAATCTACATCTCCATGGAAAGATAGAAAACAAAAAAAAAACATAAAGCAAATAAATAAATAAATAAATTGTTGAGGTGCAAAGTCACAAACCCTCCACAATAAGGACCAGCAAATCCCTAGGACTAATCCTTCAGCTGCTTAGCATCCAGAAAGAAATGGAGTTGGGAAGGTTAAAATATATATATATATATATAATTTGTTCTGATAAAGCACAACACATTTGCATGAAAATCATAGCTGAAAAGTATCTCCCAGTGCAAGAACGTCAGAACGGAAACTCTGGAATTTTATCTTCCATTTGTGAGTCCATTTTGAAACACCTGGAAATATTTGTATTTTACCTACCATAAAGTTAACATCAGACTTCTGAAAATGAAGGCATAAAAGAGCCTCCTTATCTTGAAGAAAACCAAATGTAATCATTAAAGTAGATGCAGCCGACCGTATTAACAGCCGCTGGGCACAACTGGGCAGGTGTGAAGGCAAAGGTTGGGGGGGGGGGTGAGGAGGGGCAAGCGGATGGGCCGAGGCCGGCTATTTCAAGGGCTGGTGGGCCATGGGCCGTCCTCTTGTCCCTCCGATTAGGACAGCCACACTGCGCACCCACGCACCCACCTCTCATACAGCCATCACAGCATGGCCCTGGATTGAAGAGGACAGCCGTACAGTACAGTCTAAGGGGAGTGGCTACAGGGGAAGTGGTCCTCCCCAATCTAGAGTCAATGTGTTTGCAGCAGGACCAGAGAGCGACACGCCTTCCCCGCTCGGACAGTGGGGGAGGGAGGGCGACAACTAGGTATTGGTAACCCATACAGGTGGGAGTCTGACCTTTGATGGGTTGATCCAAACCATGAAGGTGAAAACCCTGCTGCAAACGAGGGGGGGGGGGGGGCAGAGGCACACTTTTACAGCTTGCCCCCAGCTGTCACCTCCTCCAAGTGGTGTATTTGGTGGTATATACTGAGCTCTAGTACTGACTGGTTTGTTTTACCAGGAGTCCATGGTATATATAGTATTCTTAACCAGCATCATAATTCAAAGGCATTAATTTTCTTCCTATCTTTTTCACATTTCTGTGACCACAGCAATAACACTAGCATTAACTGCGCGGAAGAAAGGCCTGGAAATCTACTTCCGTATCTTGCCACGAAAACCCAATGGGAAATACCTACTGCATCTGAATGTAATTTGCCTCGAGCTACTGCTGAAAAGGCATGAGCTAAATCCAAATCGCCCCCCCCCCCCCCCCGCAGGAGCCATCCTCCTTCTCAATCTACCTTTTTATTCCACCATAGCACAGAGGTGGTTCCCACCCACCGGAGCTTCAGTGTGGGTCATCTTTAGTCTCTCAGATTTTGTTTTATAAAATGTATTTATTATTTACTTTGATATTTCTACTGTGCAGCACATTCATTATTTCAGGCCCCAGATCCCTTCCCCCCAGAAAGCTGCTGGTGGAACTGCAACCAATCCTTGTCCTACGGCTTAATTTTGCCTATCAATTCTGGGTTATGGCCCTGTAACTTTTTCTCATCATGCAAGAGCCTCCTTTCACTGTCCAGAACCATGCCCAGTCACTGCAATGTGCTGCTGCCACTCCTGGAATCCCACATGACTTCTTTCATGGCCACTGGCTTCTTGCCTCACCTTCAAGGCTTGGCTCTTGACATCTCCACAGGTCCTTCTCACACATGCTTCAATGCTGCTGGCCTTAGTAGTTGATGGGGGCTAAGGAGCAAGAGGAAACAACTTTTCTAATCTCTGGTAACACTTGGAACAGCCTCTTTCTTCAGTCCAACATTACACACCTTTAAGGTTTTGCTGTGTTGGTCACTGAACTCCCATGTGTGGCTCACATTCACTGAGAGTCTCGGTGTCCAAACAGAAGAGAGAGGCAATTCCAGGGGTGCATAGCAGCAGCAGCAGCTGCAGCAAATATGGACATTTGGCAGAGCAAAATTCTGGCCAACACAAGGTACGTTCTAGGCACCATGGCAACCTGACACGTGGAATTTATCAAGTCCTGTCTTACTAAAACAAATTTTCAGTGTGCATGAGGTACACTGGAGGGAATCCCTCCTGTAAAGAGCTCTCCAAAATGCACACTCTTTAACAAATAATATGTGCCAAAGAGGATATATAAATCCAGACATGGAGAATTTAGGGCTTACATGTCCATTCCCCATATGAAATGGAAGACACACGTGCAGATTTTTGACCATTCAGGCAACGCCCAGACCATGCCCAATATGGCCTCTCAAATTTTCCATGTGCTAGGAAGATCCACATGTAACTTGGATCCTTTCTAAAATTACCATTTACATGTATGTGTATATGTCTGATTATATATATGCGAATTGTGAATAAGGTTTCTAAAATAAGGCCCCCCCCCCATGAATAAATGTATTATGATAAACCTACATTTTCATTCAAATATGCCATGGAACAGAATATGCTAGAACAGGAAAACAAAACATCATGGGAAAAATACTTCAGCTAATCTCCCCTGTGGACTATTGATTTCCAAAACAACACCCCAAATAAACTTCCGCCAAGAAAGGAAGAGAAGCAACTGGAATGCTACAATTTCATTTCCAAAAATGTTCAAAAATGGATGCATGTAGGTTTTTGACTTCCAGATATTCTAGCATAACTCAATCCCTGCCTTGGAACCAAAGAGAAAAGGAACCAAACAGCTACTGCTTATCTTTCCAGATTGGAAACATCTCAGACACTTCTTCCGCTGCTCACCCACTAGCTACCTTCCCTATGACTCTCATAAACACTGATCCCACAACACCTTCTGTTTGTGACTGCCTGCTTAGCAACCTGTAGGCAAACGTAGGTGCAGCAAAGGCTAGCCTTACTTTGCCCCCAGGAGCTATCAGGACAGTGGCTCAATATTGTCACTGCCTGGTTAGCTTCCAGACTATGCAACAACCTGGATATTCAATGTTAGACAGGACCCTGGCAGTGAATATCTGCAGTTCAACTTCAGCAGTGACGGGCCCATAATTCTTTCCAATGTTAGCATTTTCATTGAAGTTAAATTATCCTCTGTAAAAATGTCTTGAAAACTCATGAAATTCACATTCACCCTGATGAGTTGACATGGTTGGGATCATTCATTTTGCATCAACTGATAAAAAGTCATTACCCCATTGCAAGGAGTTTCCTTTACATTCTTTACTGGGAGACAGCCAGGACCCAAATGGGGTACATGAACCCTATAGTCAGGTGTCACTAGGCAAGGTGTGCCTGGGTGTTGAGAGGGGAATCCTGCAAAGGACTCTTCACCTGGCTGGTAGGCAGCCATGGCCAAAGAAGGTTGCCTGGATCTCACAGTGAGGGGTCGCTGGGATGGAAATTTAGTGGGACAGGAGTCCCACAGATGATAACAGGGATTATATGTTGCAGATCCCA
The DNA here is from genome assembly GCA_033557465.1 of Ichthyophis bannanicus. Lineage (NCBI taxonomy): Eukaryota > Metazoa > Chordata > Amphibia > Gymnophiona > Ichthyophiidae > Ichthyophis > Ichthyophis bannanicus. Next base: position 29,098,393 of record CM066038.1, read on the forward strand.
AGAAAGAGGAGCCCAAAGGAGAAAAGGAAAAGAACAGAGAAACCAGATGGAAGAATGAGACTGGCTAGTCTTTGAAGTCAGTGAAGAGGAAAAATAAGAATTCTACAGTGTTCTGATGAAAACTTTTCTTTTTAGTTCTTTCCCAATATGTTGGCCTTTTTACTTTAAAGAAATTATAGCAGTAAATTGTTTTTATTTAGAGACTGGCCCAGACAGTAGACTTTAGTGGAGTGCCTGAGGGGTGAAAGGACTGGTGTAGCACAGGAAGAGAACAGCACGCACAGAGGTAGGGTCTTGAGGGCTCACCCTATCCCACCCTATCCAGGTGTCAGAAGCTTGGAGCTTTGTCCGGCCCCACACTGTACACCTAGTGTGAAGTCTCTCACACTGCAGACCTCTTACAAGAAACCCAAAAGAGGAGATCATAAAGGCATCCCTGATGGGTTTGGCACAGTCGAGAACGTAAACCTAGAATATTATGTCGAGGACCCATCTGTTCATGGTTACCCGGGCTAATTCACAGAAAAAAAGGTGCAACCTCCCACCAACCTGCGGCATCCTGGAATGGACCCTGGGCCCATCAGTGCGAGGTGCATGTGATCCCAGAGAAATTGTTGGAAGATGAATAGCTGTCCCAAGATCAACGGACGCCTCAAAAGGGCTGCGACTTGCCACTCGATTTGGGCATCGAATAAGATGACTTACTGGACCGATAGCAGCGTGAATCTTGAAAGCACATTCTGGAGGAAGATGAAGACAATGTCCTGGTGCCCAACTGGAGAGATGCCCCTTTGAGTTTTTCTTCTGGCAGATGCTGAAGTTTAACCTCACCCAAATCCTTGACAAGCTTTCCCAGATCCTCCCCAAACAGGAGCCTGCCTTTGAACAAGAGCTTGGCCAGACAGGCTTTGGAGATCACGTCAGCATTCCAACGATGAAGCCACAACCAACGCCTCATCACTGTAACAGCTGCAACTGAGCACACTGCCAGCTGAAGGAGGTCATAGGGGGCATCAGCCGAAAAGGCTACCACAGATTCCAAATGGGCTGAAGAACAGTCCTGTAGTAGGAGTTGAATCCATCTGAGCAGGACACATGTTACTAAACCTCCACAGACAGAAGCCTGGAGAGCAAGGGCGGAAGAAGAAAAAGCAGTTTTCAAAAGGCCTTCAACCTTCCTATCCTGTTGATCCCGGAGTGCTGCTCCTCCTTCCACCAGGAGGGTGGTATAATCAATAAAACACTGGCACCAGGGCATCCTCCTTAGGAAAGTGGAGACACTTATCAAGGTCTTCAGGTGACTGGACATAAAAGCGTTCCAGATGTGTAGCTGAGCGCAAGGAAGTGTCAGAAGAGTCCCACTCAAGGAAAACCATCTGCTGAAGCTCTAAAGGAAAAGGGAAGGCTCTAGATGGCTCACAAATGCCTCTAAGAATGGGATCCGCTTGAAACTTGGACTGGGTGGAATCCTGCTTTTCCAGAGGGTCAACAATATAGAGGGACTCCACAGTTTGAGAAATAAGAGCTGGCAGCTCCTTCTTATGAAAAAAGACGTACATCCTAAGAATCATCCTGAAGATCAGCCTCCTCTTCTGGAGGCGACACTCCCCATCTTTATGGTCAGACTCACTGACCGGACTGTCATCCTCAGAAACTGGCCTATCTGAGGGATTCCACTCTCCAGGAGCCCAGCAGACCTTCTTGGAGGGTCGCTCCTCCTGAGCAAGCAAGGTAGAGCTCACTCACTTTCTAGATAATGGGTTCTTGGATGCTGACAGACCAGAAGGTCCTGGAGAGGGGGCTTTGGAAAGAATGGCCACAGAGCCAAAACGCCAAAGATCCCAGGCCTGATGGATCAAGAACATAAACTGGGAAGAATCGGGCTGCCCAGGAGGCTGCCCTTGTTCTGACAAAAGACGAGGAGGAAGAGAGACATCCCTTAGTGGGGCCGGTGCGAGGGAGGCCGGAGGAGAAGCCACAGCTGAACTCTACGCACTCGCACCTGGGTCAGAAACCCAGGAAGTGCAGAGGCTGTCTATCAAAACCTGGTGCTTGCAGCCACAGCCAAGGCAAGGCTGAAGAGAAGAGGGCATCCGTACAGAAAAAACGTGATTCGTGGCTGTTTCACAGAGAAAAAGAGCAGGTATACAAAAAACAAGAGCAGTGACGGCCATCTGTACACTCGCAGTGCAAGAAACTGAACACGGTACAAAAACAGTGAAAATAAGGCTCCCATGGTGAAAAGATCAATCAGGGAGACAAACCATGAGTGAAAAAAGCTAAAAAAAAGCCCCCAGCTGGCCCGGTGAAGAAACACTGCAGAAAAAAAAAAGGCAGGGAAAAAAAAGTTAAAAGGCTGAAGAGAAAAAAATGGCGCAGCCGGCTTAGAGAAATAAAGTGAAGAGAGGGAAAGGGTGTAGTAGTACCCAGTTTCCACCCGAGTCCTGAAGGAACCAACCCCTAGCTGAATTAAACTGCTTCACAGAAACAAAGGGAGCTCTGACTTATTTATTAATTTATTTTTAAACAAAAAGCTCCTCTCAGAAGGCAGGAGCTCGGGTTCACCCCTGAGGGCTGCATCGCTGCTCTTGAGCAGGCGCCTCCCCCCCCTTTCAAGGCAATTCAAACTGATCCACCTGATCAGGAGCACACCAGTGAAATCTCAGGAAACCCCAGAGGGGCACCTCTTGTGTGCCCTGGGGACGTCCAGTACCAAAAAAGAGCTACACTGGACTATCACTCTCAAAATGACTACTAGGAGCAGAGTAGCTGAAGTCCACCATCTGCTTAGACAGAGAAAATACTGAAGCTATCCCCTAGGGGAGCACATATATGTGCCAGTGATGATGTCACTGAAGCTTCCGATTGGTTCTTTCTCTGTCTTCATCATCTGCTGGCAGGAGGATATACCCACTAGTCTGGACTGGTCTAGCAGAATGATTTGGAAATTACATTGTATAACAAGTGGGGAAAGCATGTAGAGTGTGGCTCATGGAATTCTTTCCAGCTGCTCTCTGTATGTGTGTGTGTGTATCTCTGTTTTGTATGCGTGTGTGTCTTTGTGGGCTGGTATGTCTGTGCATGTTTGTATGTATGTGTCTGCTTGTGTGCTGCTGCATATGTGCTTTTATGTATGTCTGTGCATGCTTGCATGTATGGCATATGTGTCAGAAAATGCATGGACATGTTAGTAGATATATATATATATATGTGTGTGTGTGTGTGTGTGTGTGTGTGTGTGTGTGTGTGTGTGTGTGTGAATCTATATCTATGTTGTTTTTCTATTTGTTCTTGAGCGGAAGCAGAGATGAGAAGGGAGGGCTGTTTGACAGGTGCAATTCTGCATTTGCAGTGTTTGCTGAAGTTATTTGAATTGCTTTTCCTACAGAAATGCATTGAGACATTTCTTTTTTTGGGGGGGGGAGGGGAGAGGGGGCTTCATTTCTCTTCCATCTTGCACCACATGCAGAAACGTCTATAGCACACAAACGTCCCCCACCTCTCCTCCACCCACTCTGTGACTACAGCAGCATTCCAGTGCTTGGGCACCTCAGTTTTCCTACTGGCTGGATCCTACCCACAGTCTCTGCTGCTAATTAAATTAGAAACAAGCAGGGCAGGTTGGCTCACACAGTGGGGAGAATTAGAAAACTGCAGATAGAAGTTTAAAACTCCTAAAAAATGTCCAGACATGTTATCCTTCCTTCTAACTCCCAGACGTTAATGTAAAAATCTGCAGAAGCAGGCAGACAGTTGCACTCTTATACTCAAATCCTATACACATCTGACAACACCGCCCTAAACACTGGATCTTAGGTATGTTTCTAGTTTGCCAGTGCCTTAATCTAGACCCACCTATGGCAACAGATATTAGCTAGCAGTACAGATAGCAATCGATAAGAAAGCAATACAATTCAGTCAGTAGCTTTCACAGTAGCAAAGAAAATGACACATAAATGTGAGGAATGCAAAATGCAGCATGTCACAGCTGGGGAATTGTTCATAATCCCCGTATCTGTGTGTGTGTGTGTGGTGTTCATGTCTTGGTGTGTGTTTCTGTTGTCTGTTCCGTGTATACCCTGGCATGTGTTGTATCTGTTGGGGGGGGGGTAGAATCTGGGGGGGGGGGGGAGGGGCAGGTGTGGTGGAGATATTTTAGAGGTTGGTTAGGTACATGGTGGGAGTTGAGGTTGGGGCAGTTGTGGTGGAGATATTTTGGGGGATGGGGCAGTTTGCAGGGTGGTGGGGTAGCTGTGGGGTTAGTTTTTGAGAGTGGGAAAGTGAAGGGTGGTGAGACAATTGCAAAACAGTCAAGCTTTAGTTTGGGCACTTTGTAGAGTGGTGGGACAGATGAAAGGACAGTTGTTGAGATGGTGCAGGGCTGGCCCAATGGTTCCTGCCACCCCAGGCAGAAGCCCTGGCCATACCGCCCCCCTCCCCATTGAGCCAAGCCACCGACCCTCACTGCTGCTGCCATTGCCGCCAATTCAGTCTTCTGGAGGGGGCTGGTGGTGGTGGCAACAGCAGCAGTTTAAAATCAGCAGCTTTGTGCCACTGTCTGCCGCTTTGGTGCCTATCAAAACCAAAAAGACCCTGGAAACAGTCCCATTAAATATTTTCCATTTTTTTGTCAGATCACATCAAAGAGGAGGAAAGGTTATAACTTTAACCCCCAATAGATGGGATCCCTTTTATTCAAACAAGTTCCTCGTTGTAGTGAAAAACTAAATAGTATGACGTATCTTAAATCAATTGAACAACATCACTTATCTCATGTTGTAATATGGCACAGTCCAATACAGCACTCCAGTACAGCATAACGTATACGTTTCGGGGTAACAAAACCCCTGTATCAAGTGCTCCCGTGTGGCGTTGTCAGCAGGCATCCTTCCTCAAACAGCTTTGCCTCCACACCAACGGTTAAACCGTAAAATAGGACCAAGAACTTCGTGATAGGCCAATAGAGAATGTCATTCATCGAGGACACCAATCATTCACTGGGGATGACCAATCAGCAAGATTCCCACGATGATTGGACCAGAACACTTCAATCAAAAGAGTAAATCCAATCAAACCCATTAAAACACTCATGTCATACACCAAGGAACTACCAATAGTCAAGGGAATACCCCATAGAAAAAAAGGGGGTCCCTTGTCCAATTGGAACCTGCCTAATACAAATTAGACCACTCAATCTTTCGATTTAAACCAGCGGGTTGTACAGTATGTAATTCATGGATCCACCTTTGTTCCCGCCATTGCAACCGGCCTGTCCGATCACCTCCCCTAGGATCCTCCTGCCGCTTCTGACTCCCCTTTGACAGGAAGTTGCATGGGGAGGGGGGTCAGAAGTGGCAGGCCATTTGTGCCGAAGCACATGGCCTGCCACGGACACATTAGCAGCGGCACAAAATCACTATGTTGCCCACCAAGGTTGGATGCCATAGGGGGCCGCCTAGCCCACCTATTGGATGGGCTGGCCTTGGGTGGTGGGGCAGTTGTGGGATGGTTTTAAGGGTGTGGAACATTCACGTGGTGGTGGGGAAGTTACAAGGGAGTATTTTTAAGGGGTAAAGGCAGTGTGCAGGGTAGTGGGGCAGTTATGGTGGGGTAGCTTTTGAGATGGAGGAGTTTTCAGGTTGGTGGGGCAGCTGTGGAGGTAGTTTTTGTGGTGGGGCAGTTGTAGGAGGGTTTCTTTGGAAGTGTGGCAGTTTGTAGTATGGTGGGGAAGTTGCAAAGGCTAGGGTTTGTGGTTGGGACAATTTGCAAGGTGGTTGGGCCGTTGTGTGGGTAATTTTGGGAGATGCAGAAGTTGTAGGATGTTGTTTGTAGGGATGGGGCAGTGTCCAGTCTGATGGGGCTGTTGCAGCAGTTTAGGCTTTGCAGGTGGCACAATTTGCAGGGAGGTGAAGCAGTTGTATGGGGGCGTTTTTTTCAGGGTAGCCATTTGGTGGGGTGGTAAGGCAGTTATGAAGGAGCATTTTTTGAGGTGGGGTTAGCATGTGGGGTGGTGGGCCAGTTGGGGGGGGGGGAGCAATTTTTGTGGGTAGGCACAATTTGTGAATTTGGGAGAAGCCGTTTGAAAGGAGCAATTCCCTAACTGCTGTGTTTCACTGTATGCTGGAACTCCTCATATAGGAATTCATTGAGACATTTTATCGGGGGGCTTATTTCTTTGGAACCCTAGTCCAATTTGGCCCATTTTTGGCCTCCATATATTGGCGCAGCTGTGTGCACTCCTGCACCTCCTTATCTGTAATTTAGAAATGGTTCCACGTTTGGCAGATCCTTTTCCAAAATACTGACGGAACTTGTATGTTACAACTGTAGACGTCTCAATTCTGATCTCCACGCACTGTCTAACATATGTCTTCATGCTTGACAAGCTAAATGGTTTAGGGTCATTCATTTTTCACCACTAAAAGGTTTTCGATTTTGACATACTGCTGCCTTCAGGTGCTTTTCTTACTGTCCTCTCCTTATCTCCTTGCATGGTCTTTGGGGGTCAAGAGGGCAAAACTGCCCTTCCAGACTACAGAGCTTCTCTTGATCTGCCGCCACAGTGCAATGTAGACCAATGCTGTCTATTCCCTTTATTCGCCCCTCCATCTTGCCCTTCAACAGCTGCAGAACTTGCATCTCCGATGCCACGAGTCCACCACCAGCTCAAGGACAGAGAAATCCAACATTGTACCTGAACTCCAGTTTTATATGTTGAAAACGACCATGCTAACTCAAAAGCTACTAGTCTGGTCTTTGTGTTCACTCCTTACTGCATGAGTAGTAATAGTGGTTGAAAGTGTCAAATACATTCATCGCCTTTTGTATTACATATCAAATTGCCAAGTGCTTTACTTTTCCCATTTTGTTATAATATGCTGCAATTTAACATCTTTTTAGTATTATAATAAAGGAAATACTACAATTTTGTGGCAGTAAGAAATAATAAGGCAATGACCAGTTATCTTTCTTCATGTAGCTTCAAATCAAGCAGTTTATGTAATGAACACCAGGGGGCACTATTCTACCACATATTAGTAGGTTGGGGGTGGGGGAACACTACTAGATTTTATAGGCGAGTCAACTGTCAAAGGTATTTGGTAACATCAGCACAATGCTGCCAGTAACTTTTAGAACGAAGTACATTCCTAAAAGGAAGCATATTCTCAATAACTGATCCATAAATTGTAGATCCGTATGCAACAAGGTCCAAACTATAGTTGATCATATAGATGACGCTCAACCTGATGTGCTCTGCATCACAGAATCTTGGTTAAATCCTACTGATAATGTAATTCTCAATCAGCTTGTCCCAGAATCTTACTTTGCTTATAGCAGCTCTCGTTCAATCAAACGTGGAGGAGGAGTACTTATAATTGCAAAAAAGAGTTTAAGATTCAGAGTACAATGTATCTTAGAATCGCCACAATGTAATTCCATTAACATTGAGAACAAGCACATGGCAATTAGTTTGCATTATAGAGCACCAAAAGCATCTTCTGATGAACTTGCCTCAACGCTGGACACTATCTGTTCAATCACTTCCCCATACAAACCCTCAATAGTGCTAGGTGACTTCAACCTTAAATCAATTAACCGTAGAGACTCTGAGTCATTCCTTCAAGCAATGGACTCACTACATTTCACACAAATAGTTAATGCACCTACACACACATATGGCTACTCGCCTGACCTCATCTTTGTTTCAAATGAATTAACCTTAGATGGTCTAATTTCAACTCCTACCATCACCCCAGTTCCTTGGACAGATCACTACATAGTTAGAATAGAAATTTTATTACAAACAAAAAATGATATGAACCTAGACCACAAATGCTATCACAGACGGTTCAAAAAATTTAACAAAGATGCTTTTATACAAGATACTTTACCTCATCTATCTGCAGATTCAGTGAAATTAGAGACACAAGTAACAGAATGGTATCACATAATTTCTAATGCAGCCAGAATGACAGACATGAGACCAAGGGAAGCAAGGATTAATAAGCAACATCACAAGCCATGGTATTCTACAGCTATACGTTTGATGAAAAGAGAGCTCAGAAGAATTGAGCGTAAGTGGAGAAGGAATAAGGTGACAGAATTAAGGCTGCTTTACTTAAATAAACAAAAAATATACGATGAGCATATTAAAAACTCTAAGAAAGAATACCATACAAATATAATAAATAATTCCATCAACAAACCTAGAGAACTGTTTGAAATTGTAAAATCTTTAACAAAGGAGCAAAAGACAGAAGGGGAAGCTCAAATTGAACCGCAAAAGTATGCGGACTATATTAGGGAAAAATTCCACTCTAAGACAAAAGCTACAGAAAAACTTAACTTAAAATCAGTCTCAAATTCCAGGGTTTGGGAAAAATTCTCCTTTCCATCAAAGGAGCAACTCTTGCACATTATTTCTTCTATAAACACATGCACTTCTCCCACTGACCCATGTCCTGTATCGTGGATCAAGTCTACAAAGTCAAATTTTATTCACATCATACAAAACATTGTGCAAAATTCCCTCTCTCAAGGTATTTTACCAGAGCAACTTAAGCTTGCAACTGTTAGACCAATTCCGAAGAAAACAACGCTAGACAAGAATAATCCAGCAGCCTACCGGCCAATTTCCAGCATACCCTTTTTAGCAAAGATCATAGAGAAGATAGTGCAACTTCAACTTCAAGAACACATTGATGTTCATGCACCCCTAGATATTAACCAACATGGTTTTCGCCCAAACCATGGAGTTGAAACTTTAATGATTTATCTTTTTGACTGCATACTCCGCACCATTGATGACATTAAGAAAGGTATTATAATGATTTTTATAGACATCTCTGCAGCATTCGACTCAGTAAATCACAATAGATTATTAAATAGATTAGAGGAGATTGGTCTACATGGGGTCACTTTAAAATGGTTCCATTCCTATTTGACAGAGAGATTTTTACAAGTAAAGATAGGGGAAAAAACCTCTATGCCCATAAGAGTAATACAAGGTGTGCCACAAGGATCTGCACTTTCATCGCTCCTTTTCAATATTTATATGCAACCAATATGCAAAATTCCTTTGAAAAGTGGAATTAAGTATACAATCTATGCTGATGATATTATGATTTTCACAACTATCACTATTGAGAACCCTGATTTCTCGGGCATTACAGAATGTCTCTCAGAAATGTCCAACTGGTGTAAAACAAACAACATGGAAATTAATTTTAGCAAAACAGAGGCGTTATTTATTTCTCGTAACCATAATTTTGCGCATCCTCCTGACATCAAAATAGATAACTCAACTATTCCTATTAAATCAGAAGTAAAATATCTTGGAGTTACTCTGGATAATGAGTTGAATCTCAGATCACACATAAATAAGACAATTAAAAGCGCTTATTACAGAATGAAGCTCATCAAAAGACTAAGGCCGCTTCTTGATACTGTTCACTTCAGAAATGTTTGTCAAGCATTGATTACTCCATTACTTGACTTCTGTAATCCAATATATCTGGGTTTATCTAAGCAAGCACTTAAGCCTTTACAACTGGCGCAGAATACTGCTGCACGTATAATTTTTGGTCTATCAAGTAGAGAACATATAACTCCCATCTTGAAAGAGCTTCACTGGTTACCAATAGCTTCACGTGTAAAATATAAAACTATAATTTATATTTTCAAGATAAAACAACAATATTCTGCAGAAAGCCTGACATATCTCATACAGTCAGATATTAGCAACAGACCTAGAAGAAGAGGATCTGACAACAGAATCAGCTTATCAAATGATGTCAGAAAAACACGTAAAGACACCTCTGAAAGGGCTTTCTCTTTTGCTGCACCTTCCATCTGGAACTCTCTACCTAATGAGCTGAGAGCAGCTCAAGACATCAATGACTTTAGAAAGCAACTGAAAACATCTTTGTTTATAGAACACTACGGTCATGCAATTAACTAACTTAATTTGTCTGGAATGTAAATCATATACATATTGTATAATAGCTCACATTATAGTATAGCTCACTATGTAGATAATGCAACTCACTCTAACACATTATACCATAACTTTAACTTTTATTTCTTTACATTTTCTCACTAATACTCTTAATATCTTTGTTTGTAAGACCGCTTTGATTGTATGATAAGGCGGTATAGAAATCCAATTAAATAAATAAATAAATAAAATAAATAAGCTGTTTTACAGATGTAATTCAAATAAGTACTATGCCGGGAAACTCATTTTTGCTTTTCACTCAGAGAAACTCATTTTTGCTTTTCGCTCTCTCTTTTTTTGTAATATTTATTAGGTTTCTCAATCATTTCAATACAGAGGTAACATAGGAAAATAAAGAAGAAAAAAAATTAATGGATCACAGAAATAACAGCCAAATATGCTACACAGCTGCCAGTACTCTGGGGTTAAACCAACTTGGACTTGGACTTTCTCCCCTGCCACTAGAAATTCCAAAAGCTGAGCAGGGTCAAAAACCAAATAATTTTTCCCTTCGTAGAAATCTTAAATTAAATACAGCACCCAATGCTGTACTATCACCTTTTCTGAATGAATCGAGACAAATCAGGAAATATTTAAATTAATGATCCCATATACAGCTTATTCATGAAACAAAAATACAATCGTAAAACAATATTTTGGTCTGGTTCAAGGGCAAAAGTCACTAATAAGGTAGTCCTACGAGTTATACCTTCTAATGATGACTCCAAAAATCCAGTCAAATCCATATTCTTGTGGTTTCCCCTGCTGATTAGAAACCAGGATATCTCCTCTCCCTAGCAAAGACAGATACTAAGCATGGAGGAAAGGTAAATTCTCAGAAGGAATTACCAGGATATTCTTAAAATATCTTCACATCATATCCATAGGAAATATTAAAGATTTAGGGAAATTCACAAGTCTCAAGTTATTTCTCCTCATTTGATTTTCAAAATGTTCCAGCTTGAGCACAACATTTTAACCCTTCACCTGGGCACCATTCAAGTTAGACATTCCAGCAACTCAAGTGTCTAAAATCTCTAACCTTATAGCCTCTTATTCCAATGTCTGAAATTGCTCTTCCACTTTACCAGCCCCCAAAGTTAAATCTTGCTTAAAGTTAATAAAGGTATTATTCAGGGATATGTCCATACTTTGTGTGGCATCCCAGAGTGAGTCTAAAGTTACAACAGTTGGTTTTTGCAACATACCTGACTCCCTCGAAGGCTTAGATCTGCCATTGACAGAGCGGGAATTCCTCCCACCAGCACTGCAGAGCTCCCAATGAAGACAAGCTCTATCCAACGGAGATGACACATTCACTGGGTGATCTTTTGGCTGAGAGAGATGCTCAGGGGAACCATCTCCTGAAGCACTCTGAACCTCTGTCCAGTGATGGGGAGGAGTGGTCTAGTGGTTAGGACAAGGTACTTCAGGCCGGAAGGCCGGGGGTTCAAGTCTGACCTGGGGACAGCAATCTCAGGCTGGAGGGACTGGGATTTCTAGTCCTATAGGCACTCTTTGTGGTCTTGGGCAAGCCACTTAACCCTCCATTGCCCATGTTCCCTGTAAGTATTAGCGTATGTGTCTCATATCCCCTCGTGTTAAATGTATCCAATTGACCGCTTTGACCCGGTGAAAAGCGGGATATAAATACAGCTAAATTTCAGGGTTGGGATAGGGCAATACGAGGACTGAGTCAATGAAACTCCTTCTGAGCTGCAGTCCAAAAAAGTACCCCCAGACCTCACCGAAGGAACTTGTCTTGTTTGCTCAGGGCAAAACATCATAAGAACATAAGAAATGCCATACTGGGTCAAGACCAAGGTCCATCAAGCCCAGTATTCTGTTTCCAACAGTGGCTAATCCAAATCACAAGTATCTGTCAGGTTCTCCAAAGTCTTCTGATCTAGCAATGGCTGCGGAGATGAAGTCAAGAGAGGCACCTGGCTCTTCTTCCTCTTCAACATAGCGGTTCAAAGAGCAGTTCCAAGTGAAAGGCAGAGACTGAGGCAGCACAAGCTTCTCCACACAGAACTTATTCTGCTGTCATCTTGACTCCCCCTTCCTGCTTTTTTCTACTGAAACCATTCTTAATAAAGACAGAGAAAAAATGGGATAATAAGGAATGGGAATACAAAGGGAAAGCCACTCATGTTAAATATTTAATTATTTGATATGTTGTTATTGGTAAGTGCTGTCGTATCAATGCCGACTCATGGCAGCCCTATGGACAGTTGTCCTAAAGTGTGTTCAGTCACTGTCTTCTAGAGACCCTTACAAAGAGGCCTTCTACCTAGGGGGCAAGAGACCTGTGAAACGTTTTCAGTAGGTGTTAACACCAGGTGGCAGGTCAAAAGGCCATATTGAAAGACTCCTTCTATCCAAGCAAGGACTGTTAATCACCCAGGAAGTTGGTCACAGGTTACCTCAGCAGCACAGGCATAAATAGCTCAACCAGAGCTCTGTGATCCTCAGTCTTGAAGGACTAGAAAAAAGGACTGCTACTTCTGGAGAGAGATCTGCAATTGTGAGTATATACTTCTGGGAATTTTCTGAAAGGACTTCTTTGTATTAAAGCTAATTAATCTGTGAACCCAGTGTTTTTGGTTAAATCAGTCAGGGCCTAGTAGCAGCAGTTTAAATTTAAAACACAGAAGAGAGCTTTCTGGTTAACTTTGGAACCCAGCAGAGAGCTTGTAGTTTAAACTGAATAGTCACTCAGGGCCTAGTATCAGCAAAGTACTTTTAGTTTAAATTTAAAACACAGAAGTGAGCTTTCTGGTTAACTTTGGAACCCAGCACAGAGCTTGTAGTTTAAATTTCATAAGAAGTCAGAGCCTAGCAGCAGCAAAGCGCTGTAATTTAAATCAAATCAGAATATGACTTAGCAAAAAAGGCAAAACAGGGTCAGTAAGTTTTGAGCAGCAAATAAAGTCTTCTAGAGACCCTTACAAAGAGGCCTTCTACCTAGGGGGCAAGAGACCTGTGAAACGTTTTCAATAGGTGTTAACACCAGGTGGCAGGTCAAAAGGCCACTTTGAAAGACTCCTTCTATCCAAGCAAGGACTGTTAATCACCCAGGAAGTTGGTCACAGCTTACCTCAGCAGCACAGGACAGTGTACTGTGTAGCAGGCCTCTTTTAATAAGTGTTATTTCCCTTCCTCCTTCCCTCCCCAACACCCACCCACCCCTGGGATAATCATAGCTTTATAGGTACTTACACATCTTAAAGGAAAGGAGGTGCTCTCAGGCGAAGCTCGTTATCCAAATCAGTCATACACTAAGGCCCTGAGATTAATTAAGCTTCAGGTGAACAGGGTATATTAAACGTATTAGGTACAGTTTTATTAGTATACATATCCATAGCAACCCTTAGTAAGTAAAGAACTTAGATCTAAACACGAGCTTAAAACTAAGATGCAGACAGCAGTCCAGCAGCGAGATGGGGGCTTTCCAATCTTTTGCATTGAGTGTTACATGTACGATTTTCTCCCAGTTGGTGAGAGGTCTTACGTGTGCACTAGGTGCAAGGAGCTCTTTGCTCTCAGGAAACAAGTCCGTTCTCTATAGGCTAGAGTAGCAGACTTGGAAAACATAAGAAAGACAGAGAGGTACATAGAAGAGACCTACAGGGATATAGTCCTGAAGTCTGGCAGGATCCCTGTTGCCATAGAGGAGAGAGGTCACGTGACAGGAGAGAATCACCCTGGTGTGGCAGGAAGTGATCCTGCAACTAGGACCTATCCTCCAGGTGATGTAAAACCCTCTCGCACCGAGGAAGTTTCTCCAGGGCCATGTGCCCATGAGGGAAGGGTTAGGACAGCCGTTATAGTTGGTGATTCGATCAGTAGGCATGTAGATAGCTGGGTGGCTGGTGGACGTGAGGATCGCCTGGTAACATGCCTGCCTGGTGCGAAGGTAGTGGACCTCACGCGCCACCTAGATAAGGTCTTAGATAGTGCTGGGGAGGAGTCTGCTGTCTTGGTACATGTCGGTACCAATGACATAGGAAAATGTGGTAGGGAGGTTCTGGAGGCTAAATTTAGGTTTTTAGGTAGGAAGTTGAAATCCAGAACTTCCAGGGTAGCGTTCTCCGAAATGCTTCCTGTTCCATGCACAGAACCCAAAAGGCAGGCAGAGCTCTGGAGTCTCAATGTGTGGATGAGACAATGGTGCAGAGATGAGGGTTTTGGATTTGTTAGAAACTGGGGAACATTCTGGGGAAAGGAGGGGCTCTTCCGAAGGGATGGGCTTCACCTTAACTGGGATGGAACCAGGCTGCTGGCATTAACCTTTAAAAAGGAGATAGAGCAGCTTTTAAACTAGATAATAGGGGAAAGCCGACAGTCGCCCAAGAGCGCATGGTTCGGAAGAATGTATCCTTGAAGGTTACTACCAAAAGCAGAGAGGTTCCAAAAAAGAGTAAAGTAGCCCAAATGCTCTCGAGTATGGAGCAGACAGAGCTTAAAGATCCCAAATTACCCATGTCTACCAATAGCCTGATTAATATGAATAAAATACAGTCTCTAAAATGCTTGTATGCAAATGCTAGAAGTCTAAAAAATAAGATGGGAGAGTTAGAATATATAGCACTAAATGAGAGTTTAGATATGATTGGAGTATCAGAGACATGGTGGAAGGAGGACAACCAGTGGGACACTGTGATACCTGTGTACAAACTATATCGTAATGATAGAGCTGATCAAATTGGTGGAGGGGTTGCACTCTATGTTAGAGAGACATATTGAGTCAGAAAGGATTAAAGTTTTGTAGGAAACAAAATTTGCTGTAGAATCTCTATGGATTGAAATTCCATGTAAAACAGGGAAGGCGATGGCAGTGGGGGTATACTATCGACCACCGGGCCAGAATGAACAAATGGATGATGAAATGCTCAAAGAAATCAAGGAAGCTAACAAAGGTTACAGCGCAGCAATAATAATGGGTGATTTCAATTACCCCGGTATCGACTGGGTCAGTATCAAGGCAGGACATGCTAGGGAGATAAAATTCCTAGATGAAATAAATGACTGCTTCTTGGAGTAGCTGGTTCATGAACAGAACCAGAGGGGAAGCCATATTAGACCTAGTCCGTAGTGGAACACCAGATCTTGTGCAAGAGATAAGGGTGTTGGAGTCACTTGGCAATAGTGAACATAGCATGATCGCGTTTGATTTAATTAGTGGAGGAGGGATAGTAAGGAAATCCACAGTACTACCTTTTAACTTTCGAAAGGCAAACTATGATAAATTGAGGAAAATAGTTAAGAAAAAACGAAAAGGAGCAGTTGCAAAGGTTAAAGACTTACATCAAGCTTCGGTGTTGTTAAAAACTACTATCTTGGAAGCCCAGACCAGCTGTATTCCACGCTTTAAGAAAAGTGGAAGGAAGTCCAAAAAACTGCCAGCATGGTTTAAAGGTGAGGTCAGAGAGGCTGTTGTTGCCAAAAAAGCATCTTTCAGGAAATGGAAAAAAGAGCCAAACGACGAAAACTGGAAACAGCACAAGCACTGGCAAGTCAAATGGAAGGCATTGATAAGGCAGGCAAAGGGAGAATTTGAGAAGAAGCTTGCTGCGGAAGCAAAAACGCAAAATAAAGACTTTTTCAAGTACATTCGTAGCAAAAAACCTGTGAGAGAGTCAGCTGGTCCATTAGATGATAGAGGGGTTAAAGGGGCACTAAGAGGCGACAAGGCAATAGCGGAGAGACGGAATGAATTCTTTGCTTCAGTCTTTACTGAGGAAGATGTAGGGATGTTACCCATGACTGAAGTGGTATTTAAAGGTGCGGAAGAATTGAAGGAAATATCGATACATCGGGAAGATGTATTACAACTATTAGATAAACAGAAGAGTAACAAATCACCTGGGCCGGATGGTATACATCCAAGGGTGTTGAAAGAACTAAAATATGAGATTGCAGACCTGCTATTAGTAACCTGTGAATTTTCATTAAAATCATCTCTAATACCTGAAGACTGGAGGATTGCCAATGTAACACCAATTTTTAAAAAGGGTTCCAGGGGTGATCCGGGAAACTATAGACCGGTGAGCCTGATGTCAGTACTGGGAAAAATGGTAGAAACCATCATAAAGAACAAAATTACTCAGCATGTAGATAGTCATGGCCTAATGGGAGACTGCCAACATGGCTTTAGACAAGGAAGATCTTGTTTTACTAATCTGTTATGTTTTTTTGAAGGTGTGAATAAACAGGTGGACAAAGGTGAGTCAGTTGATATAGTGTATCTGGACTTTCAGAAAGCCTTTGACAAGGTCCCTCATCAGAGACTTTTGACAAAACAAAAGAGTCATGGGATAGGAGGCAGTGTACTATTGTGAATCAGGAACTGGTTAAAAGATAGAAAGCAGAGGGTAGGGCTAAATAGCCAATTTTCCCAATGGAGAAAGGTGAATAGTGGTGTACCCCAGGGATTTGTGCTGTGTCCGCTGCTTTTTTGACATATTCATAAATGACCTGGAAAAGGGAATAACGGATGAGGTTATCAAATTTGCAGATGACACAATACTATTCAAAGTTGTTAAAACCCAAGAGGATTGTGGAAAATTGCAAGAGGATCTTGATAAATTGGAAGACTGGGCATCAAAATGGCAGATGAAATTTAATGTGGACAAGTGCAAAGTTATGCACCTAGGGAAGAACAACCTAAACTATGGTTACAAGATGCAAAGTTCCACATTAGGAACCACCACCCAGGAAAAAGATATAGGTATCATTGTGGATAACATGTTAAAACCCTCAGCCCAGTGTGCAGCGGCGGCCAAGAGAGCAAATAGAATGCTAGGTATCATAAGGAAAGGAATGGAAAATAAAACAAAGGATATAATAATGCCTCTATATCGTTCCATGGTGAGACCGCACCTTGAATATTGTGTGCAATTCTGGTCGCCGTATCTTAAAAAGGATAGAGCACTATTAGAAAAGGTTCAGAGAAGAGCCTCCAAAATGGTAAAGGGGATGGAAGGATACTCCTATGAAGAAAGGCTAAAAAGGTTAGGGCTCTTTAACCTGGAAAAGAGACAGCTGAGGGGAGATATGATAGAAGTCTATAAATTAATGAACGGAGTGGAATGGGTAAACGTAGATTGATTGTTTACGTTATCAGAATATAGAAAGACTAGGGGACATGCAATGAAGCTACAGGTTAAACTATTTAAGACTAATAAAAGAAAATATTTTTTCATTCAACGTGTAATCAAACTCTGGAATTTGTTACCGGAGGATGTAGTAAAGGCTGTTAGTGTAGCTGGGTTTAAAAAAGGTTTGGACAAGTTCCTGGAGGAAAGGTTTATAAACCATTATTAAGAAGGGACCCAGAACATCAATGCTTGACCCAGTACAAGCATTCTGGAACCTGTGTCTTTTGGGGAAACTGCTAGGTACATATGACCTAGATTGGCCACTGTTGGAAACAGGATACTGGGCTTGATGGACCTTGGTCTGACCCAGTATGGCATATCTTATGTTCTTATGTTATGTCTTTAGTCAGGTTGTTGACAGAGCGGCTTCCATAGCTGCTGTTATTGTATCAATCCATCACATTGACAGTCTTCCTTTTTTGTGTTGATTTTAATCCTTGCCCAGCATGATGTATTTTTCTAATGATCTTTCTCTTCGCATGATGTGTCCAAAGTATGAAAGTCAAAGTCTTGTCATCTGAGCCTACAAAGAAAGCTTAGGTTTATCTCCTCTAGTCCTGATTGATTTGTTCTTCAGGCAATCCATAGTATTGTGATGACGAAGGCAGTTCAGAGGAAATGGAATGGCAGAAAAGTGAACCCTGTTCCTTTAAAAGTGCTAGCATTCAGGGTTTCCCAGGCAACCAAGAACCTCTGAGTCAGAGCACAGCCAGCATCAAGCCCCGCCCACTTCAGCACGTCAGGGCTAGAGTGAAGCCTAGCAGCTCCCACGTGTGCTGGGAGAAGGGTGTGGTCCCTAGCAAAGATAAGTTTAAAACTGCTGAGTTTGAACAGTCAGTTAGCACAGCAGGAGGCACGAGGACTAGCACAGCAGAGAGGTACACAGCAGGAAGGAGAACGAGAGGAGCTCAAGGGAATAAGCAAGGAGCTCAAGGAAGCACGAGGAGTGCTGGCCCCAAGAGCAGAGACGAGCTGTGGGATCTGGGAAGAGCAGGTCCAAGGCAAACACAGCCAAGAGGAAAAGTGCTACAAGGGAAACAGGCGTCTCCAGAGAGAAGGCAGCATGGCTGTGAGCAGGAAGGAGGGGAGCAACTAAGAGGCCCAGAATTCAGGCAAGTGATTGTTCCAGAATCCCTGCACAGGAGAAAATGGAAGGAGTTAGTTCTTACTGGAGGGACCAATTCAGCTAGCCAGCTAACTGGTAGAAATAGGGAGAATAGCTTGTCTGCATTCCCTGACCAAAGGCTCTATGAGGAAATAGAGCAGAAAAAAATATTACTAGAAAAGTTAAATGAATTGCTGCAGAAGCAGCATAGTAAGCTCTATAGCCAGGTACCCTCTGAAGAGTGTTGTAATGATTCTGTGGAAGAAATGGAAATAGAAAGCTGCTGTGAAGGTTATGAGAATAGTCCTGAAGAAATACAATGTGTTTATTGTAGGACAAATGAGCTGCAAGTGTGCTGCACAGCTGAATGAGTGAATGTTTAAGATAAGGAAGCTGATTTGAGTGAAAGGTACAGCAGAGAAAATAGTTGGTAGTTTTAACCCAAGCTATTTCTCCTCAATGCTTACAACTGAAAGAAAACTCAATGGACATTTTGAAGCTAATTGTGTATGGAAGGAAACTGTGAGGAAACAGTCTTCTGTTGAAAGTAACTTGCCTGTAAGGAAGTTAGCAGCCTGAGCTTGGTAAGCTAGTTCCGGTGTCCAAGTTAGCCATTGCTGAAGCTGACCAACCTATGAATACGTTGTTGTGAACTTTATTCCTTTGTTTTGGAGAAGTATCCAGTTTTTCTGTTCAGCCCTGTTACTTTTGATGCGAGGTGTAAAACCCAAGAACAAATAAATATTCTCTGTTTCACCTAACCACTTGTGGTCACACTACTTTGCCCGCCAGGATAAGCAAACTACAGCTCCCAGCAGCCTTAGCTGGTAGCCATCTTGGGGAAACTTATTCTAAGGGCAACCAGGCGACACTCTCCTGCTGCCCGGCTATACGCCCGGCCAGGAGGTGGCGACAGTATATACAGTATTCTTCGCCAGCACCATAATTCAAAGGCATTGATTTTCTTCCTATTTTTTTTCTTCACTATCCAACTCTCACATCCATATGATATTATTGAAATACCATGGCACGGACAAGTTGAACATTTGTATGCAGTGATACATCTCTGCACTTGAAAATCTTGTCTAGGTCCTTCATAACCATTCTGCAAAGAGCAATGCATTGGATTTCTCAACTTCAGTTGTCTACTATTTCTATTTCTTCTCGATCAAAAATGAAATTATTAATTTTGCCAGTTGTCAGGTTCTTTGTCTTCTTTGTGTTAAGGTGCAGGCTCATTGTAGGACTATGTTCCTTGACCATGATTAGCAAATGTTTCAGACTGTCTTCAGTATAACGAAGGTTGTTTATGAGTCTTCACATCTCAGTTGTTAAAGGCTCACCTCTTTGAAGCTGCCTTTGGATCCTGACCCCCTTTTTTGTCTTATGTATCCTTACCCTCCTTTTCCCCTTATTTTTATCCTTTGTCTTGTCTCTCTTAATTACATCATGAGCTCTCACGAGCAGGGATTGTCTCTATTTATGTTTGTGCAGTGTTGTATACGCCTTGTAGTGCTTTATAAATGATTAGTAGTAGTTGTTGTCTTCGTACAGTCCTGATTCTCTAATGATTTGCTCTGCATATAAATTGAACAGGTAGGGGGGAAAGTATGCAGCCATGTTGTACACTTTTTCCAATTCTAAGCCATGCTGTTTCTCTTGTTTCCTTCAAACTGGTGCTTTTCGATCAATGTAAAAACCGTGCATGAGAACTATCAGGTGGTCTGATATACTAGGGCAGGCATGTCCAGGTCATGATCTACTTTTTCCGGCCAAAAGTGCCGGTGATCTACCACCATGAAAATTAAGTTTCAAATTAGTTTCAAATTTAATGTTAACCCAATAAAGTTGGAGGATTCCCCCTCCCCCATTGTTAATGAACCTTCTGTCATTTACTTGGATGTGATCAGCTGTTAAGCAAATTAAGCAAAAACAAAACAGAGAGACAAAGATCCAGTAAGAACTGCGAAGGGAAATGGAAAGTACATTTTTTCTTAAAGTTTTACTGAGTAATAACTTTCTTTAACTGTCTTAATAACTTTCTTTAACTTTTATTGAGTAATTTGTGTTAAATTTAGGTTGAGTATTAATCCAGGCTGATCTTGCACAATCTTTGTTATTTCTTTCACTCTTGCTCATTAGTGAGACGTCTGAGCCTGCATTTCATCCACCAGTTTTTTGAAGTTGGGTGAATATTGCGTGAGGGCCAGTCTCAGGGAATCCTGGAGATGTTCATCTGTCATGTTGGAACGTTGTGTACTCTTTGTCATTTTCAGATGGGAAAGCGCAGATTCACACAAATAAGTTGAACCAAAACAGGAGTGTACAGCTTCACTGCATCTTCTCAAGTTGGGAAATTTGTCTCTAGGCACTAGCTTCCAAAACGATTCTTGCTCAGCACGTGTCTTGAGAAAAATGTCATTTTTAAGGGTTAATGTTTCGTTTTCAAGAGATGGCTTGTTCAATGAGTAATTTTTACTGATAGCAGCTGCCGTTTCTTTAATGTCCACGTCTACTTTGAATGGGTATGACAAGTACTCCACAACTGTTCCAATTTTTTGGAAGTCACAGAATATATTTTTGAATTCCTGGATAACAGAAGAAATTTCTGTCACATACTTCTTGTTCTGAAAAACAAAATTTGGATATTGTCCCAGATGGTCCTGCATATTAGGAAAATGATCAAAAGTGTTGTTTGCAAGGTCAGTCATCATTAGCTCATATTTGCTCTTGTAGGATGAAACTGTACTCATCATCTTGCCAATGCATTTGTTTTTACCTTGTAGTTCAAGGTTTATATCACTTTGTTCGCCTGTAAAGTCAGAGAGAAATGCCAGATCACATAACCACTCCTCATCTTCCAACTCTGCTTGGTCATCTCCCCTCTCCTTCAAAAAACTTATTTCATTCAGCAAATCACAAAATCTTTGCAGAAATTTGTGCCTACTTAGCCACCTTACATCTGTGTGCAAAATGATTTCCGCTGCCCCTTCATCAAGAGTAAGATTGAAAAGCCGTCTTTGAAGTGATCTTCCACGAACTGAATTTACAATTTTGAAAGTAATGTCCATGACAGTCTTTGTATTGAGTCTCTTGCTTGCCAAAACTTGCTGGTGAATGATGTAGTGTTAAGAAAGGAAATCTGGGAAGTCATCATTCTGTCTACAGAGGGCTATGAAACGATTAACCTCACCTGTCATTGCTCTTGCTCCTTCAGTAGTGATGGAAACAAGTCTATGCAATGGAAGATTATACTTTGTCACAAAAGAATGGAAAGAACTGAATATTTCCTGACCGGTAGTTCTCCCTTTTAAAGAAATCATTCCAAGTAGTTCTTCTTTAACACTGAAGTCTTCAAAAACCATCCATATAAAGACTAGTAACTGGGCTATGTCTCTTATGTCTGTAGATTCATCCAGTTGGAGTGAGAAAGCAACACAATTTGAAAGATCCTCCAACAATTGTTCAGTTATGTCTCCACACATTTTCTCTATTCGCCGCATGACAGTGTTTCTTGACAATTGTACATCTTGAATAGCAGCTATGATCTCTTTCTTATTTTTAAATCCTTCAAAAAGATTGTCAGCTGCTTCAAGAAAACAATTTTTTACAAATTCCCCTTCAGTGAAAGGTTTGCATTTCTTTGAGATCAGGTTGCTGGCCTTGAAGGATGCTATGGCTGCATTGACCGAATGTGACCTTGGCTTCGCCATCAACTGTTGCTGAGTAGCCAATTTTGATTTACGTAAGTTCTGTGAGCTTCAGTTTACGAATTTCACTTTTGGGTGGAAAATCAGCATCAAACTTATTGCTATGCAGAGCCTTATAATGACGTTCCAGATTGCCCTTTTTGGGCAAGGATACTGGGGCGTTACAAATTAGACAACAACACTTGTCTTTCACCATGATGAAGAAGTAGTCCATTTCCCATTCATCATGAAAGTGGTAGGTTTTGCTCTTCTTTGGAACACTCATCTTCATTATACTGGGTTGGCTGGATGTAAGAAGGCCAAATCTGCTTAGTACAAACACTGGCTGAATCTGGTCCAAAACTGTCACTGTCCCAAAGTATTAAAGATCAACAGGAACTTAAGACCTCTGGATGATGTGCAATACAAGGACTGGAGATGCCAAAATCACACATGCAATTCTAAAAGTGAAAATAAGAATTCATCATTCTGGCACCAATAATCAAATACCACCAAACAATCATCAAAAAAACGCAAACACCTGTCCAGCAAACCAGATAAAATCAAATACCGCCAAACAAGTTCAAAAACCACCACACACGATTTAATAAATTCTGCACACAGTGTAGAATCAACACAAAGGCAAGGTGAAATAAAATTGTAGTGTAGAATCAATGCAAAAGCTAGGCAAAATAAAATTGCAGAGGCAAGCAAAGGTCACAGTGGTTTGAACCAATTCGAAGGCAAGGCATAGGCAAGTTAGATCAAAATTAGAAAAGCCTGCCAAAATCACCAAATTCTTGACACTTTGTTGTGTCTGCCCAAAAACGTTTCATGAAAGCAAACTATAAAGCGACCAACGACCAGCACACGACACAACTAATACAGTAAGTGTATTCAGGTAAAGCCCGGGCGAATGGATATTGCCCGGTATATAACACACTTCTAAGGGGTATTGGGGTGGGGGCAGGAATGGGTGATTCTGAGAGGCAGGAGACCAGGTATGACGCTGGGCCTGTGGCGTCTCATCGTGGGGACGGGCGACGGCCCCCTGGGGTACCCACAAACTATTGGCACGAAAACAAGTGCCCTCAATACACCCACAGGCAAGATTCCCGCAGGCTGGGAAAAAAGACAGGCAAAGGATCAGCAGCGGCGGCAAGCCCTCGGCAGACGGCCTGCCGGCACGAGCTCTCTCCTAGCGACGGGGCGAGCTGCTGGAGAGATGGAGCCAAGTGGGGCTGGCGATCTACCTCTGACCCTCCGCGATCTACAGGTAGATCGCGATCTACCTGTTGGACATGCCTGTACTAGGGCATGTCAATTTTAAGGGTATATTTTTATTTTTCCAATCTTTACAAACTACTAGTGACCAAATTATGCCGTTTTGTATGCTGAATCTAAAGCTATCTTCAGAAACTACTTAAGTGAGTCTTACCTACATCAAATCACAGTTGAAATATGTGGAAATTAAGTAATATTTATTTGAACATACAAATAGTCTGAACAACACTTGTAGCCATATAATTGTCTTTAAAATCTCATTTGTGCAGTTAATTTAATGTTATTTAACAAAATCCAGCAAAGAAGCCATATTTAGTTTGCTTCTGTTTCAGCTCATGAGCTCCCTGCTGACCATCTGACCCCTAAAATAATGTTCCCTCCTCTCCTGATTGTACATATGACCAGCAGCCTCAGTTGTAATTTTTACACACCTTTCTATGGACTGAGTCTGTGATGGCCAGTCTGGAACCACCATTGGCTTGCTCAGAAATGCCTTGATCTCTGCTGTTGACATGGTCCAAGTAAGAGGAGGTTCAGAGACTCCAGAGCTCCAGTCAGGTAACTGGGTGAGTGTAATTGCCTCAGTGTTGATGGATGGTGTTTTCCTGGGTCTCACACTGCTGTCTCCAAGCTGAGTCTTCTCATCTCTTTCACCTCTGATCTTCAATATCTCCTCCACTGCATCTCTTCTCTCCTGTTCCTCTTTACTGCACAACATAGCTTGCAGAACAGACTCACAACCATATCAAGCTGAGCTTCTCACTGTAGGAATGACTATCTTCCTTATATCTTCACACTGTTCTTTCAACAGTTGCAGCTGGAAAAGAAGATGCCTGGAACCTTGTGTCCAATTGCTATTCATTTTTATATTGCATAATTTCCTAGAAATTTCAGGTAGGTAAATAACATATTACACAAAATTTAAAGCTAGTTGTTGTTTTGCCACATGAAATTTACCATTTTTTTCACTAGTGCTTTTTGAAATGATGGCATCTCCAAAACTGAAACACCCTATTGGCATACCCATGCTTCTTATGGTGGCCCAGAATTTTTTCATGATTTATGCAATCAAATACATTGCTTTAGTCAATGAAAAACATATAGATATCCTTTGGTATTTTTTTTTGTCTTTTCAAGGATATATATCACATCCACAGTGATGTCTCTTTATCCTCGTCCTTTCCTGAACCTTACTTCCACTTTGGGCAGTTCTTATTCCAAATATGGTTGTAGTCTCCACTGAAGATCTTAAGTAGAATCTTGCTGGCATGTGTGATCAGAGCAATTGTGAGATAATTACCTCAATCACTTGGATCACTTTTCTTCAGTATTGGTATAAACACAGATCTTTTCCAGTCATTCAGCCAAGATGTTGCCTTCCAAATGTCCTCGCAAAGCCTTCTAAGTACTGTAACATCTGCATCTGATTTCTGTAATACTTCATCTTGGAGAGAGGAGACCTGGATGGCTTGGACAGCATGGGGTTCCCCCCCCCCCCCTGGTGGGTGAGGGAACTAACAGCCTCATCGAGTTTACTTGACAAAATCAGATGGTCAGACTCGAGGTCCACCTGAGAGGTCACAGCACTATGTGGCCAGACAAACTGTAAGGTGAGGAGGCCTCGGGGTGAGGATCGTACACATGCAGGGGTCCCCCCCCCCCTTCACAGATGTTCCAGGAAACAGGGGCTTCCCCAATAATCTGGAGACTCAATTCCACACTTGGGAACGATTCTGCCACTAGGAATCCCAGGGGTTCGCCTTTCACAAGGTGAATACGATCTGGATTTGGATTGGTGAGCAATAAGTGTAAGGAGGGAGCTGTGGCCTCCATGCAGGGTATGGGACCCATGGCTAGGCCCAGCTCCTCAAAACGGGAATTTGGACTGAAGAAGACCAAGTTGTCTGAGACCACATGACCTCTGGTCACCTGTATCGGCAGGGGACAATCCTGTACCCTCCCAGGTATGTGGGTGTCTTCTGCACTGACCACTTCACAGACTTGAGGAATAGTCTGACCAGCCCGTAGGGATGGGCGGGCACCAGAGAAATCCACCGGATCTCCTTCCATCCTACTCCAGAGGATGTTGTTCACAAAATCCACATAAGTTCGCAGTCGAACAAGGCAATCTGAGCCTAAGGAGAGGGGCACCTCAAGTCCTCTGATGATGGAGAAAGTGTGCCGGAAACCTTTGACCCCAACTTGCAAGGGGAGATTGCAGAAGCCCATTAATGTCTTGAGCCCTTCCCCAGGCACTTGGAACGAAGTCTTCGCTCCCATTACCCAATCAAGGGTAAGCTGTTGTTTGAGCCGATAGAAAAGAGTCTCACTGATGAGGGAGTGGTCACAGTGGGGTAATAGGTAGGCCCTTTCCTTTTGGGACCTGCCCACCTGCACATATATAAAGGGACCTTTCTCAACCGAGAATATGTCCGTCAGTCTCCTAGGGTGATCTAGGCAGGGATGGGATGGAGGAGGGGTTTGCACCTCACAACTGTCCACAGGTTCCTTCAGAAATATCTGCAGGCAGTCAGTATCAAGGACAATGTTAGCTACTGAACCCACTGCAATGGAAACCACGTCGCTGATGCCCTGATCCTCATCTCCAGCCCTTTCATACTGGAGCTGAAGGATTTGGGGATCAGCTGACCTCTGGAAATTAATCCTGATGGACTTGTTTGTGCGTTCCACCGAACAAGGACCGCTGACTCTGCTGTCATGTTTTACCCTAAAAACTATCAATCGATAACTCCAAACTGGGCAGAGAAAATCTCTATTAAACCAAAATTAAGACAAAACCAAACAAAACAAAACAAAAATCTGGGCATAAAACCATCAAACACAGCCACACATCAGCCATGAAAAACCACCCGAGGCAGGAGGAAAAAAAGACCTCAGCAACCCCTCTAATAACACAGGGGTAGAGTCAAATCAAACAGTATTCAATGATACAAAAGAAAAGACTCAGATTACATCAGCGGTCAAAAAACCTCCAACCAGCCAGGGTGTAAACAAACCAAAGGCTGGAGCAGCCGGTCAATGGATAGTGAGAGAACAGATAACAACACTCCAGCAAAAATGTGCTCCAAGACAGAAAAAAATCACTTATCTGACAAAAGTAGAAGACAAAAGTCAGCAGAACAGTCTGTTCAATATGGCAAAAAGGAAGTGAAGATGATAAATCCAACGGAGGAGGCAGGGAGCCCCGACATCTGATGTTTCGCCTTGCGGCTTCCTCAGGGAGCTCAAGTCCACGTTCCACACGCTGACAATGGCCTCAAACAAGAAACTGCGAAAAGGAGCAAAGCAGGAGCTGAAAAGCAACACAGTAGCATTAAAAAATCACTCATGCCCAAAAGAAAAAACAAAACAAAAAATAACTCAAAATATGTAATGTAATGAATAGCCAACCAGACAAGATGCCTAAAAAAACACACTTTACCTCTATGCAGAAGCTGGAGCCAAGCACCGGCTGCACAAATGGCGATCTCCAAAAAAAAAACCGTCAAGCAGACACGCCAGCGCCGGCGCACTGAAAACTTATACAAAAACACCAGCGCATGCGCACAAAAAGTCTAACAATGACTTGGATATAATCGCCAGCAGCCGTCAAAATTATCAAAATTGTGCCGATAAAAAACGGCCCATCAGCCTGCACAGAAGCAATCAGACAAAACAAACCCACCACACAGCACACAAGCACTGAGACAAAAATTTTTTATCAAGAAAAAACGGCTACTAAAGCACAAAAAGAAAAAAGAAAAAGGAAGAAAAAAGAAAAAAGAAAAGAAAAAAGAAGAAAAAAGAAAAAGTCACTTCGGAACAGAAACATCATAAGCAGCGGGTCCATTCAATGGAGTCGTTCAGACCAGCGGGGACAACAGTCTGCAATGAAAAGATCCAGCGTTGCTCTAATCTAGTCAAAATCTTCTGCAAATCACCCCCATACACTGAAGGTGTACATTGAACTATGACCAAACATTTCAGATCCTCAAAGACATGCCCAAAGGACTGAAAATGATGAACCAGAGGGGCACCCTCTATCTGATGACGGAGACGACTCCGATGCTCAATCAAACGAGTTCGCAAAGCTCGACTTGTTTTCCCCACATATCCTAGACCACAGGGGCAGCGAAGGAAATACACCACAAAAGCACTGTCACATGTAGTGGAGTGGAATAACTTGTAGGTCCGATGGTTATGTTGAAAACTCTGACAGGTCTCCATAACTGAACAGACTGAACAGTGTCCACAGCAGCGGTGTCCCAAAGCCGACGATGGTGTTGATGATGCAGACAAACTTCCAAAAAAAGCAGAGGGACACAACAAGTCCTTCAAATTAGAGCCCTTCTGGTACACAGATCGAATCCAGTGTTGACTCAAACCCGGGGTGAGACGAACTACATGAGAATGCCTTTGAATGATTTTAGTCAATTGATAACTCAGAGGGTTGAATTTTGTGACAAAATGTACATAAGGAGATTCAGAAAATGTTGCACGCTCACGTGGTGTCAAAAGCCAGGAACGATCATTGAAACGAGCTCTAGTGCGGGCTTTCCGTACCAAACCAGCCGGATATCCCCGGGCAAGGAAAGAATCTGCCAGCACCTGAGATTGCATTTTGTAATCAGAAACTGTGGAACAGTTCCGACGATACCGTAAAAATTGTGCTACAGGCAGACTCTCCTTCAGACGCTGTGGATGTGCACTCGTGAAATGAAGAAAAGACATCCGATGTGTTGGTTTAGTGTACACTTTGGTAACCAAAGAATCTGCCTGCCGTGACACTAAAACATCCAAAAATGAGATGGAAAAAGCACTGTGTTCCAAAGAAAAAGAAATATGGGGATCCCGCTGATTGAGCCAGCCATGAAAAATAGATAATTGCTTGAGAGTGCCTGTCCACAGAAGAAAAACATCATCGATGTATCGCACCCAGAGACGGATGAAGGGCTGAAAAGGACCATCCACCAACCATTGCCCCTCAAAATCTGCCATATATAGATTGGCAATTGAGGGGGCCATAGTAGCACCCATGGCAACCCCCCGATTCTGTTGATAAAATGTTCCATCAAAACA
Source organism: Ichthyophis bannanicus (assembly GCA_033557465.1). Lineage (NCBI taxonomy): Eukaryota > Metazoa > Chordata > Amphibia > Gymnophiona > Ichthyophiidae > Ichthyophis > Ichthyophis bannanicus. The sequence continues at coordinate 29,126,710 of CM066038.1, forward strand.
AAAAAAGTTCCTGGTCATGGCGAGTTCCAACAGCTGAACAATAAAATCCCGCTTAGACGGACTCAGATCGGGATAAACCATCAGATTACGCCGACCAATCTGAATAGCTTCAGGCTGGGGAATGCTGGTGTATAAAGAGGAGACATCCATGGTGGCCATGACAAGCTCAGCAGGTAAATCCTTATCATGACCACAAGCCAGAATCTGTAGAAAATGCATAGTATCACGCAGGTAGGAAGGTATCTTAAACACCAGGGGCCGTAGAAAAGAATCTACAAAGATGGATAAAGGCTCTAAAAGAGAGCCGCGCAAAGATACAATGGGCCGCCCCGGCGGATGTTGCAAATTCTTATGAATTTTGGGCAGAATGTAAAAATGCGGAGTGCGTGGATGAGAGACACACAAAAACGTTGCCTCCTTTCTGGTGATTAAATTCTGATCCAGAGCTTGGGAAACTAACTGCTGTATCTGATCTCGTAAACCAGCAGTAGGATCCATCAATAAAGGCTGATATGTAGTGGCATCAAGTAATTGGGACCGAACCTCGGCCACATATTGAGACACATCGAGCACCATCACTGCTCCACCCTTATCAGCTCTGCGTATTATGATATCCTTATACCCACGAAGCTCCAATAGTGCCTGGCGTTCTACAGCAGACAAACTGTGGTGAATACGCCCCATAGACACCACCTCCAACTGTGCGACGTCCTTCAACACCAGATCTCGAAAAACTTGTAAGGTGGGTGGTAAAGGGCCTGGTGGGGTCCAAGTAGAGCGAAGAGGAAGACGAAGAGCCGCTAAAGATGAGGAAGCAGAAGCAGCCACAGAAGTAGTAGCGGTCCCAAAAGCGGGCCCAGCAACATTAGAGGCAGCAGAAAAAAAGGCTTGGAGATGTAACTTACGCAAAAGCTGTTCAAATTCCACTCGGACAGAAAAAGCATCATAAGTAGTCCGAGGGACAAATGACAAACCTTTTTCCAATACTGCCTTCTGGGCAGGAGATAAAACTCGAGCTGATAAATTCACTACAAGCCCTCGGGATCCACCGTGGCTTGAGACCTGGTCCAAGGCCGGTGAGACAAAAGGGTCTCGCTCTGTCGCCCCCGTCCGCTCTGCTGCCCCCGTCCACGACCCCGGCCTTTGCGCTTGTGAGTACTCTTGCCGCGTTCCTGAAAATCCTCAGAACCAGAAGCATGCTGATCAGACAAAGCTGAATCGTCGGAATATTCAAAAGAGACATGATTAGGTCGCCGACGTTCAGGCTGCATCCAAACATAAACAAAACCGGTCTTGTAATCTGTATCATCCCGATGCAACTTAGACAATTTAAAATTCTTTGTCTCTAAGCGAAAAGAATCCAATTGTGATTGTAACTTCTGCATCCGTTCTGTGAAAACTTCATCCGTTTCTTCAGTTTTAAGAGCCGTGAGTTTCTGATCAATCTCAGTGCTGGTAGAATCATTAAATGATTTAGTGGCGTTAACCGTAAGTACCATTAAGTCCAGGGAACACTTATTGAGAATCCTATTCCAGTTATCCACAAACTCCTCATTTTCCACAAACAATTGAGGCTCCTTCTTAACGCGGAACCCCCGAGGGATTTGTTCACGACGAATGTATTCTACTAGAGTGGCCCGATGCAACTCTGCCCGAATCTGACGTTTCCACAACTTAGTCAAAGACGTCCAGGCTGCATGACTCTCAGAAGAATCCACTGGACCAAAACAGGTAGGTTCTTTCAACAATTCTTGTACCTGGTCAGCAGAAAAAGTCAACGTCTCACGCCAAACTGAAGGAGCAGCTTCCATAGTGTGAACTATCAAAAAAATCCCCCTCAAGGAGCCAAAAACCAAAAACTATCAATCGATAACTCCAAACTGGGCAGAGAAAATCTCTATTAAACCAAAATTAAGACAAAACCAAACAAAACAAAACAAAACAAAATCTGGGCATAAAACCATCAAACACAGCCACACATCAGCCATGAAAAACCACCCGAGGCAGGAGGAAAAAAAGACCTCAGCAACCCCTCTAATAACACAGGGGTAGAGTCAAATCAAACAGTATTCAATGATACAAAAGAAAAGACTCAGATTACATCAGCGGTCAAAAAACCTCCAACCAGCCAGGGTGTAAACAAACCAAAGGCTGGGGCAGCCGGTCAATGGATAGTGAGAGAACAGATAACAACACTCCAGCAAAAATGTGCTCCAAGACAGAAAAAAATCACTTATCTGACAAAAGTAGAAGACAAAAGTCAGCAGAACAGTCTGTTCAATATGACAAAAAGGAAGTGAAGATGATAAATCCAACGGAGGAGGCAGGGAGCCCCAACATCTGATGTTTCGCCTTGCGGCTTCCTCAGGGAGCTCAAGTCCACGTTCCACACGCTGACAATGGCCTCAAACAAGAAACTGCGAAAAGGAGCAAAGCAGGAGCTGAAAAGCAACACAGTAGCATTAAAAAATCACTCATGCCCAAAAGAAAAAACAAAACAAAAAATAACTCAAAATATGTAATGTAATGAATAGCCAACCAGACAAGATGCCTAAAAAAACACACTTTACCTCTATGCAGAAGCTGGAGCCAAGCACCGGCTGCACAAATGGCGATCTCCAAAAAAACCGTCAAGCAGACACGCCAGCGCCGGCGCACTGAAAACTTATACAAAAACACCAGCGCATGCGCACAAAAAGTCTAACAATGACTTGGATATAATCGCCAGCAGCCGTCAAAATTATCAAAATTGTGCCGATAAAAAACGGCCCATCAGCCTGCACAGAAGCAATCAGGCCTGATTTTGCCTCCGTTGGATTTATCATCTTCACTTCCTTTTTGCCATATTGAACAGACTGTTCTGCTGACTTTTGTCTTCTACTTTTGTCAGATAAGTGATTTTTTTCTGTCTTGGAGCACATTTTTGCTGGAGTGTTGTTATCTGTTCTTTCACTATCCATTGACCGGCTGCCCCAGCCTTTGGTTTGTTTACACCCTGGCTGGTTGGAGGTTTTTTGACCGCTGATGTAATCTGAGTCTTTTCTTTTGTATCATTGAATACTGTTTGATTTGACTCTACCCCTGTGTTATTAGAGGGGTTGCTGAGGTCTTTTTTTCCTCCTGCCTCGGGTGGTTTTTCATGGCTGATGTGTGGCTGTGTTTGATGGTTTTATGCCCAGATTTTTGTTTTGTTTTGTTTGGTTTTGTCTTAATTTTGGTTTAATAGAGATTTTCTCTGCCCAGTTTGGAGTTATCGATTGATAGTTTTTGGTTTTTGGCTCCTTGAGGGGGATTTTTTTGATAGTCATGTTTTACCCTAGCATAAGGTATGGGATGTGTGACCTGTGTCCAGATCACTTCCTGGACGTAGTCCAGAATGGGGCGTAACCGTTTCAGGAGCTCATTGCCAATCAAGAATTCTTCCCCAGGGCACTTAGTAATGAGGACAGGATGTTTCACCTGTAATTTTCCAATTTGGAGGTTAAGCCAGACCTGCCCCATGGACTCTATGGGCTGATTCCCATAAGCTGCGAGTGACAAATCACTGGGTGTGACGTGTAGGGTCCTCTGACTCCCCAAGGAAGCTGTGAGTCTATCAAAGAGACTCGAGGTAATCAGGGTAGCCTCAGAGGCTGAATCTATCAGGCCCTCACAGAGAAAAGCCTGCTGAATTGTAACAGGAACAGTGTACCTCTGTCCTTTTGGTTTGAGTTTACCCAGAAAGTACTTGTGCTTCCTGATGGTGTCGAAGGCTGGACCCTCGCTGTCCATTGCGGGACTGTCACTCTGTGTCCATGGGGTGGCATCTCCAGCTGGCTGCACCTGTGCAATAGTGACCTGTGGGACAGAAACAAAGTCGGTTAGTCATTCAGTCGCATTAGAAGGGGAAGAGGAGTCAACCAGTTCCTCCTCTGGCTTCTGAGGCTTTGCTCGTGGCTTAGGTGGCACACTACTAGCAGAAGCCTCCTGTGAGGAGCTGAATGCAATGGTAGCCTTCATCATATCTGTCAACTCGCTTATTCTCTTCTCCAGTTCCAGGTATTTGTCAAAACCGGGCTTTCTCTTCCAGTTCCGGTTCTGCTGAGTGAAACGCTGATTCCCAGAGCGCGCTGCTTAGACCCAGAAGACTGGTTATTCTGGGGTGGCCTGGGAGGATTCTGTGGAGCAGAAGGAGAAGAGTTATTTTCTAACGAAAGGGTAGATTTTACAGCACTAACACACTGTTTTGGCTCTCGGGCTTTGCTTGGAGCCCGGACTGTGCTGCCAGTATTGGTTGCTCTCATGTTGGGAACAGCTTCCCAAATCCACTCAGCATGTTCTATCACATGTGACAGGGGTTCGTGACGCTTGTCAGACATATAAGGCTTAATAGATGGAAGGAGCAACTGACAGAAAAGATTACGAAACTCCTGATGGTGTTCTATTGTTTCCCAAGAAGGGTCACTCTGGAAGAAGGTCTGCCTAAGTCTGTAAGCAAACTCTCGGGGTGTTTCATTTTCCCTATGAGTCATACTAAATGCTGCCTGCTTTGCAGCAATATCATCAGGGTATGGCCCATAATGTTTCTTTAGGGCCTGTTCAAAGATGACAATGTCCTTCTTTTCATCGTCTGCCATGGCCCGAATAAATTGCTGACAAGGTACATCAAAGGACCATGGAAGATACAGAACCATGTCCTCCCCCCTGGTAATGTTCAGTGCCCGAAAGGCATCTTTGACTGCAGCTAAATGTTCATTTATGGTGGCATGACCAGTTTTCTCAAAAGGGGTGACCATGCTCTGCAAGGTCTTGATAATTTGTAATTGTGCGACAGAAGCACCTTCATTCATTTTCCCTTGCAGGACACGGGAGCATAGAGGATTTCGCTTGCCTTCAGCTCCCTCTGGTGGTCGCTGCTGGTACAGTTTTCCATCACTAGGGGGACTTCTCACCCCCCCTCCACCGCTCCCTGTATGGGGAGGGGTCGAGAGTAGGGTGTTTCACTCCGCCCTGTTTCTCTCCTGTGCTCATGCGCTGATGGGAGAGAACTGACTTTGTTCTGGAAAAGCTGCCTTTCAACACTGGGCAGGGTTTCCAGTGGCAAACTGCCGTCATCAACCCTCCGGTAATTTGAGAAGCCTAGAGGGATCAAATTATCCCGGTACTCTGTCTCGTTACTATGAGAGGTGGACACACAAGCCAATTCAAAACAGTCAGCTCTTAATTGCTGGATTTCTAGGTTAACTCTCTGCATTTCCTGCCCACATTCCTGACGTGCAGCAACTAGCTCCCTTTGCAGATCGGCTGTATGCCGTCTCGCTGCCCTTAGAGCAGCCTCTGTCTCACTTAACTCAGCCATCAAAGCACTCTCTCGCTGCTCATAAAGAGCAGCGTCCGCTTTTAACCTCTTGGTCTGGGCGGTTAGTTCAGTTCTACAAACTGTCAGAAACTGCAATTCCTTTTGATCCTGTTCACCCCGCTTCTTAAGAGCAGAAACCTGAGCCACTAACTCTTGGCATCGCAGACACCACAGGCTAGTAGTACCTGGTGAAAAGAGGCTACTGCTAGCCCGTCTGGTCGCCTCAGCCTGAAGTTCGTCAACTTGATGACGTAATCCAGCACTCTCCTTTTCACACTGTTTAGCTGTCTCCTTGGCACACTGTAGCTGACTGTGAGCTGTCCTTAAATCAGACTCTAGCGTTTCAGATTTAGTTTGCAGGTGACATAATGCCTTCTGCAGTTTGTCAGTAAAAATATGCAGCACACAGGCATGCTCGGCTACCATATCCACCGGTAATTTAGCCTTATGAGCAAGAAGCCGGTCTAGGAACTCACTGAAAAAGCTATCAGCCCTAACAAGCTCTTGCGTATCTGTTGTAAGGCACTTAGAAATTCTTTCAATGTGGTCGGCAGTGGTATCTTTCGACCAACATAGGGAAGCTAATTTCTGGAATGCCAAATCAACCTTATCTGCGTGAGCCATCGTAAATCACTAGCTGAGACTGTCTGTAAAAACAAACACAGGGCACTGCTAGAATTACTCTAATGCAGAGATCCTGTAATGTGGGTTCCAAAGCCGTCTCAACAGACAATGCTCTCTTGCCACAAACCTCAGCATAAACAGCTGCTTTGACCACAATAGGACAATTCAGAAATATTACACAAATTCTGAGAGGCGTAGCACATTCAGAAATACTCATCCCGGACAAGCCCCCATTATTATGTAGGGTATATTCGTAGCACAAAAAATAAGTTAGACTCTCCGTTGTCTAGGGGAAATAGCTACTAATTCCCAGCCCAAAGTTCGGTGAGTTATTCTGGCAATGAGCCACGAAAGAAGTCTGGCCTGCAGATATATATTAGACTTTATTATAGGCAACCAGGTAGAAAAATATACACACACACATATAGCTGATTAGAAACATGAGGTAGAAATTTGTTATAGTACAGATGTACACTTGGACAACGTAATAAATCACTGATTAGTAACCAGACGTCACTGATTCGCTCTGCACTGAGGAAAAGTAAGAAATATATTGCTAACCCCTTGCCCAAGCCGGAGGAGGAGAGATAAGTCAGTACCTTAGTTCCGTCGGGCACGCAGGAACAGCTTCGCAGTCCAAGGAGGCAGCTCCTAGCTGATGCGGACTCTAGCCTCGTCAGGCGAGCCGCAGTAAGTCCGAACCGGAGGTATCTGTGAAAGTCTTATCTCAGACCTGTGGAGGACAGCCTAGCCCACACTTAGTGGCCGTCTTGCGGAAGGGTCAGGTCGCAGGAATCAGGTACGCAGTGCACAGCAGAGAGGAACCAGTGCAGGAGTCTGTATGAACAGGTGGGAAAAGCCCCCAACTCTCTCTTACTACTACTAAAGTTTCCAGCGCAGATTGCATTATTCTGTGTAAGAATCCTCCGTCATAGGTCCGATGATTGGTTGGCACCAGGCAGTCTGAGGTGTTCTCAGCGAATCAGGAGGTAGATGATGAGCAGCTTCTTGCAAACAAAGGAGCCATGGTAAGAAATCAGACAGAAGCAACAGTATGTAACTTCTGGGCATGTACCAGTGTCCAAGGCCAGCCACGGACAATAGCTTCTGTATGCACACTTAGAAACGCTGATCCAGCAGTTGCTTAGGTCGTTTGTAGCTGAACACAGCAAAAGTGAAGTGAAGAATCCATCTTGTCTGTGCAGGTTGGTTCAGGCCTGAGTTGCTGAGCAGGCCGGAGATTTGCATGTAGAATTGCAGGGGTACCAGCCCTACAGAATGCCATCAATGCCCGGTTGAAACCACTGTTGATTAACTTGATCTTTATGGAGGCTGCCATTGGAAACTGACCCCCTTAATCTCCTGTTTACCACCCTTGTGTTACAAACATTTCCTCTTAGTTTACTCTGGTCCCTTGTTTGTTGTGTTTGTCTTGAATAGGTTGCAAGCTCTATTGAGAAGGGACTGTCTCTTATGTGTATATGTACAACATTGCATATGCCTTGAGCTACTGGGTCACCAGGAGTCAGCAATGACGCGAAGGCACACATTGTAGCGCTATAAAAATGTTAAGTAGTAGTAATAGTAGTAGTGATAGTAGTACTAGTGATAGTAGTAGTAGTACCGGTGGTGGTAGTAGTAGTAGTAGTAATAGTGGTAGTAGTAGTAGTGGCAATAGTATTTACACCATTTCTAGATCTCCTCAGCGTCGTTCAGCATGGATCCTTGAGCATCTTTTAGTATTCCAATTTGAGCTTGGAATTTTCTCTAACTCTTGTAGCTTTAGGAAATCCAGTCTTGTTTATCTTCTAATAGCTTCCAATTATATTTCCTTGCATGTGTTTAATACGTCTCTTTATCTTGTCTTGCTGCATGTTGAAAGTTTTTGTTAATTGGTTACCTCTCTTTCTCCTCTGGCTTTTGCTTCTCTGTGTTTGAGCAATTTTCAGGGGGCCCAATATTCAGTGGCAGTTGCTAACGTTGCTAAAGCACCTAACCATCGCTATTGAAGTTTAACCTGGATATTCAATGCAGGGGCCACCGGCATTGGGTATCCGGGTCACCGCACAGCCTGGAAGCTAACCAGACAGCGGCGATATTGAGCCACTGCCCGGTTAAGTCCCGCGAACAAAGTTAGGCCAGCCTTTGCCACACCTAACTTTGCACGCAGTTCACTAACTGGGCAGCAGCGGCTCAATATCACCGCTGCCCTGTTTGTGACAGGTGCGAACCGTACTCCACCTCGGAATACCCATGACACGGCTCGATTCTAACTGCATAGATTCAGGGTATGTAGCAACGGCACACGAGGATATCCAGCGGCACAAACTGTGTTAATGCCACTGAATGTCCCACTTAGGGGCATTTACATCATTTACAGGTCTGTAAACCATGTAAATGCCTTTGAATATGGGGCCCAGAGTTTTTTGGGAATTCATTTTAGTTTATTTGCTTGTTCATCTTTTGCAGAACGTTTCACTTTCTTTGAGCACAACTTTCTTGATGTCATCAATAGCTCTACTGGTGCTCTGTCATTTGTATCCAAAGCAGCAAATTGATATCACAGGTAGTCTTCAAATTCCGTTGGTATATTTTCAAGATCATACTTTGCTGCATTCATGAGTAGTTGCTCTTTTTCAGCTTTAGCTTGAGTTTGGATACTAGTAGCTAGAGATCTGTACCACAGTCAACTCCATGTTTTGTCCTTGTTGATGTTATTGAGATTTTTCCATCATTGACTTCCACAGATGTAGTCAATTAGATTTTTGTACAATCCATTGGGCGAAGTCCATGTGTACAGTCGCTGCTTGTGTTGGCCACAGAACCTGAAAGCTAACCAGTCAGTGCCTCAGTATCACCGTTACCCGGTTAGTGACTGGTGTTACCCCGAAATGCCTCAACACGCACTGATGCTAAACAGCTAGCATTCGAGTGTGAAGTGGTGGCACCCGTGGATATCCAGCTCCGAGGCAGATCTGCAAACCAAGGAAATGCCTCAGAAGATTGGCCCCTAAGTGTTCACTGACTGCATTACATTTCATTATAGCTTTTGCAAGTTTTTTCTTAATTATAAAAGCAGGGGAGGAGTGGCTCAGTGGTTGGGACAGGTTACTTCAGGCTGGCGGGTCAGAGGTTCAATTCCCACATAGGGACAAGTAACCTCAGGCCAGAGGAACTGGGGTCTCTAGTCCCATGGCTACTCCTTGTGGCCTTGGGCAAGCCACTTAACCCTCCATTGCCTCAGGTACACTTAGATTGTGAGCCCTTCGGGGACAAGGGAATAAAAAGTGCCTGTTAGCATATATCTGTAAACCGCTTTGACCTGGTGAAAAGCAGTATATAAGCACAGCTAAATAAATAAATAACCACCATTTCTTCTTTGTCTTTCATTTCCAGAGAAGTAGACCATGTGCTCATCAGATTCAAAGTGCCCGAAGCCAGTCCATTTCAGTTTGCTGACACCTAACAAGTCAAGTTGTGCAGGTTCCATTTTGTTCTTGACCACCTCCAGCTTCCCTTGGTTCATACTTCATACGTTCTATGTCCCAATATGTAAGACAACTTTGCAGCTTCTGATTCGCATTTCTTGTGCAACTACATCAGCAGTCAGATGTCCCAAAGGCTTTGTTCCAACCACTTTATAGATGATGGCTTTAGTCTGAAGTATCTTCAGCTCTTCCCCAGTAGCCCGCTGAGCGCCTTCCAACCTGGTTGTCTCTTCCAGCACTATAGTGCACTTTTTACACATTTATGCCAGGTTTCCTCATCTTTGTGCAATTAGATCCAAAAGTATGTTCGCTTCATGCTCTTGACTGTAGTGCCTACAACATAATATCCTCCAAAATCATGATATCAACATTTTCTTACATGATTCTGGTACTAACAGCTGGTATATTTCATTGTGATCTTTGTAGTTTTTGTAAAACCATTCTTTATTATTAATTTTTCTTTCTGTGATCATAATATGTCATTGAGCAGGAGTCATGGAGCCCAATTTGGGTAAGGGAACGTCTGGACCTTCAGACGTCCCCAAAGAAGATGTGCCCATTTGGACCCAATTCTGGACCGCGGGAACAAAGTGTTCCTGTAGTAACCAGAATTGGGTCCAAGGATGGCCCAGCATGCCCCTGCAGACTGCGGGGATGTCCTCCCCGCAGGTGCCCCAGACTTCTGTGGCTTTGGCCCCCCCATTTCCCCACTGCCTGACCCACAGCTGGCCTGCCATGGCCTGGATCGGGCAGCGGGGACCCTCCCACACCAGGCCCCAGCCCCGGGGGGGGGGGGAGATCCCGGGCCCGATCGTCGGTTTTGTGCTGCTTATTCCGCTTTTGAGGTGGAATAAGCAGCATGTCCTCACAGGCCCAGCAGGGCGTACAGGGCCGTGACCTGAAATGGTCCTGTATGTCCTACCAGACTGGCCCACCGCCACTCCACCCCCTCCCGCCCCTGCCGGCTCTCCCCATCCTGATGCTCAGGACATAAGAGGAGAGTCAGAGGGGGAATCAAACCCATCAGCCCTGCAATCCATGTCCCAGAATCGGGCCCATGATGTCTTTGTCTAATGGCTGATGATGTTTCAGTGCAAAAATGTTTTTTTTTTCAGTGTTTCATCTTCCTTCTATTTAATAACAAATTTTTCATTCCTAAGATCTCTGTTGTCAAAGTGTGTGTGCATAACGTGAGCTTTGGTTTTCCCCTTGATTGAGCTATTAATTAGGCAATGTTTTACTTCAGGATGAGATAATATTAAAAAAATCTTTTTCTAGGTCTTCAGAGTCTTCCATTGCTCCATCACCTCTGACGATCTGGATTGCATCATCAGCATCGCGGCTGGCCAAGCCTGATTTATACACTACCTTGAAATCCAGTTCTGCAAGTTGGCAAGCCATCTTGGTTCTACAGCCTGGAGTTTTGCAGACTAAATATCTGAACAAACTGTGGTCATTTCTGACTATAAAGTTTTTGAATATAACAGGATATATGAAATTTTTGAATAGCACGTACTTCCGAAACTTCTCAGTCTGGTCCACTTTAAAGCCAGGAGTTTGAATGTGCTATAATTTTTACTTTTTTTTTTTTCAGATTATTTCAAACCTTGACTGGCAAGTCAATCACTTTTTCTTCCCCATCTTGTATCTGACTGAAGACCACTAGCATCCTCATCAAGATAAGGGGAACATCAAAGATCGGAAAAGATAACACAAGAGCCGATGTAAGCTATGACATTCATCTGGCTAGCAAAATAGTGAATTATTGGATGTTTTGGTTGGTTTTCCCATCAACTTATGAAGGAAAGCAGCAATCTAGACACAATCTGGAACAAATCGCCAGTAATAACTGCAAAGCCCAAGAACCTTTTTGTTTCAATTTTATTGGACAGTACTTTCCACTCTTGCAGATCTTTGGTTTTCTCCAAGTTTGCAGAAGCTATGGACGTTAATGAATTTAACACGTTAAGTGCCCCTGTGCCCATAGAAATAATGTGTTAAAACTTTTAGTAAATATGCCCCTATGTATCCCAGGTTTTGACTTGCTTGGACAGTAATTAGCATTTTAGAGTTTTTAATTTTAGGCCAAACTCTTTCAGATGAGAAAAAACATGTCTAACTTTTCGGGGTGTTGTGCAAAGGTTTTTTGCATATACCAGGATATTATCAAGATCTTTGCATGCTTATCTGATATTAGTGTCTGGATGTCTCATCTCTACCACCTCCATTGGGAGACTATTCCACAGATCCACCACTCTTTCCGTAAAGAAATATTTCCGCAAATCACTCCTGAATCTGTCTCCCTTCACCCTCATCCCATGTCCCCTCGTAGCAGAGCTTGCTTTCAATTGATTGCCATTTTAAATTGATCATGGCCAAAACTGACCTCCTTATCTTTCCCCCTAAGTCCATCTCCCCCCCCCCCCTTACTCCTTTCTCTGTTTCTATGGATAATGCTCTACTCATCCTTGTTTCCTTGGCTTGCAACCTTGGGGTCATCTTTGAATCCTCCCTCTCCTTCTCCACACACATCCAACAGATAGCTAAAACCTGCCACTTCTTTCTCTATAACATTGACAAAATGTGTCCCTTCCTTTCTGAATACACTACTAAGACCCTTATCTATTCTCTAATCATCTCCCATCTAGACTATTGTAACCTGCTCCTTGCTGGTCTTCCCCTGAATCATCTCCCCCCCCCCCCACTTCAATCTGTTCAAAACTCAGTTGTATGGCTAATCTTCTGCTAGGGTCACTATGCTCATGTCACCCCTCTCTCCAAGTCGCTTCATTGGCTCCATATCCATTTTTGTATCCAGTTCAAACTTCTCCTACTGAACTATAAGTGTACTCATTCTGCTGCTCCTTACTACCTTTGATCTCTTATCCCTCCCTTCACCCCTCCTCAGGAGCTCCACTCTTCTGGCAGATCCCTTCTATCTGTGCCCTTCTTTTCTATTACCAACTCCAGACTTCAACCCTTCCACCTTGCTGCTCCTTATGCCTGGAACAAAGTGAGTTGGTGCACAGGACTCCATCTGTGTCCCTGTTCAAATCCAAGCTAAAGACTCACTTCTTTGAGATTGTTTTTGGATCTTGATCTCCCTAATCTCCTGATCACCTCCTATGTGTTTCCTTACCATTCCCCTAGATATATCCTAGTCCCCAGTGGTGTTGTCTGTTTTGACTAGACTGTAAGCTCTGATGAACAGGGACTGTCTCTTACATGTCTCTCTGTACAGCACTGAATATACCTTGTAGCTCTGTATCAATGATCAGTAGTAGTAGTAGTAACAGCAGAAGATGAAACACGTAGTCACTCAGGACAGACACTATAAGGCATTGGAAACTAGCCAGGCCTGGATTTAGGCACAGATAATGGAGGCGACTGCCTCCAGTGCCAAATTTTGATAGGCGCCGGAGTATTGCCTCAACTACCATGTCTCAGTCCGAGCCTGATGCTGTAGCTCATCAGTGATCACGTTGCTGATAGGCTCTGGCCCTGGAAAAGAATGTCACAGGGGGAGGCTTGCAGGAGTCAGATTAAATAATAAAATGAAAACTTTTAATCTTAAGTTTATATAGGAAGTGTATGATGGATGTGTGCATGTTGAACATGCTTAGCAGGGGTTACAGCACAAGCTTACGGCTGCAGAGGCTGTGCAGGGATCAATGATGTTACTTCAGACTCACTGCACAGAGGGCTATCAGTGAAAACAAACTGCATCTACCAGCTGCTTCCTTCGGGACCAAAGCTAGGAGAAATAAACTAAAAAGGATTCCAGGTGTAGACGTTAAGCAGATACATTTTGAATTTTCTTTAAATAAATTATTATCAGAGACTTGAAATATTGAAAATATTTACTGCACAAGATGTTAGGTTAAATAAATATTCAGTTGGAATATGGCTAGTTAAAAATAGCCAATAAGATTAAATAATCACTGTAGTTCAAGTAAAGTGTGTGCGATGTTTTGCACAAGAATAATCAAAATAGTACTAACAAATCCATCTCAAGATACTTTTCACTCTTCACAGTAACTGTTCTTCTTGTTCCCCATTACATAAAAAAAGAAACTGTTTTCTTCCTCTTACTGGAAACTTTAAAAAGTTTATTGGTTGAGGGAGGGCCTCTAAAATGTGAGTAATTGGGATGCTAAGAAACTACTTAAGAGAACTCTCCCTGCTAGAAAATCTAGGGCTGTTTTCCAGGGAAAACATGAGAAACTCGATAATCTTAACAGATTCTGAAAAGAGACATTTGGGGGAATCCTTTGAGTCTGGCAAGTTACTTGAGAGAGTGTTGCTTTTGAGATAATAATCTGTGAGAATAATTATTATTCAATTCGGGGAAAAAACTGAGTAAGCTTTGTGACTGGGAAAGAATTGAACCTTGAACTTCTGGTGATTGTGATCCTTTGAGAAGTTCTGACTGAAGCTTCAAAAGTGAGACTCTGCTAAGGCTCTGCTAAGGCTAAGGAAGGGAAACTTTCTTGCAGGAATGAGGGGGTTCTCTGGAATTTGTTCTGTTTTAAAAGTGGGGAAAATTTCACGTGTATCGTGCAGTGAACCTTAAGCTGGTTGTTCCTGTGTGTGACATCTCCAGGAGTGCCAGGTCTACTGGGGATGCCTGTGAGAGAGAGCTGGTCACTGTGCTAGCAGTTGGGATTATTCCTGTGCTGACAGCCCAATCTATTTAGAGCAATCAGCCCTGAGTTCCTGCTGAATTGAAAGGCTGGTAGTTGGCGTGGGTGCTTGAATGATTTTGGGAAGTGTGTAGTGTGAATGGCCCCAGAAAGTGAATGGGAATATAGCTAGGAAAACGTAATTATTCTTGTATTTAAGCAAAAAGAAAAATAGAACTTAATCTAATATAAAACCTCTTTGTCAAAGCAAACTTTAAAATATAGTACTAACCGCAAATTAAGATACTTACTGTTACTGAGAAAGCACAGTTACTTACCTGTAACAGGTGATCTCTGGGAACAGCAGGAATAAGTCTTCACATATGGGTACGTCGGTACCGATGGAGCCTGCGCGGGAACGCTCCCCAGCTTCCCAAAAAGGAAAGCTTTTGGGAGCATCCCACAGCGCCTGCGCGCTGCCTTCCCGCCTTTCCTAACTGCCTCTCCTCAGTTCGGTTTTAAAGCTGAGACAAAGAGAGAGAGAGGAAAGGAAAGACAGATAGAGAGATACAACTCCTAGGGGAGGTGGGTGGGTAGTGAAGACTTATTCCTGCTGTTCACAGAGATCACCTGTTACAGGTAAGTAACTGTGCTATCTCCAGGAACAAGCAGGAATGAGTCTTCACATATGGGGACTCCCTAGCTAGAGATGCCTGGGAGATCCCTGAAGTTATGAGACCCTGGGAAGGGCTCTACCTCCTCCTATGAACCTCAGGCATCCATTCTGGGAAGGAGGGCAGGAGTTGATTAAGAATGGAACAGGTGTTTGAGAACAGCCTGACCAAACAAGGCATCCCGGCGGGAGTCCTTGTCCAAGCAGTAATGGGCTGTGAAGGTATGAACCGAGGCCCAGGTGGCAGCTCGACAGATTTGGTCGATGGACACAGAATTTAGATGAGCCATAGAGGTGGCCATGGCCCTCACATTATGAGCTGTGACATGGCCCTCCAGAGAAAGGTTCTTACTCTGGTAGGCGAAAGAAATACACTGAGCAATCCAATTGGACAGTGTTCTCTTAGAGACTGGAAGTCCCAAATGAGAGGGATCAAAAGCAACAGAGTTGAGAAGACTTTCTATGTTGCTGTGTCCTTTGTAAGTAAAAGGCAAGAGCTCTCTTACATTCCAGAGTATGAAGATTCCTCTCTGCACTTGATGCATGAGGAGCTGGAAAAAAGACAGGTAAATATACCTCTTGATTAAGATGAAAAGGTGAGACCACTTTAGGCATAAAGTGTGGATTGGTCCTAAGGACTACCTTATCATGATGGAATCTTGTATAAGGTGGATTAGCCACTAAGGCCTGCAGTTCACTGATGCGACGAGCTGAGGTGACTGCAATGAGGAAAATAACCTTCCAGGAAAGAAATTTCAGGGAGGTGGTGGCTAAGGGTTCAAAAGGTGGCTTCATAAACTGACCAAGAACCAGATTTAAGTCCCATGCCACCGGAGGAGGTCTAATGGAAGGTTTAGTTAAAGTTAGGCCTCTCATGAATCTTGCAATAAGAGGATGAGAGGAAATTGGGTGTCCATTGATAGGCTTAAGGGATGCTGCAATAGCACTCAAATGGACCCTTACTGAATTCGTCTTAAGGCCTGCATTGGAAAGATCCAGGAGATATTCCAATAGAGAATTCAAAGGTAGTGCTAGAGGGTCAAGACCCTTCTTAGTACACCAAATGGAAAACCTTTTCCATTTAAAAGCATAGGAACGTCTAGTAGAAGGTTTCCTGGAAGCATGAAGGATATCCTTCACCTGCTGAGAAAGATTCCAATCCTGAAGGTCTAGGCCTTCAGCAACCAAGCTCTGAGGTGAAGGGACTTGGGGTTTGGGTGCCACAAAGTCCCCTCCTCCTGAGACAATAGGTCTGGAGCAGCTCCCAAGTCTAGGGAGGGAGCTTGAGAGAGATGTAGAAGTAGAGGGTACCACACTTGGCGTGGCCAGCATGGAGCTATGAGGATCATAGAACCTTGATCCCTCTGGAGCTTGAACAGAGTCTTGGGAATTAAAGGAATGGGTGGAAAGACATACAGGAAGTCTTGACCCCAGTGAAGGAGGAAGGCATCCTTGGCCTGAACTCCCTGACACGGAATTCTGGAACAGAACCGGGGAAGTTTGGCATTCCACGGACTTGCAAAGAGGTCTATGTCCGGGGTTCCCCACTCTTGAAAGATTCTGAGTACTTGGTCCATGTGCAGGGACCATTCGTGTGGAAGCAGAACTCGACTGAGTCTGTCTGCCCAAGAGTTTTGGATTCCTGGAAGGTATACGGCCAGGAGATGGATTTGATGCTCTCTGGCGAAGGCCCACAATCTTAAAGCTTCGTTGCAAAGCGACAGAGAGCCAGTTCCTCCTTGCTTGTTTATGTAAAACATTGCTACTTGATTGTCCGTATGAATGAGGACTGTCTTGTAGCTGAGCAGGGTATGGAAGACCTTGAGAGCTAGAAAAACTGCTCGGAGCTCCAAGTGGTTGATATGGAGATAGGTCTCCTGTGGAGACCAAGTGCCTTGAGTGGAGAGGTCTTGCAGATGAGCTCCCCAACCTGTTTGGGAGGCATCTGTTGTGAGGGTTGCCTGGGGTAACAACTGTTGGAAGGGGGACCCCAGCAACAGATTTTGGGTGGACATCCACCACTGGAGAGACCAAAAAAGGCGCCTGGAGGTTGCTATTTTGTCTGACAGAGCACCTGATGCTTGAGTCCACTGGGTGGACAAATTCCATTGAGCTGCTCTCATGTGAAGGCGAGCATAGGGGACCACATGCACTGTGGATGCCATGTGGCCTAGCAGTTGCAGCATCTCCCAGGCAGTTAAATGGCTCTTTGACTGAATCTGGGAGGCTAACTACACCAGGCGTAGGCAACAGGCCTGAGGAAGATAGGCCCTTGCAGTGGTAGTATCTAGCCAGGCCCCTATGAACTCTAGGGATTGAGTAGGGGTGAGCTGGGACTTTGGGAGATTTACCACAAGTCCCAGATACTGCAGAATGCGCCTTGTGCAGTCCAGGGCAGTCTGGGCCTCTGACTGGGATGGAGCTCGGATGAGCCAGTCGTCCAGGTATGGGAATACAAAAATTCCCAGAGTGCGTAGAAATGCAACTACTACTGCCATGCATTTGGTGAACACTCTTGGAGCAGAGGCCAGACCGAAAGGAAGTACCCTGTATTGGTAATGCTTTCCTTGGAAAAGGAAACGGAGGAACCTTCTGTGAGAAGGATGGATGAGGACATGTGTGTACTGTCACGACTTCGTGGGCCCTAGGCGGTTGCCTAGGTATATGAAGTGGTGAGAGTCTTTTATTTATAAGAGTGCCTATGGGTGTAATTGTGATATGGGCAAAATAACTTCAGCCGAGCAGTAATATAGGCACGCAGGATTTTATTCTCCACAAGGCCAAAAGGAACCTTTACACACAGTCCCAAATATTCAACACAAAGGCGGGTAATTTCCAGAAAACAGGTAACAAAATAACAGCTTCCAAATGCAGCTTATTACTGAACTCAAACAAAGTATTTCTTCATACCATTGAAACAAGGTTGGAAATAAAAACCTCCTTTCCAAAAATGGTTTTAAAACATTTGCAGTCTCTTCAGCAAAACAGCAGTGCCAAAACTTTCTCTGCAAAAGGTTTTCTTTTTCTTTCTCAAACCAGGTTTCTTTATCTGCCCTTCTGGCAGACTCAATATACTTTGTGTGCAGCCTTTCACATTAAGGGTTAAGCTTCTCAGGCTTTCTAGCCAACCTAATTTGCATAGGCCCCTCGGCTCAGCCTTTGAACACGGCTGCTAGTTTAATGCTTTCAAAAAACCCTCTTTAGTCACTATAATAAAACAGGAAGACATTCCATTTCTGTCTCAGAACTAAGCTCTTGGTTTATAGCACTTTCAAAATCCATGCTCTCAGGTTCAGACTCTGTTAGAACAGCCTCATGTTTAAAACCAGCTATCTCTGGCTGCAAACGGTCTAACAATCTAAGAACCTTCTTTAAGGCAGTATCTCTCTTCTTCTGGGTAATGCCTTTTCTCTCATACAATTCCTTACTCTTAGAATGGTTAAAAGTCTTAGCCACGCTCACCTTATTTTGTGGAGATAAGCACCTGGCTGTCCTTGCAGCTGTTGGCTCAATCTCTGTAAAATCTTCTAGGAAACATTGTGGATTACTCACATGGTCTGTGAACTCTCCCTGGCCAGCTTTAAAACCCTTGGCTGGTTTTGCCTTTCTGCATGGAAACTCAGGTAAGGTTTCTTTCACCCTTGGAGTGCCTCTCTTTGGTAATATCCTTGGGTTTTCAGAGTTTCTTCCCTTCCTGGAATTCTCTGACCCAATTACCTTAGGGCTGATTTCAGGACTGGAATTTCTGTCTCTCCTTTCTCTTTCAGTAGAAGATTCAGCGTCAGTGGAAACTGGTCTCCTAAAGCACCTTCCCTTAAGGTTGCCTTTCCCTGCAGTGTTCCTCCGTTCTGCTCTCTGAGCACCTCCCTCTTGGGCACTACTAGGCTGGGCAGTTTGAGGACCTCTCTGCTGGGCTCTCCAGATATTTCCACAAGCTCCTTCCCTTCTGCTTGGGATTCCTCTCTGAACTCCTGCACATCCTGCTTCCTCCGGCTTCTCCCCGGCTTCCTCTTGCTCCTCCCTGGCTTCCTCCTGCTTCTCCCCGGCTTCCTCCTTTCTCTGTTCAAAGTTCCGGTGTTTATACCTGCAGTTTTTCTCACTGCCTGCTGACTCCACCCCTTGCACTCCCTCGTGCACGGGCTTGGTTACTAGGGAACTAGGGCGTGTCCCTTGCCTACCAGCTTTCTGTGTGGAGTTTTTTTCAGATTCAGAAGTTTTAACCCCTGAACTTCTGGTTTCTCTGTCTTTCACTGGGAAAATCCCTGGATTTCTCTCCTCTCTCTTATGCTCTTTCTGTCCTGCGCCATCACATATCCCCCCCCCTTAAATTATTCCGGGCTGGCGGACGATAGTCGGCACAGCACGGAAACCTAGAGAGGGCATCTGCATTGGTATGGAGTCTACCTGCCCTATGCTCTATCTGGAAGTCATAGGCTTGAAGGGTAAGGTACCAACGCGTAGGCCTTGGGTTATGGTCTCGCATTTTATTGAGCCATTTCAAAGGGGCATGGTCCGTGATGAGGAGGAACCTATGGCCCACAAGGTAAAACTGAAGAGCATCTATCGCCCAGCGTATAGCCAAGCATTCCCGCTCAACGGCAGAATACCTCCGTTCGGGTGGTGCCAACTTCCTACTTAGGAATAGTACCGGATGTTCCACCCCTTCTACCTTTTGGGATAAAACTGCCCCTAACCCAGTTTCAGAGGCGTCGGTTTGTACAATGAATGGGCGCTTAAAATCTACCCCCTCAAGATTTGCTCACAGCAAAGTTTCCCCTTTAACTGCTCAAAAGCGAGCTCTGCCTCCGGTGATCACCGTACCTGGTTCGGAGCGTTCTTTCTAAGCATATCCGTTAAAAGGGCGCTCTCGGTGGCAAAGTTGGGTATAAATCTTCGATAGTACCCAATAAGTCCGAGGAAACTGCGAATCTGTTCTTCGTTTGGGGTCTAGGGAACGCTCTAATAGCTTCTATTTTGTCTATTAGAGGTCTTATTACCCCTCTCCCTACGATGTGACCAAGGTATTTTACCTCTTTTCCCCCAAACATACATTTCGCGGGGTTAAGGGTAATACCCGCTTGTCTCATGGCTTCCAAAACCTTGCTTATGTGAAACAGATGCTGGTCCCAACCAATGTTCCCTCTAATTTTCTGTAGGCTGTGTGCGCATAAAATATCAGCTGTGCAGCTTTTGAAGGAAGGTTGAATTTTTGTGCGCCACATAACGACACTCGGAGTTATATACTTTAAAATTTGACTACACGTCAGAATGCAGTATGTACACCACATTGATTGCACTAGAAAATATTGTAGAACTTGTGAAAACCATAAATACACAACAGCTTTTAAATTTTAAGATGTCTGTGTTATTTTCTATCAGAATCAGAACTGTAATTTTTGTGCGCTCTGTTGTAAAGTATGTGCGCTCACTCGGCGAGGTGTGTGCACACGCACAGCTTAGAGGGAACAGTGGTCCCAACTGTCACTGTGACTTACTACGTCATCCATATATGCCGTAGCATGTCGCTGGTGCGGTCTCAGTACCCTGTCTACCAGCCGCTGGCATGTAGCCGCTGCGCCGTGTAGCCCAAAGGGCATACGGTGGAACTGGTAGAGGCCCAGCGGGGTACTGAAAGCAGTCTTGGGGCGAGATTCCCTGGTGAGGGGAATCTGCCAATATCCTTTTGTCTTATCTAACGTCGTTAGATATGACGCTCTACCTAACCTATCCAAGAGATCGTCGATCCTGGGCATAGGATAGGTATCAAACCTCGAAATTGCATTAACTTTTCTAAAGTCTATGCAAAATCGGGTGCTGCCATCAGGTTTGGGAACTAAAACAATGGGGCTATTCCATGGGCTTACAGATTCCTCAATAACCCCTAAAGCTAGCATTTCCCTTACCTGCTCTTTCACCACCTGTTGTTTTGCTGCCAGCAACCTATAGGGTCTCTGGCGAATGATTTCCCCTGGAGGGGTCACCACTGTATGGGTTACAAGGTTTGTCTTCCCCGGGATGGGTGTTAATACATCCGGGAATTTACCCAATAAGCTGGATAAGGCCTGTTGCTGGTGCCAGGATAATTCATCCCCCATCCTAGGAATAGGCTTTGTCCTACAGTCCGCGAGCTGAGGGCCTAGGTCCACGTCTACATTGTCTTCGCACGTGGCCGCTAGCCCTTTAAATGCAGCTCGGCCTGAGGAACCAAATCCCCGTGACCCCCTTAAAGTGGTGCTCACTTCCTCCACTTCCTCTATGGGTGGGAACCCTACTCTTTCGCAGATCAACTGCGCTATCCTATCTCCTATACTCACTACAAATTCAGTAGGGGATGAGTTAATCAGTAAAACCTTTATGGCCCCTCTAAAATCGGGGTCTATTACGCCTGCCCCTACGTCTATAGAATTTTTCACAGCTAAGCCAGACCGTGAAGCAATCCTCCCATAACACCCCGGGGGTATCTCCACCTGAATACCGGTCTCTACCAATGTCCTACCTTGTTTGGGGATGACCTTGTCCTCCGCGCTGTAAAGATCGAACCCTGCAGCCTGTGCAGTTACCTGTTTTGGTATTTTCGCATTTGGGGTAGTCCTACAGACTTTCAGCACAAACCTAAGTTTATTTTCTGGGGACTCTTTCTTGGGTACTTTCCCTTCTGGTCCCTTCCCAAACAAAGAAGCTAACAATGGGTTAAGTGTTGGCCGGGTTTTACTAGGCGTACGTGATATCTTACCCTGTCCTTTACTAGGTGTATGGCTCTCCTCTGGCTCCTGATTCTCTCCTAATAGACCTTTCTCCAGGCCACGCCTGAATTGCGGCCAGTCTTTCCCTAACACCAGGGGATGGGGAAGCTTAGGGACAATGGCGACTACCACTTCTCTCTCTAGACCTAAGCCTCTCACCCTGACCTTTGATAAGGGGTAAGTCGATGTGGCACCATGCACACACTTTATTTTTATGGACTGATCAGATTGGGTTGGGGCCTTATCACTCTGGGCTTGGACATCAGCCCACAGCTTGGCTGACACCATCGACTGCTCTGCCCCTGAATCTAGAAGTGCCTCTGTAGGAATGCCCTCTACCTCTACCTTCAGCAAAAATCCCCCTCCATCTTTTCCCTGGGTGGATATCAATGCTGCTCTGGCCTTGCAATTCCTCGCAAAATGTCCTTCCTCCCCACAAGTAAAACATTTACATCGATCCTGGGACCATTTTCTCCTGGGCTTTACCTCTAGGCTCTTTCCTAACAGAGTGTTCCCCATCTTTTGTGATCCTCCTCCTTCAGGGCTAGATGTATGACCCACCTTCGTTTGGCCAACCCACCTGGCCTCTAAAAAACGCTCTGCCAACGAGGTAGCTTCCCGGGTGGTCCTACAACCCTGGAGGATCAAAAAAGATTTCAAGTCATTAGGAACTGCTTCCACAAACTGTTCCATTATTATACAATCTAGAATGGTATCAACAGATTTGCCCTGTGGTTCTAACCACTTCCAGACTAGACTCTTGATTCTTTCGCATAAGGCTTGTGGTGTCTCCCCTGATTTTAACCTGCACGCCCTCAACTGGCGTCTGTATACCATCGGAGTGAGACCCATCCTATCCCTTATAGTTCTCTTAACATCAGCATATGAGGAGGCTTGATCATTGGGCATTGCGCGGTATGCAGTTAAGGCTTCTCCCGTTAGGGAAGCTGCAAAGCGAACTGCCCACTGATCTTCTGGCCGGCCGCTGAGTTGTGCAACTCTCTCGAAGACCTCCATATAATCATCAATATTATCATCCTTCCCTAAAGGACCTAAGGAAAAGATACACCTCCCTGGTAGTCCTAGTCCTGGTATTGCACCCAAGGACCCAGTCACGCTCTTCAGGGCATCTGACGCTTTCCTTTGTTCTTTCACCGATTCAGCCATCACCGATAGGAGCGGTTCCTGCTGGTCCATGAACAGGCGGGCTATCCGCTCTTGGGCTCTGGCGGATTCCTCCTGCTGTTCCCTGAAGCGGTCCGCGACCCAGCCCAGCAGATTCGACTGCTCCATCTCTCTGGCGACGCTGAAATAAAGCACAAACAGAAACACCAAGTGTGGCTCTTTCACACACACAAAAGGCTATTTCTCACTGGTTACAAAGATTACAGCACCCCCCTCCTGGCAGGCTATCCTCAAATAACCCTGTTTATCTACAGGTTACCTGCCAGACGGGTAGACTCAGGCTCATCAAGGGAAGCACCCTCTGGACGCTCTGCTCCGGTCCCTCCTTCCTCCGGCTGGAGTCTGGTCTCTGGGTGGCTGTGGCTCTTCCTGGCGTTCTCTGGACTTCTCCTCACGCCGTCTTTGTAGTGGATATAGGCCTTGCAAAAAAAATTCAATAACTACGCCAAATCCTGTCACGACTTCGTGGGCCCTAGGCGGTTGCCTAGGTATATGAAGTGGTGAGAGTCTTTTATTTATAAGAATGCCTATGGGTGTAGTTGTGATATGGGCAAAAATAACTTCAGCCGAGCAGTAATATAGGCACGCAGCATTTTATTCTCCACAAGGCCAAAAGGAACCTTTACACACAGTCCCAAATATTCAACACAAAGGCGGGTAATTTCCAGAAAAACAGGTAACAAAATAAATAGCTTCCAAATGCAGCTTGCTACTGAACTCAAACAAAGTATTTCTTCATACCATTGAAACAAGGTTGGAAATAAAAACCTCCTTTCCAAAAATGGTTTTAAAACATTTGCAGTCTCTTCAGCAAAACAGCAGTGCCAAACCTTTCTCTGCAAAAGGTTTTCTTTTTCTTTCTCAAACCAGGTTTCTTTATCTGCCCTTCTAGCAGACTCAATATACTTTGTGTGCAGCCTTTCACATTAAGGGTTAAGCTTCTCAGGCTTTCTAGCCAACCTAATTTGCATAGGCCCCTCTGCTCAGTCTTTGAACACGGCTGCTAGTTTAATGCTTTCAAAAAACCCTCTTTAGTCACTATAATGAAACAGGAAGACATTCCATTTCTGACTCAGAACTAAGCTCTTGGTTTATAGCACTTTCAAAATCCATGCTCTCAGGTTCAGACTCTGTTAGAACAGCCTCATGTTTAAAACCAGCTATCTCTGGCTGCAAACGGTCTAACAATCTAAGAACCTTCTTTAAGGCAGTATCTCTCTTCTTCTGGGTAATGCCTTTTCTTTCATACAATTCCTTATGCTTAGAATGGTTAAAAGTCTTAGGGGTATGTTTATTAAACCGCGCAATTTTGCGTGGCGCACTTGAGCGTGCGCTAAGGTACCTTAGCGCATGCTAATAGTGCGTTATTGGTGCCCCGCACGCATGCGCTTCGGCCGTACATGTGCGCGCCGCCCGCAAAAGTGCGCGGCGCGCTGATGTGCGATAGAGGCGTGGAAAGGCATTGCGAGGGCAGAGGAAGGCTCCCGAGGGGCGGGGGGACGGGGTCAATGGGTGGAGAGTGGGCGTGGAGAGGCTCCCCGCACAGGAGCGGGGCTGAAAAACAACCTAAAAATTAACGCGAGTGAAAACCTCGCGTTAGAGCCGATTTAAAGGGAAGAGAAACCATTTACGTCAGCAATGTACAGCAAAACCGGGGAAACCTGAAAAACGTGAGCAGTGTGCTACATGTGCACAGAACAAAATAGCAAATATAAATTGAAAATGACCACAACAAATTCCAAATAAATTATAATCCAGCTGGGCAACAGTGATATTAATGGGCAACCATAAAAAACACTCCCAGGAAAGCTCCAAAAAAAAGAAATGATTTTTGGAAGGGTCTACGCTCCGTAGACTCTTTCAAAAGCACTGCATTTAAAAGGAGCTTTCCTGGGAGTGTTTTTCAGGTTGCCCATTGATATCACTGTTGCGCAGCTTGGTCTTGTTTTTTTCCCCTTTTTTGGAGGGCATTTCTGAGGTTTATTTACACCTCTGTCCCCATACAAGGTAAACGAGCCCACAGTAAAATTGTGCATAGCAGGGTGTCTGACTCGTGCGGCCAGGTTTCCTATCTCCAGAGACTACACTGTCTCTGTGGCTACAGTGTGGTGCAGCGGACACAGCCAGTACCTGTAGGACCAGAAGGTCACAGGTTCAAATCTCAGCTGGGGCTCCTGCCAACCCAGTCCCCATAGTTTTACCCACCACTAAACAGTGATGGTACAGACACTCCTTTATTGCAGAAATCATAAGCATGGTTCCAACACCTATATTTTACCCTACACCGCACACAAACCATAACAATGGGCATTACCTACAGCCGAGTCTCCCAAATGCAGTCCTGGAGGGCCCCACACCATTCAGGATCCATGCTGCCTCTAATAAAGATGCCTGTGCTGCATATCTATGCCCCACCCCCATGGTATGCTGATGTAGCTCATGCATATCTATGAGGGACAGCATGAAAACCCGAAGAGTGGTTTGAACACCAGGACTGGAGTTGGGACACACTGCCGTAAAGCAGCAGCCAACAGGGCCAGACACACCCACACACACCCACACAGGCCCCATTGGCCAATGCCTCATGGAGAGGCAGGACATTGGGCCCTGCCTATATCTCCCAATACTAGCAGTTGCATACCTTAGAACTGCCACCCTACACCTGGGTATATGGTACACAGCTATCAAACGTTGCCCATGATAACTGGCAGATATCAATTCCTACGTTAAGCACATTTTGCTCATTGATCTCCACCATAACAATCATTGTGATGTCTGCGGTGTGCGCTGCAGGTCTGGTCTCTGACAGTGTTTACCACCCTGGGAAGTGACCCCCAACAGTAGTGCGTACCATATCCATGCCTGTACTGTGCCCAGGACTGGTGTGGTGGGTATGGCTGCTGAACCCCTCTATAGTAGCACAATGCTGGCATAGGTGTGGGGGTGGCTGTCTGTCTATCCAGTGTGTGGTGGCTGCAAACACCTTCCACAGCCCACACTGCCAGCAATGTTGCCAGTATTGGGCTACCAATGTGCATAATGAGGAGCAAGGTACCATGGGTATGGGCCGGACAGGGTGGCCTGGCCAGGGTGCATCTGCACAGGGCACTGACTGGGACATTTTAGTGCCCGGCCACCACCTACACAGACAGGGTGACCTCAGTATGTCCTGCTGGGAGATCACGCTCACCCTGACTGTGCAGTGACCACAACATGGCTAGGCACCCCCATAGTGCTATATAGCATTTCTTTCATGTGATAGATATGGGTTTCCTTTTGGGGCCCAGTCACTGATTTATCTGCTTGCTGTGTATGCTGTCATCCCAGTTCTGGGTGCATGCATCTCTACTGGGAACATGCACTGTGGACTAACTAGCACACTGTTTGCAGCTGGTATGTGTCTTGATGGAGCAGTTTGCAGGATGCAGCGGATGATGACTTACTGCAGGAGAATATCAGATAGTGGTGGGGTGCAGCTCACCATATCCAGGCCTAATGTCTGTCTGTTATTGTGTTATGGATGTGTATAGAGCTGCATTGACTGCCCTGTGGGGTGTCTGTTCCTCAGCTGGTCCCCTCTACTGCCACCTTTTCAGTGAAGTAGAATGTGGAGTGATTGATAGGAGACCCTGTTTGCCGCCCAGGAGGAGGGGGAGGAATGGTGGTGGTGGTGGTGGAAGAGGAGGAGGGGGGTGGTGGTGGTGCATAGCCCACCTGGGGGTCCATGGGGGCTACACCTGGCTGAAACAGACAGAGATATCCAAGGTGTTTGTGCAGAAACAACCTATCTCACACATTAACACTGCTTTGGACCTCCGGCATGACTTCTTGCAGCCATGGAGGGTGCTGTGGACCTGGTCCTGGGCGCCTCATTGCACCCTCAGGGTGAGCACAGTACCCGCACAATGTGACGGTGTGTAGCTACTCTGTGCCAGTAAAACACACAGTCAGTACCCCCTACCAGGCCGAGGTGGTGTGTGGGTGCACATGGTCACTTCCCTCTACCAGGCCGAGGTGCTGTGGGGGTGCATTGCCCATCTTGTGTTAATCTGTGGACAGCTGATTTGCATGTGCAGTGCATCATGGGTATGGGTGGGCTAACCCTATCCTGGTGACCACAGCAGACTGTCTGTGTGGTGACGTGCATGCTCTCTGCAGCCAGCCAAGGGCTTGCTAGCAGCTATAGAGCTGTAGCTCAATGGTTAGTTCACTGTCTCTGCAGCCAGAGGTCATGGGTTCAAACCCACAGTGGGGTTATTTGATAGGGTTGTCCAATGCATTATCTTTTTTTAATGTACATATTTTGATGCCATCAAAAACACCCTCAGCGTACTGTACCCATAAGGTGCCTCTGAGGGTGCTTTATAGGGTGCCTTATAGGGCACCTTATGGTTCCCGTCCATATAAGGTGCACTATACATTATCCTGTGACAGAACCTATAGGGTGCCCTATAGGGGACATTTTAGGGTGCTGTGGCGGACAGTGCAATTTCTAATGTGCCCTATGGAGTGCCTTATAGGGTGCCTTATACGGCACCTTCAATTACGGCACGTGAGGGCGTGTTTGCTGGCAGCAATTAATAACATAAAAATAAAGTGCTGCAGGACAAAATATGTACAATGCAAAGCTGATGCCACAGCCAGCCTTACGTATTAGGCACACTGGGGAGCAAACTCATGACCCCTGTATCAGCAGTCAGTGCCTTAACCATTGTGCTCCACTGCTGCTCCTCCTTGCCTGTCAGCGCACCTACTTATGCTTTTCATTCCTTAAACTGCACAGTGCTGCCATAAAAAACAGTACTCTGACCTTGCGGTACCTCATACGGCACCCTATAAGCAACATTCTAGGGTGCCTTGGCTGACAGTGCACTTTAAAATGTGCCTTATAGGGCGCCTTATGTTAACACGCTTTGAGAGTGCGTTTGCTAGTAGTGATAATTAAAATATGAATAAAATGCCTCCTAAAGCAATCTTCCCCATAATATGTTATGCCTCAGCCAGCCTTGTTCATTGGGCACTTTAACCCCTGATACTCTGCACCATTGATCAGTGTCTTAACCATTGTGCTGTGGTTCTGTTCCTGTGATTGCACATCAGCGCGCCGCCTTATGCCGCTCAATATTAAAATGCCTCCTAAACATTAGCACGCCACCTTATGCCGCCCAGTATTAATATGCTGCCACAAACATTAGCGTGCCACCTTATGCTGCCCAGTATTTCTGTGCCTCATAAATTAACACCTCAGCCAGCCATCTTCATTGGGCACTATGGGGGATTGAACCCCTGATCCCTGCACCATTGGTCAATGTCTTAACCATTGTGCTGTAGCTTTGCTCTCCTGCTTGCACATCAGCATGCTGCTTATTCCTCCCACGCAGCCATCTCATGCGCTAAAGTGCGGGGTGCATATCGGCGCCACGCACCTTAGCGCATATGCAAATTACAGGGTTTCTTTTTCAGCAAGAACCGCCCACTCCTTATATGGCACCCGCACTCTACCGCGGCCCGCACTTTACCGAGGTTTTAGTAAACATACCCCTTAGCCACGCTCACCTTATTTTGTGGAGATAAGCACCTGGCTGTCCTTGCAGCTCTTGGCTCAATCTCTGTAAAATCTTCTAGGAAACATTGTGGGTTACTCACAGGGTCTGTGAACTCTCCCTGGCCAGCTTTAAAACCCTTGGCTGGTTTTTCCTTTCTGCTTGGAAACTCAGGTAAGGTTTCTTTCACCCTTGGAGTGCCTCTCTTTGGTAATATCTTTGGGTTCTCAGAGTTTCTTCCCTTCCTGGAATTCTCTGACCCAATTACCTTAGAGCTGGTTTCAGGACTGGAACTTCTGTCTCTCCTTTCTCTTTCAGTAGAGGATTCAGCGTCAGTGGAAACTGGTCTCCTAAAGCTCCTTCCCTTAAGGTTGCCTTTCCCTGCAGTGTACCTCCGTTCTGCTCTCTGAGCACCTCCCTCTTGGGCACTACTAGGCTGGGCAGTTTGAGGACCTCTCTGCTGGGCTCTCCAGATATTTCCACAAGCTCCTTCCCTTCTGCTTGGGATTCCTCTCTGAACTCCTGCACGTCCTGCTTCCTCCGGCTTCTCCCCGGCTTCCTCTTGCTCCTCCCTGGCTTCCTCCTGCTTCTCCCCGGCTTCCTCCTTTCTCTGTTCAAAGTTCCGGTGTTTATACCTGCAGTTTTTCTCACTGCCTGCTGACTCCACCCCTTGCACTCCCTGGGAACTAGGGCGTGTCCCTTGCCTACCAGCTTTCTGTGTGGAGTTTTTTTCAGATTCAGAAGTTTTAACCCCTGAACTTCTGGTTTCTCTGTCTTTCACTGGGAAAATCCCTGGATTTCTCTCCTCTCTCTTATGCTCTTTCTGGCCTGCGCCATCACAGTACGCATCCTTGAGATCTAGAGAACAAAGCCAATCCTGACTCTGAAGGTATGGAAGGAGAGTGCCCAGAGAAAGCATCTTGAATTTCTCCTTGCATAGAAATTTGTTCAATTCTCTGAGATCTAATATGGGTCTGTAGCCCCCTGTTTTCTTTGGGATGAGAAAATAGGGGGAGTAAACCCCTGACCCTTGTTGAAGAAGAGGTACTTCTTCTATTGCCCCTTGGGCAAGAAGGGTAGCCACCTCCTGACCTAGAAGGTCGAGAAGAGATGTTGGAGAATTGAAGTGTCTCACCATGGTGTGAGGAGGAAGGTTTGAGAAATGAAGCTTGTAGCCCTCCCTTATGATGGAGAGGATCCACTGCTCTGTTGTAATTTGCTCCCATCTGGGAACAAAATGAGCTAACCTTCCTGGAATGGTGAGAGGCTCTGGCTGTTTTAGAGCCAGAAAGGCTAAGTTCTCTAGCATCAAGTCAAAAACCCTGAGGAGGTTGGGACTGCTGAGTTGCAGCAGCCCCTGTAGACTTAGGCCTGGCCTGTTTAGGTTGCTGACGCTTAGTAGCAAAGCGACCTGTAGATGATTGTTGGCCAGAAGTAGAAGGGAATCTGCCCTTTTTGAAAAAAGACTTCTTGAAAGTTTTTTTCTTGGCAGGAATGGAGGTTGACTTTGAAAGTCTATCCAGAGCAGAATTTTCTGCATCCATTTGAGTGGCCTTTATTTGCCACTCTTTGCCAAACAGATTTTCACCTGTACAGGGGAGATTTCCTAAACCATCCTGGACCCAAGGTTCTAAATCAGAAGCTTGGAGCCAAGCAATTCTGCGAGCAGCTATGGCAATGGCCGAAGCTCTGCTGGCACCTTCAAAGGAGTCAAAAGCCGCACGGTTGGAAAACTTTGAAATGTCTTGAGTATGCTTGAGCCAAAGAAGGAATTCTTCCCTTTTATCCTCTGGAAGAAAAGGGAGGAAAGTGTGCAGCTTATCTGCAACTTCTTTAAGAAACATACCCATGTAAAGACTATAGGAGTTGATTTTGGCAATGAGCATACTGGCTTGGAAGATTTTCCTACCAAAAGCATCCAAGGTCCTGCATTCTCTTCCTGGAGGGGCAGAAGAGTGTCTTTTTGCACTCTTTATCCTTTTCATAGCTGACTGCACCACAATAGAATGGTGGGGAAGCTGTGTTTTATGAAAACCAGGACAAGGAGGGACACGGTACATAGTGTCCAATCTTCGAGAATGAGGAGAGATAGTGAGAGGAGTCTCCCATAAGTCAATCATGTGCCCATTAAGAATCTCATGAATTGGCAAGGTGACTGCCTCCTTAGGAGCCTTAGAATAACCTAAAATATCCAATTTTTTAGCTCTAGGCTCTGATTCAGAGGTTACTGAAATAGAAAGTCCTTTAGCCACTTCTCTTATGAAGTCTTGAAAGGATAAGTCCTCTGGAGGAGACATTCTTCTTTTTGGAGAAGAAGGCTCTTCAGGAAGGGCTATGGATACTTCAGCAGACTCCTCTGATGTATCAGAATCATCAGAGGAATCAAAATATCGCCTGTCAGGGTGGTCTTCTAAAGCTCGGTACGCGTATCGAGCAGTATCGACATCGGGCGTCGTCGGTACCGGTTCGGTACCGACGAGCATCCCTGGACAGGGAACCGCTGCAGTCGGCATCCTGGTCGATGTCGATGCAGTCGGAATCGGTACCGGCGCTGGTGCCGGTACCGGAGCCGATACCGACAACGGAGTTTGTTGTGGTATCAGCGGCGTCGCAGCTTGAATGAAGGCCGTGATAGCCTGCTGCATGGATAGAACATTGTGATCCATCGACGCCATGAATGCCTGGAATTCGGTACCAGAAGGTTGCGCCGGTACCCCAGAGCATTCTAACAGGTGATCGGTCGAGGCCGTGCCATCGATGTCAACCTGTAACCCCATAGGTGGAGCTTTGGAAGCCGGAGCTTCCCGCCGGGGTTGTTTTGCCGGTGCAGGATCCTCGAGGGCAAGCCCGGAGGCATCTCGATGCTTGGAAGGAGATCTACCCTTCGAGGACCGGCTGGATTTATGTTTGGTTACCTGAGATCCATGGGAGGAAGAAGAAGCCCTGGAAGACGTCGATGCCACTGAAGCTGCATCAGAGGGAAACAGCATATGGAGCTTGGCTGCTCGGTTCTGTAAACCTCGTTTAGACATCAAAGAACAGGACGGACAATCCGGAATGGAGTGTTCAGGACCCAAACATTTAAGACACCATTCATGGGTGTCAGTAACAGAAATAGTACCGCTGCACTTAGTGCATTTTTTAAACCCGAAGGCTTGTTTTTCCATGAGGAAAAAATTCTTTGTGAGGCCTAAGGCCCAAAGAAGAAAAACACACTAAGTGAGGGAAAAACTATATATATATTTTTTTTATATAAGAAAGAAAGAAAAGACCGGCGGTACCGGTCCGCAGTTGGGGGAGGCAGACACGCGACCAAAGAAATAAAATAAAACAAAGAACTTCTTCAGCGGTGACAGGAACACGACCTGCTGTCTCCGCGGCAAAGAAGAACTGAGGAGAGGCGGTTAGGAAAGGCAGGAAGGCAGCGCACAGGCGCTGTGGGATGCTCCCAAAAGCTTTCCTTTTTGGGAAGCTGGGGAGCGTTCCTGCGCAGGCTCCGTCGGTACCAACGTACCCATATGTGAAGACTCATTCCTGCTTGTTCCTGGAGATAGAGGTATAGGCTACTCTCAGGGCAGTTTCTCCAAATGGATTAGTTTTGCACATACCATGACAATCATGAACCTCACTTCTAAGCCAGGGCATGGGGAGTATGGTTTGTTTACACCCTGGCTGGTTGGAGGTTTTTTGACCGCTGATGTAATCTGAGTCTTTTCTTTTGTATCATTGAATACTGTTTGATTTGACTCTACCCCTGTGTTATTAGAGGGGTTGCTGAGGTCTTTTTTTCCTCCTGCCTCGGGTGGTTTTTCATGGCTGATGTGTGGCTGTGTTTGATGGTTTTATGCCCAGATTTTTGTTTTGTTTTGTTTGGTTTTGTCTTAATTTTGGTTTAATAGAGATTTTCTCTGCCCAGTTTGGAGTTATCGATTGATAGTTTTTGGTTTTTGGCTCCTTGAGGGGGATTTTTTGATAGTCATGTTTTACCCTAGCATAAGGTATGGGATGTGTGACCTGTGTCCAGATCACTTCCTGGACGTAGTCCAGAATGGGGCGTAACCGTTTCAGGAGCTCATTGCCAATCAAGAATTCTTCCCCAGGGCACTTAGTAATGAGGACAGGATGTTTCACCTGTAATTTTCCAATTTGGAGGTTAAGCCAGACCTGCCCCATGGACTCTATGGGCTGATTCCCATAAGCTGCGAGTGACAAATCACTGGGTGTGACGTGTAGGGTCCTCTGACTCCCCAAGGAAGCAGTGAGTCTATCAAAGAGACTCGAGGTAATCAGGGTAGCCTCAGAGGCTGAATCTATCAGGCCCTCACAGAGAAAAGCCTGCTGAATTGTAACAGGAACAGTGTACCTCTGTCCTTTTGGTTTGAGTTTACCCAGAAAGTACTTGTGCTTCCTGATGGTGTCGAAGGCTGGACCCTCGCTGTCCATTGCGGGACTGTCACTCTGTGTCCATGGGGTGGCATCTCCAGCTGGCTGCACCTGTGCAATAGTGACCTGTGGGACAGAAACAAAGTCGGTTAGTCATTCAGTCGCATTAGAAGGGGAAGAGGAGTCAACCAGTTCCTCCTCTGGCTTCTGAGGCTTTGCTCGTGGCTTAGGTGGCGCACTACTAGCAGAAGCCTCCTGTGAGGAGCTGAATGCAATGGTAGCCTTCATCATATCTGTCAACTCGCTTATTCTCTTCTCCAGTTCCAGGTATTTGTCAAAACCGGGCTTTCTCTTCCAGTTCCGGTTCTGCTGAGTGAAACGCTGATTCCCAGAGCGCTGCTTAGACCCAGAAGACTGGTTATTCTGGGGTGGCCTGGGAGGATTCTGTGGAGCAGAAGGAGAAGAGTTATTTTCTAACGAAAGGGTAGATTTTACAGCACTAACACACTGTTTTGGCTCTCGGGCTTTGCTTGGAGCCCGGACTGTGCTGCCAGTATTGGTTGCTCTCATGTTGGGAACAGCTTCCCAAATCCACTCAGCATGTTCTATCACATGTGACAGGGGTTCGTGACGCTTGTCAGACATATAAGGCTTAATAGATGGAAGGAGCAACTGACAGAAAAGATTACGAAACTCCTGATGGTGTTCTATTGTTTCCCAAGAAGGGTCACTCTGGAAGAAGGTCTGCCTAAGTCTGTAAGCAAACTCTCGGGGTGTTTCATTTTCCCTATGAGTCATACTAAATGCTGCCTGCTTTGCAGCAATATCATCAGGGTATGGCCCATAATGTTTCTTTAGGGCCTGTTCAAAGATGACAATGTCCTTCTTTTCATCGTCTGCCATGGCCCGAATAAATTGCTGACAAGGTACATCAAAGGACCATGGAAGATACAGAACCATGTCCTCCTCCCCCCTGGTAATGTTCAGTGCCCGAAAGGCATCTTTGACTGCAGCTAAATGTTCATTTATGGTGGCATGACCAGTTTTCTCAAAAGGGGTGACCATGCTCTGCAAGGTCTTGATAATTTGTAATTGTGCGACAGAAGCACCTTCATTCATTTTCCCTTGCAGGACACGGGAGCATAGAGGATTTCGCTTGCCTTCAGCTCCCTCTGGTGGTCGCTGCTGGTACAGTTTTCCATCACTAGGGGGACTTCTCACCCCCCCTCCACCGCTCCCTGTATGGGGAGGGGTCGAGAGTAGGGTGTTTCACTCCGCCCTGTTTCTCTCCTGTGCTCATGCGCTGATGGGAGAGAACTGACTTTGTTCTGGAAAAGCTGCCTTTCAACACTGGGCAGGGTTTCCAGTGGCAAACTGCCGTCATCAACCCTCCGGTAATTTGAGAAGCCTAGAGGGATCAAATTATCCCGGTACTCTGTCTCGTTACTATGAGAGGTGGACACACAAGCCAATTCAAAACAGTCAGCTCTTAATTGCTGGATTTCTAGGTTAACTCTCTGCATTTCCTGCCCACATTCCTGACGTGCAGCAACTAGCTCCCTTTGCAGATCGGCTGTATGCCGTCTCGCTGCCCTTAGAGCAGCCTCTGTCTCACTTAACTCAGCCATCAAAGCACTCTCTCGCTGCTCATAAAGAGCAGCGTCCGCTTTTAACCTCTTGGTCTGGGCGGTTAGTTCAGTTCTACAAACTGTCAGAAACTGCAATTCCTTTTGATCCTGTTCACCCCGCTTCTTAAGAGCAGAAACCTGAGCCACTAACTCTTGGCATCGCAGACACCACAGGCTAGTAGTACCTGGTGAAAAGAGGCTACTGCTAGCCCGTCTGGTCGCCTCAGCCTGAAGTTCGTCAACTTGATGACGTAATCCAGCACTCTCCTTTTCACACTGTTTAGCTGTCTCCTTGGCACACTGTAGCTGACTGTGAGCTGTCCTTAAATCAGACTCTAGCGTTTCAGATTTAGTTTGCAGGTGACATAATGCCTTCTGCAGTTTGTCAGTAAAAATATGCAGCACACAGGCATGCTCGGCTACCATATCCACCGGTAATTTAGCCTTATGAGCAAGAAGCCGGTCTAGGAACTCACTGAAAAAGCTATCAGCCCTAACAAGCTCTTGCGTATCTGTTGTAAGGCACTTAGAAATTCTTTCAATGTGGTCGGCAGTGGTATCTTTCGACCAACATAGGGAAGCTAATTTCTGGAATGCCAAATCAACCTTATCTGCGTGAGCCATCGTAAATCACTAGCTGAGACTGTCTGTAAAAACAAACACAGGGCACTGCTAGAATTACTCTAATGCAGAGATCCTGTAATGTGGGTTCCAAAGCCGTCTCAACAGACAATGCTCTCTTGCCACAAACCTCAGCATAAACAGCTGCTTTGACCACAATAGGACAATTCAGAAATATTACACAAATTCTGAGAGGCGTAGCACATTCAGAAATACTCATCCCGGACAAGCCCCCATTATTATGTAGGGTATATTCGTAGCACAAAAAATAAGTTAGACTCTCCGTTGTCTAGGGGAAATAGCTACTAATTCCCAGCCCAAAGTTCGGTGAGTTATTCTGGCAATGAGCCACGAAAGAAGTCTGGCCTGCAGATATATATTAGACTTTATTATAGGCAACCAGGTAGAAAAATATACACACACATATAGCTGATTAGAAACATGAGGTAGAAATTTGTTATAGTACAGATGTACACTTGGACAACGTAATAAATCACTGATTAGTAACCAGACGTCACTGATTCGCTCTGCACTGAGGAAAAGTAAGAAATATATTGCTAACCCCTTGCCCAAGCCGGAGGAGGAGAGATAAGTCAGTACCTTAGTTCCGTCGGGCACGCAGGAACAGCTTCGCAGTCCAAGGAGGCAGCTCCTAGCTGATGCGGACTCTAGCCTCGTCAGGCGAGCCGCAGTAAGTCCGAACCGGAGGTATCTGTGAAAGTCTTATCTCAGACCTGTGGAGGACAGCCTAGCCCACACTTAGTGGCCGTCTTGCGGAAGGGTCAGGTCGCAGGAATCAGGTACGCAGTGCACAGCAGAGAGGAACCAGTGCAGGAGTCTGTATGAACAGGTGGGAAAAGCCCCCAACTCTCTCTTACTACTACTAAAGTTTCCAGCGCAGATTGCATTATTCTGTGTAAGAATCCTCCGTCATAGGTCCGATGATTGGTTGGCACCAGGCAGTCTGAGGTGTTCTCAGCGAATCAGGAGGTAGATGATGAGCAGCTTCTTGCAAACAAAGGAGCCATGGTAAGAAATCAGACAGAAGCAACAGTATGTAACTTCTGGGCATGTACCAGTGTCCAAGGCCA
Organism: Ichthyophis bannanicus; assembly: GCA_033557465.1. NCBI lineage: Eukaryota > Metazoa > Chordata > Amphibia > Gymnophiona > Ichthyophiidae > Ichthyophis > Ichthyophis bannanicus. The sequence continues at coordinate 29,162,649 of CM066038.1, forward strand.
GCCACGGACAATAGCTTCTGTATGCACACTTAGAAACGCTGATCCAGCAGTTGCTTAGGTCGTTTGTAGCTGAACACAGCAAAAGTGAAGTGAAGAATCCATCTTGTCTGTGCAGGTTGGTTCAGGCCTGAGTTGCTGAGCAGGCCGGAGATTTGCATGTAGAATTGCAGGGGTACCAGCCCTACAGAATGCCATCAATGCCCGGTTGAAACCACTGTTGATTAACTTGATCTTTATGGAGGCTGCCATTGGAAACTGACCCCCTTAATCTCCTGTTTACCACCCTTGTGTTACAAACATTTCCTCTTAGTTTACTCTGGTCCCTTGTTTGTTGTGTTTGTCTTGAATAGGTTGCAAGCTCTATTGAGAAGGGACTGTCTCTTATGTGTATATGTACAACATTGCATATGCCTTGAGCTACTGGGTCACCAGGAGTCAGCAATGACGCGAAGGCACACATTGTAGCGCTATAAAAATGTTAAGTAGTAGTAATAGTAGTAGTGATAGTAGTACTAGTGATAGTAGTAGTAGTACCGGTGGTGGTAGTAGTAGTAGTAGTAATAGTGGTAGTAGTAGTAGTGGCAATAGTATTTACACCATTTCTAGATCTCCTCAGCGTCGTTCAGCATGGATCCTTGAGCATCTTTTAGTATTCCAATTTGAGCTTGGAATTTTCTCTAACTCTTGTAGCTTTAGGAAATCCAGTCTTGTTTATCTTCTAATAGCTTCCAATTATATTTCCTTGCATGTGTTTAATACGTCTCTTTATCTTGTCTTGCTGCATGTTGAAAGTTTTTGTTAATTGGTTACCTCTCTTTCTCCTCTGGCTTTTGCTTCTCTGTGTTTGAGCAATTTTCAGGGGGCCCAATATTCAGTGGCAGTTGCTAACGTTGCTAAAGCACCTAACCATCGCTATTGAAGTTTAACCTGGATATTCAATGCAGGGGCCACCGGCATTGGGTATCCGGGTCACCGCACAGCCTGGAAGCTAACCAGACAGCGGCGATATTGAGCCACTGCCCGGTTAAGTCCCGCGAACAAAGTTAGGCCAGCCTTTGCCACACCTAACTTTGCACGCAGTTCACTAACTGGGCAGCAGCGGCTCAATATCACCGCTGCCCTGTTTGTGACAGGTGCGAACCGTACTCCACCTCGGAATACCCATGACACGGCTCGATTCTAACTGCATAGATTCAGGGTATGTAGCAACGGCACACGAGGATATCCAGCGGCACAAACTGTGTTAATGCCACTGAATGTCCCACTTAGGGGCATTTACATCATTTACAGGTCTGTAAACCATGTAAATGCCTTTGAATATGGGGCCCAGAGTTTTTTGGGAATTCATTTTAGTTTATTTGCTTGTTCATCTTTTGCAGAACGTTTCACTTTCTTTGAGCACAACTTTCTTGATGTCATCAATAGCTCTACTGGTGCTCTGTCATTTGTATCCAAAGCAGCAAATTGATATCACAGGTAGTCTTCAAATTCCGTTGGTATATTTTCAAGATCATACTTTGCTGCATTCATGAGTAGTTGCTCTTTTTCAGCTTTAGCTTGAGTTTGGATACTAGTAGCTAGAGATCTGTACCACAGTCAACTCCATGTTTTGTCCTTGTTGATGTTATTGAGATTTTTCCATCATTGACTTCCACAGATGTAGTCAATTAGATTTTTGTACAATCCATTGGGCGAAGTCCATGTGTACAGTCGCTGCTTGTGTTGGCCACAGAACCTGAAAGCTAACCAGTCAGTGCCTCAGTATCACCGTTACCCGGTTAGTGACTGGTGTTACCCCGAAATGCCTCAACACGCACTGATGCTAAACAGCTAGCATTCGAGTGTGAAGTGGTGGCACCCGTGGATATCCAGCTCCGAGGCAGATCTGCAAACCAAGGAAATGCCTCAGAAGATTGGCCCCTAAGTGTTCACTGACTGCATTACATTTCATTATAGCTTTTGCAAGTTTTTTCTTAATTATAAAAGCAGGGGAGGAGTGGCTCAGTGGTTGGGACAGGTTACTTCAGGCTGGCGGGTCAGAGGTTCAATTCCCACATAGGGACAAGTAACCTCAGGCCAGAGGAACTGGGGTCTCTAGTCCCATGGCTACTCCTTGTGGCCTTGGGCAAGCCACTTAACCCTCCATTGCCTCAGGTACACTTAGATTGTGAGCCCTTCGGGGACAAGGGAATAAAAAGTGCCTGTTAGCATATATCTGTAAACCGCTTTGACCTGGTGAAAAGCAGTATATAAGCACAGCTAAATAAATAAATAACCACCATTTCTTCTTTGTCTTTCATTTCCAGAGAAGTAGACCATGTGCTCATCAGATTCAAAGTGCCCGAAGCCAGTCCATTTCAGTTTGCTGACACCTAACAAGTCAAGTTGTGCAGGTTCCATTTTGTTCTTGACCACCTCCAGCTTCCCTTGGTTCATACTTCATACGTTCTATGTCCCAATATGTAAGACAACTTTGCAGCTTCTGATTCGCATTTCTTGTGCAACTACATCAGCAGTCAGATGTCCCAAAGGCTTTGTTCCAACCACTTTATAGATGATGGCTTTAGTCTGAAGTATCTTCAGCTCTTCCCCAGTAGCCCGCTGAGCGCCTTCCAACCTGGTTGTCTCTTCCAGCACTATAGTGCACTTTTTACACATTTATGCCAGGTTTCCTCATCTTTGTGCAATTAGATCCAAAAGTATGTTCGCTTCATGCTCTTGACTGTAGTGCCTACAACATAATATCCTCCAAAATCATGATATCAACATTTTCTTACATGATTCTGGTACTAACAGCTGGTATATTTCATTGTGATCTTTGTAGTTTTTGTAAAACCATTCTTTATTATTAATTTTTCTTTCTGTGATCATAATATGTCATTGAGCAGGAGTCATGGAGCCCAATTTGGGTAAGGGAACGTCTGGACCTTCAGACGTCCCCAAAGAAGATGTGCCCATTTGGACCCAATTCTGGACCGCGGGAACAAAGTGTTTCTGTAGTAACCAGAATTGGGTCCAAGGATGGCCCAGCATGCCCCTGCAGACTGCGGGGATGTCCTCCCCGCAGGTGCCCCAGACTTCTGTGGCTTTGGCCCCCCCCATTTCCCCACTGCCTGACCCACAGCTGGCCTGCCATGGCCTGGATCGGGCAGCGGGGACCCTCCCACACCAGGCCCCAGCCCCGGGGGGGGGGGAGATCCCGGGCCCGATCGTCGGTTTTGTGCTGCTTATTCCGCTTTTGAGGTGGAATAAGCAGCATGTCCTCACAGGCCCAGCAGGGCGTACAGGGCCGTGACCTGAAATGGTCCTGTATGTCCTACCAGACTGGCCCACCGCCACTCCACCCCCTCCCGCCCCTGCCGGCTCTCCCCATCCTGATGCTCAGGACATAAGAGGAGAGTCAGAGGGGGAATCAAACCCATCAGCCCTGCAATCCATGTCCCAGAATCGGGCCCATGATGTCTTTGTCTAATGGCTGATGATGTTTCAGTGCAAAAATGTTTTTTTTTTCAGTGTTTCATCTTCCTTCTATTTAATAACAAATTTTTCATTCCTAAGATCTCTGTTGTCAAAGTGTGTGTGCATAACGTGAGCTTTGGTTTTCCCCTTGATTGAGCTATTAATTAGGCAATGTTTTACTTCAGGATGAGATAATATTAAAAAAATCTTTTTCTAGGTCTTCAGAGTCTTCCATTGCTCCATCACCTCTGACGATCTGGATTGCATCATCAGCATCGCGGCTGGCCAAGCCTGATTTATACACTACCTTGAAATCCAGTTCTGCAAGTTGGCAAGCCATCTTGGTTCTACAGCCTGGAGTTTTGCAGACTAAATATCTGAACAAACTGTGGTCATTTCTGACTATAAAGTTTTTGAATATAACAGGATATATGAAATTTTTGAATAGCACGTACTTCCGAAACTTCTCAGTCTGGTCCACTTTAAAGCCAGGAGTTTGAATGTGCTATAATTTTTACTTTTTTTTTTTCAGATTATTTCAAACCTTGACTGGCAAGTCAATCACTTTTTCTTCCCCATCTTGTATCTGACTGAAGACCACTAGCATCCTCATCAAGATAAGGGGAACATCAAAGATCGGAAAAGATAACACAAGAGCCGATGTAAGCTATGACATTCATCTGGCTAGCAAAATAGTGAATTATTGGATGTTTTGGTTGGTTTTCCCATCAACTTATGAAGGAAAGCAGCAATCTAGACACAATCTGGAACAAATCGCCAGTAATAACTGCAAAGCCCAAGAACCTTTTTGTTTCAATTTTATTGGACAGTACTTTCCACTCTTGCAGATCTTTGGTTTTCTCCAAGTTTGCAGAAGCTATGGACGTTAATGAATTTAACACGTTAAGTGCCCCTGTGCCCATAGAAATAATGTGTTAAAACTTTTAGTAAATATGCCCCTATGTATCCCAGGTTTTGACTTGCTTGGACAGTAATTAGCATTTTAGAGTTTTTAATTTTAGGCCAAACTCTTTCAGATGAGAAAAAACATGTCTAACTTTTCGGGGTGTTGTGCAAAGGTTTTTTGCATATACCAGGATATTATCAAGATCTTTGCATGCTTATCTGATATTAGTGTCTGGATGTCTCATCTCTACCACCTCCACTGGGAGACTATTCCACAGATCCACCACTCTTTCCGTAAAGAAATATTTCCGCAAATCACTCCTGAATCTATCTCCCTTCACCCTCATCCCATGTCCCCTCGTAGCAGAGCTTGCTTTCAATTGATTGCCATTTAAAATTGATCATGGCCAAAACTGACCTCCTTATCTTTCCCCCTAAGTCCATCTCCCCCCCCCCCCCCTTACTCCTTTCTCTGTTTCTATGGATAATGCTCTACTCATCCTTGTTTCCTTGGCTTGCAACCTTGGGGTCATCTTTGAATCCTCCCTCTCTTTCTCCACACACATCCAACAGATAGCTAAAACCTGCCACTTCTTTCTCTATAACATTGACAAAATGTGTCCCTTCCTTTCTGAATACACTACTAAGACCCTTATCTATTCTCTAATCATCTCCCATCTAGACTATTGTAACCTGCTCCTTGCTGGTCTTCCCCTGAATCATCTCCCCCCCCCCCCCCCCACTTCAATCTGTTCAAAACTCAGTTGTATGGCTAATCTTCTGCTAGGGTCACTATGCTCATGTAACCCCTCTCTCCAAGTCACTTCATTGGCTGCATATCCATTTTTGTATCCAGTTCAAACTTCTCCTACTGAACTATAAGTGTACTCATTCTGCTGCTCCTTACTACCTTTGATCTCTTATCCCTCCCTTCACCCCTCCTCAGGAGCTCCACTCTTCTGGCAGATCCCTTCTATCTGTGCCCTTCTTTTCTATTACCAACTCCAGACTTCAACCCTTCCACCTTGCTGCTCCTTATGCCTGGAACAAAGTGAGTTGGTGCACAGGACTCCATCTGTGTCCCTGTTCAAATCCAAGCTAAAGACTCACTTCTTTGAGATTGTTTTTGGATCTTGATCTCCCTAATCTCCTGATCACCTCCTATGTGTTTCCTTACCATTCCCCTAGATATATCCTAGTCCCCAGTGGTGTTGTCTGTTTTGACTAGACTGTAAGCTCTGATGAACAGGGACTGTCTCTTACATGTCTCTCTGTACAGCACTGAATATACCTTGTAGCTCTGTATCAATGATCAGTAGTAGTAGTAGTAACAGCAGAAGATGAAACACGTAGTCACTCAGGACAGACACTATAAGGCATTGGAAACTAGCCAGGCCTGGATTTAGGCACAGATAATGGAGGCGACTGCCTCCAGTGCCAAATTTTGATAGGCGCCGGAGTATTGCCTCAACTACCATGTCTCAGTCCGAGCCTGATGCTGTAGCTCATCAGTGATCACGTTGCTGATAGGCTCTGGCCCTGGAAAAGAATGTCACAGGGGGAGGCTTGCAGGAGTCAGATTAAATAATAAAATGAAAACTTTTAATCTTAAGTTTATATAGGAAGTGTATGATGGATGTGTGCATGTTGAACATGCTTAGCAGGGGTTACAGCACAAGCTTACGGCTGCAGAGGCTGTGCAGGGATCAATGATGTTACTTCAGACTCACTGCACAGAGGGCTATCAGTGAAAACAAACTGCATCTACCAGCTGCTTCCTTCGGGACCAAAGCTAGGAGAAATAAACTAAAAAGGATTCCAGGTGTAGACGTTAAGCAGATACATTTTGAATTTTCTTTAAATAAATTATTATCAGAGACTTGAAATATTGAAAATATTTACTGCACAAGATGTTAGGTTAAATAAATATTCAGTTGGAATATGGCTAGTTAAAAATAGCCAATAAGATTAAATAATCACTGTAGTTCAAGTAAAGTGTGTGCGATGTTTTGCACAAGAATAATCAAAATAGTACTAACAAATCCATCTCAAGATACTTTTCACTCTTCACAGTAACTGTTCTTCTTGTTCCCCATTACATAAAAAAAGAAACTGTTTTCTTCCTCTTACTGGAAACTTTAAAAAGTTTATTGGTTGAGGGGGGGCCTCTAAAATGTGAGTAATTGGGATGCTAAGAAACTACTTAAGAGAACTCTCCCTGCTAGAAAATCTAGGGCTGTTTTCCAGGGAAAACATGAGAAACTCGATAATCTTAACAGATTCTGAAAAGAGACATTTGGGGGAATCCTTTGAGTCTGGCAAGTTACTTGAGAGAGTGTTGCTTTTGAGATAATAATCTGTGAGAATAATTATTATTCAATTCGGGGAAAAAACTGAGTAAGCTTTGTGGCTGGGAAAGAATTGAACCTTGAACTTCTGGTGATTGTGATCCTTTGAGAAGTTCTGACTGAAGCTTCAAAAGTGAGACTCTGCTAAGGCTCTAGGAAGGGAAACCTTCTTGCAGGAATGAGGGGGTTCTCTGGAATTTGTTCCGTTTTAAAAGTGGGGAAAATTTCACGTGTATCGTGCAGTGAACCTTAAGCTGGTTGTTCCTGTGTGTGACATCTCCAGGAGTGCCAGGTCTACTGGGGATGCCTGTGAGAGAGAGCTGGTCACTGTGCTAGCAGTTGGGATTATTCCTATGCTGACAGCCCAATCTATTTAGAGCAATCAGCCCTGAGTTCCTGCTGAATTGAAAGGCTGGTAGTTGGCGTGGGTGCTTGAATGATTTTGGGAAGTGTGTAGTGTGAATGGCCCCAGAAAGTGAATGGGAATATAGCTAGGAAAACGTAATTATTCTTGTATTTAAGCAAAAAGGAAAATAGAACTTAATTTAATATAAAAACTCTTTGTCAAAGCAAACTTTAAAATATAGTACTAACCGCAAATTAAGATACTTACTGTTACTGAGAATGAGGTATAGGCTACTCTCAGGGCAGTGTCTCCAAATGGGTTAGTTTTGCACATACCATGACCATCATGAACCTCACTTCTAAGCCAGGGCATGGGGAGTGTGATCTCAGTCTCTCAAATTTACTGCTAATGCTCGGTGTAGTACTTGCATCGTGCCTCCTTCTTGATTTCATAAGATGTAATATGCAGGGGTAATTTATCAAGGTATGCTTGGAAATTCTTCTTAATCAAGCCTGTGGCACCCAGCATGATAAATAACTCTGCATCTTTCTACTACATTTCCTTGGTCTCTGACTGCATTTCTTGGTACTTCAGGAGAGCTCTCCGCGTGATTCATAGAATAATCACTTGAAACCGACACTTATCAATTGCATTCTGAAGTTTTTCTTCTTTACCACTAAATCAGGTTTTCTCACATCCATTTTCTAATCTGTTGGAATGGGAATGTCCCAAGTGATCATAACTTTGTCATTCTCTGTAATTCTCCTAGGGTCATGAATCCCAGTGCTTTTCAGGCACAGTGATGTAATGTTTACTGTGTTTCCAATGCATGAGGTGTGTTACTTTGTTATGCCGTTCTGTATAGAAATTTTCTGCCATCAGAACTTCATAGCCAGCTTATGAGGTGAGTCGCCGTTTCAAGCTCTTTCCCACAGAATCAACATATGTCTGTTTTGCCATTTTTTTCAATGCTCACTGTAAACCATCTCGTCCATAAGCCACTGCAAATATCAACCTCTCATCCTTTGGTTTCAGTTCACCTCTCCTTAATCGTTAATGTGTCTGTTCTTAATCAACACTGGGTTCCTGGAGTAACACTGTATTTCTCCACTGTATTTGTGCATTTACCACTTGTTTTTCCTTGTTTGCTGATCTAATTCTTTGAAGAGTTTTTTCTCTTGTTTTGCAAATTCTGTTGCTTCCTTTCCTGTGTGTGCTTGTGGATTCTCACTCATTCCTTCTAGTCATCAGAACGCCTGTCCAAGTCTGATGACGGAGACAGATTCTAGAAGTTTATTTTCACATTTCAGCACTTTTTCCTTATTTGGATCTGATGATGCTGTTAGGTAGGCCTGGAGGCCTATGATAGTAGCTCTGTATGTGGCTACCTGTGAGAGAAAACTAAAACTGTTTTGAAAACAAATTCTGATTTGGGCCATCCTTGATTAGAAAGCTACTGCTTCATAACTGGTATTTTTCTGAAATTAATGTTGTCCTGAGGTGTTCTGCAATTTCTGGAAAATTTTGAAACACTACTTCCTAGAAAATTTTAACTATTTTATCTAATAAAATCCGGTTCAAAGGCATTTTAACTGATTTTTAACTATTTTGTGGGCTAGAATCCAACATTTTTGCTCTTTATATATTTAAATTCTACTCAATTTAAAATAAACAACCTTATATTTAGTTCATATTACTGGTCTGTGTCTCCACTCTCCATTGAAAAGCTTACTTTATATGAGTTATCATATGAGACTTATGTCTTTGTAATACCCTTTGATTTCCTACTATCACCGTTTATATTATTTGGTTTACCTCTTATCAGTGGCTAACATTAGCTCTGGTGAGAGGACATTATTGTTTATAAATGTGAGAATACGAGTATCAAGCACTTCCTGTCTGAGGTACTGTACCTCTGATACCAGGATTTCATTTTTAATGGTGTAGTCAGCAGAATAAAATGAATTATCTTAGTGCAAGTTAAAAAAAAAATATTGCTTTACTTTTGTGTTGATGTGCCTTATTTAGTTAACCCCCCCCCCCCCCCCAGTCATCCCAATTAAAAAAGATTTAAGAGAAAAGAAAGAAGATGCTAGCCTGGGTACCAAGTTAAGGTGGAGGGTACCCAGAGAAGAGGACAAAATGCTGCATCCACAGGAGAAGGCACTCAGTGGCAACAACCTCCATTTGTGATCACCATTGTTCCACAGAGGGAAAAGAATATCCCTGATTTTTATGGAATCCCCCCTAGACTTGAAGACCGAGCCATAGAAGAATGGATTGAAAAAGCTAGATCCACATTGAAGGTGCCGAGGATACCAGCAGAAGATCAATTGGATTATATTAAAGATCATCTGAGGGCTTCCAGTTCCCGTTCTAATGTGAGCAGTCAAGTGTGTGCGGGGCTCCGGGCGAATTCAGTAGCTACCGACCCTTACCTCTTGACCAGAGTATAAATTGGTTCACACTCTCCCAGGACAGGATGCCAAAACATCTGCGGACTGGCTCAGATAAGTTGGGGAAGGAAGTATGAGTAAAGCTGTCCCGTCGGCACGGCAGAGCCCAATAACCAAAATGGCAGCCCAAGATGTGCTTGCGATATCCAGACCAGATGCACTGGCTGGTGGCAGCATGACCAAAATATTGATGAAGATCTGGGTATCCAAATTAGAAATAATCACCACGGTCTCAGCACAGTTTGACGAGTGGTTTGATACACTGGTCAGCTGGATTTCTGAGATAGAAGAGAGAGTAGGAGAAGCTGAGGACCATGAGGTACGAAGCGACAAGGAGTTGGAGCGGCTAGGGAAAGCAGTGAGATGGTTGGAGGAGACGGCAATAGATCAGGAAGATTGAAACCACCGGCAAAATCTAAGAATATTTGGTGTCTCTGAGGGGGCCGAGCTGCCTGACACCAGAAGATTTGTGCAGCAACTCCTAAGGACCTGCTTTCCCATCAAACTAGCAGAGCCTTCATATGAGATAGAGCACGCACACTGGGAGATATGGCCAAAGCCTGCGGCAGAGTTGAAGCCGCGTGCCCTGATTGTGAGACTGCTTCGCTATCAAGAAAAGGAGCATGTAATTCTAGAAGCAAGGAAGAGTAACACCGTATCATACAACAACTAGACTGCTTCTGTGTTCCCCGATGTAGGTGCAGAGACGGCGCATAAAAGGAAAACGCTACTCCCATACCAGGATGCACTGGTCAAAGCCAGCATCAAGGCAGATATCTGGTTCCTGGCTCGCCCGACAGTTGTGATTCAAGGACAATGGTTCTTCCTGCACGCCCCAGAAGCAGTGGAAAAGCTATTGGAGTGAGAGGGTACCAAATGTGGACCTGGCTTCCACCCCCATAAATCTCCACCTGGGACTCCAGCTCGGAAGAGCCCAACCACCACGGGGCGGTCTTCTGCCTTTCCAGCATGCAGTGGGAGTATGGCAGATGGCTTAAGTGATGCCCCTGAAGAAAACTCTCCTCTACACTCTGACAAAATTTGTGCCAATGGCACTGCACTAGCAGATAAGTGACCCTGATAGGTGATCTGAAGACCACAAAGGGCAGTTTAATTTCTCTCTTGCTGGGGGCTTGGGACTCGGGGCCCACTTCAGCAACTGTTGTCCTAACCATAACAGCTTTGGTCGTCCAATCACCCAGGCCGAGCTAGACTGCACCTCAGAGATTATTCCTTATGGATCAGACGAGGGACAGTGCCTGTGGGTGAGATCTCAGAATGTTGGGATCTATCAGATACACTCGCCAGAGACCTGTACAACCACCTTGGTAGAGGAAGCCTGAGGCTAGTTTCTCAAAAAGAGGACCGTGTTTCTATTTTTCTTTGGATGTTCAGGATTTTTTTTTGGGAGGGGGCTGGGGATAGTGTTATGGGAAGGGGGTTTAGTGCGTGTGGGTGAATATAAGTGTGTTTGGGGCAGAGGGAGGTATAGAAGATGGGAGGGGGTGGAGGTTGATGTGGAAGTGGAGATTGGCAAACTAGATGACGTGGGCAACTCTGGATCCCTCTTTTGTAACCCCCTTATGCATAGCATTCCGGTGGAGGTTTGGGTTGCTCTATGACTCTTAAACTGGTAACATTGAATGTTGGGAACCTTAATAACCCTGTCAAGTGGAGAAGAGTGCTCGTCTACCTGCAGGATTAGGTAGACATAGCGCTCCTGCAGAAAGTGAGACTGCTCCCCTCCGAGGCAAAAAGCTAGAGGGGGTGCTGGGAGCAGGTCAGACCTGGCAGGAGCGGGGTATATGCCGTTTTGCGGATCTGCTGGATCATGGCTCATGTATTAGAATTGCACAATTGCAGGAAAAGGGTGAGACACGGATCCCATTTTATCAGTACTTTCAGTTGTGTCACTTTCTCATGCGCTCTGAACATAGTACACAGGTCACTCACCCCACTACTAATCTGAAATGGGTTTTATTCTAACAAGTAATATGCTGGAAGGGGCTGCTTTCCTGCATTTACCGAGTGCGACTAGAACTATATACCCCTGGGCCAGACCCACATACGGAAGCTTGGCACCAGTGGTAGGACATAACTTTTACACCCGAGGAATGGTGTACGATACATAGGAGAGGATATCAATGTGTCTGGAATACAAACTGTTGCCAAACCCAGGTTCAGTTCCTGATGCAGGCCTATCTAACCCCGGTTCAGATGATGCACAGTGGCTTGTGGGCGGGGAATGATTGCTGGAGGGGCTGCGGGCAGGTGGGTACATTTTTCCATATGTGGTGGGAGTGCCCACGCATACAAGGGTTTTGGGAGAAACTGATTTCTCACATCAGTGTTATTATTGATGGCAGCTAGAGGCTAGTCCTGTGGGCTGTCTGTTAGACTTTCTTCCCATAAGTGCGGGAGGACAGCGGAAATCCAGGCGGTTAGTGGAGCTGCTCTTCTTGGGGGCACGGATGGTGGTTGTGTGTCAATGGAAGGATCCCGAAGGGTCAACTATCAGGGATTGGACCGCCAGGATGGCCAAACTAATGAACATGGACCAACTGGCCCATTTGGTTAAAGGACAAATGGACACCCGTATCTCCCTTTGGAAACCCTACCAGGTGTGGTTCGCTATCCAGGAGGATACGGCTAAGGGGTGTGGTGTTACCAGTTGGGTCAGCCTCTCCTCCGCTTGCACTCTGGGAATTTAATAGTGCTGCTTTATTTTGACATAGGGGATACTGAGATTGTTACTTTTGCTACTCTTGCCACCCTGGCTGAGGCATATTTAGGCCCTACTTTCCAACCCTCTGATGCATTACTAGAGAGGGTTCTGGGTTCGCTGCGCACAACTTCTTCCCCCTTCTAATGTTGTTAAATGAATGGTTAAGATACTATCTGAATATCTGCCCTTAGGTGACTAGAATCTGCTTGGGGGGGGAGGGGGGTTAAGCTTTCTGTCTTGATGGTGTTAGTCCCATGACTGTTATGGTATCCCTTTCTTTTTCTTTTTCTCCTTTTTTCTTTTCCCCCATTTACTCACTCACCAGATTTATGATTAATAGCGAGCTTCCCTGCTGAGTCTCCTGAGGCTAAAGTAGGATTAGGCTGTTTAAAAGAATATTGCTTTGGGATTTGACAATGGAAATATCTGGAAAAATTGACATGTTTTTGGTTTGGTTTGTATTGTTGTTATCCTCGCTTTCAATAAATAAAGAATGCATTAATTTAAAAAAAGGATCATCTGAAAGGCCAAGCAATAGATACCATCAAATGCAGTCTTCCCAGGAGAAGTCGGTCAATGAAAGCTGCTTTTGGCCAGTTACTCAGAGTTTATGGGGACACAGTTCCTATAGGAGTCTAGATAAGAAACTTTTATGAATGATGAAAAAAAGAGACAGTTAGGGACTTCACCTATCAACTGAAGAAGTTAGACACTATTCTAAGAAGAGATGATTCCAGAACTGAGGAGTATCTTAAAGAGCAGTTCATCTTAAGTCTAAAAGATAATACTGTATGTTAAAAAGAGAAATAGAATAGAGGAAAATCCTGAGAATGTCCTTCCTAGATTTGATGAATGCTGCTATTTAATGGTCTGAAGAGCAAACTCCTGCTAGACATGATGAAAGGTCTCCAGCAGGAATTCTGCTTCATAATTATAATGAAATTCCAATCCGAAACACAGTGGCAGAGTCTGATTCAATGATGGCCACAATTACTGAACTAGTTAGAACTTGTGGGCACCTTTGTAAGAAGCAAGAGGAGAACTTGGAATAGCAGAGAAGAATGATGGTTGCTGAGAGTACCATGAACTGTTTCTGACATCGCCTGAATATAGAAGAGACAGTCCAGCTATTGGATAATCTCAAAGACCTCTGGCACAGGACAATTGTGGAGATTTTATTTGCAGTTTGGTGAGCCAAGGAATATAGTGAGAAAGTGCCCGAGTGAAAAGAAGTTTAATCAGCCCCCCTCAGAGCCCTGGGAAGCCCGCTTCTCGACTTTAGCAAGAGCATAAGATCAAAAGAAATGCCATACTGGGTCAGAACAGTGTCCTGTTTCCAACAGTGGCAAATCCAGGTCCCAAGTAGTAACGTAACCACAACAAAGCTCCCAGCTTGTCCCTCTCTCTCCAAGACTGTGATTCCCCAGCTAAAATCAAATCCCTGAAAAGCTAAACAAACATATCAGCTGCAGCAGCCCTGATCAGCCCCAACTTAACTACAAAGGTAAACATGTCTTTATTTACTTATCAAAATTAGCCATGTTTTTTCCAGCCTGATTCCCCGACATTCATTTAATTATTATTCAGAAACCATTGACTCACAGCAGCACCAAAACCCCAACTCCTTTAACTTATTTATAGACTGCCAGCCAACACTTCCCTAACTCTTTTTACTTTATTTTAACACTGCTGCATTTTCTTCCTGTTTACACTTGCTGCAGGGTACTTCAGCACAACAAACCAGGCATCCTGCAACTCCCTCGGGACCACCAGCATCCCAGGTAAATAAATTTATATTTTTTTATTTTTAAACTGGTTACATTTAATTACCAACCTTTCCCTTCTATCAGCTTACCACCCAAAATAATCTCTCCAAATTTCTGCTCAAATTTCTTTTCCACACACTCCTATCCACCACACCCCCAACCCTTCTTAGTCCAGGCCTCAACTGCTTAACTGTAACTGTACAGAACACACAAGGTATCTCTGCGCTTCTCGAGCCATCAGCGCAGTTCCACATCAAATAATTCCTTGATCACTGCAGTCCGACCTTTTCAGAATACTTCACAACCTTTCTCATTTAAGGCAGCCATCAACACCTCCCCCCACAGAAAAATAATGTAAAATTAAATAAATGATGGGTTTCCATATATTTATAGATGCAAAATGTGTCATTAATAAATGTTTCCTGTACATCTTTTGCTTTTCACACAGCACTGCCTCGTTCCTGCCCTGAACTACCCTGTACAGCACATGCCCGAACCTCTTGCATGTGCTACTTAGCACATCATTTCCAGGTTCGACCTGAACTTAAAACTTTTATGGTTTTAATTTATTTTAGGCTCCCAAGACCCTTGCCACACTCGCCCTACCTCCCAGTATCAAACAGAGGCTTCCTGAGTCACCAGGAGCCTCAGACACTTCTGCCCCGATACAGCCTGTGCTGCAGCGAAGTGTAATCAATGAATAAATCCAGGAGTCAATTGACAGGGTCCAAGCCAGTTTATTGTGCACAAGGCCCAGTCAGTCAAAGCTTCAAAAGGAACTGAGCAAAGTTTTTACAGAGACATACTCATTTATACCTCTTTTTCAGTTTGATACATGAGAACTTTCTATTGGTTCTAGCTTGATACATGCAAACGTCCCATTGGCTCCAACGCCCCCTGCACCTGTCCAATCAGAGATCCCTCCTGGGCTTAGCACCCAGCTCCCTCCCTTAAGACTGTTCTAACAATGGTGCAGTTTCTAGGTTTGATATTTCTCTACTGCAAGGTCGTTTCTAGCTCCAGGAATGCATGTATTGAAACATTTCTTTCTTTTGCACACAAGAGAATAATGAAAGACTTATGAATTCATGTAAAACTTCTTATTAAGCAGTTTAAAACAGTTTTCTCATTTTGCACAGATTTTTGGTTCTTTTCTAGCTATAATGGGGGTTGGAATCCAGGCCTAACTTACAGGCCTTTCATATTAGCAGACCATTCTAGGCCATAGCCTGCCACACCTGCAGATGTGAACCGTGGTGAAACTTCATATTTCTTGAAAAGTTCTAGCAGCCTTGTGTGGCACCAGCACACCTCCTGACCCAGTACAATCCCAGGCCCTGCCACCCCTCTCGCCTACCCAGGCCCATCACCCTCACACTGCTCAGGCACCGCTCCCAGAAAACACGGCCATGCTGCAGCAGCCCCGAATTCACACCAGCCAGGTAAATGATTTGAAAAATTATTTTAATACTGGAATTAACAAAAAGTATCAAAAATGTAATTATCCAATTCCTTGAGAAATTTGACCACCATGCAAATGCAATGTGTGCCTTTGAGTCAGTCCTGACTTCTGGTGACCCAGAAGCTCCTGGGTTTTCTTGGCAGTGTCACTGAAGGTAGATTGCCAGGCCTTGTCTTCTGAGGCAATGGAGGGTTAAGTGACTTGCCCAAGGTCACAAGGAGTGCTAGTGGGAATTGAACTGTGGTTGCTTGGTTACCAAGCCAGTGTTCTAACCACTAGGCTACTCCTCCACCATATCCAATAAATAATACTTTCATTGAGAATTAGCAAATCATTTTTTTTTAGAAAGCCCAACCTTAGGTTTAAGATAATCTAAAGAACTAACTTACAGCCACAGAACTTTCCTAGAAACTCTGTAGATTCCACTCTGTCTCCCCCCCCCCCCCACCCAACCCCAGTCTGTCCATTCTGCCCAGTGCTAACACGGGCATGTGCATCCCGCCACTTGCTGACAAGTTGAGGTTGATATGTTCATGGGGCGGTGTGTGGTGCGATGTGCTCACAGATGCATTTGTGGGGTTATGTCACGTCAGGATTCTGTGCAATTCAGTCTGGATAGACAGAGAACCACCATCTGTGCAATCAAGGTTAGTATACATGTGACGCCCAGGTCACTAAGGGGCATGTTTGCTAAAGTGCGGTTAGTGTTTGCACTTACTTTGCGTTAGGACTAAACATTAATATGCGGAAAGTACAGCAGCCCTGCATTAATCGTTAGGGGTGCCCAGTGTGTTCCCAGCAGCTGCCACACTGAAACGTTTCCTAACGCACAACAGCGGCACTCGCAATTAATGTGCGTGCACTTAACGCCACCCACTGAGGAGGTGTTATGTACACCTGAGCTAACTGCAATATTGACAGTTAGAATGTGTTAATTACCCTCACGCTAATCACAATGTGCAGTCAACACCCACGCTCCGCCCCTAATGTGCTCAGTCCCTGTCTCATCGTGCGCAAATCAGTGAATGTGGGTTTTTACTGCTCTGGCTGGTTATAGTGTTCACCAGCCATTACCGTGGTCACGTGTTAACCGTTAGCACACGTTTAATAAATAAACATGCTCCTAAGTGTCCTAGTATTTAAGGGCATCTTTGGTAAAAGGTACTTACGAGCAATAGATTTTGTGTCGTACAGTGCTTAGCCTGCAGGGGTATCAATTCACCAGCCTCAGGCTTAAGGGGCCTTTGTAGCTGGTTTTCTAATCTGCTAGAAAAAGTGTATGAAAGGAAGTTAAATTACAAGTGACCGCAGGGTCACTAAAAGAGTAATTTTAACAGGACACCTTTATGAAAGGCAAGTAGGTGCTTAGTTTGGTCTATTTTATAAAGACATAAAAGCACCTATGTGTCTTTAGAAACTACTTCTACTAGTGTTACTTAGCATTTATATAGCGCTACAAGGCAAATGCAGCACTGTGCATGTTAGAAACTGTTCCTGCTCAATAGAGCTTATAATCTTTTCAAGAAAAAAACAGACAAACACAGCAAACTGGGGACTAGGGTAGAAATAAGGGGAAATGGTTATAACACACATGGGTGGTAAACAGGAGAATAAGGGAGTCGGGATCCAAAACAGCCTTGGAGAGGTGGGTCTTTAGCCTAGATTGGAATAGGACCAGAGATGGAGCCTGACGTACCAACTCAGCAAGATGGAATAAACCAAGTCTGGAGATGGCAGTGGAAAATACTAGCACAAATCATGCAGAAATAGCAGCTAAAATGAATCCATGTACATTTATAGCAGCTCGAGAACAGTTGTAAGTGTACTTATGTGTAATATGTGTGACTCTGATCTAGGCTCGTACAGGGTTGGAGTTTTGGCAGAGCACAGGTGAAGCCACAAAATTTACCCCTAAAGAGGCCAATTCTCGTTCCCACACGCCCCCTCCCCCCCCCCCCCCTGCAGTGCCCAGCCAGAAACTGGACATGTCGGAGAGGTACCCAATTCTGCCGCAATGGCAGAATCGGGGAGATGGACGTCCGGGTACTCCCCGTATGCCGAGGAGATGTTTGCTGTGCTGTTCCACTGTTGTAAGTTCACCGCGGGGACCAAAGTTTCATGGTTTGGATGTTATTGCAAGACTTTGGCATGTCGAGGAACAGCCACAGGGCTCATGGCAGATTTACAAAAGCGGAGCAGCGCAGCGAACATGATAAAGTAAATTTGCTACACTGCTGCTGCCCCTGCCCCTGTGTGGGTCCCCTTTCTGCTCGGGCCTCCCCACATTGCTAGGACTGCTTGGGCGGAATATATGCCATTGGCCTTTACTGAATCCTCATGCTTCTTGACCTCTCTGCTGTTTTTGGCACTGTTGATAACCACCTTTCCTAAATACCCTGTTCTTGTTTGGATGTTGAGACTCTGTTCTGTCCTGCATATCCCAACCTAGACCTCGTAATTTCCATTTCCATTTCCTATCTAAAATTAGCCTTCAAGCTCTTATATGAAATAGATGCATAACAATTTGGGCTCCCCTATTTGTGGAAGCTTATTTAGATATATCTTTCTAGTTTAAGTGCATGGGTGCACTTAAACTAGAAAGATATATCTAAATGGATCTATTTAAATGGATAAATTTTGGAGAGCCAATGAGTTGTCCAGCCAAAATGTATCTACACAAAAGGCCATTTCAACCATTAGGCAAGACTGCTTGTGGCGGCAGCTTCTGAGAGGTGACAAGAGCGGCAGCAGCCATCAAAGCAAAAGAATAGATCCTGACAGCACACACTCCGACGAGGGGTGAGGTTCATGGCTGTCACGGCACGTGCACAACTAACCCATTTGGAGAAACTGCCCCAAGTGAAGCCATCAGCACATTCTTATACTTGCAGAGAGGGCAGGTAGATGCATTCATATGCAGTAAAGTTTAATATTTAAAAGCATGGAGGGGAATTTTATAAGATCTGTCCAAGTGCAATCTGGAAAGTCTCGGCCAGAATGTCTGAAGCCCCCCCCCCCCCCCCCAGGCACATCCAGATGCAGACATGGTTTCAAAAACGTGGATGTGCCCAATATGGACACGTGCAGGGGTATCTCCATAGACGTCCGCAGAATAATATTTCAGAATCTGGACATCTAGGAATAGCCTAATGGTTAGAGTATTAGGCTATGAGAAGGGAAGACAAGAGTTTAAATCCTACTGTTGCTATCATTGAAATTGTGCAGATACTGGGAATGATGGAGTGCTTTCTCCTCTACACATTCTGGATGTTTTTCAGCCAAAATCAACATCAAAAAGCCAGGACATTTCTGAGATCAGGTAGGGAGGTCCAGATTCCTGGGAACGCTTCCACTATGCGCCTGTTCAGACTTGGATGTCCACAGATTTGGCTTCTAAAATAGCTTTGGATGTTTCTATGCCCATTTTTGGACATCCAAAACAGGACTAAGGGGCATATTTACTAAAGTCCGCAAATTTGCGCGCCGCAAAATAGCGCACGGCAACGCACCACTGAAACGCGCATAAACGTGTTTAAACGCCCCGCACATGTGCGTGTCACCCCCGCACAGGTACGCGGCACACCAACGGGCCCCGTACAAGTGCGGGCCCGCAAATGTCCGATAGAGGCGTGGAATGGCTAAAGGAGGGCGGAGGAAGGCTCCGGAGGGGCGGAGGGACGGGGTCAATGGGTGGAGAGTGGGAGGGGAGAGGGTCCCCGCACATATCGGGCCCGAATTTGCATGTAAAAGCATTTAAAGGGAAGAGAAACCATTTCCGTCAGCAATGTACAGGAAAACCGGGGAAACCAGCAAAACGTGAGCAGTGTGATACATGTGCACAGCACAAAAGTGCACATAAAAATAGGAAATGACCACAACAGAACTATTAAAAATAGTAATTCAGCTGGGGAACAGTTATAGTGATGGGCAAATACAGAAAACACACCCAACAAAGCTCCAGAAAAAAGAAATGAATTTTGGAAGGGTTTACGGAGCGGAGACTCTTCCAAACAACATTTCCTGTTGTGGAGCTGTCCTGGGAGTGTTTGCTATGGTTGCCCATTAATATCACTGTTGCCCAGCGTGGTGATATTGTTTCCCCCAGTTCCCATGGTCATTTCCGTGGTTTATGTGCACGTTTGTCACCAGACAGGGTGCATATGCCCACAGCGTAGTGCAGGGTTTGTGACTCCATCCTGCCAGGCTCACTACCTCCAGGGGCTGCACTGTCTCTGTGGCCATAGTGTGGTGCAACGGACAGAGTCAGTACCTCTAGGACCAGAGGTTCAAAGCCCAGCTGGGGCACTTGCCAGCCCAGTCCCTATATTTTACCCACCACTAAACACAGATAGCACAGACACCCCTGTATTGCAGGGGACATAAGCATGGGGAAAACACCCATATTTTACCCAACAACGCACACACACCACAACAATGGGCATTACCCACAGCCAAGTACCCCAAATGCCCAGTGACCATCTGCAGCTGTCCCGATCGGGGATAGAACGCCGAGCAGGCCAGCCAGCAACCTATCTCGGTCCTCCGGTCCAATCGGGGCTGTGGGAGGAACAAGGCCGCATATTTAAACAACCGCTGACGGCGGGAAAAGCCTTTTCAGCCCAGTGACCATCTGCAGCTGTCCCGATCGGGGATAGAACGCCGAGCAGGCCAGCCAGCAACCTATCTCGGTCCTCCGGTCCAATCGGGGCTGTGGGAGGAACAAGGCCGCATATTTAAACAACCGCTGACGGCGGGAAAAGCCTTTTCAGCCCAGTGACCATCTGCAGCTGTCCCGATCGGGGATAGAACGCCGAGCAGGCCAGCCAGCAACCTATCTCGGTCCTCCGGTCCAATCGGGGCTGTGGGAGGAACAAGGACGCATATTTAAACAACCGCTGACGGCGGGAAAAGCCTTTTCAGCCCAGTGACCATCTGCAGCTGTCCCGATCGGGGATAGAACGCCGAGCAGGCCAGCCAGCAACCTATCTCGGTCCTCCGGTCCAATCGGGGCTGTGGGAGGAACAAGGCCGCATATTTAAACAACCGCTGACGGCGGAAAAGCCTTTTCAGCCCAGTGACCATCTGCAGCTGTCCCGATCGGGGATAGAACGCCGAGCAGGCCAGCCAGCAACCTATCTCGGTCCTCCGGTCCAATCGGGGCTGTGGGAGGAACAAGGCCGCATATTTAAACAACCGCTGACGGCGGGAAAAGCCTTTTCAGCCCAGTGACCATCTGCAGCTGTCCCGATCGGGGATAGAACGCCGAGCAGGCCAGCCAGCAACCTATCTCGGTCCTCCGGTCCAATCGGGGCTGTGGGAGGAACAAGGCCGCATATTTAAACAACCGCTGACGGCGGGAAAAGCCTTTTCAGCCCAGTGACCATCTGCAGCTGTCCCGATCGGGGATAGAACGCCGAGCAGGCCAGCCAGCAACCTATCTCGGTCCTCCGGTCCAATCGGGGCTGTGGGAGGAACAAGGACGCATATTTAAACAACCGCAGACAGGCAGGCCCGCGCCTGTCGGGCCCGCGCCTGAGGGCCTCGCCAGAGGGCCCTTTGGCGTGGCCCTTAGACGGGGCACTACAAACAACATTGTACTCCTAGAGATCAGTCTGCCAAGAATATCTCAAGCCCTTTTCAATCCTCTCTATTACCAAGCTACGCTATCCAGCTTCATCAGTCACCCTTATCGGCAGCCATCTTGGGAAGCTCCCCGGTCGGGGTTGAGTTCAGCACGAGCGCCAGCATCCAGCAGCCTTCTTCTCCGTCGCACACTCTCCTTGGAGGGATTGAGCCTCGCTGCCACCAGACCGTCTCCAACAGAAGCGGCTGCCCAATCGGGACACAAACACCCAACGCGGAATCATCATCTAAGCCGTGCACAGCAGAGCTTGTACACCTCATTCCCTTCTAAGATTCTTCAAGCACAGCAAGTATAAACCCACAATCAGTATAACGTCAGCAGCTATCAACCCAGTATCTAGCACATATGATTACCATCATCAACAGCATATCTTCCACCAGGACTGTTGTCAGTAGTCAAACTGTAAATGATTAGCATTTTATCATTCCTAATACTGTTGTCAGTAGTGTCTCTAATCCAGTACTGTTATCAGTAGGCAACCTGCAAATAGTTAGCATTATTCCTTCTTTTTACTGTTGTCAGTAGTACCTTATTAATCAAAAACATTGTCAGTAACTAGCTAGCTAAGTAACTCTCAAAAAATTTATTACTGTTACCAGTAGTATATTATCTTCTATCAGGTTTACTATTAGTTACACTCACAATTATATACTGTTACACTCACAATTATATACTGTTGTCAGTAGCTTATACAAATCAGGATTGATACTGTTTCTAGCAGCTATATTTACAACATCTACTTACTACAACTACCCATTGGAATACCTTGCTCACATCCTCTTACCCTAGTATATTACTGCTTAGCCCCACCAACACCAACCCTTCAAAAATGCCACGCACAAACATCAAAAGAAGGAAAATATTCTATATTGGCTTACTCTTAGCAGTACTAACCATTGACCTAACTCTAAGCCTAAACAGCATAAACCACAAAACAATTCCCATTATTCACACACACATGCGAAACAACTACCATATTGGACACATTTATCAAAATAACCATCCCAGATCAAACTTACATAGACTAATTCACATAAAACAAATAAACCCAATTCAAACACCCAAGGGAACATACTTAAATAATACACCTTCCCTCTCATGCATTCTTATCAACGCACGGTCGATGAAAAACAAACTACCTATATTTAATGATTTAATATCTGACTTAAAACCAGACATATTATGCATTACAGAAACCTGGCTCTCAGATACCGATTCAGTCTACATAAACCAACTTAATACAGAAAACTATGACACCTTCTATAAACATAGAACTAATAGAAAAGGCGGAGGTGTATTAATGATGACAAAAAAGGTACTATGCGCCAAAGCAATCCAATCCAATATCTCTGACAACATAGACACACTATTAATAAATATTGGACTCATGAAACTCTGCTTGGTATATAGGCCCCCAAACCAAAAACCGGACTGCATCGACTCTCTCATTGAACTCCTCAGCTCCTCAACTGAACAACACCCTATAATGATGCTAGGAGATTTCAACCTTCCCTCGCTACCAACATTGGAATCTAAACTATTCTTAGATACTATCTCTGACATGGAATATCATCAAATAATAAACACATCTACACACATCAAAGGTGGAACTCTTGATCTTGTCTTTCTCCCTAACTCACTCTTCAAACTAATCAACCCAAATTCAGTTGAATGCACTCAGATACCATGGTCAGATCACCACATTATTAAACTAAACCTTACATATCCATCCACTAATACTAACAATTGCATCAGAAATGTTCCAACCACAAGATTTAAAAAGTTTAACAATGAAGAATTTATTGACTTAATAATACCCCACCTTGTTTCAACGGAGACGAATTTAGATGACACTGTCAAAAACTGGCATGACACCATCTACAACGCCGCCAAAACTAATCAAATACACAATAAGATCAACCACTCTAATACCAACGCCAAACCATGGTTCAATACTACTTTAAAACAGATGAAAAGGAACCTTAGAAAACTAGAACATAACTGGCGTAAATCCAAATTGACGATACACAAAGAAATATACAAAAATCTACTCACTAAATACAAAGAAGCCTTAGACAACACAAAAAAAGAATATTACGCCAAAATACTCTCAAAATCATATAACAGACCAAGAGAGTTATTCTCCATTGTCAGAAATCTAACCAACCCCCAAACTTCTGACAGTGAAATCACTGACATCTCAGTTCATACTCTAGCCCACCATTATCAAAACAAAGCAAAATTGCCATCAATGCATATAAAAGCTATCATCTCGTCACACCAGCATATAGATGAATGGTCAGAGTTCCATCCCATAACTAAAGAGACACTAAAAAACATCATCACCAACCTCAACACCACAACGTCTTATCTAGATCCATGTCCTGTAACATGGATAAAAAACACACTACCAATTTTATTACCCTACATTCTCTCAATAGTAAACCTCTCACTTACCCAAGGCTACCTCCCAACATCTCTTAAACATGCACAAATTCGACCAATCCTCAAAAACAGCAAACTGGATAAAACATCCCCTACGTCATATAGACCTATATCAAGCATACCATTTTTGGCCAAAATAATTGAAAAAGTAGTTCAATTACAAACACAAGATTTTCTAGACTCATCCTACCCTCTCGATGAGCAACAATATGGCTTTCGGCACCGCCATGGAGTGGAAACACTCCTCACAGTTTTAATAGATGCGCTCCTAAGAGAGATTGACAATCCTAAACAGGCATTTATTTTACTGTTCATCGACATATCAGCTGCGTTCGATAGCGTACACCACACAATAATGCTTAATAACTTAAAACAAATAGGACTAAATTCTACAGTACACAAATGGTTCTCATCCTACCTAACTGATAGAACACAAAATGTAAGAATTGGAAATCAAAACTCCACCACCTACAAGCAAGAAATTGGATTACCACAAGGCTCAGCGCTATCAGCTCTACTTTTCAATATTTACATAAAACCAGTCTGCAACATATTCAAAAGTTTCGGAGTACGATATCATCTCTACGCAGATGATATTATGCTGTATATTCCATTCACAATACCCAACATACCGCTTCAACTCTTATCGGAATGCTATAATGAAGTCACAACTTGGCTAAAAGCACAAAACCTTCACATCAATCATGCTAAAACCGAAGTTCTAATTGTAACCAAGAACAGAACCTATAACCCTCCATCACACATAAGACTCCAAAACCAAGAAATCAAAATAAAAAAGGAAATAAAATATCTAGGTGTTATACTAGATACACACCTTACAATGGAAACACACATCAGCAATACCATAAAGAAAATCTATTTCAAGCTTAAAACTCTCAAACAACTTCGTCCACTAGTTTTCACACAGGACTTTATTAACATAATACAGGCCACAATAACCCCACATTTTGACTTTGCCAATCTAATCCTAATAGGCTTAACAAAACAAAGTATTAAACGATTGCAATTAGCACAAAATGCTGCAGCCAGAATCACATTGAAAATCAACTCCCTTCAACACATATCACCAATACTAGCCTCCCTTCATTGGTTACCAATTCAAAGTAGAATAATTTACAAAATAATAATAACAACATTCAAAACCTTATATGATCTGGCCCCATCCATGTTATGTAACTTAATACACAAAGAACCATCTAAGCCTACACACAGAAAAGGACAACTAAACAGATTAAAAATCCCGAAAGATTTTACAAAAGCTCACAAATCAACAAACAATAGAGCATTTTCGCACATAGCCCCTACTATCTGGAATTCCCTTCCAGAGGACCTACGAAAGCTAACAGAGATCACAGAACTCCGCAAGAAACTGAAAACCTACTTGTTCACCAAGCATTATAACAGAGATAACTCATCATCTACACTAGACAAAGGTTAAACAGACAATCGATTACTCCATGCAATAAACCTTTAACCTACACAGTTAGCACCCTCCAATGATGATCCTTTGACCTCCCCTCAAGTATTCCATATATATATTCATAGATAACTTGTATATAGTTTTTCACACTGTTCGGTATTATACCACATTATTTGTTCTATATTTCATGATATTCCTTGTAAATAAGTTCTGTTATATTTCATTGTTCCATGTAAAACAAACTTGATTTGTAAATTATTGTTACCTGTAAACCGCAACTGAACTTTGGAAGATGCGGTATATAAATGTGAATTAAATAAATAAAAAAATAAAAATGCAGTCCCGTACTGCCACATTCCAATCAGGTCACCTGCTTTTTATGGGAGGAGCTCATGCCAGCATGTTGGCGGACGAGTACATGTGGTGCAGGGGGCAGTGGCTGCTAGCGACAGAAGACAGAGGCCTAGCCATGTGCAGGCTGCCACCGTCCACTGCAACAGACTGCAACAGACAGGCCCTGCCGGATCCACAGTCATGGACATGCCAGGGAATCCACCCAAACTGTGGCTACACAGTGGTGCAGTGCACACAGACACTGCATGCAAGAGCAGAAGGTCACAGGTTCAAAGCCCAACTGGGGCAACTGCCAATCTTGCCCACATATTTTTCCCCCAAGTAAACAGTGATAGTAAGGGCACACCTTTCCTGGCGAGGACATATGCAATGGCAATACGTCTATCTTTTACCCCACTGAGCAAAGACACCATGAACAGGGCCAGTACCCAGAGCAGAATCACCCAAATGCAGTCATGGTGGGGCACACACCAGTCAGGTTCCATGATGCCACTCATACAAATGCCTGTGCTGTATATCTATGCACCACACCCATGGTATGTAGATGTAGCTCATGCATATCCATGAGGGACAGCAGGAAAACCAGAACAGTGTGATGCAAACCTGGACTGGAGTTGGGAATCTGTGCCGTAAAGCAGCAGCCATCAAGGGCAGACACACCCACACCCACAGGCCTCATTGGCCAATGTCTCCTGGAGAGGCAGACCATTGGACCCTGCATGCATCTCCCAAAACTAGCACTTGCATAACTTACCAATGTCACCCTACACCTGAGGTATACGGTACACAGCTCTGAGACGTTTGCTAGGAGCACAGGCAGCTAGATATCCATACGTTACGCACATACTGCTAGTTGACCCCATCCAAACAATCTGTTAGGTGTTTGCAGTGCGTGCTCCAGGCCTGGCCTCTGACGGTGTTTACCACCCTGGGGAGTGACCCCCAGCTGTACTGCGTACCATATCCATGCCTTGCCGTGCTCAGGAGCGGTTTGGTGGGCAAGGCTAATTACTTCCTCAATAGTAGCACCATGATGGCATAGGTGTGGAAGTGTGTGTCTGGCTATACAGTGGGTGTTGGCTGCAAGCCCCTTCCACAGCCCACACTGCCAGCACTGTTGCCAGTATTGGCCTGCCAATGTGCATAATGAGGTGCAAGGTACCATGGGTATAGCCAGGACAGGGTAGCCTGGCTAGGATGCATCTGCACCGGGCATAGGGCACTGGCAGGGACATTGTAGTGTCCGGCCACCACCTACACAGACAGGGTGGCCAAAGCATGTCCTTCTGGGAGATCACGCTCACCCTGACTGTGCAGTGACCACAGCATGGCTAGGCACCCCCATAGTGCTATACAGTATAGATATGGGTTTCTATTTGGGGCCCAGTTACTGATTTATCTGCTTGCTGTGTATGCTGGCAGACCAGTTCTGGGTGCATGTGTCTCCATTGGGAACATGCACTATGGACTAACCAGCAGACTGTTTGTAGCTGGTATGTGTCTTGCTGGAATGGCTTGCAGGGTGCAGTGGCTGTTGGCTTGCTGCAGGGGAATATCTGGTGGTGGGGTGCAGCTTACCTTATGCTGGTCCTATGTCTGTCTGCTATTGTGTGGGGTGTGGGGGGGTGTTCATTCCTCAGCAGGACTGGGGTTGATGTTGCCCTCTACTGCCACCTTTGCAGGGAGGTACAGTGTGGATCTCTTGAGGGGGGGAATCATGTTTGCTGCTGGGGGGGGGAGGAGCCCTGGTGGGGGTCCCCAAGGGGGGGGTGCTGAGCCTGACTGGGATATCCATGGTGTTTGTGCAGAAACTAGCTATCTTACACATTAACACTGCTTTGAAACTCCCGCTTGGCCTCCATCAGCCATGGAAGGTGTTGTGGACCTGGTCCTGGGCGCCTCATTGCACACTCAGGGTGAGCACAGAACCCGCACGATGTAACGGTGTGTAGCTACTCTGTGCCAGTAAAACACCCGGTCAGTGCCCCCTACCAGGCCGAGGTGCTGTGTGGGTGCACCCGGTCACTCCCCCCAACAGGGCCAAGGTGCTGTGGGGGTGCATTACCCATCTTGTGTCCATCTGTGGACAGCTAATTTGCATGTGCAGTGCATCATGGGTACGTGTGGCCTAACCCTATCCTGTTTACACCGTCAGACTGTCTGTGAGTTGACGTGCAGGCTATCTGCAACCAGCCAGGGGCTTGCTTACAGCTATGGAGTTGTAGCTCAATGGTTACATCACTCCCTGTGCAGCCAGAGGTCATGGGTTCCAACCCACAGTGGGGTTCTGTGAGAGGGGTGTCCATAGCATCTTTTTAATTTACTGTACATATGTTTCTGCCAGCAATAACACCCTGAGCGTACTGTACCCATAAGGTGCCTCTGAGGGCGCTTTATGGGGCGCCGTATACGGCACTTTATTGTTGCCATCCATATAGGGTGCACTATACATTATCCTGTGTCGCAACATACATGCTGCCCTATAGGGGACATTCTAGGGTGCCTTGGCGGACGGTGCACTGTCACATGTGCCTTATGGGCTGCCTTATGTTAACATGCTGTGAGCGTGCGTTTTCTAGTTGTTATCACAAAATAAAATTAGTGGGCCTCCTACAGCACTCCACAACATAAAACATACTGCCTCTGCTAGTCCTTTTCAATGGGCACTGTGGGGAATTGAACCCATGATGCCTGCACGAGTGGTCAGGGTCTTAACCATTGTGCTATGGCTCCATTCCTGCTATTTGCACATCAGCGCGCCACTTATCCCTCCCACTATTGGGCTGCCCCCTCACACATCAGCGCGACGCCTTCTGCCCACAGGCTCGCCGCCTTCTGTTGCCCCATTTTATCAGCGCGCCCACAATGAACAGTGCGCCGCCTCATGCCGTATAAAAAAAGAGTGCGCCGCCTTCTGCCGCCCATAATCAATATACCTCCTACACCACTTTTGCCCATAAAAGTTGATGCCTCAGCTGGTCTTTTTCATTGAGCGCAATGGGGGTTTGAACCCCTGGGCCCTGCACCATAGGTCAGTGTCTTCACCATTGTACTACGGCTCTGTTGTTTGGTTACGCAGCAGCGCCCCACTTAGCCTTCCCACGCGCTAATGTGGGCCCCGCACATTAGCGCGACGCACACACGTACGGTCTGTTTTTTTTCTTTTTTCTGCCTGGCCCGCCCACTCCTTATATGGCACCAGCACACTAACGGGAACCTGCACAGCAACGGTGTTTAGTAAACATGCCCCTAAGTCTTCCAAAATGAACCCCCTAATGTCAGTTATATATTTTTATAGAATTGTTGTGGGATGAGGCGGTGTTGTGATAATCAATGCTGTTGAGTTTAATTATGAAAATCTCAGGGGAGGTCTGTAAGGCTGAAGGTTTGCTTAGGACACCCGACACCCTTGCACTGGTCCTATACACACACACACACACATTCTGGGGGTAATTTTCTAACAGGTCACCAAGGTGGAGAGGGCAAGCAGGCGCCTATTTGTAGCCTATTTTATAGAGATACATGTGTTAGCATTTTATAAAGGAACATAAGCATCTATATATCTTTATAAAATACTTGCACAAGTCCTGCAAATAGCATCGCTAGAATGCATTTATAGCTGCTCAGGAGCAGGGGTAAATGTCCGTAGGTGAGATATGTGGATAGGTGTGTATTTTATAGGCTAAGGGCATACTTGGCAACTCCACCCCAGAAGACACCTACATGCGGGTTACATACAAGTACGTGCATTGTTGTCACCACACATAACTTACATGTCTATACTCTATGGATTACTTTTATAAAAGCGCTTCTATGCACATAAAACCAGGTTATACATGTGAGAAAAGTTCGTACAATTATCCACCATGAGGGCAGATAAAAGTACATGCTGATGGTTCTTTGAGTATGGTTGGCTATCATGATCTATTGCTTTGCTTGTCTACAGCTGCTCTTTTCTGTCCCCCCCCCCCCCTCCAGAAGCTACTGTCCTAGGTGACCATCAAGTCTTGCCTAATGGTCAAGTCAGTCCTGTCTGCAGGGCTTTCCCCTTTTGCTCCTTTTGTGACCGTTTTAAACTCTTAGCCCATATATTAATGGTCTTTTTTTTTTCAAGAGAAAAAATACAGAACAAGAAATTCTCAAATGCAGTATTACTCTACCAGCAGATCATTCTGATTTTATGGCGTGCCTATTATTTGACCATCTGATGAAAAAACAGAGGAAAGGAACTGAGATGAAGTGGGCACAATTGATGCTTTAGAATCCCAATCCCAGGTATGGAACAAAAATGTTTCTGCAAGGACGATTTCACTCAAGTTACTGAGGCATTTCTCTTTTTGTTACAAAAAATGAACTATCTGCATCCCAGCAATATGTTTGTGAGTGTGTATGTGTGTGTGTTTGTTTATTATGCTATTTCAATATCATTCTCTCAGGAAGATAAGGGTGGAAAGAGCCCAGAAGAGCATGGCACTTTGCCATGGTCGGTAACTATTAGACAAAGGTATCACTGACATTTCAAAAGGCAAAAATTTGTAAAGCGAAATGTGTATTAAAAAAATATATAAATAACCTTTTTCTGTGACTAGGAATTGTATGCATCACCACGTACATTTATTTATTTGACATTACTTTTATACTGCCCCTTCCAGAGATCCGGGGCGGTTTACAATGAACAACATTAATACATAGAACAAATCAAAACAGTCAGGGTTTCAGTCAAGGATACAAATAACAAATAACTATTTACAAGAGGTGTAAATCAGCATTTTCTTAAGTTGAGAGCATTACAGATTGAGTTTGGGATAAGTCCAGGGATGTAGCATTATGACCATTATTTTCTCCATAGTATTGTGTGAACAGGAGAGTTTTTAGTTCTTTCCTGAATGTTAGCAAGTCTCTAATGGCGCGTAAGGAGTCAGGGACGGCATTCCATAGGATGGGTGCAACAAAAGAGAAGGCCCCATTACTTGTGGTTTGTTTTGTTTTGTGAAAGGTGGGAGGGATTGTGAGAGTATTCTGGGAGTGTTGCCTTCTGGCTCTATTGTTAGTGGAGAGGGAGATTAATGATGAGAGGTAGGAAGGAGCAATGTTGTTGGATATCTTAAATGGTATCATTATTATTTTGTAACACAGTAACATAGTAAATGACGGCAGATAAAGACCAGTATGGTCCATCTAGTCTGCCCAGTAAGATGGCAAAAGTAGGTGCACCTGCCGTTCCGTGCAGGCCACCCCTCCCCATGTCTTTGTTTTAGGCATGAACCCACCTCTCTGTGTAGGACACCCCTGTATGTTGAGAAATCAGATAGTTAAGTTTATTTTGATTTTATCCTGTTGCTGTAAAGGGATTCACTGTGTCTGTCCCATGCCGTTTTGAATTCTGTCACTGTATTTGCCCCCACCACTTCCATCGGGAGGGCATTCCAAGCATCCACCACTCTTTCAGTGAAAAAGTATTTCCTGACATTGCCTTTCAATTTACCATCTTGCAGCTTCATGTTATGCCCTCTAGGTTTTACAACTTCCCCGTCTTTGGAAGAGGTTTGTTTGTTCATTAATACTGTGTAAATATTTAAAGGTCTGAATCATATCTCCCCTGTACCTCCTCTCCTCCAGAGTGTACATATTTAGGTCTTCAAGTCTCTTCTCATAAGGCTTCTGACGCAGGTTCCAAATCATTTTGGTCGTCTTCCTCTGAACAGTTTCCAGTCTTTTTATATCCTTTGCAAGATAAGGTCTCCAAAAAAGGGATGTACCTTTCCCCAGTCCTCTGATGTACCTTTCCCCAGTCCTCTGATGTACCTTTCCCCAGTCCCATGATGTACCTTTCCCCAGTCCTCTGGGACCACTTCCCAACTCTAAAGCAGCATTGAAAAGGTGAGACAGTGAAGTTGCTAGAACTTCCAAGTTCCTTCAATAACCTCAGATGTAGCCCATCCGACCCCATCGCTTTGTCTAGTTTTAGTTTAGTTAGTTCCTCACGAACACAGTTTTCTGAAAATCAATCAAGATCCCCTTAATTTCTGTTCCTATTTGTGGGTGTTTTCTGAGGTCCTGCTCCTGGCCCTTCATCTGGTTCTGCTTGATACTGGCAACCAGTGAAGGTTGTATAAAAAAGGTGTAATATGGTCAGAAAGTTGGGCTTTGCAAATAATTCTGGCCGTTACATTTTGAGCAATTTGGAGTTGTTTGAGATATTTTTTAGGGATACCATAGAAGAGGCTATTGCAGAAGTCAAAGTGGGAGGTAATTAGAGCCTGGACCACTGATCTGAAACCATGTGACAAGTAGAGGTCTGAGGTATTAAAATATTCTTAGTTTGTGGTAAATAGATTTGGTTATCTCTTTTACATGTGCATAAAGGTGAGGGATTGATCTAACAGTACACCAAGATATCTTAGTTCTTTTTTAACTGGTAAGGTTGTGTTGAGAATATGGAGTGTATGCAGTGGAGTAAAACTTAGGTTCCTTGAGATGAAGAGTACTTCAGTTTTTTAAAAGTTAATAGATAGGTTACTTGATGATAACCAAGCTTGGGCTTCCAGGATGCAGGTGTCTATTGTGTGCTGTGCTGTGATTAGGTTATCTATGGGAAGATATATCATGATGTCTTCCGCATAGATATGGTACTTTACTTTGAGTTTTTTAATATATTACAGATCGGTTGCAGATAGAGGTTAAATAATAGGACCGATAGAGCTGAGCCCTGGGGTATTCGTTGTTCTTGTTTGAATGCAGTAGAGGTTTCTTGCCCTAAATGAACTTGTTGCATATGGTTAGTGATATATGATTGAAACCATTGATAGTTTTTTCCTGAAACCCCGATTTGTGCTAACCTGGCGAGTAAAGTGTTATGACTGACATTATCAAAGGCAGCAGTTATATCAAGGAAGATGAGTATGAATGTCTGCTTTATATCATCTATTCCCTGTATAAGTATGTCTAAGAGAACTAACAATAGGGATTCAACGGCATGGAATGGGTGGAATCCAACTTGTTGTTCATCTAGCATACATTGAGATCTATAAAATCTTGTAGTTGATTTTGGATGACTTTCTCAATTATTTTAGCTATAAACGGTATGCTAGATATAGGCCTGTAGGATGTGGGATCTAGACTGTCCAGAGATTTACCCTTTAGAATTGGCCGAATCGTCTTGAAGGACTAGAAAAAGGGACTGTTACTTCTGGAGAGAGATCTGCAACTGTGAGTATATACTTCTGGTAATTTTCTAAAAGGAATTCTTTGTATTAAAGCTAATTAATCTGTGAACTCACTATTTTTTGTTAAATCAGTCAGGGCCTAGTAGCAGCAGTTTAAGTTTAAATTTAAAACACAGAGGAGAACTTTCTGGTTACATTTCATACCCAGCAGAGAGCTTGTAGTTTAGATTTAATAGTCACTCAGGGCCTAGTAACAGCAAAGTACTTTTAGTTTAAATTTAAAACACAGAAGAGAGCTTTCTGGTTATATTTGGAACCCATCAGAGAGCTTGTAGTTTAAATTTCATAAGAAGTTAGGGCCTAGCAGCAGCTAGGAGCTATAATTTAAATAAAATAAGAATTTAGCTTAGCACAAAAGGCAAAACAGGGTCTGTACTCTTTGAGCAACAAATAAAGTCTTCTATAGTCCTTTACAAAGAGGCCTTCTACCTAGGGGGCAAGAGACCTGTGAAACCTTTTCAATAGGTGTTAACACCAGGTGGCAGATCAAAAGGCCCTTTTGAAAGACTCCTCCTATCCAAGCAAGGACTGTTAATTACCCAGGAAGTTGGTCACAGCTTACTTCAGCAGCACAGGCATAAATAGTTCAACCAGAGCTCTGTGATCCTCCGTCTTGAAGGACTAGAAAAAGGGGACTGTTACTTCTGGAGAGAGATCTGCAACTGTGAGTATATACTTCTGGTAATTTTCTAAACTGAATTCTTTGTATTAAAGCTAATTAATCTGTGAACCCACTATTTTTTGTTAAATCAGTCAGGGCCTAGTAGCAGCAGTTTAAGTTTAAATTTAAAACACAGAGGAGAACTTTCTGGTTACATTTGGAACCCAGTAGAGAGCTTGTAGTTTAGATTTAATAGTCACTTTAACTTAAATTTAAAACACAGAAGAGAGCTTTCTGGTTAAATTTAGAAACCAGCAGAGAGCTTGTAGTTTAAATTTCATAAGAAGTTAGAGCCTAGCAGAAGCTAGGAGCTATAATTTAAATCAAATCAGAATTTAGCTTACCTCAGCAGCACAAGAAAAGTGGAAGGAAGTCCAAAAAACTGCCAGCATGGTTTAAAGGTGAGGTCAGAGAGGCTGTTGTTGCCAAAAAAGCATCTTTCAGGAAATGGAAAAAAGAGCCAAATGACGAAAACTAGAAACAGCACAAGCACTGGCAAGTCAAATGCAAGGCATTGATAAGGCAGGCAAAGGGAGAATTTGAGAAGAAGCTTGCTGGGGAAGCAAAAACGCAAAATAAAGACTTTTTCAAGTACATTCGTAGCAAAAAGCCTGTGAGAGAGTCAGTTGGTCTATTAGATGATAGAGGGGTTAAAGGGGCACTAAGAGGCGACAAGGCAATAGCGGAGAGACTGAATGAATTCTTTGCTTCGGTCTTTACTGAGGAAGATGTAGGGATGTTACCCATGACTGAAGTGGTATTTAAAAGTGCGGAAGAATTGAAGGAAATATCGATACATCGAGAAGATGTATTACAACTATTAGATAAACTGAAGAGTAGCAAATCACCTGGGCCGGATGGTATACATCCAAGGGTGTTGAAAGAACTGAAATATGAGATAGTTCACAGATTACTAATAGCAGGTCTGCTATCATTAAAATCATCTCTAATACCTGAAGATTGGAGGATCGCCAATGTAACACCAATTTTTAAAAAGGGTTCCAGGGGTGATCCGGGAAACTACAGACCAGTGAGCCTGACATCAGTACCAGGAAAAATGGTAGAAACCATCATAAAGAATAAAATTACTCAGCATGTAGATAGTCATGGCCTAATGGGAGACAGCCAACATGGCTTTAGACAAGGAAGATCTTGTCTTACTAATCTGTTATGTTTTTTTGAAGGAGTGAATAATCAGGTGGACAAAGGTGAGTCGGTTGATATTGTGTATCTGGACTTTCAGAAAGCCTTTGACAAGGTCCCTCATGAGAGACTTTTGGCAAAACTAAAGAGTCATGGGATAGGAGGCAGTGTACTATTGTGGATCAGGAACTGGTTAAAAGATAGAAAGCAGAGAGTAGGGCTAAATGGCCAATTTTCCCAATGGTGAAAGGTGAATAGTGGTGTACCCCAGGGATCTGTGCTGGGTCCGCTGCTTTTTGACATATTCATAAATGACCTGGAAAGTGGAATAACGAGTGAGGTTATCAAATTTGCAGATGACACAAAACTATTTAAAGTTGTTAAAACCCAAGAGGATTGTGGAAAATTGCAAGAGGATCTTGATAAATTGGAAGACTGGACATCAAAATGGCAGAAGGAATTTAATGTGGACAAGTGCAAGGTTATGCACCTAGCGAAGAACAACCCAAACTATGGTTACATGATGCAAGGTTCCACATTAGGAACCACCACCCAGGAAAAAGATTTAGGCGTCATTGTGGATACCATGTTAAAACCCTCAGCCCAGTGTGCAGCAGCAGCCAAGAGAGCAAATAGAATGCTAGGTATCATAAGGAAAGGAATGGAAAATAAAACAAAAGCTATTATAATGCCTCTATATCGTTCAATGGTGAGACCGCACCTTGAATATTGTGTGCAGTTCTGGTCACCGTATCTTAAAAAGGATATAGCAATTTTAGAAAAGGTTCAGAGAAGAGCCACCAAAATGGTAAAGGGGATGGAAGGATACTCCTATGAAGAAAGGCTAAAAAAGATAAGGCTCTTTAACCTGGAAAAGAGACGGCTGAGGGGAGATATGATAGAAGTCTATAAATTAATGAACGT
Organism: Ichthyophis bannanicus; assembly: GCA_033557465.1. Taxonomy (NCBI): domain Eukaryota; kingdom Metazoa; phylum Chordata; class Amphibia; order Gymnophiona; family Ichthyophiidae; genus Ichthyophis; species Ichthyophis bannanicus. Next base: position 29,197,955 of record CM066038.1, read on the forward strand.
AGTGGAACGGGTAAACATAGATCGATTGTTTACCTTATCAGAATATAGAAAGACTAGGGGACATGCAATGAAGCTACAGGGTAAACTATTTAAGACTAATCAAAGAAAATATTTTTTCACTCAACGTGTAATCAAACTCTGGAATTTGTTACCGGAGGATGTAGTAAAGGCTGTTAGTGTAGCTGGGTTTAAAAAAGGTTTGGACAAGTTACTGGAGGAAAGGTCCATAAACCATTATTAAGAAGGGACCCAGGATATCAATGTTTGAACCAATACAAGCATTGTGGAACCTGTGTCCCTTGGGGAAACTGCTAGGTACTTATGACCTAGATTGGCCACTGTTGGAAACAGAATACTGGGCTTGATGGACCTTGGTCTGACCCAGTATGGCATATCTTATGTTCTTAGTATGTTTAAGTTCATTTGGCATGATAGCTTGTTGGAGAGATTGATTTACTATTTGGAGAAGGTGGGGAGCTAGTTCAGTCTTTGATGCCTTGATCCAGGGAACTGGACAGGGATCAAGAGAGGATGTGGTAGTGTTAATTTTGGTAATTATATTCATTAGTTGTCTTTGATCTATGGGGTAAAAAGTGTGTCAGATGTTGAGATGGGGGGGGGGTGATTGCATGAGTGGATTTTTTGTGTCTTTCTTTTTTAGTTTATCTTGAAAGTAGTTTACTAATGTTTGAATGTTTATGCTATAAGAAGCTGGGTCACTGTGGGTTGTGTGTGTTAGAGATTTAACAATCTCAAATAGTTCATGTGGACGATTCAGGGAGTTAGTTTTTTTGTGTAGTGGTCTTTTCTTGCTTTATTAATTACTTCCTTGTAGGAGGTCAGGGTTGACATATACAGGGTGGCCCAAAAAAAGTGAGAACATCTCGTAAATTAAAAGCTTAAATAGTTTACTTATTTACATTTTTTAGCTATATAACGTCTTTATTTCGACAATTTCCGGTCGCCATCTTTTTTTTTAAAATTTGTCATTCGTTTACATCTGTCTTTTTGAATTTTTAAATAACTTATATGCTACAAGATGTTCACTTTTTTTGGGCCACCCTGTATATCTGTTTATTTTCTGGTGTTTTATTGTGTCTCCTTTTGTTTTGACATTCTCTTAATTGTTTTTTTTAAGTTAGCAAGATCTGGGGTGAACCATATTTCTGATGCTTTCTTATAGGGTTTTGTAGTGTTATGGTTAATAGTAGCTGCATTTAGAATAGTGGTGTTCCAGTTGTGCATAGAGCAGTTTAAGTCTGTTGTGTGAATCTAAGTTAGGTAGTGTCTCATTTAGGAAGTCTTCCTTGATGAAGTGCCTAAACCTGTATTTCGTGTTGGAGCTGGGGATGGTGTGAGTATAGTAAAACTCACTAAAAAATCGTCTGACCAAGGGACTTGTTTTGATAGAGGAGCTGAGCGAAGGTCTGTAGTTTTTATTGGGAGAAATGCAAGATCTAGGGTATTTCCCTTTGCATGAGTGGGCATGTTTATTATCTGAGTGTAACTCATGTCAGTCATTGTATCGAGGAATGAAGTTGTGTGTTGGGAGTTGAGTGAAGGCAAGTTAAAATCACCTAAAATGATGTGTTTTTTAAGAGGAGCATTGCATGCAGTGTCTAGTATTGCAGTCAGAGTTTCATGCCTAGAAGAGAGGGGTCTGTAGAGTAGGCGTATGGCAATGCTTTTGTTTTCAACTTTAAGTATGTCTAATCCATCCATATCGTTGAGATGGCTTTATGTTTAATTTTGCTAATTATAAGGACTCTATATCCTCATTGGTTATCTCTCTGGCAGCTGAATAGGTGATAGCCATCTATTTTCAGAAGTATATTATCTGTTTCAGATAGCCAAGTTTCTGTTATACAAAGAAAATCAGGGAGTTCATCTTTTATTAGATCTATAATCACAGGGATTTTGTTCTTGACAGAGCTTGAATTAATCAGTATAAATTACTTGTCTATGAAATGTGGATTTTGGGAATTGTTTATAGTAAGAATATGGATGAGTCTGTTGTTGGACCTGTGTTTGCCATTGTAGTACAGATTTTTGTGAAAATGGCTTATTTCATGCCTAGTGCAGGTTGAGATAATGGGTATGGTGAGGGTTGATTCAAATCATGGTGATGAATATATGAGTTTGTTTGATTGCACATTAGAAGAATAAGCAATAGAGTAAAAGTTATTAAGGTCCTGCACTCCATTATTAATAGTGGTGGATGCCTCAGGTCAGTAAAAAATATGAATAGTAGGATGTAGAAATGGGTAGTTACTAAGGGGCATGTTTACTAAAGTCCGCAAATCTGCGCGCCGCAAAATAGCGCACGGCAACGCGGCATTGAAACGCGCAGAAACGCGTTTAAACGCCCCGCACACGTGCTTGTCACCCCCGCACAGGTACGCGGTTCAGTAACGGGCCCCGTACAAGTGCGGGCCCGCAAATGTCCGATAGAGGCGTGGAACGGCTAAAGGAGGGCGGAGGAAGGCTCCGGAGGGGCGGAGGGACGGGGTGAATGGGTGGAGAGTGGGAGGTGAGAGGCTCCCCGCACAGTATCGGGCCCGAATTTACATGTAAAAAATAGCGCGAGTGAAACACTCGCGGTAGAGGGCATATAAAGGGAAGAGAAACCATTTCCGTCAGCAATGTACAGCAAAACCGGGGAAACCTGCAAAACGTCAGCAGTGTGATACATGTGCACAGCACAAAACTGCAATGAAAAATAGGAAATGACCACAACAAAAGCATTAAAATAGTAAATCAGCTGGGGAACAGGTATAGTAATGCGCAAAAGTTAAAAACACACCCAGCAGAGCTCCAAAAAAATAAAATAACATTTGTTTGGAAAGGGGCACGGAGCGGAGACACCTCCAAAAACGTCTCCGTGTATTGGACCCTTCCTGGGAGTGTTCCCTATGGTTGTCCATCAATAGCACTGTTGCCCAGCTTGGGAATGTGCTATCCCCCTCTGTTCAGACGTCATACCCGTGTTATATTTGCACGTTTGTCACCAGACAGGGTGAAGGAGCTCACAGTAATAATGTGCAGAGCAGGTTTTGGAACCCCACCCTGCCAGGTCTACTATCTCCAGGGACTGCACTGTCTCTGTGGCCACAGTGTGGTGCAGTGGACAGAGCCGGTACCTCTAGGACCAGAGGGTCACACATTCAAATCCCAGCTGTGGCACATGCCAGCACAATCCCAATATTTAACCCACCACTAAACACAGATAGCAGAGACACCCCTTTATTGCACAGAACAAAAGCATGTTGCAAACACCCATATTTTACCCTACACCACACACACACCAGCACAATGTGCATCACCAACAGCCGCGTCCCCCAAATGCAGTCCTGTAGTGCCACAACTGTAGGGGCTAAGGACACGTAGGTAGAGGTTAAGTAGGTAGAGGTTATGTACGACAGATGTGCCTGTACATGCCCTCACCCCACGTGCCAAGGGCCAATTGTGTCCCTGGTCATGATCACGTAATGGGTGGCCCACGTTCCATAAAAACCTTGCTAAAGAACAACAGCTAGACCGCTATACCATGTGAGCCAAATACAGTCCTGGGGTTCCACTACGCAATCAGGTCATATGCCTTTGCAAGGATAAGGACATGCCAGCATGTCGGCGGAAGGGTTCAGATGGTGGAGGGGGCAGTGGCTGCTAGCCACAGAGGACAGTGGCCAGGCCATGTGCAGGCTGGCACCGTCCACTGAAACAGACAGGCCCTGTCGGATGTACAGTCATGGACCACCCAGGGATTGCAGCCAATCAGTGGCTACACAGTGGTGCAGTGCACACAGACAGTGTGTGCAAGAACAGAGGGTCACAGGTTCAGAGCCCAGCTGCGGCTACCACCAACCCTGTCCACATATTCACCCCACAGCTACACCGTGGTAGTAAGGACAAACCTTTATTGCTGAGAACATAGGCATGGTCAATACGCCTATCTTTTACCACACCAAACACAGACACCATAAACAGGCACATTATCTCCAGCAGAGTCTCCCAAATGCAGTCCTGGAGGGCCAAACACCATTCAGGTTCCATGCTTCCCCTAAGACAGATGCCTGTGCTGCAGATGTCTGCACCACCCCCATGCTATGCAACTGTAGCCCATGCATATTCATAGGGGACAGCATGAAGGCCCGAACAGTGTCTGGAACACCAGGACTGGAGTAGGGACACTCTGCCGTAAAGCAAGAGGCAACAGGTCCAGACGCACCCACACCCACAGGCCACATTGGAAAAGCCCCCTGGGGGGGCATCTCCCAGATCTAGCTCCTGCGTACCCTAGCAATGCCACCCTATACCTGGGTACACGGTACACAGACCACAAACGTTTGATGTGGGTATTGGCAGGTAGACAGTCCTACGCTCAGCACTGTTTGCTCCTTGTGCTCCAGCAGAACAAGCTGTCGGCTGTCTGTGGTGCATGCCCCAGGTCTGGCCCCTGACAGTATTTACCACCCTGGGGAGTGACCCGCAGCAGTACTGTGTACCATATCCATGCCTGTACCCTTCCCAGGACTGGTGTGGTGGGCACGTCGAATGACTCCCCCAATAGTAGCACAATGCTGGCATAGGTGAGGGGGGGGGGGTGTCTGTCTATACAGTGTGTGTTGGCTACAAACACCCTCCACAGGCCACACTGCCAGCACTGTTGCCAGTATTGGCCTGACAATGTGCATAATGAGCAGCAAGGTACCATGGGTATAGCTCAGACAGGGTGTGCTGGCCAGGATGCATCTGCACAGGGCATGGGGCACTGGCTGGGACATTGTAATGCCCAGCCACCACCTACACAGACAGGGTGACTTCTGTATGTGCTGCTGGTGGATCACTCTCACCCTGAGCGTGCAGTGATGACAGCATGGCTAGGCACCCCCATAGTGCTGTATAGAATTTCTCTCCTGTGATATATATGGGTGTCCTGTTGGGGTCTCTTCATGGACTGATCTGCCTGTGTGTGCTGGCACCCCAGTTTGGGGTGCATGCAATCCCATCAGGACTATCCAGAAGACTCTGCACAGCTGGTATGTGTCCTGATGGAGCTCCTTGCAGGGTGCAGCAGCTGATGGCTTGCTGCAGGGGAATATCAGATAGTGCTGGGGTGCACCCCTGAATATCCAGGCCTACTGTCTGTCTGATAGTGTGTTATGGATGTGTGTGGAGCTGCTTGGACTGCCCTGTAGGGTGTCTGTCCCCCAGCAGGACAGGGGTTGATGGCCCACTCTACTGCCATTTGGGGGGGGGGGGGGGGGGGGGGGGGTGGAAGGATGGGGATCTGTTGATGGGAGACCCTGTTTGTCATGGGGGGGGGGGGAAGGATGGGGATCTGTTGATGGGAGACCCTGTTTGTCATGGGGGGGGGGGGGGGGAAGGGTAGGTACGTTGCCCACCTATGGGTCGGGGGGGGGGGGAACCACCAACTAAGACAGAAGGGGTATCCATGATGTGTTTGCAACACCTTCTTATCACACAGGTGTTTGCAACACCTTCTTATCACACAGGTTAATATTGATTTTGAGCTCTGGTATGGCCGTTGATGTGGACCTGGTCCTGGGCGCCACCTCCCACCCTCAGGGTGAGCACATTACCTGCACAATGTGGCGGTGTGTAGCTACCCCTCGCCGGCAGTCCTCACGCTCAGGCCCCCCACCAGGCCGAGGTTCTGTGTGGGTGGACACGGACAGTTCCCCCTACCATGCCGTGTAGCTTTTGGGGTGCAGTCCCCATCTTGTGTGCATCTGTGGGCAGCTGATTTGCATGTGCATTGCATCATGGGTACGGGTGGCATACCCCATCCTGTCTACAGCAGCAGACTGTCTGTGGGGTGACGTGCAGGCTCTCTGCAGCCACACAGGCGCTTACTCAGAGCTATAGTGCTGTAGCCCAATGTTTCCGTCACTGCCTTTATAGCAGGAGGTCATGGGTTCAAGTCCACAGTAGGGGTTCTGTGATAGGGTTGTCCAGAGCATTGTACTTTTTTACTGGACATATGTTTATGGCATCAAACACACCCTTGCCATACTGTACCCATAAGGGTGCCTCTGAGGGTGCATTATAGGGCGCCCTATAGGCCACCTTATGGTTGCCATCCATATTGCGTGCACTATACATTATCCTGTGGCGCAGCATACATGGTGCCCTATAGGGGACTTGCTAGGGTGCCTTTGCGGACTGTGCACTGTAACATGTGCCTTACGGGCCTCCATATATTAACACGCTGTTAGAGCGGGTTTACTGGTAGTGGGTAATAAAATAAAACTATAAGGCCTCCTACAGCACACCTCACCATAATACTTACTGCCCCAGCCAACCTTGCTCACTGGGCACTGTGAGGGGTTGAACCCCTGACCTCTGCACCATTGGTCAGTATCCTAACCATTGTGCTATGGCTCTGTTCCTGTTTGCTGTGCACATCAGTGCGCCACTTATGCCGCCCACTATCGGACCGCCCCCTCATACATCAGCGCGCCGCCCTCTGCCCACATCTATCTGCGCGTCGCCCTCTGCCGCCCAAACTTAACAGTGCGCCGCCCTCTGCCGCCCCCAATGAACGGTGCGCCGACTCATGCCGTTAAAAATAAACAGTGCGCCGCCTCATGCCGTTACAAATAAACCGTGCGCCGCCTTCTGCCGCCCAAAATTACTATGCCTCCCACACCACTTTTTCCCACTACATTTGATGCCTCAGCTGGCCTCTTTCATTGAGCACAATGGGGTCTTGAACCCATGGCCCCTGCACCATGGGTCAGTGTCTTCACCGTTGTACTATGACTCTGCTGTGTGTTTATGCAGCAGCGGCCCACTTAGCCTTCCCACGCGCCAATGTGGGCCCCGCACATTAGTACGACACGCACAGGTTTGCTCTGGTGTCTGTCTATGTCACTGTAAATAGCCCACCCTGTATATCACTGTAAATAGCCCACCCTGTATATAGCTCAAACAAATCAAGCACCCAACACATCCCTCACACAACTAAGTTTTATCCTCACTGCATGTACAACACACACACTTTACCTGATTGCTTGCTGTGATACCACCTTGATTATTAAGATAAGGCGGTTTAGAAATACTGTTAAATAAATAAAATAAAATAAATAAAATAAAATGTCCGCCCTGAAACGGCCACTCCGTATATGGCACCAGTACACTAACGGGTACCCACACAGCAACCTTGTTTAATTAACATCACCCTTATTATTGGCAGTCATTGCAATGTGAAAGCCATAGCACATCACATCATACAGAAGCCAAAGAACCATTGTGTATGTGTTGATAGGTTCAAGACCCAAATGTGTATACACATCAACATTCGAAAATGGTGTTCATTTCCGTAAGATAAATGACACACAACAGTGTATATGTAATGTGTGTCGTGCAGGTTCTAGCAATAAACTTTTCTTTGCGCATTTGCGTGACGCAGTTGCACGTGAAATATTGCAAACATGCACCAGCTGCGTAGGCCACATGCACGTACTGCGTTCGGTGCGCACATGGACGCCATACGTTTCTGAACTGCGCCATATGCGTGGCGCAGGTGCACGTAAATTTGCGCGTCAGGTGCCCTACGCATGTGCGTGATGCACGCTGCGTCCAATCAGGTGATAATATCTGAAAATGGCGCCCAGAGTAAGGAAGCCCTCCTTCAACCTCCGAGAGCTCAGGCACCTGTCCCGGCTGATCGCACCACGCCAGCACAAGCTCTTCCCAGGGGCCACTGGGCACAGGGACAGCTCCAAGGTCCTAAGGGCGTGGCAACGTCTACAAAGACGGTTCAATACAGAAGCAGACTACCCACGTGAGGTAAGTGTATGGTGCCAGTACCTCAAAATGAGATCTGTAGCCTGTGCTAATTGCAAATGTCCATGCTGTTGTTTTGAGGTACTGTGAGTCAGTAATGTGCAGAAGATGAGAAGACATAGCAAAATGTATCTGTCTCATTTGTGAGTGTGTTGACCTGCACCCAGGTGGTGATGGATATGGTCATAGAGGTGTCCATGCTACCCTTGTGGCATGTCAGCTGCTGCCATGGCTGTGCCACAACATACTGTAATTAAGCTAGACCCTAGATCAGCAGATGTAAATAGAAACAACAACATATGGATATGGTGGGATCAGTACCTGTAACAAAGCACCTTGGGACAAGCACAAGGATAAGTGAAACGTAGCATTGATGGTATGTCACACACCCAGATGAGATGGGCATTGTTGCCCATGTTGTTCAATACACACGCCTATCTGCATGGGTCCACAGCGCCCATCACAGTGGGCTAGCAATCACCCTAGAGAAATGCTTGTGCGTGCCCATCCAATTTCAGGCATCCACCCTATCACAAGGAGGACAGAGAGCCCATCACAGTGTGTTTGCTGTCAGCCCTGTGATATTGGTCTGTGTGCTGTCAGAGCCCCAAACAGTTCCCCTAACTGCAGAGGTCCATAGAGCTCATCCCAGTAGGCTCTAAGAAACCCATGGAAAATGCTTGTCTGTGCATGGGCAGGTTAACACATACACCCTATCCCCTGGATTCCATGTGGACAATCGCAAGGGCCCATCTGGCACCATGGGGATATGGTTGTGTGTCCCTAAACAGTTTGCTTTATGCTCCCTATCCCCTGGAGTCCAGGAATGGCACCACAGTGGCTCATCTGCCACCATGGGGATATGGTTGTGTGTGCTCTAACAGTTTTGCTGTATGCTCCCTATCCCCTGGAGGCCAGGTATGCCACTACAGTGGCTCATCTGGCACCATGGAGATATGGTTGTGTGTCCCTAAACAGTTTGCTTTATGAACCCTATCCCCTGGAGTCCAGGAATGGCACCACAGTGGCTCATCTGGCACCATGGGGATATGGTTGTGTGTGCTCTAACAGTTTTGCTGTATGCTCCCTATCCCCTGGAGGCCAGGAAGACCATCCCAGTGTCTAATCTGGCACCATGGGGATATGCTTGTGTGTGCCTAACAGGTTAAATGCATTCTCCCTATCCCCAGGATTCCTGTGAGCTGCGCAATGCGTCGTGTTAGTCACCCTTTTGCTAATGTGTGTGCAGCTGATGATCTGTGGTAGGACAACCAGCCCACAGGGGGACAGATCAGCAATAGCTATGGTGGGTATGTCAGTAAGATAATGTGTATGTTCATGGCAGGTAGGTTGGACCTATACCATAGTTTGTGAAGTGAATATCTCATCACACATGTCTGTGATGTCTCCAGATGATATGCTAGCTGCAGAGGTTAATGTGTGTAACAGCACCCCATCCCCCTTAGCCATTATATGTGTTATCAGAAACCTGTAGCAGATACATGTCCCCATACCGTCATGCAGATTGTGGTTCAAAACCTTAACACCTAATATAAATCCAACAACATCAGACACATGGACATCACTGATTCTTACACTGAATCCACCAATACCCTTCATCCTCGTCAGGCTGGCTTTCGTCACGGGCATAGCACAGAAACAGTTCTTTTGGCACTCCTTAATGATTTGCATGTTGCACATGATCGTGGTGATATTTCTCTTCTGGTGTCTCTTGATCTATCTACAGCTTTTGATTTGATTGACCACCGCACTCTGCTCTCTCGGCTATCGGATATGGGGTTACAGGGCTCGGTTTGGCAATGGTTCTGTTCTTTTCTGACGGCTCGCTCTTTTTCGGTTCACGTTGGTACTCAGTCTTCAGTTGCTTTTCCCCTCACTTGTGGTGTTCCACAAGGTTCTGTTCTTTCTCCTCTTCTGTTTAATATCTTTCTGGCTCCTTTATCCTTAGAAATCCAACAGTTCCCTGTATCATTCTATATGTATGCAGATGATATTATCCTATTGTTCCATACCTCTCCCCTGTCACTAGACATTACCCAGTTAAATCTCTGTCTTTCTCGGATCTCTTCTTGGTTGTCCCAAAATTTCTTGCACCTGAATCCATCCAAATCCACAGCTATGTGGGTTTCACTGACTGGTTCTTGCCCTTCCTTGGCCCCTCTGATCGACTCTACTCCCCTCCCCCTTGTGTCTTCTTTCCGCTACCTTGGTATAATCCTCGACCCTACACTTTCTTTTCACCAACATCTTACTTCCCTTATTCGTAGGTCCTTTGCCACTCTCCGGCAGATTAGGGCTGTCCGCTCCCTTCTCCCCGTCTCCTCCCTAATCACCCTTGTCTTGGCCTTAGTTGTTAGTCGTTTGGATTATTGTAATGTCTTTCTCGCTAACCTTCCAAAGTATCAACTCCTACGCCTACAACGCATTCAAAATACTGCTGCCCGTCTCGTTACCTTTTCGCACCGTTTTGACCATATTACACCTATCCTTCTCCGGCTGCATTGGTTACCTCTTTGTTTCCGTTTTCACTATAAGTTTCTTATTCTTATCCATCGCGCTCTTCACACTAACACTCCTCTCTATCTTGCAGATTGAATCTCCCTCCACACTCCCTATCGGCAACTTCGCTCTCTCCATGCAAACCGCCTGTCCCTTCCTTCCCCGTCACAGGCACGCCTTGAGCAGACCCGTCACGCCGCTTTTTTCTTTCTAGGTCCAGTACTCTGGAATGCCTTACCGCCGTTTCTCCGTTTGGAACCCTCATACCCCCAATTTAAAATGCTACTAAAAACCCATCTATTTCAGCTAGCCTTTCATCTCTCTCCCGATGGTCCTCCCTGATGTTCTCGCAGTTCCCTGTCTCTCTGTCCATTTTGTCTATATGTTTTGTTTAGTTGTGTCTTTTGCTTAAGTATGGTTTGGTTTTGTCTTCCCTTTTTTGGGCCTTTTTAATATGTTTGTTTTTAAAGAAAATTCTGTTAATTTATGTTTTAATTATGGGCCCTCAAATTCGTCCTGTATTGTTTTTGGTCTTTTTGTTATTTTCCTGTCCATGCCTGTATTCTTTATACTTGCTTTCCTATTTTACTTTGGCGTTCCTTTCTTGTTTGTGCACTACCAACCTTTTATTGTACACCGCTTTATGTTGCGACGAAAAGCGGTTTATCAAATTTTAAATAAAGATAAAAAGAAAGAAAAGATGGTGTTTCAGTGACACATGCAACTGATGTTGCTGGATAACACATACATAAACCCACACATGAGCACTGGTGCAAAGAGCCGTTATGTTGGTTTGGCCCCTGTCGATATTGCTTCCACAAAACACCTTCTGTCAGCCCAGCTGAACCAGTGAATATGAACATAACAACATAACCTAGGCCATACAGGACCAATACCCACCCCTACCCCCACATTACGCTGACATCAACTGTGTGCAACGTAGGTTGCACATAGCCAGCAGCTTGCCCATAAGACACACCTCCCACAATGCAGCCAGTGGTGCAAGCATTGATATTGTTGGCCCTGTCAAAGGTGAAAGTTTATGTTATTGTCCCCTGTCACAGTCAATAGGGCCACCCACACAATGACTCCTCTCACCACACTCCGCCAATGATTGGTTGCATATCAGTTTGCCAGTGGGGTTGAGTACCAGGATGTCTAAAGAGAATCTCAACATAGATGTGTGTAACACAGCACATGCAGTGTAACTGTGACTAGCATGGACAACATCATTGGTCAACAAACTGTGTAATGTTGCTACAAGGTCATGCAAGGGGGCGATAGGGTATGTACAGGATGTGCTGAGGGAGCCATGTACACTGGCCACAGGTGTCACTGCACACATGTGCACAGACAAAGCAACTAATGCAGGTGGTACTGTGACCCCCAAATGTTCTGTGAACAAAAGGAGGTAGGCCTTCCATGTGTGTCTATATTGATGAAACCCCAGGATGCATGAGAACACACCCCAGTGTCCAGTTTAAATGACATCATAAGCAAACTAATGTGTATGTGTGTTGTGATGTTGGCCGTGCAAAATGACTCTTCCTAGGTCATGGATTGCCAAACATCAAGCAGGTCACTGTGTCTGTCATTGCATGACACTAGTTATTGTAGTGAAACACGTGTGGCAGTGTATGTTTATTTTGTGTGTCATCTCACCTATATGTCACAATGTACACAAATGGAGGTTTCATAACCCCACACACACACGTGAGCCATGAGATAACAGGAGTATGTCACTTTGTAGGTTTCCCCCCGTTTGCCAATAGGCCATAATGAAATATGAATACTTAAGACGCCTTGCTGGTCCACCCCCCACGAACCATGTAAGCTTCCCTGAAGGCCCTTCCAGGCATGGCCCGTTTGGGCTGACTGCCCTGGGCCACACCCAAAAGATGTCACCCACTTTTATCTGACACTCACACAGGATGCTATAGAAAGAGGTGGGGAATAAGAAGGCAGCCACAGTCCATCAGCACACCTGTGAAAACAAATTAGCATGTACATATACGTTGCAGCCAGATGATAGACCATGTTATGTGTGTATCTGGTGACAGCATAGCCAAACCCCTGTCAGAGTTTACCTGGCGTAACAGCAGCATGAGGAAATAACAGCCCCCCCAATCCCCGGGGGGGGGCCCACTCCATGTCCGTGTCACTCTCACACTTTTTTCTCAATGTTGATCCCTGTGTAAGCTGTATACTTCACCTGAGAGAGACATGTTGGACGGGGGGGGGGGGGGGGCAGTGCATTCACACTGTGGGATGCTGACACACACCGTCACAAGGGATGAGGGTCAGCTGTGACACACAGGCTCCCTTGTCACCAGCGGAGAACCCATGGCATGACATATGCGTGTTGCCCATGGAACTGCCTGCTGACAGGTGACAAACTATGCAGTACATGACACACACACACAGCACTGTCGCAGGAGCAGCAAGACCCTGTGCACAGTGATGTGTGTGTGTGTGTGTGTGTGTGGGCAAACCAGCAGAAGGTGACCAGTCACTAATGCCCTCACCTTTCCTTTGCATATCCACAGATCGAGGATCTCCGGAAGAAGGGCAGGGAGCTGCGCCTCCACCATGCTGCATACCTTCAGCGCCTCCAGGGTGAGAACTCACAAAAGGGTGATGATGTATAATAATGAGAATGTCACGTATCTGTAACTTATGTCCCATTATCAGAGATGCCTTTGTGTTACCTGCCTATGTAGAAGTGCTATATTTCTGACAGAGAAACGTGCTGATGGCTGTCATGTTCCACAGATGGTGATGACACCGAGGATGAGGCCACCACCTCTGCACACCTCTTCCGAAGGACACCAACACCACATGATGCAGAGGTGGTGGTCCTGGACACCACAGAGGAGGAGGAGGAGGAGGTGGACGAGGATGATGAGGTGGAGGTGGTGGAGGCGCAAACACCTGGATCACCTGAAGAAAGGACACAGGAGGGCCAAGAAGGACATTCTGAAGGGTTGTTTGTGGGGGAGGCAGGGTTGAGGGCGGCTGCAGGTGATGTGGAGGGGGAGGATGTTTGGGAGGGATCAGGGGTGGAGGATTTCCCAGAAGGGGTTTGGGAAAGTGATGTTGAAGACAGGCCATCACAGGGCACTGTGGCCTCCCCCCAGCCACTGCAGTTGCCTCCACCATCCAGGGCCACAGACAGGCCCTATGCAGATGCCACCACACAGACAACATTGACAATGTGTGTGTGTGGTGGCATATGCGTGGACCACCTGTCTGTGGCCTTGGATGGGATGGAGCAACGCATACATGAGTTGTGTCACTCTCAGCAGTGGCTGGCGGCAGTGATTGAGAGGGTGGTTGCCGAGGTGGTACGTCTGCCATGTCGGCAAGCACCCCCTCAATGGCGTCACTGGCGTCAGTGATTGCGCTAGTGACGTCACCACATGTGCCCTGTGCTGCCCTGTCTTCCATCAGTGGGCATGCTGGGGGCGGGTGGGTGTCACCTGTGTGTTTGTTTTATGTGTGTGTGTGTGTGTGTTTTCTATTTGCGTGTGGGCGTTTGCGGGGAGGGGAGGATGTTTGGGAAGGGGGGGAGGGTGATGGTATTTTCCCCCTTCCCACATCTGTAAAGTTTATCCCATTTCTGTTTTACATCATAAAATATATTTTCTGAAAAAACCTGTAATGCTCACGTGTCTGACCTAGGCAAAGTGTGCGGATGTCAGCATGTGATATGTGTGGGTGCACATATGTTTCTGTGGTGCAAACATGTGTGTGAAACCAAAAGCAGCCCCCAAATAAGGTGTAGATGTTCATAATTAGGGGTCTACAGTAACCATTGCAACGTAGCAGCTGTCTCACTGATGTACATGGCACAGGAATGGTCCTATGTGGAACAAAGGTCTTCACATATCTGAGTCTCAAACATAGGCAGACCACCCATATCTGCCTCTGTCACAGACGTACCTATGGTGTGTTGGAAGGCAGGAGATTATTGATGTGGTCAAGGGAAAAAGCCACATATATGCCACCAATGAGTGTTCTATGATGGGTTTCTCACGGTGATGAGTATGTGACGTAAACACGCCATTGAGAACATAGTCCCCCTGTGACCACATGGATGTCTGTGCACACTGTGCTGCTGCATCCCCAAGGATGTTGGGAAACAAGGTGCACGTGACACATCACATGTGTGTGCAGCATGACAATCGTAGCTGACTGTGTTGAGGTATTTGCAGCAGGGAACCTGTGTGTGGCTCATATACTGTACCCATCACTAGATGACCTGGGCGCAGCTCATATAGGGTTTTCAACCACACCCCCGCCTCCCTGATACACATGGGACAACATGGACACTCATTGGACACACACACTGTATGTATAGTAATACAGCTGTTTATTGTCACAGCGTAAGTCTCAAAATTAGCTTTCCATATACACATGGATATTCTAATGTGTGTGCGTTACAAATTTAAGTGTTACCTGACACCCACACAACATATGATCTGCATATGTAAGCTTTTGACATGACACACATAACAAACACCTCAAAAACATGTTGAACTGGATACATAATTGCTCTAACTGAGCATTGTAAAATCAACAAAAATAGGATTATACCATGTTATTGCATATATCATGTTTCGTTATTGGCGACGTGATCGCCCACGCCTGACACGTCGGGCCCCCTCCCCCCTCCCCCGGCCACGACCCTCTTCTCGAACCCGTGCTGGTGGTGGTGCAGGAGCAAGTCTGCGCATAACATCCAGCATGCCCTCAAGGGCCTCACATATCCGGGTGACGGGCATGTTTTGGACCGCCTCATGTAATTGACGGATCTCACCACACACCTCCCTTGTGTTTTGCTCCACTGCAAGGCGTATCCGCTCCAGAACACGTTGACTGCCTGTGCATGGGATACAGCGTGTTATATTCCATACATCTCCACTACTCCAACGCCATACACAAACATTTAATGTACATGCCACACGATTGGTGATGTGATAGGGCAGACTCAATCACAGAAATGGAGAGGGGCAATATACATAATGTCCACAGTAGTATATGGCAGGCAGACAAACCCAGAGGGCACATCACACGACGTAGATGTGGTATGCCCTCACAACGATTTACAGGCTGTGGAGAAACACCCATATACTACAGTTGTGGCAACAGGATTGGCCAATGACAGCTATCACATAACCATCGTGTAGGGGAGCTTGCGCATGCACGAGCCACAAATACATCAGCTGGACACCAACGGAGATGAACACAGGAAGGTCGAGATATGACATCACAATTGAGGACACATGTGGAGGGAAAAACACATTCTCTGACAGGGACATGTGTTTGTTAATGAAGCAATGGGATGTCTGGTAGGCACAGGGATGACACACTTTACCTGTACATGTGCACCTCTGCTGCACATATGTGACTCCTGAGTGATACATATGCACCCTCACTGTAACACAGAGGAGGGTTTGGTCCAGATAATGTAGGCCATGTAACAAATGTGTATAGTTTGGACAGAGCAGGGGAAGCAACAGAGGGGGACATCAGAGCTCTACAAAGACATGGCTATGTTTCCCGCTACCTGCAAATGCAGACATTGAGGACTGGTGGATATGTGACACAACAGCACAGAGGAGGGTCATATAGCTTAACATATGCTCATTAATATAGCAGACTATGGATAAGTTGTCATCCTGCTGTGTACAAGACATTTGGGTATCTGCAGAGCGGCAGGATGTAGCTTTCCCAATGTCTGTATCAATTTATGTTGTCATAGAGTGCTGGGCCGTCAGACACATTCCTCATATGTCTGCATCCATGTGTATCAACCTGAACATACACTATTCTATTGGGGGGAAAATTCTATCATTTCAGGTACCCTACAACCTTTGGGTATCACACATCTAAGGTAATCAAGCAGAACATGTAACGTGTGGAGGTAATGTTTGAACAGCCACCACACACACACCAACTGTGTACTACTGGTGTGTGTTGTGGTTGTGACAGTCTATTGTCACCCACCTTCAGCATCACGATGTGATGATGCACCATAGGCCCTCAACTCTGCCATCATCAACTCCGGGAGAGGTGTAGGTGTTGGTTCTGCTGGCATGGGTGGTTGGCTGGTCTCTATTGCTGCTTCACGCAATGGTGTCATGGCGCGCACGTGTGGCTCCAGGGACTCATCGCCAGCACTTGTGCTGCCCCCAGAGACAGCAGCCTCTGCCTCCATCAGACTCATAGGGGCTGCAATGTAGACCTCCCCCTCCTCCTCTTCCACCACCGCCTCATCCTGCTCCTGCTCCTCCTCTGCCCCCTCCTCCTCCTCTTCCTCCTCACCCATTTGACTGTAGTCACCTGCATTGGGAGGAATCAGAGAGAGCACACATATGTTTCAGCAAACCACATATGTATACGTGTGTGATACATAACACACAGACAGGATGTTTTGCGTCCATTCATGTGTGCTGCATGCCGGACACCGGACACACTCCCATACGTGTGTGTCACCACCATGTGTCTGGGTTAGGGACACATGTGTGTGCTGTGCCCATGCACAGGTGGCAGATCGCCCTTTTTCCTGTTCATGGTCACATTGCACATGTTTGCCCATAGCATCCCATTCCTCTGTTTTGTAACATATTTCCGCACATGCGTGTTGCTGCCCCCACCCTAACACTTGCTTTATGCAAATCACTGCATGTGTGTGTTGGTTTGTGAGTATGGGTCATATTTGTATGTCATATGATTCTCTCAGTGCTACATGTGACTCGCAGTGACCCATAGTGCAGCGTATGGCAACTAGGCATCACCTTTGGCCCACTGGGGTGCACATGCAGCACTGTATTGCTGTCATGTCATACAAACATGCCTTGGAAATGACCAACACAGTCATGCAGTGTATGGAAATCACAGTTGTTTTTTGTCTGGTGACTCATGTGTGTGTGTGCTTCATTATGCCATATTCTCAGGGGATGGGTTGAGGAGGTATGTTTGGATGTGAACCCCAGACATGTCAACAGAACTGGTGAGGTAAGGATATTGCACACACATATCACAACAGGATGGCAACATGATGTGGATTTTGTGGACACATATGGGAGTGTATTTGCATAGGACTGCCCTGTACGGAATATGGAGATTGTACATGAGAAAGAAAAGATTAGTTAGTGTACATACCTGCATGTGGATGTGCGCTATCCAGGGCCTCTGGCAGTCCACGAAGGTAGATATCTCCCAGCCGTGCTGCAAGTTCTTGTTCCAGGGGCGAGAGTGTGGGTGTGAGGGGGGGTCCGCCACCTGTGCCCATAGCATGTTGTCTTACAGCAACCATGTGCTGACGGACACCTCTCTTGATGTCAGAAAACCTCTTTTTTAAGCTGTCTACATCACATGTGGGGCCCCCTGCCCCAGACAGTGCAGTACGCAGATCCTCCCACACTGCGATTCTGTTTGCAACAGATGTGCGTGTGCTCATTCTGCCAAATAATACATCGTAGTTTTCAAGGACATGGGAGAGTAATATATGGTTTTCCCTGTCACTGAACTTTACAGCTCTCCTCCTTTGTGTTGCTGGCACAGGGACCCTTTTTCTTTTGGCCGTTTGGCTGTAATGTGACGGCTGTCGCTCAGCAGATGGCCCTGCCTGTTCGTGGCTAGGCTGTGCAGTCTGTGCCCTGGGTGACTCAGCACCAACTGGCTGCCCCACATCCTCCGCCTCCTCACACTGGCCCTCTCTGTCACTGTCCCTCTCCATCTCCAACTTGAACACAGGCACCTCTCAAACAACCCCCGTTCACCAACACACAGCAGGACACAGCACACACAACAGATAACAATAACACTACAATAGAGGACACAATACAGTACACTGTAACACAGGTGATGTGTCAAGTAAATGAGCACATTTACACAGATACTACAGTGATTTTTTAAGTTATCCTCTCCCTCTATCCTGTGCCGTACCCCTACCTCAGCCTCTCTCTCTCAGACTCTGATTCAATCTCTATATCCCGCCTTCCTCTGACTTCTTGCCACCACAGCCTCACTCCCTATTGCACACTGTACCTTTATGTCTCACTCCTTCCTCTGGACTACCTCTAACTTATCCTCTGGCTCTGGCTCACTCTTTACCTCTGTGTCTGTTTGTGAAACTCCTCTAACATCCCTCAACGTGTGCCACGTGTTGAGGCCTATTTATACGGTATTTGCACGTTTGATTTTTGCACATGCGCATTTGTGCAGGCGTGTATTTGGTGGGATGCGCTCGTGCGCCGTGAGTGTGACGGCATACGCATGGGCGTTTGCAGGCGTCAACACACACATGTGCCGAGGGAAATAGTGGTACGTATGTGTATGGTCACGCATACGCATTACGTGGAGTCCCGCATGGGCGTCTGGGTGCTTTTTGCGCATGCGCAAGGCGATGCGCATCTGCGTGTCACCACGCACATGCCGACACCCATGCGTAGAGTCGCGCATGCGCGTGACTCTAGACCTTCGTCTGCGAGCAGATGCGCATGCGCATTGGACGTCACGGCAAGGAAAAAGAAATATAGGTGAGGGAGAACAGCTTGTCGACGTTGAGGGTTGTAGGCGGAGAAGAGTAGAAGTGTGTTTGGTGAGAGACAGTAAGGGAGTCCGAACAGGTGTATGTATAGATTGTTTGGCTGGTGTTTGTATTGAGGATTGTATTGTCTTGTGTGTGTATGGTCTGGTGTGTCTTGTAGTTTGTACAGTGCTTAGATCGTTTTTTGTGTGTGACATAGTTATTTGTTTCTTAGTTTGGTGGGAGGAGTTTATGGCGCATGTCTATGCTTCTGCATGTGTCCTGTGCAGTGGGCAGATGCTTGGGTTGCCGGACACGGGAGATGGTGTCGATGGGGCTGGGGCACAGGGCATGGGTATAGTCCCGCGGCAACTCAGACCTGCAGCTGTGGTGGCGGTCCAAGCCTGTGTTGTTCGTGCATGGCGCAGGAGGCGTGCCGAGGTGCAGGCTCGGCAGCCACGCCTCTACAGGCCCCGTCCCCAGCTCCATGACATGCGAGAGGACCAGGTCATCTCCCTTTACCGACTGAGCACAAGGGCTATTAGGGGTCTCTATGAGGATCTTAGACCTGACCTCGAGCCCCTGACTGATCGGTCCAATGCCATACCTGGTTTAGTCAAGCTCCTTGCTGCCTTACATTTCTTTGCCTCCAGCTGTTTTCAGACATCTGTGGCCGCAGTGGGTGGCATGAGCCGGCCCACCTTCTCACGATGTCTCCACCAGGTACTGCGTGCCATGGTCAGCCGGATGGGGGATTACATAGCCATACCCCACACTAGGCAACAATGGTGGACCCTGAACCAGGCCTTTGAGGCATTAGCCGGGATACCACACGTGATGGGAGCTATTGATTGCACACATGTTGCCCTGGTCCCGCCTAGAGACAGGGAGGTAGCGTACCGCAACCGCAAACACTACCATTCCCTGAATGTTCAGGTTGTATGTGATGCAAATCAGCATATTCTGAATGTGGTCCCTAGGTTTGCAGGGTCCACCCATGACTCCTATATCCTGCATCACTCGGCAATATTCACACAATTTGAGGAGGTACGTTTTTGCGAATGTAAATTTCTGGGTGAGTATGTCAGGGTCTGTTATTTCTGTATGTCATTATACATGTTTCTATTTGTGATCACAGTAGAGGTTTTTTATAGTTTGACACATGCACTTTGCATATGATTGATGTTAGTCACAGGACTGGTGTTGGTATACATTATTACATGTTTTTGTACGTCTGGTACGACTAGAAACATTAACCCTACATCATGATTATCCTCACAGTCTATGACCGTTATATGCACATGTTGTACATGTGCTGCCACCTCAGTGAAGACATCTATGTTGTTGATGATGACCTCATAGTGCATGTTGGTAGCATATGCAAACATGGGGTGGTTGGTGGGGTGGTTTTGTCCACCACATACACCTGTGATGATGTTTAATTGCTGGATAATGTTTCTCCGTCATTGAACATGTCTGGTTCTGGATAACCCTAATATTACACACATGTCATGTGTGTGTCAGTTTGACGCACGCACTCTGTGATGGAGTTGTCACCCAGGGCTCAATATCTGACATGAGTAGGTGTATATTAATATCTGATAGATGATGTTGAGGTTTCCAGCAGGGGAAACACGTGTGCATATATTTGGCCAGACATATTGCCTATGTCACAGCAGACTTGCAACAATATGTAGTGTTTACAGTAGCCTCTGACACTGTAGGTGAGGGTACGTTTGTGTCATCTTGTCTGGCCATTCTCATTTCACATCACATTGTGTAAAATGTACAGTTACAGCAAGGGGACTAAGTGGGTGCATACACAGAGGTATGGGAACCAGCTACACCGGACGGTTATGTGCCTATGCATATGTTTTGGGGGCAAACTAATGATGGGTACAGTGTGCATGTTGGACGACCACACCTTCAGAGGGATGTGTACAGGATGGGGACTGGGAAGAGTATGGCTATGACAGGCATTGGCGCGCAACAATACACAGTCTATTTTGCCTGACAAAATAAACATCATATGTTGCCATTCATAAACAGGATGTCTACAGGTGATATGCTTTTCATTCTTACCTACCACCATGGCATACATGGTGTGTATGTGTGCCACACGCAAATGGCTGTGTGTTTTCCCTTGGTTATTGATGAGACATACCCTGTGATTATGGGAGCATTGGATTGCTATTGTGGTGTCACCGTTGTGGGTTTGCAGATGTGGACAGTAACTGCATCACCATACGCATGTAGCACACACACACACACACACATTATTTAAGGGTGACTATGGTCGTTTGTGATATTCGATATGTGTTTACGGGCTGGATAAGCCATGTTTAGCTTGTATGTCATCATATGTATATCTGATAGAGCTGCATAGTTTTCAGCTGTATATTGTTGTCACACTGTCTTGTTGGTTTCTTTCTCATGTCGACACAGCTGTCAGGAATGTGTCACATGGACCCCTACATTTACATGCAACATTTCTTTCTGCAGGTGATGCAGGATATGGTTGTCGCCCCTGGCTGCTGACTCCTGTTCGTCAGCCACGGACACGTGCAGAGCAGAGGTACAATGAGGCCCATGCCTCCAGCCGCTCTGTCATAGAGCGCACCTTTGGCGTTTTGAAGAGTCGCTTCAGGTGTCTGGATAGGACAGGCGGGGCCTTACAATATAAGCCACGCACTGTTGCCGAGATAATCATAGCCTGTTGCATCCTGCACAACATTGCTCTCAGGCACGATATCCCTGCAGAAATTAATGAGGATCTTGAGGAGGATCCATTGTGCCCCCCTGTACGTGCCAGTGGTGACACACGGGAGGGCTCAGCGTTCAGGCGGAGGTTGATTGCAGAGCTGTTCTCATGTACGTATTAATTCGCTTACGACACACATGTGCTATACAATGTGTGTAATGTTTATTGTGTTATGTGTTAATGTTAACATGGAATCTGGATGACACACTGCAGTACCAGTTGACTCTAAATGCCAACATCACATATGTCCATGGGTGTGCCACAAATAATGTGGGATTTGCACAACAGCAGTTGGTGGCAGATGATGTGGGGGTTTGTTGGTATCTGTGTGGTTTGTTTGGAGGGTGACATTCACAGGTAGTGTATGCTTCTGATATAAACAGCTGTTGTCAGACCAGAAGGTGTTATCTTACATGATATGTGTGCCACACAGTGTCAGCCATATGTTGATATGTTCATGTTGGACGGTCACTCCCTGTTTGTTGACTGTTGTCCATTGTGGAGCGCTAAGATTAGACACATTTGTGATGCTTTTGTTGGTATTAGGCTCCTGTGACATACCTATGTTTGTGTGCTCCTCATGTGTGTAGCAACATGTCACATAAAGCACAATAAACATAGTTAATGCTAGTATGGGGAGATGATATAAACAGTTTGGGTGGTATGTGGATGTCAACCATGACGTGTGTCAAAATGTATTGTTGATCAGGTAGCCATGACATGGATATGTTTAGGGATGGGGACCTTCTGCATTGTGCAGCCAGGGGGTTGTGATAAAACACTTTTAACTTGGTGAGTCTACCTTCACTGCAGTGATGGGTATCTACACACATGGTGAGATGTATCAGCCAGATACAGCAAAGGGTGTTTTACAATAGCCAGTTGGATCACAGCATGTGGGTGTTGCTTGTGGTATAGCAGGTATTTAATGGATTGGATGGCATATCTTGCTGATGCTCTTGCAACATCATCCATCATGCGTTAGCTACAGGCTGTGTATGTGTGTAGGTAATGTGAACACAGACCATATGAGCAAATATCTTGCAGACACAAGCACGGCATGATTATGTTGACTTACATACACAGACGTAGGTGCCAGCTATTTATCAGAGGTGCACATGTAGGGTATGCATGTTTCAACATTCAGACTAACACACATTGGGATGGCATGCAGCCCTCAGAGGTTTGTCACATGCAGACATGGGGTGGTCCATTTTAACACATGCAACACATTATGCATGTTATTTGTGCACATCATCAGAACATAACTGTTAATATTACAGACGGTATGAGATGTACAAACCAGGATATGTTTATGATACGGGAATACATGAGGTGGGAGCGCAGATTTCCAATGCTTTTTGCCTATTGTAAGTGGATTAACATACAACTTTGGCACAACATTAAACAGGTAGAGGAGTCTTTTGTCACAATATGGTGATAAAAGGTTTATAGTGCACTCTGCGACTGAGACAACAGAATGGTGTGCGCATACCCCTGAATTGCTCTGTGTGTACACGGACAGAGAGGTAAGGGAGGGGTCAGAGACACTACACACATCTCAGGATCTCGTTAGACATCTCCGTGATGCCTCTGACATGTATGTGATCTGTACATTGTGATAGGGAGCAGTCATTAATTGTGGGCTCTTGTGGGGTGTGATAGCTGGGGACATGACGGTGCAGTGTGTGATTCACGGCTATAACATGACATTTGTTTGCTTATCTTGTGTCTCCATGTGCAGAGGACATACGTGGTTTGGATGGTGTTGGTCTGGGGCTTTGCCATGTGTCTCTACATCAGCAAATAAGCATTTTGTTTTGGTAGGTGGTTGTACATAGACATTGTGTGTGACCGCACTAATTGAAATCATATGTTCCTATTGATCTGTCATATTGCACAGATGATTTGTTTTCCAATATTCTAGGTTTAGCATCAGTAAACCATCTCTTGCTGGTGTCACTCATATTCCCTTGTGTCTTGGTTAAGCATGTCCTCTACCACACTTTCACTGTGACATGTGAAACAGACCTGCATGTGTGTGTAGGTTTTTGTATTGTGATGTTTGGCTGCACGTTTTCTGTCCCCAAACAATGTACTCTCAGACAACACCATGATATCATTGCATGGTCACTGGGCCGTTATATCTACAGATCTACACCTGTGCACATGCAGGCCATGTGTTACAGATGTCAATTTGACATTTCCATACTGTGGGTGTGAGTATTTATCGTTTGCCTGTGTGATGTTGCATTGCTCCGACATCATACATTATCATGTGATGTTAGGGGTGTGTGCCTCTGGGTGTCTGTTGTGACTATGCTACCTCTTACATAGTGGTGTAAACGTTGTCAACATTATGGACATGTGTTGTGTGCATTGAGAAAACATGTTTCTTTTGTTGTCATTAAGCACTGGTCTGTTTTCATTTGTGTTTACAGATATGCACATAATCTGGACCGTCATCAACGTTGGCTTGCCATGGTGAATCTCGAGCTTTTGCTGACATTGTCTACCTTCAGGTGTTCCTGATATTGTTGTGTAGTGGCTCAAGCGATTGATGAGCTACACCTGATGCACACACACGGTATGTGTATTGGTTTCTTTTGGGGTTCATTACATCTGTCTTTCACTGTTGATGATATAATGTTGTTCTGATGGGCATGTAAAATTTTCTGTAGACTCACATGAACAGCTGCATATGGTGTGTAGCTGCAACACACCTGTGTGACAGGCGCATGGACATTAACATATCCATGTGACAACCATGTCTGTGTTGAGGCATAATGATGTTGGCCACATGGTTATGTTTCATATTGCTATCAGGTCCTGTTTGCCTTTGCATTCCTTTCTCCAGCATTTGCACAGCTGTGACGTTATGACATTTGTGTTTCTTTTCAAAGGTGTCTGACGATTACATACCTCTCCTCTCCTGACACAGGACAGTGGACATACCGGGCACATCTCTTACACTGCAACTGTTGTCAACAACACCCACCTGTTTGAGGACAGACCACCATGCAACTCTTTGCTATGACATTTTGCCATTGGATGTTTTACCTCTGAGAGTGCAACACATGACTGGGATAGACATTATTGATTTTTGACTACTGCTTTCACCCTGACAGAGGTGTCGATAGCACTGCTGATGCAATTGATTGGCAGGACGTGCTCCTCATTGTGGGGGACACACATGGACTTAGAAGGACTATGGTATATTGATCACAGACACCTGACTATGCATGTCTTGAGCCTCAAAGACACTTTTAACATGAGTTTTTGGATTTTAGATACAATTCTGACGTTTTACGATGATCCCCCCTTGTGCAGCAGCAACTGACATGGACATTGTAGGTGTTACATTTTGTCACAGTTGGGTGTCTAATGTTTTGTACCATGGCTGTGACATGGCACCGACGATATTCTAATGTTTTTCTTACAACACAAGCATACAGCCCATGTATTTGTCATGTGGCCAACGATGGAGTGCTCCTATTGTCTACGTCAACCTATTTGCCACCTGGACATGATCCCCATTTAAACTCCACAATGTTTTCAAACACAACACCATCTTGGGATGATGTTTTCAGTGACCCATGGGTGTTTACATGCATGTGTGGCATCACTGTATCATGTTGCCATGTGGCTGGTGCTTGTGCATCTCACTGACTATGTTTCTGTGACACCACATGTGGACCTATGGCTTCTGTGTGGATTTAGGTGATATGTTTGTCCATTATTTCCTTATTTATATGCTGCTTCTTGTGTTTGCGTACTGTGCATACATGACAGTCTGCATGTCTGTACACACCTTGCATTTCCCGTCTTCACGGTCATGACTATGGCTTGTGTTAGCGACACTCACATTGCCACATTATGTTTGCAGTGTGGCAGTGTGGGTGTCAATACTACTTGTTTACTGGGAAATTCCATGTATCCTGGTATATGTGACGATGCACTGTTTCCCCACACCAACACTGCATGTTGACCTCCTTGATGGTGTAATATGTGCATATTTCTGCTGGTTGTTGAGTTGGTATTATGTCTGTGGTCATGTGCATGTGGTATTTGTTAGCAGATGCTTATTGTGATTTACATGATTGTTTGTGTCCATAGTGGTGTAGCTTGTACTCCCATATCGGGCATTGGGATGTGAGTATCATCATTACTTTTCTGTCATGTTTTTGAACATTAAAATCCTTTGCACCAAATATCTTTTTGGA
Organism: Ichthyophis bannanicus; assembly: GCA_033557465.1. Classification (NCBI taxonomy): domain Eukaryota; kingdom Metazoa; phylum Chordata; class Amphibia; order Gymnophiona; family Ichthyophiidae; genus Ichthyophis; species Ichthyophis bannanicus. The sequence goes on from CM066038.1 coordinate 29,223,807, forward strand.
GTTAGTCTGACCCCTGTTTTGACAGTTGGGTATTTTCTGAGGGACAGATGAGGTGTATTGGGTCTTCAGCATGCATCATCTCATCTGTACATGCACTCATATGTGGGTGACACATTTGCGACATGCAGCAGCAAGGGGGCGCTTGGGGTCTGGTGTCAGGTGCAGAGTATGCACCTGATGCACATTATATCTGGTGTGGATAATTTGTTGTCAACCAAGTTACCTTTCTGTAGGAGGTGGCTTTGTGACATGCTAAAGGTTTTGAGCACTTTCCGAGGTGATGCGGCCAGCCCTGATATTATGATGGCACTGTCTACACTATTTGTGATGTGCAAACCAAATAAAGTTCTGTATTTACCCAATATGTGTTTCGTGTGGTGTTTGCATTTCAGGTCTGTCATCATGCTCAATGTGTGACTTTGTATCAGTCATGACTCCTTGTGAGCCCATGGATCCATCATTTTCCTTTCAATGTCACAGGGTGTAGATGATGTTTTTGTTGTTGCTAGGTGATGGTGGGTTACATGACCTGCCATAGGCCACATGGGGTGCTTCTGTGACTTGTTCACTGTTTGTTTGGTGTGCAAGCCATGTTTCACTTCACTATGTTAGTCCTCCGGTATTTGCACATACATCCCCTTTATGTGTTTGTTTGCTGGACATGTACATGGGTCACCTATGCTCACATCCTTGTACAGTGCCAGCTGTGTTAGTGACAGCCACATGGCACATCACTGTCTATGTACGCTTGACATCCACACACGCCCTTTGGGATCTTTGTGTTAGAGTGTGCTCATTGATTGCTTTTTGTTATTGGCTATGGTCATGTGTTTGACGTGTGCTGTATGCATGTTTTTTCCGCACATGTTTTGTTTTTAACATCTCTAATGGCCTCACTCGGCCATGAGGTACCAACAGGTTCCTCAGCTCTACACACACCCTTTACTGTCTTCACTGTAGAAAAGGGTGCATCCTGTGTGTTGCCTAGCCATGACATTTGTTGTGTAATAACGACCTCACACTTTAGGGTCTTTACATCCTGTTGCATGTGGCCCTTTCTTTTTGATGAGATTCAGGTGTTTGGTGTGCTACACCTTATTGCATGTTGAGCTGTCTCCTGTTCTTCTCCTGATTATTCACCTGATCCAGGGAACATCCTCTGATGGCGTTGTGTTTAATTATATCCCTGTTTTGCATGCTGTATTCAGTGCAGGACATTTCATTGTGTTTGTGCAGGTGTTGTTGTTGCAAGATACAGAGTGCAAATTCTTTCTGTACATGGTGTATCTGCATGTGCATTTACTACAGATTAGTTGTTTTTGTGTTTGTTTGTCATGACAGCCAGCAGGCGTTTTGTGTACTGGCATGCGTTATTTTGGTTATGTAGACTTTGTTGTGCCTCACATGGGCGGTGTGTGTTACCATTTTAGGCGTCTACATTTGTAGTACTGGTCGTTTGTGTGGTTCCTGTCTGCAGTGTTGTATGTTATTGCTTGTCCTGCATATGTGCTTTTCATTAGTGTGATAGTCATATGTGTGTACATCAGTGGCATGCCCACATTGTACCATTAACTGAGTTGTGCGACATCCTTCCATCCATCCTTTCTCTGCCAGCTATGTGCCATCCTACCCTGATGTGCATGCTGCTAAACCACGTCATCGACTAACACACATTCGTGCATTGCATCTCAACCTGCTTGCCTCTCCTGTGTGTGCTCTGCCTAGCACTTGTACTCCACCGTCATCCTGATATTTCACATATTCTTCCATTTCAGACTCCCCTACTACACACATCTGCACATCCTCTGTCTCACACTGTCAGTGTAGCAGGGTACATTACCATCAATCTGTGCATGGATATAGCTGCCCATGATATGTTTTTCACATTTTATGGGTGTCACATGGCCTGCAGCTGCTTTCGGCAGCCCATCAACTTATGTAGGTCCTTCATTTAATTTGATATTGTCTGTCTTCTCTGCTCTGTGCAGTGTTTGTGTTATGTGTGTGTTTAGCACATTCCTCTGTTTGCATTCAGCTTGGGGGATGTTACTGTTATTGGCTCAGCTTTCTGCTTTTACCTATACGTCCTTATGGCATCTTCTGGCACACCTTTGATTGACACAGCTTATGATGTACCTACGATAGTGGCCTGGGAGTGGACAGCCTTTCAACATGGCCTATGGACATAGATTACAGTTCACCTTTGCTGACAGGGTATGTTTGTGATGTTACATCTGCTGCACCATAAAAGGTGCAATAATATATGGCACAAGGGTGTAATTGTCTCACTATGCCAGGAGTGGTTGCTGTACACTTGATCACAGAGTGGGAACATACCTCACCCACCCTTATTAATTAACTGGAGCAGACCATGACCCCTGCAACATCATTGCTGTATTCACCAGTTTTCTACATACATGACATAGGCGTGTGTGTTTTTTCATCAGACCTTGGCTGTCATGGAGCTGTGTTACTCTGTGGATTTCCATCTCCAGAGGTAATGGGGCAGTTTAATGGATGATATTGACTTTGATTCTGTGTTGATATGCGTCACTTGGGACTGTCTGCAGCCCCTCCTTGGTGTGTAACTAATGACTGACCCAGGTCTGCCATTGCTGATCTCGGAGCAAAGGGCTGCAGACAGGCCCAGGCTGAGGATTGCAATATGAGATTAACTCTGACACCCTGTGGATATCAGACACCAGGGGCTGTCTGCAGTCCCTCACTGATAAATCACATATGCACGAACTGTGTCAGCACAACTACTTATGTTTTCCATACGTTACAATGCACAGTGCTAACAGCAGAAAGAGTGCTGTGACCTTTCCCCGCCTCATAGGGCACCCTATGTGGCGCCCCCTCGGCCACTATTTCACCAACATTGTTGGGTGGCGTGGTGGACACTGCATTTGGAGATGTGTCCTGTGGGGTGACTTCAAGGGCACGTTATGTTACAGTGCTCTGAGAGTACATTTGCTGGAAACCACTTATTCCACAGATATGCGATAACACCCTAATGGGGCTATCTTACCCCTTACAGGTGCTGTCTCTGCCAGACATGTTCATTTGCCATTGTGTGGGATTGCACCCCTGATCCCTGCACCATTGTACACTGATTGTGTTTGGGTGCTTGCAAATCAGCACAACACCATTTACCTCTCCCAAATTATTATTCCTCATAAAACATTGCCACACACCCTTCTGACCAGCACCACAGCCCCCTATGCCTCAGCCAGCTGTCTTTAGTGTGCACTGCGGGTGTTCACAGCCTTGCTCCTTACACCATTGGTCAGTGTTCTGACCATCATGCTGTTGCTCGGTTCCTCTGCTTTCCCATCATTGCGCGACTTATGCCTCCCAGTCATCAGAGGCCTCCAATACCATTAGTGCGCCGCTTTACGTACAGCAGCGCACGCACCTCTGGCGGCCATAATTTCTGTGACTCCAATAGAAAACAAACACCGACAACTGCCTTCAGTGTACACGGGGGGGGGGGGGATTGAACCCCTGCTCCCAGCACCATTGGTCAGTGTTTTAACCAATGTGCTGTGGCTCCGTTCCTGTGCTTGTGCCTATCGGCGCACCGCTTTGTGCCTATCAGCGCGACGCCTTCTGCCGCCCAAGATGACCGGTGCGCCGCCTTCTGCCGCACAAGAGGACCTGTGCGCCGCCTTAGGCCGCCCAAAAAGAACTGTGCGCTTCCTTATGCCGCTGAAAGAGAACTGTGCACCGCCTTATGCCGTTCAAAATTTATTTGCCTCCTAAAATAATTTTAATCATTACAGTTGCTGTCTCAGCTGGCCTTTGTCGTTGTGCACAATGGGGGATTGAACCCATGGCCCCTGCACTATTGGTCAGTGTCTTCACCGTTGTACTACGGCTCGGGTGTTTTCTATACCCGGCAGCGCGCCACTTTGCCTTTTGGCGCGCTAATGTCGACCCCGCACATTACCGTGACGCGCACACGTCCGGTTGCTTACTCCCGGTTTTTTTCTTTTGGCAGCCTGATCCGCCCACTCCTTATATGGCACAGGTACACTACCGCGGCCCCGCACGATAAGAATGTTTAGTAAACATGCCCTTTTATATACCATTTCAGACATGGGTAGATTCCCTACATCTTCTTCAGTAAAGATCAAAGCATTCAGTCTCTCTGCTATGGTCTTATCTTCACTTAGCACCCCTTTTACTCCTCTATCATCCAATGGTCCAACTGTCACAGGTTTTTTGCTATGAATGTACTTGAAAAAGTTTTTATTATGCATTTTTGCTTCCACGGCAAGCTTTTTTTCAAATTCTTTCTTTGCTTTCCTTATCAATGCCTTGCATCTAACTTGGCAATGCTTATGTTGTTTTCTGTTTTCATCATTTGGCTCCTTTTTCCATTTCCTGAAAGATGCTTTTTTTGGCCGTAACAGCCTCTGACCTCACCTTTAAACCATGCTGGCAGTTTTTTGGCCTTCCTTCCACTTTTCTTAAAGCGTGTAGTACATCTGTTCTGGGCTTTCAAGATAATATTTTTGAACAATGTCCATGCCTTATGCAAATCTTCAGCCTTTGGAGCTGCTCCTTTTAGTCTTTTGTTAAGTAAATAGTTGTAGTAGTAGTGATCTTGGAGAACACTCATATTAACCATATCCAGTCCATGTATTCAGCTGTAATATATGTTGTAGCCATGCAGAAACCAAACCAACAGTTTGGTCAGTGTATTTTTGGTATAATCAGACAGTGAGGTTAGGATTTGTCAAGCTATATTAATATCAAGGCTGATTTGAAAATGACAGCACATCTGGAGGCCAGCGTTCTAACCCACCAGATTTTCCACAGGTTAGTGGCCCAGTTCTCTGAATGTTTGCCATCAATGCAAATGACCTGTGTAGCACACTTTCTCAAGAAATTTTGTACATAAATGTCCCAAAAAAGGAAAGAACACCTCGATATAGAGTTGTCTTTTTCCAAAACCAGCATACAAAGTCTTCTGTACTAACAAATGTTCAAAAATGCATTATTAATAAGCTACTGTGTGATTGTGCCTTGCAGCAGCTGATTAATAATGAATTAGAATGAATCTTTCTACATAGCAGACTATGCGTGAGTTGGTCAAAAATTCAGTGGAAAGTCATGTGAAAACCCTGAAATGTTGCCTTTTGTGCATGCTTTTGTAGAATTTCAAATGGTTTTCTAAGGGACACCCCACTAGCCCTTTGGCCTCTTAATTCCAATGTGAAATCCAGAAAACTGACCTCCAGGATATAACCTAATGTACACAGAATGCCTGCACAGTTAATTGGCCAAATTGCCATGGCAATAAAAAATATTCTTGACTAAAAGCACAATATTCCTTTTACGTACCACCAAGGAGTCGCTTACAGTACTTGCTACTTTCTATAACCACATCATTTTCCAGTGGAGGAACAGCACCTCGTTTTAGGTTTCCTGCTCAACTTTCATGATGGAACACATACACGCACACCCCCACCCACCCACGCGCACACGTTCACACACACTAGCAACCCAAACTTGCGGATCATGTAGGATCATGTCTGCCATTTTCCATCAACAAGAAGCATCTAAGTCAACACATAGCAAATTATTTTCACCAAGAGACTGCCAAACAATTTCTTACCTTCATTTTTGCATTTTGCTGGGTTAAGCAGTGCACAAGTATTGTACCATTTGCTTCAGTCATTCTAGTACACCAGGACCGTTACATTAAAACTATCAAGATGTGAACAAGTCTGATGTCTTTATCATCTGACATTGGAAAGATTTTTCAGTCTGGACCTGGGGGCTTTCTCTTTGTTTATGAGTTCAGTTATCACTTTCGAACCTCCCTCACAGTCAAATCCGATCTATGTACAGCAAAACAATGACACAATCACTGGTTCTGAAAAAAAGGAGAGAAAGGCACCATAATTTATATTTTTAGTTCTTTCTTTTGCCTCCAAAAAGCTTTGTCAGATACAGTAGGCTGAACCAGAGTGTTACTACAGAAATGAGACACTGAATACTAACTTCTAAGATTTCTCAGTCTTCTGCGAATAACAGGCTACAATGCTGACTTCAATCATTGCAAGCCCCGAACCACAGAGTGTAAAAAATAAGGTTTGAATAGTTCTGAAATTAGTAAGTGAGGAACAGTGAACTTTGACCATTTGAACACAAGACATGACTTTTTTCTAGTCTTTTGACTGAGGATTTCTACAGAAAAATGATTATCTATGGTTGAGACATCAATTGGGTAGTTTCAGAAGGTTTAATTGAAACACCTACCATTAATCCTTCTTTTAAAAAGAAATTCCTCTAAGCATAAGAAGTTTAGTTATAAAGATATAGTAGCTGTTCCCCTATGGAATTCTAAGATTATTGGGATGAGGTAATGGTTGAACTTCTAATAGACAAATATGTTGCTTCCTTACTTTGCTCAAAGTCTCCAAGGGATAAAGAAGCACAATGGTAACGGTGAACTGTGTGTTGCTGCTGATGTCATCACAACATGACTTTGCTGAGTGATTTAAAGCTGGCGCCAGCTGGTATGCTGGCAAAGGAGCATGCCCCTCAGTGTGGCTGAAGGATGATAGGGTGGGGGTTCCATTGTTGCGATGTGGGCATTGGGTGGTTCTGATTTTAAGAGTGAATGGGGTTTGGTTTGGTGGTTTGCTTTTTGTGTGTGTGTGTCATGCTTTGGGAAGGTTTGGGGTGGGAGAGGATAGAATGTATGGGAGAAGGTGGGGGTATGATGTGGAGGTTGGGGGAAATTGGATATCTGTGATTATGGCTCATCGAATAAGAGGTGTGGGAAGATGGAGAGGAGGGGAGGGGGGAGGGAGGGATTCTCGTTGTTTGTCTTTAGTTTTGGTATGAAATGCAATTCCAGTGATGATGGGATATGGTAATTTTGCTAGGGGTGCTGTTCCTTAGTTTCGGCATCGACGGAGGTCTCCTTGCCTCCAACTGCTGCGTTCGTTTTTGAGCAAGGAGGTGATTGAGTGAATCGCTTTCAGTCGAGAGTAGGGACATCTAATGCCCGTTTTATTTGTAATGAAGCAGAGTTATTGAAGGAGGAAACTGTTCACTATAAGTGGGATGTAGTTGTTATTATGATTTATTCTTTATTTAAAATTTAATATACTGCCTTTTGGCATTAGGGGATAGGAAGGTGGTGGTATTGCAGGAGCTTTGTCTTGAGCGGTATGTAGGGAGGGGGAAGTGGAGATGAGAGTAGGTATTTTCTTTAAAGAAGAGTAAGATTGGATTCAGTCCCCTTTACAAGGGAGGGAGAGGTTAGAGGTTGGAGGCAGATAGAGGTTGGTGGAGGAAACGCAACAACTCATTAGCGAAACCACCATGAACCTTGACGACCTGATTACTCACTGGAACAAGTGCCTTAGTGCAATCGCCCTACGCACACCAACTAACAAGCCCCCAAGGAAAAGAATGAACGCTCCATGGTACACAGCCGATCTTAGAGCCTCTCTTACCCAATTACGGAAACTTGAGAAGCGCTGGCGCCGATCCCACTCTTCAATTGACCAGACTGCATACAACTGTCATCTGGCTGCTCACCGCAAGGCAACCACTGATGCAATGAAACAATACTACTCAGAGACCTTAAAGAGATCACTTAATAAACCCCATGATCTTTTTGACCTAGTCAAGACTCTATCAAAGGAACCAACCCCCGGACCGCAATTTGAGATTCACCCACAAGATTTTGCTAACTATGCACAATCCAAGATATGCCGGATTATCAACATCTCGACTACAACCACCACCCCTGAACGAGACGGCCCCACAGCTCTAACCATATTCTCTACCCCTACCAAAAAAGGAATTGAAGACACGATTATGGCCCTTAACACCACCACATCTCAGTCTGACCCATGCCCAGCCTTCTGGATTAAGGAGCTCCGCAGCCACTTCAGCCCAATACTATCCAATATAATGAACCTCTCCTTCACAACAGGTTCCTTCCCCTCCGCTCTTAAGCACACCTCTATCAGACCTCTTTTGAAAAACTGCAAACTCGACCCCCAAAAAGTGGATTCATATAGACCTATATCCAGTATTCCGTTACTTGCGAAGATCATCGAAAAAGAGGTACAACGACAACTACAAGATCACGTCGACATTGCCTCACCATTAGACCCCTGCCAACATGGTTTTAGGGAATCCCACGGAGTGGAAACCCTTCTTACCACCCTCTTCTGCAGGATAATCACTGGCATTGATGACATCCGTCAAGGATTTGCTCTCATCTTTCTGGACATCGCTGCAGCTTTTGACTCAGTAAGTCATGAGCTTCTCTTAGGTCGACTATTTGAGAAAGGAATTACTGGTAGAGCGCTTGAATGGTGCAGATCTTACCTGTCTGGAAGATGGCAGCATGTGCGTTCTGGAGGGATGACATCAGAACCTTTCCACCAAAGCCAGGGAGTCCCACAAGGTTCTTCCCTTTCGGCCCTCTTGTTTAACATTTACATGCAGCCAATTTGCAAGATCATCCGATCCTTCAATGTCGACTGCATGTTATACGCTGATGATGTCCTGCTGTACATACCCTTCTCTACGGAACATCTGGACCTCTCTCCACTGACGAGCTGCTTCAACGCAATATCTGACTGGCTTCTCTCCCAAAACCTCCGAATACAACATAAGAAAACGGAAGTACTCTTCATTACAAGGAACACTAACTTCACACCACCACAATTCCTTAAAGTAAAAGAAGCAGAGCTACAAACTAAACCATCAATACGCTACCTGGGAGTCACCTTGGATCAGCGCCTAGACATGAAAACCCACATAGGGAACACAGTCAGAGCAGTATACTACAAGATCCGCTCACTTCGGCATTTACGATCTATGCTGGAACCAAATGACTTCAGGACTATATACCAGGCATTGATCATACCTCATTTTGATTATGCCAATGCCATCCTTCAAGGCCTGCCCCTATCCACCTTACACCCGCTGCAGCTCGCCATGAACGCTGCAGCAAGGGTCATCCATGGAGCCCCCAGAAGCGACCACGTGACACCTCTGTTGATACAATTACATTGGCTACCTATCCAGGCTAGAATCGTTTTTAAGACTCTGTTACTCACTTTTAAAGCTATTAACAAGCTCTCCCCTGAATCAATAATGGCCCTCATCCATACCATATCTCCTAATAGAGCAAGGAGATCCACAGCTACAAACACCCTAAAAGTCCCGAAAGCATTAACAGTTTGCACTTCATCTACAGCCAACAGGGCGTTTAGTATCAGCGCACCAAGATGCTGGAACGCATTACCTCCAGATATCCGGGCTATTAAGGGCCTTACGCAGTTTAGGAAAGCCCTCAAGTACCATCTTTTCAATAAGTACCTCATAGAACCCAACCTCACCCACCGAGACAGAGATGCAACCCACTAAGCAAATATATGGTTTCCCAACAACATGCCAAGAAAGATTCTCTAACCCTTAGTGGTGCATTTGTTTCTATAGAATTCATGATCATACAACCTTATGTAGCAATATTTGTAAATAGTTTACAAGCTTATGTAGCAAGTGTTGTAAATAGTTACCCCTGTTATCTAAGTTACTTGCCCTGTTATCTGTAAACTCATACATGTTAACTGTACTGAGCGTTTCTGTTCCATGTAAACCGCGCTGATGCTGAATAGTGCGGTATATAAGAGAATGTAAATAAATAAATAAAATAAAATACTGGTGTTTTATCAGGCACCAGGTTTGTCTCTCCACCTTCTGTCTGATTTACTGTTGCTTGTAAGTCAGGTGGGGGTGGAATATGCTAATTTGTTGGTGACAAGGGATTTTAATGTGCATTATGAGAATGGTGTGCTGAACGATGGGGGGTTTTGAGAGAATATGGTTAATTTGGGGTTCCCATGTGGTTCAGAAGGTGTATATTGTGCGGGCTACAGGAGCCTTACATTCCTTATCTGTCCGTCAGCTTTTGTGTATCTGTTTCCAGAAAAGGGCAAAGGATCTACAAGTGCTCCCTTCTCCTCTCTCGCCTCTCTTCTGCACTGGTGAGAGATTGGAAGTGATTAACCATTAACTGTGGTGCTATGGGAACCAATAGCTGGTCTGGATTCAACCGTCCTACGCTGGTTTCACTCCTTTCTCGCATCGCGCTCGTACTCCGTATCCTTTCAGCTTCTTCTTCTTCCTCTCCTTTTCCTCTTGCTTGTGGGGTTCCTCAGGGCTCTGTTCTAGCTCCCCTGCACTTTAATGTATTTCTTGCACCACTTGCAGCAGGATGTGTCCGTGTGTTTTTATGCGGATGACATCCTGCTGCTATTTCATTCTCACTCCACCTCTCTGGATCTTGTTTCTATCAATTTCTGCTTTTCTTTAGTTGTTTCCTGGTTTCAAACAAATTGATTGAAACTGAACCCTTCAAAAACCTCAGCAATCCATTTCACTGATTCCATCACTCCACCTTCCGTTTTTCCATCTCTTGAGGGTTTTCCAGTTTCTGTAGTTTCATCTCTCAAAATCTTGGGGTCACTTTAGATTTATCTCTCATCTTCCATGCACATATCAGCAATGCTGCCAAATGGTCCTTTTTCACACTGCATCAGATTTGCTCTCTCCCTCATCATCCATGCACATATCAGCAATGCTGCCAAATGGTCCTTTTTCACACTGCATCAGATTTGCTCTCTCCAGTCCTTCCTTCCCTCATCATCCATGGTTATTCTCCTGATGTCTTTGGTCATTTCGAAACTCGATTATTGCAATGTCATTTATTCTGGACTTCCCCTTTATCAGATTAAATTCTTTCAATCTGTGCAAAATACCGCAATCCCTTATTCAGCACGCTACCAGACATGATCACGTTACCACACTGCTTAACAAATCCCACTGGCTTCCTCTGTCCCACCGTCCCGAATTTAAATTACTTATTCTTGTCCACAAGATCTTGCATTCTGGTACCCCTGCCTATTTTTCTTCCTGTCTTATTCCAAATGCTCCCTACATAAGAACATCAGATGTGCCACACTGGGTCAGACCAAGGTCCATCAAGCCCAGTATCCTGTTTCCAACAGTGGCCATCCAGGTCACAAGTACCTCTCGGGTTCTTCGCCATACATGCAAATCGGCTCCATCTTCCTTCCCCATCGCAGGCACACCTTGAATTAACTCGGCACTCAGCATTCTTTTTCCTTGGTCCCAGACTCTGGAATTCCCTCCCCACTGACCTTCGGCTTGAATCTTCCTTCCCTAAGTTTAAGTCATCCTTAAAAACGTATCTATTCCAACTTGCATATGGTTCTTCTCTATAGCTCACTCTGGATTCTGCTTTCCCCCTCTCATACCTTCCCCTTTGTGTTTAGACCTGCTAAGTTTGCTAAGTTTTAATAGTGTTCCTTTCAGCTTCTAATTGATGGTTTTAATGGACACTGCCCTGATGTTATCACGAAGGGCGGTATGTCACGTTTTTAATAAACCATAAGCCATAAACCATAAGTCAGTTTGCTTGCACATTTCGGAGCAGAGATACAGAAGAGTTGTTCCCTTCTTTTGTCTCTGCTTAGTGTGTCTTGTCTGAATGCACACTCGGTATTTTGGGACACTTTTGCTTTCATTACTGAAGATTTGTTGGAGTTTTTTGTCTTATAATGATTGCCCATAAGATTTGTTATCTCAAGCCGTGCTGGTAAATTGACTCACAAGCTTTATTTACCCTTTTTTTTTGGATAAATTATTTATTTATTTTGCTGAGTTTATATACCACTGTATCTACAAGTCAAAGCGGTTTACATAAAACAAACAGACCCAAATGAGCGTAACATGAAACAAAAGTAGAGATGATAAGATAGAAGTATGATAAACAAAAACATAACATTAATACATTATGCAATGATTTGCATGGAGGAATATAAACAAAGAGCAATAATTTAAGTAGATGCAGCAACAGAGAAACATTCAAAGTTATAAGGTCATTAATAACACGCAGGTGATCAGGAATAGCATTCCATAGTGTGGGGCAAACAGGGAGAAAGCCCTCTTTAAAGCGGTACACGATGAAATAGTGTTCAGATGAGACATACATAAGGTGTTGAGTGAGTGTGTTCTGCGATTCCTATTGTTGGGGATTTCTTGAATGAGTGTACGAAGGTAGATTGAGGATAAGTTGTGAGACGCTTTGTAGATGATATATAAGCATTTGTACTTTATTCTCTGAAGTACCGGTAACCAGTGCAACTGTTTAAGGATGGAAGTGATACGTTCCGCTCTTGAAGTGCTGATCAGAATGCATGCCTCCGTGTTTAGGGCCATTTGAAGAGAGTGAATGGCAGTAACTGGGAGGCCCTGAAGGATAACGCTGCAGCAATCAATATGACGGAAAATAAGGGCTTGAAGAGCGGTGCGGAAGTCATTGTATTCCAGTAATGACTTGAGCTGCCATTTTAGTTTGTGGTATATTTTGTGAGATGAACGGGAGAGTCGTTGGTCAATGATGACACCTAGGTAACGGACTTCATGTTTAACCTGAAGAAGTTTAGAGTCAATTGTGATGGACTCTGGAGGAGTGAAGCTGTTGCTTTTACTAATGTATAATACATCTGTTTTACTCTGGTTAATTTTAAGATTATGAACTGACAACCACTGAGTGATAGCAATGAAACAATTCTTAATGTTGCTGATCAAAGGCTTAGTGATGTCTACTGGAGTGTATGACATGATATCATCAGCGTAAATGTGGAACATGATAATTCTGAGCCCTTACAATAGCATACTGCAGCTGCAAAAAGATATTAAATAAGAGGAAGGATAAAGCTGATCCCTGGGGATGCCTTGTAACTGAGGATAAAAGTCTGATCTATCACTGCCTATTTTTACATGAAGTTGACGAGTCAGAAAATATGATTTAAACCAGCAAGTGTGTTACCTCTTAGTCCTATATCATGAAGTCTATTGATGATCAGATTATGTGGAATGGAATCGAACACAGCTTTTATATCAATGAAAATGAGTATGAAACACCCGTTAGGCTCATCGAGTCCCTTTATCAGATTATCCATTAGGACAGCCATTAAGGATTCTGTACCACAATGGTGTCTAAATCTGTATTGCTGATGATCCAAGAAGAAATGACAGTCAATATAATCTTGGAGTTGTATCAAGACAATCTTCTCTCTAATCTTAGCTAAAAAGGGGATGCTGGCAATTGGTCTATAAGAGGTAGGTTGATTGAGATCATTTCCAGCAGGTTTCATAATTGGGCGAATGGATGCATTGAGATAGGGATAGTTGTGCAATCCTCAGAACTGTGGGAGAAAGCTTGACAGGGATCAAGTAGAAAAATTGTAGTGTTGCTACTTGAAATGATTTTTGCCAATTGCTTGTCTGAGATGCTGGAGAAAGACTCCCAGGTGGTTTTACTATCTGTGTGAGCATAAGCGAGAGAGGGGAAGATTATCAGGAGGACTGGTGAGAGATTGGAAGTGATTAACCATTAACTGTGGTGCTATGGGAAGGAAATCCTTATGTGATGTAGGATCTTTCATTAAAGTTTTAATTATATCAAAGAGTTCCCGCGGGCGATTTAAAGAGCCTTGAAGTCGTTTCGAGTAATAGTCCTTCCTAGGGGTATGTTTACTAAACCGTCTTAATGTGCGCTCTGACACGTTATCGCACGATAAGGTACCTTATCACGCAATAATGGTGCTTTATCGGGTGCAGAGGTACCTTAGCGCACGATAACGTGTGCAGCGGCGCAAACGAGCGCTGAAGGCGAGGAAAGGCTCCCGGAGGGCGGAGTAAAGCTCCCCAGGGGCGGAGAGAGAGAGTCAATGGGTGGAGAGTGGGAGGGAAGAAGTTCCCTGAACACTAACACTGTGAAATTCGAGGCTGAAAACTAACGCCAGTGAAACCCTGGCATTAGAGCTGATTTAAAGGGAAAAAAGAAACCATTTCCGTCAGCAATGTACAGCAGAACCAGGGAAACCTACAAAAAGTGATAAGTGTGATACATGTACACGGAACAAAAGGGCAAATAAACAGTGAAAATGACCTGAACAAAATTGAAAAAAAAAACATAACCAAGCTGGGCAATAGTGATATTAATGGGAAACATCACCCCCCCCCCCCCCCGAGAAAGCTCCAAAAAAAAGATATGAATTTTGGAAGGGTCTATGCTCCGTCCCCATACAAGGTGAATGAGCCCACAGTGAAATTGCGCTGAGCAGGGTTTTCCCTCTCCATTGGGCAGGTTTCCTAAGGCGTGCACATGTTCCACAACAGCAGGGCGGGCATGTCGGAATGGGCAACTGTACAGATGCTTGAAAAGGGGACACAGAGGGCTGCAGGCAGCACATGCTGTGGTGCAGCTGGGCCACAGTGCGGACTAGGGTGATGCCTAGGTGGCTCATAGGAATGCTGAAACAGTAGTGCAGCCAGACAGCAACTGATGAGGGCCCAACATGGGCATGAGTGTGCTTCCCACAGTTTCACAGGGGATAGTACCCAGCAGGTACCCCCAAGGGCACAGAACATTGGCAGGCGGTGCTGGGGAGAAGCGTGGACAGCTATGCAGGCACCCCTACCCTAGAACTCGCACCATAGGCAGCCGCCTACCCACACACTGGATGGCCCGAGACTGCGCTCCACCAGCACCACCAGCAGAAAGGCATGTCAGCAGGGTGGCAGAGGGGTACTGGTGGTGGAGGGGGCAGTGGCAGCTGCCCAGAGCAGACCATGGCCTAGCCCTGTGTAGGTGGGTGCCATGCACTGCAACAGACAGGCCCTGTATGATGAACAGTCATGGTATTGTGGTAGGCTATGGCCTATGATAGCCTGCAAATATGAAAGGCATATTCTTGGTGCATTGGCCGGGAATGTGCGGATAGTGAATGCTATTCAAGCGAATATTCCACGCATTTCACCTCTAGGTTTGGCCCGGTTGGAACCGTGTCTGTCCAATCGCAGGGGAAACCTCAGGCGCCACCGGTCTTCTTGTATCGGGGAGGGTTCCGCCTTGCCTCGGCGGACCACTGGGTCCAGCCGGCCAACACCTCTGAACCTAAGGGGAGTCCAGGATCCAACCCATGAACTGGTTTGGTATCGGGAACCGGATCCGGTGAGTAGACATTTTCTTGTTTGATAGTCAGTGAAGCCTGGAGAAAGTCTTGCATGAGTATGTGAGACAAATTTGGTATAGACCAGGGGTCTCAAACATGCGGCCCGCGAGAGAACTTTGTGCGGCCCGCGATGCAGAGGAAAGAAAAAAAAAACCCCAAACAAACCCCTGGCTTCTGCTGCTGCCGCCGCCGTGGCAGCGGCAGAATCAACTGTCCCGCGGCCCCTTCCCGTCTGCCCGGCAAAGCATCTTTAACATCTTGTCAGCTCCATCAGCGGCAGCTTTCAGGGCCGTGAAGGGAGTAGTATTTCCCTCTCGCGGCTCTGTTAAGCCTGCCGGGGCTGATGGGAATTCCTGTCAGCCCCGGCAGGCGTAACAGAGCCGCGAGAGGGAAATCACTCTTCTCTTCGCAGCTTGAAAAGCCCGCCGCTGATGGAACTGACAAGATGCTTTGCCGGGCAGACGGGAAGGGGCCGTGGGACAGTTGCTTCTGCCGCTGCCACGGCGGCGGCAGCAGCAGAAGCCAGGGGTTTGTTTTGTTTTAATTTTTAAATTTACTTGGGCTGATAGGGGGGAGGGAGGGTTAGGACTGAAAATGGGGTGATGGGGGATAGTACTGAAAATGGGGTGATGGGGGGGTTAGGACTGGTAATGGGCAGATGGGGGTTAGGACTGGAGATGGTCTGATTGGGGGGCTAAGACTGAAAATGGGGTTATGGGGGGGCTAAGAATGAAGATGGGGTGATGGAAGGGTTAGGACTGGAAGTGGGCTGTTGGGGGGCTTAGGACTGGTAATGGGCTATGGGGGGGCTACAACTGGTAATGGACTGGGAGGGGGTGCTAGGACTGGAAATGGGCCGAGTAGAAGGGGGAGCTTGAACTGCAAATAGCTGATGGGGACAGGGTTTTGGAATGGAAATGGGCTGAGTGGAAGGGGGCTTGAAATGGAAATGGGCTGATGGGGAGGGGGGCTTGGAAAGGAAATGGGCTGTGAGGGGAGGGAGCTAGGACTGGAAATGGGCTGATGATGCGGGGACTAGAAGGGAGCGGATGCTGGGTGGGGCAGGATCTAAAATGTAGTTGATGTTGGTGGACGATTATAATGGGATGGGGCTGGGATAGTGAAATGGATAGGGGAAATATATTTTGTTTGGGAGGGAAAAAAAAACTACAATTGGCCGGGTATTGGGAGAGTAAGTGGGGATTGAGGATGGAGGGGTAAAATTTGAGTGGATGAAATAGGAATGAGGAAAGAGCAAAAGGAGAAAGATTAGTATGTTAAAG
The DNA here is from genome assembly GCA_033557465.1 of Ichthyophis bannanicus. Classification (NCBI taxonomy): domain Eukaryota; kingdom Metazoa; phylum Chordata; class Amphibia; order Gymnophiona; family Ichthyophiidae; genus Ichthyophis; species Ichthyophis bannanicus. Next base: position 29,240,185 of record CM066038.1, read on the forward strand.
CAGATGTAGAGAGAGAATGGAAAAAAAAACTAGGAGAGAAGAAAGGACAAATGGACAGCAGACAATGGAGCGTTAGCAGAAGACACGAAGAAACCAGAAGAAAGTGGCTGGAACAATTGCAACTGAAAAAAAATGCACAAAAGGTAGAAAAATATCTCTTAATTTTGAATTTATTAACTGAAATATGTCAGCTCTTGGAAATGTGCATCTTTAACGTCTGCACTTTATTTAATACAAGAGGAAATTAATTTATAGTTTTATTTCTACAGTGTTGTACATTCTAAGTTTGGCTTTTGGGGTTCCCAGTTTAATTATTGTCTTCCTGTTCCTAAATTGTGATTCCTTGTTTGATGATGGTGTATGTTCTGCATGTGTAACTGAGCTGAGGTATTCTGTTTATGTAATTCCTATTTGACATTGCCACTTGTTCTCTTTCCCCAGTACGTCATGTATTGTTATTCTCTGAAATGTATTGATTTAATATTTGCAGTGTTGCCTTTTGACAGTTAGGGTATGGTGCTTATGGTGCTTTGTGAGTCCTGGTAGTGCTGTTAGGATATGGCAGGTTTGCTATGGGTTCTAAATGGGCAGTGTTTGTAGTAGTTCCTAATGTGCTTGGCGGTTGGCACTGGTTTATAGTAATGTAGAAATCTTTTAGTCTTTCTTTATCCATACACTCATTAAGAGGCATGTTTACTAAAAGTTAGTGTATGGTAACATTATGCAAATATTATGCAAATGATGCCCCTTATGCAAATGAGGCCCGCGTCTTGTGCGGCTCCCGGGTTACTCTACAAGTCCTCATTTGGCCCTCAAAGCAATTTGAGTTTGAGACCCCTGGTATAGACTAACTGGGAACGTCTTGCATAAGTGCACAAAGACGAGAGAGCCTGATCACCTCTCATAAGGGCGGTCCTAGTACGCTCTGCATAAGGGTTAGCGGAAGCCGAAGTTACCGACCCTTCAGGATGAGTTAGTCAGTAAAACCTTGGGCATTTGAAAAATAATTTCTTATTGCTGGTATGACTGCCTGTGTGATTGAGAGGTCTTGAAACACAGACCGAGTGAGAGCGGACTCCTAAGTAGCGCAGTTCCTGGCCGGGCGACCGTGCCCAGGTCGCGAAAAGGAGGAAGCGTTTGGTGTTTGTTTCCCCCCCCCCCCCATTGTTCTGTGGGCTGTACGGACCCCTTACCGGCAGCCATACTACCTACCCTTACTGTCTGTTGTCGTGTACGTCATTACGATTATGGGAGGGGCGGAGTCTACGCAAACTCCGTTGGAATGTATGATCAAGAATTTCCGTAAGGGATTTTCCGGAGACTACGGAATAAGAATGTCTCCGTCTCGATTAAAAATGCTTTGTGAGAGGGAGTGGCCGGTGCTAGCTACTTCATGGCCCCATGAGGGCACATTTGATGTGGGAGTAGTCTCCCGTGTTCATCAGAGTGTACAAAAAACTTATCCTGATCAGTTCCCCTACATAGATTCCTGGCTGGGTATTTGTGAGAGGCAGCCCTTTTGGATGAAGCGTTGCTATGAGGAACAGTGTAGAATACTAGTAGCAACCACTAGGGGACCCAGACGTTTGAGGAGGTAAAGCCGCCTGTGTATTCCGCCTCAGAGTCCCCAGAAATCCTGGCCCGTTTACCCCAGTACCCATATAGGTTAGTTCCACCAGCTCCACCACCTGAAGCAGAACCTGATGAGGTACCCCAGCAATTACCGCTGCAGCAGCAAAAGAAGCCCACTTCCCCGAGTGATAGCCCCGAGTCTGGCCCAAGTACATCAGGGGGACCAGGGTTCTCCGATGATACTGGGAGCGGAGGTTCTCCTGCCAGTTCAGGGTCACCGCCAAGGAAGCCTATACCCGGGAACCGTATGATTTAAGAAGTGTAACCCCAAAGAAGAAGGAGAAAGCAGGGCGCCTAATGCCATTGCGTCAAGTACCTGGTTTACCTATCCTAAATGAACAGGGCCAGATGGCGCCAGGACCAACCAGTCTAATCTACGTGCCTTTTTCCACTACTGATTTATTGAACTGGAAAACGCATTATGCGTCCTATACTGAAAAACCCCAAGAATTGACAGAGTTAATGTCTAGTATAATGCAAACTCATCAGCCTACCTGGACTGATTGCCGCCAGCTCCTGTCCACTCTCTTTACTACTGAGGAGCGAGCGCGAACTGTGCAAGCAGCCATCCGCTACTTAGAAGAAAATTCCGTAGAAGGAGGGGAAATGAATCTCCCACAAGCAGCCGCCGCAGCTTTCCCAAATGAAGATCCTAGATGGGATCCGAATGACGAAAGGGGGGCGGCGGCCCTAACTCGATTTCGCCAGGCCTTGTTGCAGGGCCTGAGGAAGGGAGGCCAGAGGGCCATGAATATTGGGAAGGTGTCAGAAGTTATCCAGGGTCCAGATGAGAGCCCAGCAGCCTTTTATGAGCGGTTGTCTGAAGCCTATAGGGGTATGTTTACTAAACGGCGCACAAGTGCGCGGCGCACAATAGCATGCACTAAGGTACCTTAGCGCATGCTAATGATGCATTTTTGTGCCTTGCACACGTGCACGCCACACTAACGGGCCCGCTCATGTGCGCGGCGCGCTACTGTGCGATAGAGGCGTGGAAAGGCTCCGGGATGGCGGAGGAAGGCTCCCCAGGGGCGGAGGGAAGGGGTCAATGGGTGGAGAATGGGAGGGGAGAGTCTCCCCGCACAGGAGCGGGGCTGAAATTCAGGTAAAAAAATACCACGAGTGAAAACCTCGCGGTAGAGCCGATTTAAAGGGAAGAGAAACCATTTATGTCAGCAATGTACAGCAAAACCAGGGAAACCTACAAAAAGTGAGCAGTGTGATACATGTGCACGGAACAAAAGGGCAAATAAACAGTAAAAATGACCCCAACAAAATATAAAAAAATTATAATCAAGCTGGGCAATAGTGATAGTAATGGGGAACATCAAAAAACACTCCAAAAAAAGCCCCAAAAAATAAATATGAATTTTAGAAGGGTCTACGCTCCGTCCCCATACAAGGTGAATGATCCCACAGTGAAATAGCACTGATCAGGGTTTCCCTCTCCATTGGACAGGTTACCTATGGCATGCACATTTCCACAACAGCAGGGTGGGCAGGTCGGAATGGGCAATTGGACAGATGCTGGGAAAGAGGATACAGAGGGCTGCAGGCGGCACATGCTGTGGTGCAGCTGGGGCACAGTGCAGACTAGGCAGATGCCTAGATGGCACCTAGGAATGCTGAAACTGAACAGCAGCCAGACAGCAACTGATGAGGGCCCAACATGGGCACGAGAGTGTATATCACAGTGTCACAGGGGATAGTACCCAGCAGGTATGGTTTATGGTTTATGGTTTATTAACTTAATATACCGCTAAACGCAATGTACATCATAGCGGTTTACAGAGTTCAAATCGAAACAGTCACCAAAAGGTGGGAAGAGAAAGGAAAAGAAGTTACATCAATTGATAGGAAAGCAAACTAGGCAGATTCATACAACAGGACAGTAGAAAGGAAAGTGAGGGGAGGGGGAGGTGAAGACAAATCATGTGGGAGGTTCAGGAAGGTCGAAGGCAAGGGTAAAGAGGTGAGTTTTAAGGCGGGTCTTAAAGGTGGCATGGTCCTGTTCGAGGCAGATAGAAGAGGGGAGAGAGTTCCACAGGGCGGGAGCAAGGAAGAAGAATGCAGAGGAACGGGTGGATTGGAGGTGAGCACAAGTGGGTGAGGGGAGATGCAGACGATTTAGGTGAAAGGAGCATAGGGAACGGGTTGGGTTATGGAAGTGAACCAGGTCAGCTAGATACTGAGGGGAGTGGGTGTGGAGGACACGGTGGAGAAGGACCAGAATCTTGAAATGACTGCGGAACTTGACAGGGAGCCAGTGGAGACGGATGAGGAGAGGAGTGATATGATCACGGATAGATGCATGAAAGATGAGCCGGGCAGCTGTGTTTTGGATGCATTGGAGGCGTTGTAGTTGGGAGGCAGGGAGACCAGACATGACGGAATTGCAAAAATCGATGCGAGATATAACCAGGGAGAGAAGGAGGGTAGAAAGAGCCTGTGGAGAGAGAAAGGGACGAATAGCACGGATCTGACGTAGAAAGTAGAATGAGGTCTTAGAGACGTGAGCAATGTGATCCCGAAAGGTGAGGCCAGGGTCAAAAAGGACACCCAAGTAACGGAAGGAGGAGACTAAGGGAATGGGGGAGCCAGAAAAGGAGGGGGAAACCAAGGGAGGGGTACCGCCACGTGAGAACCAGATGGCCAGAGTCTTTGCAAGATTAAGATGTAAGCAGTGAGTGGTAAGCCAGTGGGCTACAGCTGTGAGACAGGTGTTCAGTGGGGAGAGGTCAGGGGAAAGGGGAGAGGTATGGTAAAGAAGAAGGAGGTCGTCAGCATAGTAGAAGGCAGAAATCCCGTGCTGTTGAACCAGTAGAGAAAGGGGGGTAAGGAAAACATTGAAGAGGAGGGGAGCCAGAACAGAGCCCTGGGGGACACCGCAAAGCAGGGGAGTAGGTGTAGAGGCGGTTGGGGGGGTAGAGGCAGAGAGAACTGAAAAGGACCTAGAGGAGAGAAAAGAGTGAAACCAGTGCAGAACGGTGCTGCAGAGGCCCGCTTCGCAAAGACGGGCTAAGAGGAGGGAGTGGTCTACAAGATCAAAGGCAGCGGAGAGGTCAAGAGAAACTGCCACCGAAAGATCACCACGGTCGTGAGCAGTGTGAATTTCATTCAGGAAACCAAGGAGAACAGTTTCGACGCTATGGCCGGGGCGGAAGCCAGATTGACGGGGGTGGAGAAAGTGAGTAGAATCAAGATGGGCAGAAAGTTGGGAGAAGACAGCTTTTTCGAGGATTTTAGATAAGAAGGGAAGGTTAGAGACTGGGCGGTAGTGCGCGGGAATCATGGGATCAAGAGAGGACTTTTTAAGGATAGGTCGGACAAGAGCGTGCTTCCAAGGTTGGGGAAATACACCGGAGGATAGACTGGTGTTAATCATAGAGAGGATAGGAGGGATAAGGGCTAGGGAGGGGGTGAGAAGCCAGGGGGTGGGGATGGGGTCCAGAGCACAGGAGATTTTTTTAGAGGAGGTGATGATAGCAATGAGCTCAGAGGAAGTGAGTGGGTGGAAGGAATGCCAGACGTGGGACAGGTTAGGGGAGCAAGGGGGAGAACAGGAGGGAGGACTTGAAATGGGAGAAGGACAGTAGGGCAGGGAGTGTCGGAGGGTAGATATTTTGGTACTGAAATAGTCTGCAAGATCGGAGGGAGTGGGGGAGGGGACAGAGGGCAAAGGGGTGGTGTGGGATTGAAGGGAGGTAAGGGATTGGAGTACAGAGTAGAGATGACGGGTCTGGTTAGGAGCAGAGGATATAGCAGTGGTGAAGTAAGTCCGTTTAGCTAGATGGACACGGGACTTATAATAAGAGTGCTCGGACTTGAAACGAGAGAGGGAGGAGGGAGAGGGGGCTTTACGCCATAATCGTTCAGCCCGACGGAGTTGCGCACGGAGCAGTAACAGACCAGGGTGGAACCATGGCTGAGAGGGACGGTGAGAAGGAGGCCGGGGACGGAGAGGAGCAATGTGATTGAGGGCAGCAGAAAGAGAAGAGAACCATGTGGACGCTTGGGAAGAGGGGGAGAGAAGGGGGAAGTCAGGTGGAAGTAAGACAGTTGCTGAAGGGAATTGTTGGAGGGTCTCAGGAGTGATGCGTTGAGAAAGGGATGAAGGAGCAGACTGAGAGATAGTAGGGGAAGAGGGAGAGACTGGGAGGAGAGGGGAGGAGGGGAAGAATTGGAAAATAACACAAGAGTGATCGGTCCAGGGCAGGGGGAGAGCAGAGAAGGATTGAAGGAGGTAGGGGAAAGCTAAAGGGGAAAGAAGCAAGTCAAGGGTATACCCAGCAGAATGAGTGGGGAAGGGGACGAGTTGTTGGAAGGATAAGTCGTGTAACAGAGAGATGAAAGAGCGGTCCCTAGCAGAGACGGGGGGATCGAGGTGAAGGTTGAAGTCGCCTGCGACCCCCAAGGGCACAGAACATTGGCAGGCGGTGATTGGGGGACGTGCGGACAGATATGCAGGCACCCCTACCCAAGAACCTGCACCATAGGCAGCCGCCTACCCGCACACAGGATGGCCTGAGACTGCGTACCACCAGCACCACCAGCAGAAGGGCATGTCAGCATGGTGGCACAGGGGTACTGGAGGTAGAGGGGGGCAGTGCAGCTGCCCAGAGCAGACCATGGCCTAGCCCTGTGTAGGTGGGTGCAATGCACTGCAACAGACAGGCCCTGCCGGACAAACAGTCATGGTATCATCAGGGAATGCACTGTCTCTGTGACAACACGGTGGTGCAGTGCACACAACCAGTGTGTTTGGAGACAGAAGGTCACAGGTTCAAGCCCCAACTGGGGCTCCTGCCAATCCAGTCCCCATATTTTACCCACAACTATATCGTGATAGTAAAGACGAACCTTTATTGCAGAGAACATAAGCATGGCTTAAACACCTCTATTTTACCCTACAGAGCACAGACACCAGAAACATGCACATTACCTAGAGCAGATTACCCCAAATGCAGTCCTGGAGGGCCACAAATCCTTCAGGGTTTATGCTGTCTCCAATCTAAGGATGGAGCGGTACTGGTGGTGGAGGTGGCAGCAGCTGGTGGCCACAGCAGACCATGGCCTAGCCCTGTCCAGGTGGGTGCCATGCACTGCAACAAACAGGCCCTGTCGGATGTACAGTCATGGACTCCCCAGGGAATACATCACATCTGTGGCAACATGGTGGTGCAGTGCACACAGACAGTGTATGCAAGAACAGAAGGTCACAAGTTCAAAGCCCAGCTGGGGCTACTGCCAATCCAGTCCACATATTTTTCCCACAACTAAACCGTGATAGTAAGGACAAACCTTTATTGCTGAGAACATACGCATGGTTAATATGCCTATATTTTACCCCACCGAGCACAGACACCACAAACAGGCGCATGACCTAGAGCAGAGTCTCCCAAATGCAGTCCTGGAGGGCCCCACACCATTCAGGTTCCATGCTGCCTCTAATAAAGATGCCTGTGCTGCATATCTATGCACCACCCCCATGGTATGCAGATGTAGCTCATGCATATTCATGAGGGACAGCATGAAAACCCGAACAGTGTTTGGCACACCAGGACTGGAGTTGAGAACCTCTTCCATAAAGCAGCAGCCAACAGGGGCAGACACACCCACACCCACACCCACAGGCCCCATTGGCCAATGCCTCCTGGAGAGGCAGGACATTGGGCTCTGCGTGCATCTCCCAATACTAGCACTTGCATACCTTAGCAATGCCACCCTACACCTGGGTATATGGTACACAGCTATCAAACATTCCCCATGATTACTGGCAGATAGCAAGTCCTACGTTAAGCACAGTTTGCTCATTGAGCTCCATCATAACAATCTTTCTGATGTCTGTGGTGTGTGCTTCAGGTCTGGTCTCTGACAGTGTTTACCACCCAATCTAATGTTTACCACCCAATCTAATTGTTCAATGTAAATGTATACATCTGTGTACAGTTGTTAAAATGTTCCTTGTAAACCGCCCTTGATCGCTGGAAGGGGCGGTATAGAAATATATACATAAATAAATAAATAAAATAAATAACAGTATTGCGTACCATATCCATGCCTGTACTGTGCCCAGGACTGGTGTGGTGGGCAGGGCTGCTAAACTCCTCTATAGTAGCACAATGCTGGCATAGGTGTGGGAGTGTGTGTCTGTCTATACAGTGTGTGGTGGCTGCAAACACCTTCCACAGCCCACACTGCCAGCACTGTTGCCAGTATTGGCCTGCCAATGTGCATAATGAGGAGCAAGGTACCATGGGTATAGCCCAGACAGGGTGGCCTGGCCAGGATGCATCTGCACAGGGCATAGGGCACTGGCTGGGACATTTTAGTGCCCGGACACCACCTACACAGACAGGGTGACCTCAGTATGTCCTGCTGGGGGATCACTCTCACCCTGACTGTGCAGTGACCACAGCATGGCTAGGCTCCCCCATAGTGCTATATAGTATTTCTGTCATGTAATATTTATGGATTTCCTTTTGGGGCCCAGTCACTGATTTATCTATTTGTTGTTTATGCTGACATCCCAGTTCTGGGTGCATGCATTTCCACTGGGAACATGCACTATGGAGTAGCTAGCAGACTGTTTGCAGCTGGTATGTGTCTTGATGGAGTGCCTTGCAGGGTGCAGCAGCTGAAGGCTTGCTGCAGGAGAATATCAGATAGTGGTGGGGTGCAGCTTAGCATATCCAGGCCTAATGTCTGTCTGCTATTGTGTTATGGATGTTTACAGAGCTGCATTGACTGCCCTGTAGGGTGTCTGTTCCCCAGCAGGACTGGGGTTGATGGTCCCCTCTATTGCCACCATTGCAGGGAGGTAGAATGTGGATCTGTTGATGGGAGACCCTGTTTACCACCCTCAGTCCTGGAAAGAGAGGGTGGTGGTGGTACATAATCCTCCTAGGGACTACACCTGACTGAAACAGACAGATATATCCCAGAAATTTCTGCAGAAATGATCTATCTCATACATTAACACTGCTTTGGACCTCTAGCATGGCCTATTTCTGCCATGGAAGGTGCTGTGGACCTGGGGCTGGGCGCCTCACCGCACCCTCAGGGTGAGCACAGTACCCGCACAATGTGACAGTGTGTAGCTACTCTGTGCCAGTAAAACACACGGTCAGTACCCCCTACCAGGCCTAGGTGCTGTGGGGGTGCACATGGTCAGTTCCCCCTACCAGGCTGAGGTGCTGTGGGAGTGCATAACCCATCTTGTGTTTATCTGTGGACAGCTGATTTGCATGTGCAGTGCATCATGGGTACGGGTGTGCTAACCCTATCCTGGTGACCACAGCAGACTGTCTGTGTGGTGTCGTGCACTCCCTCTGCAGCCAGCCAGGGGCTAGCTGGCAGCTATAGAGCTGTAGCACAATGATTACTTCACTGCCTGTGGAGCCAGAGATTGTGGGTTCAAACCCACAGTGGGGCTATTTGATAGGGCTGCCCAAAGCATTATTTATTTTTAATGTACATTATTGCTGCCAGCAAAAACACCCTCATTGTACTGTACCCATAAGGTGCCTCAGAGGGCGCTTTATAGGGCGCCCTATAGGTCACCTTATGGTTACCGTCCATATAAGGTGCACTATACGTTATCCTGTGGAGCAACTTATAGGGTGCCCTATAGGGGACATTTTAGGGTGCCGTGGCGGACAGTGCACTTTAAAATGTGCCCTCTGTGGTACCCTATGAGGCACCTTATGCAGCACCTTATGTTACAATACTTTGAGGGTGTGTTTGCTGGCAGCACTAATGAAAATAAAAATAAAATACCCCCTACAGAAATATTACCTATAACAGGTAATGCCTCAGCCAGCCTTCTTCATTAGGCACAGTGCGGGATTGAACCCATGACTCCTGCATCATTGGGCAATGTCTTAACCATTGTGCTCCACTGCTGCTCCTCTTTGCATGTCAGCGCACCTACTTATGCTTTTCATTCCTTAAACTGCACAGTGCTGCCATCAAAAACAGTGCTGTGACCTTGCGGTACCTCATACGGCACCCTATAAAGCGCCCTATAAGCAACATTCTAGGGTGCCTTGGCGGACAGTGCACTTTAAAATGTGCCTTATGGAGCGCCTTATGTTAACACGCTTTGAGAGTGCGTTTGCTAGTAGTAGTAATTAAAATAAAAATAAAATGCCTCCTAAAGCAATCTTCCCCATAATAGGTAATGCCTCAGCCAGCCTTCTTCATTGGGCACAGTGGAGGATTGAACCCATGATCACTGCACCATTGGTCAGTGTCTTAACCATTGTACTGTGGCTCTGTTGCTGTGCTTGTGCATCAGCGTGCTGCTTCTGCTTCCCGCGCAACTTTCTCATGCGCTAATGTTGCTAATCCATGTTGGAACAAATGATACTGCCAGGTATACCTCAGAACGTATCAAAAGTGACTTCATGGCTCTGGGACAGAGGGTGAAGCAGTTAGGTGCACAGGTGGTGTTCTCTTCAATCCTCCCTGTTGAGGGTAAAGTCCAAGGCAGAGAGGCTCGCATCCTGGAGATGAATGCATGGCTGCGTGGATGGTGTCATCGAGAGCGTTTTGGTTTCCTAGACCATGGGATGCTGTTCCAAGGGTTGTAGAGCAGAGATGGCATTCTTCTGTCCAAGAAAGGTCAACGCGTCTTCAGTAGTAGACTGGCTAATCTACTGAAGAGGGCTTTAAACTAGATTCGTTGGGGATGGGTGAAGAAAGCCCCCAGGTAGGTGATACATTAAATAACTTTATGGAAATGGGTAACAGGGGTAACATATGGAAAGCAGTGTGTATAAATGCCCGTAGCATGGGAAATAAGATCCCTGATGTTGAAGCTTTGGTGGGAGTGGCTGACTTGGATTTAGTGGCAGTTACAGAAACATGGTTCACAGAAAACCATGATTGGGATGTAACTATACCTGGCTATACTTTATTCAGAAAGGACAGGGTAGGAAGTAGGGGAGGAGGAGTGGCACAATATGTAAAAACTACTATTAAAGCTTTGGAATTACAGAGCTTAAAAGGGAGAGGGGAGACATTGTGGGTTAAACTAGAAAGAGGGAAAGAGAAAGCTATTTACATTGGTGTGATATACAGACCTCCCTCACAAGAGGAAGAGGTGGACAGAGAGTTAATTGAAGACATGTGCAGCATTGCTAGTAAAGGGGAAGTGCTACTGATAGGAGATTTCAATATGCCAGATGTTGATTGGCACATTCCTGCTGCAGTATCATATAGAAGTAAGGAGATCCTGGATTCTCTACAGGGAGAACTATTCAGGCAATTGATAACAGACCCCACACGTGAAGGGGCCATACTGGACTTGGTGCTTACCAATGGTGAAAGTGTTTCTGATGTTGTAGTGGGAGATCATTTTGCATCCAGTGATCACCAGATGGTGTGGTTCAGTATTAGGACTAGGGCTGTTAGAATCCATTCAAAGGCGAGGATCTTAGACTTTAGGAAGACTAACTTTGCGAAGATGGGCCAATACCTCAGGGAGTCGTTAGTTGGATGGGAACAGCTGAGGGATGTAGAAAAACAGTGGGAAAAACTGAAAGGGGATATTTTAAGGGCAACCAACCTTTTTGTTAAAATGGTAAATAAAGGTAAAAGGAAAAGGAGACCGCTATGGTTTTCGAAAGAAGTAGCTGAAAAAGTGAAGAAAAAGAGGGAGGCCTTCATGAAATACAAGAGATCACAGAGAGAGGAAGACAGGCATCTGTATTTGGAAAAACTTAGAGAAGCTAGCAAAGTAGTCAAGAAGGCAAAGATTCAAAAGGAGGAGGAAATAGCCAATGCAATAAAATGGGGGGATAAGACATTTTTCAGATATATTAGTGAGAAGAGGAAGGGCAAGAGTGGTATTGTCAGACTCAAGGGTACAGGGGAGGAATATGTAGAAGCTGATAAGGATAAAGCAGAATTGCTTAACAAATATTTTTGTTCTGTGTTCACAGATGAAGAACCAGGAGCAGGACCTCAGAAAACACCCACAAATAGGACCAGAAGCAAAGGACATCTTGAACATTTTTCAAAAGACTGTGTTCGTGAGAAACTATCTCAACTTAAAGTAGACAAAGCGATGGGACCAGATGGGATACACCCGAGAATACTGAGGGAACTTGGGGACGTTCTAGCAGCTCCACTGACTGACCTTTTCAATGCCTCGTTGGAGTCTGGAGTGGTGCCAAAGGACTGGAGAGAGGCTCATGTGGTGCCTTTACACAAAAGCGGAAGTAAGGATGTGGTTGAAAACTACAGGCCGGTTAGTTTAACTTCGGTGGTGAGTAAATTATTGGAAATGCTGCTGAAAGAGAAAATAGTGAGGTTTCTGGAATCTAGCAGATTACAGGATCCAAGGCAGCATGGATTCACCAGAGGCAGGTCTTGTCAGACAAATCTGATTGATTTCTTTGACTGGGTGACCAGGGAGTTGGACCGAGGGAGAGCCCTAGATGTGATGTATTTAGATTTCAGTAAAGCCTTTGACACTGTTCCTCACAGGCGACTTTTAAACAAACTTAGCACCCTAGGGATGGACCCTAAAGTTACTGCTTGGGTTAGAAATTGGTTGAGTGGGAGGCGACAAAGAGTACAAGTAAATGGAGCTCACTCTGAGGAGAAGGATGTTACCAGTGGTGTGCCCCAGGGATCTGTCCTTGGTCCGATTCTTTTTAACATCTTTGTTAGTGATATAGCGAATGGGCTTTCAGGTAAGGTTTGCCTCTTTGCGGATGATACCAAAATCTGCAATAGAGTAGGCACCCAGGAAGGGGTAGATAACATGAGGAGGGATCTAGCTAAGCTTGAAGAATGGTCTAGAATTTGGCAGCTGGGATTTAATGTTAAAAAATGTAAGGTCATGCATTTGGGCTGCAGCAATCCACGGGAGCAATATAGTATAGGGGGTGAAGTACTTTTGTCCACTAAAGAAGAGCGGGACCTAGGCATGGTTGTGTCTGATGATCTTAAAGTAGCTAAACAGGTAGAAAAGGCGACGGCAAAAGCTAGAAGGATGCTTGGGTGCATACAGAGAGGAATGGCTAGCAGAAAAAAGGAGGTGATAATGCCTCTCTATAAGTCTTTGGTGCAACCTCATTTGGAGTATAGTGTGCAATTCTGGAGAACGCACCTTCAAAAGGATGTGAACAGGATGGAGTCTGTACAGAGGGTTGCTACTAAAATGATTAATGGGCTTCATTATAAAGCATATGAGGGCAGACTGAAGGATCTTAATATGTACAATTGTACACCTTAGAGGAAAGGCGGGATAGAGGTGATATGATTGAGATGTTTAAATACATCCGTGGCATAAATGTTCAGGGAGAGAGTCTCTTTCAATTGAAAGCAAGTTCTGCTATGAGGGGACATGGGATGAGGGTGAAGGGAGATAGATTCAGGAGTGATATGCGGAAATATTTCTTTACGGAAAGAGTAGTGGATCCGTGGAATAGTCTCCCAGTGGAGGTGGTAGAGATGAGGACAGTAACTGAATTCAAAAAAGCATGGGACAAACACAGAGGATCTCTAAAGGTAAAAAGGGGACTGTTGTAGTTGTTATGGAAGGACAGACTAGATAGGCCATGTGGTCTTTTTCTGTCGTCATATTTCTATGTTTCTGTGTATACCCCATATGTTCCAGCCGCTCAGGAAAATTTGCGTATGGTAAACGCAGCCTTTGTCAGTCAGTCCCAGAGAGACATAAAACGAAAGTTACAGAAACTGGATGGATTTACGGGCATGAATACAGCCCAGTTAATGGAAGTTGCCCAGAAAGTGTTTGTGAATCATGAAAATGAACGTAACAGAGAAAGTGAACATAAGATGAAGAAGAAAGCAGATCTTCTTGCTGCCGCTTTAGTTGAATGACGTGAAGGAGGTTTTCCTAATCGAAGGAGCAGAGGACGTGGAAGGGGTCGTGAAAATAGTTGGACCCCACTGGGTGCGAATCAGTGCGCCCATTGCAGAGAAGAAGGGCATTGGAGAAGTGAACGCCCGCATCTTGACTCCACCCTCAGGAGGGGAGGAGGGAGTCCCTGGAGAACAGGAGGTCGATTTCAGAGTCGTGGAGGAATGACTCGAACACAGTTCCAGCGAGAGAGGGAAGAAGTTAGTGAGGGAGTGGCAGTTGCAACGGGCTATGACATTGATGAAGACTAGGCCAGACCGGGCTCCAAGTTCACCCTGGGTCCCCAGGAGCCTATGGTCAGTTTGAAAGTAGGGGACCAGTATATGGACTTTATGGTGGATACAGGAGCTAAACATTCAGTGGTGGCAAAGCCAATGGCCCCTCTTTCCTCTTGATCTGTCACTATTATTGGGGCCACTGGGGCCAAGGCCACCAAGCCTTTCCTGCAGAACCACATGTGTGAACTAGGGGGACAGAAAATGACGCACCAGTTCCTGTATATGCCTGAGTGCCCTATTCCACTTTTGGGCCGAGATATGCTTGCCAAGCTTCAGGCGCAAATATCTTTCGCTGAAGGAGGAGAGATGCAAATGATTGTGAATTCAAAGCCTGCTGGATTGATGGTGATGACTGTTCCCCGAGAAGAAGAGTGGCGGTTTTACAGTGTATCTCCAACCAAGCCAGCTAGTTCCTGTATACCCCCCAACCTTTTAGCCCCGCCTGAAGTATGGGCAGAAGATAATCCACCTGGCCTAGTGAAGAACATAGCCCCTGTCATTGTCGCCCTCAAGCTAGGAGCGGAACCAGTGCATGTGAAGCAGTATCCTCTTCCTCGACCAGCTATTGAAGGTATCCACTGCCATCTGATGAAACTACTGAAGTATGGACTTCTCAAGGAATGCCAGTCACCTTGGAATACCCCCTCCTCCCAGTCAAGAAACCTGGGACAGGGGATTACCGCCCAGTACAAGATCTGAGTTTGGTAAATGATGCAGTTGAAACTATATACACCCAGTGGTACCAAATCCTTATACTCTCTTGGGACTGATCCCCGCTGAGGCTACTCATTTCACTGTCCTGGACCTGAAAGATGCCTTCTTCTGCATACGCCTAGCCCCACCAGTCAACTTTTGTTCGCTTTTGAATGGCAAGACCCCACAACAGGGAGGTGGGGCCAACTCACCTGGACTCGATTACCCCAAGGATTCAAGAATTCACCTACCCTCTTCAGTGCTGCTTTAAATCAAGATCTCTCAAGCTACTCAGTGAACCCAGGACAAAGGGTTCTCCTTCAGTATGTGGACGACCTGCTCATAGCCACAAATTCAGAACGTGAATGTCTACAAGCCACCAGTGAACTCTTGCACCTTCTAAACGAGGCTGGATACAAAGTCTCAAGGGCCAAGGCGCAATTATGTCAAACTAAAGTTAAATATCTAGGGTTCCAATTTTCTAGCGGGATTCAACGCTTGGGACTGGAACGCAAAGAAGCTGTGTGCAGTATTCCCACTCCAACCACCAGGAGGCAAGTAAGAGCCTTCCTGGGGGCCGCAGGATACTGTCGTATATGGATCCCCAATTTCGCTCTGCTGGCAAAACCATTGTATCAAGCTACCAAAGGAATGGAAAAGTCTCCACTGGAGTGGGGACCCGAACAGGATGCAGCATTTCAATCTCTGAAAACCGCTCTGATGTCATCACCAGCTCTGGGTCTACCAGATGTCCATAAATCTTTCCGTCTCTATGTTCATGAGGCACAAGGAAATGCTCTAGGGGTGCTGACTCAATCTCTTGGATCTTGGCAACGGCCAGTAGCCTATTTATCAAAACAATTGGATGTGGTAGCAAAAGGTTGGCCCCCTTGTTTGAGAGCTGTTGCAGCTACAGCCCTCCTAGTGAGCGAAGCAGACAAGCTCACTCTGGGACAGAATATTCAAGTTACTGTACCGCATTCTGTCCTGACCCTCATGGAACACAAAGGAAGTTTCTGGCTCACAAATTCACGAATGTTGAAGTATCAGAGTATGCTGTGTGAGAACCCCCAGATACAATTGAAGGTCAGTCAAGCTCTGAATCTTGCTACGTTGCTCCCAATTGGTCCTGGCCCCCCTGATCATGACTGTTTAGAAATTAGGGACACTGTATTCTCAAGTCACCCGGATCTGACTGATGTCCCTTTGGAGGACCCTGAACGGACTTTCTTTGTGGATGGAAGCAGTTTCGTCATTAATGGGCATCGTTGTGCCGGGTATGCAGTGGTGACCCTTGATCTGGTAGTTGAGTCCTCAGTTCTGGCCCCAGGAACTTCAGCACAGAAGGCTGAACTGATAGCTCTCACTAGAGCACTGACATTAGGAGAAGGGCTCTGTTTAAATGTGTACACAGATTCCAAGTATGCCTTCACAACTTTGCATGCACATGGAGCCCTGTATAAAGAACGAGGGTTGATCACCTCAGGAGGCAAGTCCATTAGGTATGGGCCTGAGATATTGATATTATTAGACGCCGTGTGGGCCCCTAAGCAAGTTGCAGTCATGCACTGTTGAGGTCATCAAACAGGAGTAGGAGAAGTTGCCCGAGGGAATAGGTTTGCTGATGCCACTGCCCGAAAAGCAGACACAACTGGACGAGCTTTGACCCAAGATACTTCAGTGCAGGCAGCCTTATTCCCTGTGCCCCTTAGCTCATGGGCCCCTCGATACACTACGAGAGAGTTAGATTACTTCTGTGAGAAGGAGGGGGGTGTCCTAACAGAAAAAGGTTGGATAGTGCTGCCACCTCCCACCTCCAGAGGGTAGCGTACCTCCAGGTCCCACAGTAATTCCTGAAGCATTGGGACCGGCCTTTGTTCATGCTTTTCATCAGGCCACACATTATGGGAAAACTGCCATGGAAAGAGCCCTAAGACCCCATATCTGTATCTCACTGTCCGCCTCAGTGGCTCAGCAATGTTTGACATGTGCTAAGAATAATGCTAAGCAGGGTCCCAATCCACCCCCAAGAGTTCAGTCAGTAGGAGTTACCCCTATGAGTGATATTCAGGTGGATTTTACTGAGATGCCACGAGCAAATGGATATCATTACCTGTTAGTTCTAGTCTGTACATTTTCTGGGTGGGTAGAAGCTTTTCCCACCCGAACTGAGAAAGCTTGAGAAGTCACTAGAATTCTGCTCCATGAGATTATTCCTCAATTTGGAATACCATTGACTATAGGATCAGATAATGGACCTCATTTGTGTCCCAAGTGACCCGACAGTTAGCTCGAGCTCTGCAGATACAATGGAAGTTGCACACTGCCTATAGACCCCAGAGTTCAGGGAAGGTAGAACGTATGAATAGGACCCTGAAATCTCAGTTGTCCAAGCTTTGTCAAGAAACACACCTGAAGTGGTTCCAGGTTCTCCCTATAGCCCTTCTTAGGATACGTTCTGCTCCAACCAAGTCTTTAGGAGTTTCCCCTTTTGAGATTTTGTATGGGCGACCCCCACCCATTGTACAGGGAATAAAAGGAGATATGAAGCAAATTGGATCTGAAATAACTAGACAAGAACTATTGGCTTTAGGTTCTGTTTTGCAGAGTCTTCACACCTGGGTACAAAATCAATTGCCCATCAATCTGACGGAACCTCTGCATCCCTTCAAACCTGGAGTGTCAGTGTGGATCAAAGAGTGGAGAAAGACCCCGTTGGCACCGCATTGGAAGGGACCTTATGTTGTTATTCTATCTACTCCAACGGCAGTAAAAGTTGCAGAGCTTGAACCCTGGATCCATCATAGTCGAGTAAAGCCGGCAGCCGCTCCTGAACTTGGTCAATAGACTTCAGTAGATGACCCTGAAACTCCATTGCGGTTTACATTGCGGAGACAACCAGCGTTGTAAGAGTCCTCAGGATCCACAATCCTACCCTGTCACACAAGGGTGGCAGTCGATAGGTCTGCATACAGCGGAAGCAGAAAAGAAGAAGAAGAAAAAGACTCTACAAGTTCATCATTCTCAATATTTCTGTTGATCTCTAAAGACTGTAGTCATGATGTTCCTCTACTGGAAAAGACTTTTGCCCTACCCCCTTGTGCAGCTTGTATAACTACCACCCGAACTGGGATAAAGGTCACTCAGACTTTACTTTATCATTCCTACTATACTTGCACTGGTATAGTTAGTCGATGTGTGTATAATGGTACAGAACTGAATATCTGTACGAAAGGAAAGAGTAAAACTTTCTTCAACCCTCATCAGAACCCCTCTTATTATGTGCTGGAGGTGCGCTGGAATGATGAGGAGGGGGCCATCATAAATGCCACACGTCAAATCCCCGATCCCACAAGACCCGTTATCCTGAATTTTGATGCCTGTGATGTAATAAAAAGAAATGCTTACTACAAGTGTGGGTCTTGGGAACAAGCCTACTACTATGATGATAAATATATGTGTCCTGAAGGAGCATACGGATGGGGACAGTGTACTGGAAAGTATTCCCCAACTGTCTACAGCAAGTCATCTAAAGATGCCTACTTCTGTCCAAAGTGGGAATGCGTGTATTATGCCACTTGGTCTGGTGGGCCTACTGGACGAGATGGAGATAATCGCATAACCAGCTTAGAAAGATTATCATTACCTGAGCCTCAGAAGTGCAAGAAAGGTGCCTGTAATCCTCTACAGCTCCTCATACTTAACCCTAGCCAGTGGAAGCAGGGGTTCAGATTTGGGTTACGTATAGCAGGAGGAGGCATAGATCCTGGAACTTTCATATAAATATACAGCTAAATACTAAGACTCATGTATCCGCACCTTATCGAACACATCACTCCTTTTATAAGACCATGCAGGCAGAATTTGAAATCCCTCACACCTCTCAAAACTTGTTCATTGAACTCGCTGGAGCAGTAGCATCTAGTCTCCACATCTCTGATTGTTTCTTCTGTGGCGGAACTAAGATGGGAGACCAATGGCCCTAGGAGGCGCAAGAAGTGAATTATTCCATACCTTATAATCAGACTGCGTTACATAACACTACCAGTGAGTGGGTACTGGCTCACCCTATTGTTGGTAACTTGTGTTTTGCTCGTACAGGACCACAGTTTACTATGCTAGTTGGACAGCTGGTCTGTCTCAATCAGAGGTTTTACAACAGTACCACTAAGAAGACGTCCTGGTGGTCGGGGGTAAACACTCCAGAGCCCCCCAACCCTTTAGTCCTCTTTCCTAATCTTGCCAGCATCTGGACTAATTTGGCGTTTCATAGTACCTAGCAAGCTCCACCTGGACTATATTGGATTTGTGGAACTCGAGCATATGCTAAGCTTCCTCACCATTGGGGAGGAGCATGTGTATTGGGAACTATACGACCCTCCTTCTTTCTTCTGCCTATTTCCCATGGAGAACAACTGGGTTTCCCGGTGTACAAGAGTCGACAGAAACGAGAGGTCTTGAAAATAGGCCAATGGGACAAATGGGATGATGAGGAGTGGCCACCTGAGAGAATCATTTCATACTACGGACTCGCTACTTGGACACAAGATGGGACATGGGGATACCGCACTCCTGTATACATGATAAATCCTATTATATGCTTACAAGCTGTTGTTGAAATAATAACTAATGAAACTAGTAAAGCACTAACTCTTTTAGCTAAGCAAAGTACACAAATGCGCACAGCTATTTATCAGAATCGTTTAGCTGTAGATTATTTGTTAGCAGCTGAAGGTGGAGTATGTGGAAAACTGAATTTAACTAACTGTTGTTTGAAGATTGACAATAATGGACAAGTTGTTGAAGATATAGCTACTCAAATGCGAAGACAAACATATGTGCCTATCCAGACTAGGCATGGTCTAAAGCTTGATGGGCGGTTTGGTTCAGCATTCTCATGGTTAGGTGGTCTGAAGACCCTTGCGTTTATTGTATTATTCATGTTAACTGTATGCTTGTTGCTCCCATGCCTATTACCCCTTTGCTTTTGTATGATAACCTCAGTTATTGATAACACTGTAGAACGGAAGGCAGCTATGAAAGTTTTAGCTATGTGGCAATATTACCCTATACCCCAACATGATGATGTGACGCGAGTATAATGTGTGATTTAATTCTCACCCTTTTAACTTGCGGGTGAGAATAATCAAAGGGGGGAATGTAGTAGGCTATGGCCTATGATAGCCTGCAAATATGAAAGGCCTGTAAGTTAGGCCCTGATTCCAACCCCCATCTGAGAAGAACCAAGGATCTGTAAAAGTTTGAGAAAACTGCTTTAAACTGCTTAACAAGAAGTTTTTCATGAATTCATAAATCCTTTATTATTCTCTTGTGTTCTGATGATAGAAATGTTTCAATACTTGCATTCCTGGAGCTAGAAACTACATTGCAGTAGAATTGTATCAATACCTAGAAACTGTACCATTGTTAGAACAATCCTAGAGGAGGGAACTGGGTGCTAGGCCCAGAAAGGGTCTATGATTGGACAAATGCAGGGGGTGTTGGGACCAATAGAAAGTCTGCATGTATCAAACTGAAAAGAAATGTATAAAATGAATATGTTTCTGTAAGAACTTTGCTCAGTCCTTTTGAAGCATGACTGTCTGAGCCTTGTGCACAATAAATTGGCTTGGACCCTGCAATAGACTCCTGGATTTATTCATTGTTTGCACTTCACTGCTTCAGTATCACCAGGGAATGCACCATCTCTGTGGCAACAAGGTGGTGCAGTGCACACAGCCAGTATGCTCAGAAGGTCACAGGTTCAAGTCCCAGCTGTGGTCCCTGCCAACCCAGTCCCCATATTTTACCCACTACTGAAACGTGCTTATACAGACAGAACCTTTATTTCAGATGACATAAACATGCCCAAAACACCTACATTTTACCCTACAGAGCACAGACACCATAAACATGTGCATTACCTAGAGCAGAGTCTCCCAAATGCAGTCCTGGAGGGCCAAACACCATTCAGGTTCCATGCTGCCTCTAATAAATATGGCTGTGCTGCATTTCTATGCACCACCCCCATGGTATGCAGATGTATCTCATGCATATTCATTAGGGACAGCATGAAAACCCGAACAGTGTGTGGCCCTCCAGAACTGGAGTTGGGAACCTCTGCCCTAGAGCAGCGGCCAACAGGGGCAGACATACCCTCACCCACAGGCTCCATTATCCAAAGCCTCCTGGAGAGGCAGGATGTTGGGCCCTGCGTGCATCTCCCAATACTAGCACTTGCATACCTTAGCAATGCCACCCTAAACCTGGGAATACGGTACACAGCTATCAAAAAGTTGCTATGATAACTGGCAGATAGCAATTCCTATGTTAAGCACAATTGGCTGATTGAGCTGCATCATAGCAACCTTTCTGATGTCTGTGGAGTGTGCCTCAGGTCTGGCATCTAACAAAGTGACCCCAACAGTATTGCGTACCATAGCCATGCCTGCACTGTGCCCTGGACTGGTGTGGTGGCCAGGGCTGCCAAACACCTCTATAGTTGCACAATGCTTGCATAGCTTTTGGGAGTGTGTGTCTGTCTATCCAGTGTGTGGTGGCTGCTAACACCTTCCTCAGCCCACACTGCTAGCACTGTTGCCAGTATTGGCCTGCCAATGTGCATAATGAGGAGCAAGGTACTGTGGGAATAGCCTGGATAGGGTGGCCTGGCCTGGATTCATCTGTACAGAGCATAGGGCAATGGCTTGGACATTGTAATGCCCGGCCACCACCTGCACGGACAGGGTGGCCACAGCATGTCCTGCTGGGAGGTCACTCTCACCCTGACTGAGCAGTGACCACGGCATGGCTAGGTTCCCCCATAGTGTGATATTTATGGGTTCTCTTTTGGGCCCAATCACTGACTTATCTGCTTGGTGTGTATGCTGACATCCCAGTTCTGGGTACATGCATCTCCTCCAGGACCATGCACTATGGACTAGCTAGCAGACTGTCTGCAGCTAGTATGTGTCTTGCTGGAACACCTTGCAGGGTGCAGCGGCTGGAGGCTTCCTGCTGGAGAATGTCAGATAGTGGTGGGAGGGCAACTGAGCATTT